>JARQOD010000001.1:237046109-237082815 GCA_033576555.1 Oophaga sylvatica | reverse complement strand
GTCAGATGGAAGAAAGGGGTTAAAATAGTTAGGCCAAATATTGGAGTGCAGCCTGGAGGGTCAATTAGCTAATCCAAATCCTTTGTGATATAACTGTGTTTTAATGGCAAATCAGATGACCAGATTTCCACTTAAAAATAGTAAGGCCTAATATTGGGGTGCAGCCTGGAGGGCCAATTAGGTAATCCAAATTGTTTGTGCTAAAACTATATTTCAGTAGTGGGGGGAAGGGGTTGGAGGATTCAACTTTAAGTATTACCCCACCACCAACACACCATGGACTTGGACCTCAATGAAGCACCCAACAAATGAGCGCCTTCTTGTTGCACTATCTTTAGCATGATGCCTGTATTCTTAGGGTTAGAAATAGTGCAAACTACTTGGTTGCCACTCTGGTAGATGCACGGTACTAGAGTAAATTTAGCCACAAGCCCCCCGGAAAGGGATGCACACATGCTGACGTATCAATTCACGCTTGTTAGTGGTTAAGAGTGGTTTTCCCCAAGACAGCACACATTAGTCAGTGGGCGGATTATAATGAGGTCAATCTGGGCGGTAGCCCAGGGCCCAGTAGAGTGGGGGAGCCCACCAACCCAGGCAGGGGCGTAATTATAGTGGTCGCAGCCCCGACTGCTTAGGGGCCCTTCCATCCATCAATAGTGAAAGAGAAGGAGGACGTCACCCAACCATGTAACTCGCAGCAGGGAGGCATCACCGCAGATCCTCTAGTTACATGGGGGAAAAATCAAGATGGATTGAATGCAGTCACCGGGTCACATGATCCAGAGAGAGGCATGTCCACAGGTCCTTCAGCCGCCCCGCTGCTTGAGTGTGTGAGTGCTGCAAGCTATGGCTGTGTCCTCCTGCTGCTGGCCAAGGGTCCCACAGATCTGCACCTGTCCTGTGAGACCTGTTATTAGGAGCCGCTTGGTACCAGGGTGAGTAGTGGTGGAAGCTTCTGCATCAGAGGTCTCTCTCTCTATATGGCTCTATAGTGCACAGTGAAGTGCACAGGTCTCTTGCTCATGATATGGCTCTATAGTTCACAGTGAAGTGCACAGGTCTTCTTCATGATATGACTATATAGTGCACAGTGAAGTGCACAGGTCTCTCTCATGATATGGCTCTATAGTGCACAGTGAAGTGCACAGGTCTCTCTCATGATATGGCTCGATAGTGCACAGTGAAGTGCACAGGTCTCTCTCATGATATGGCTCTATAGTGCTCAGTGAAGTGCACAGGTCTCTCTCATGATATGTCTCTATAGTGCACAGTGAAGCGTACAGGTCTCCATGTATGGCTCTTAATGCACAGGTCTCTCATGATATGGCCTATGGTGCCAGTGAATGACGGACTCTCATGATATGGCTCTATAGTGCACAGTGAAGTGCACAGTCTCTCTGATGATATGGCTCTATAGTGACAATGAAGTGCACAGGTCCTCATGATATGCTCATAATGCACAGGTCTCTCCATGATATGGCCCTATAGTGCACAGTGAAGTGCACAGGTCTCTCATGATATGGCTCTATAGTGCACAGTGAAGTGCACAGGTCTCTCATGATATGGCTCTATAATGCACAGGTCTCTCTCATGATATGGCCCTATAGTGCACAGTGAAGTGCACAGGTCTCTCATGATATGGCTCTATAGTGCACAGTGAAGTGCACAGGTCTCTCATGATATGGCTCTATAGTTCACAGTGACGTGCACAGGCCTCTCTCTCATGATATGGCTCTATAATGCACAGTGAAGTGCACAGGTCTCTCATGATATGGCTCTATAGTGCACAGTGAAGTGCACAGGCCTCTCTCTCTTGATATGGCTCTATAATGCACACGTCTCTCTCATGATATGGCTCTATTGTGCACAGTGAAGTGCACAGGTCTCTCATGATATGGCTCCATAGTGCACAGTGAAGTGCACAGCCTCTCTCTCATGATATGGCTCTATAATGCACAGGTCTCTCTCATGATATGGCTCTATAGTGCACAGAGAAGTGCACACCGATGATACATGATGAGGCTGAGTAGTGCACAGTAATAATACATGATGAGGCTTTGTAGTGCACAGTGATGATACATGAGGCTGTATAGTGCACAGTGATGATACACAATGAGGCTGAATAGTGCACAGTGATGATACATGATAAGGCTTTATAGTGCACACTGATGATACATGATGAGGCTGTATAGTGCACACTGATGATGCATGATGAGGCTGTATATTGCATAGTGATGATACATGATAAGGCTTTATAGTGCACAGTGAAGTGCACAGTAATGATACATGATGAGGCTCTATAGTACACAGTGAACTGCACACTGATAATACATGAGGCTGTATAGTGCACACTGATGATAAATGATGAGGCTGTAGAGTGCACAGTGATGATACATAAGGCTCTGTAGTGCACAGTGAAGTGCACACTGATGATATATCATGAACCTGTATAGGGCACAGTGATGATACATGATGAGGCTGTGTAGTGCACAGTGATGATACATGATGAGGCTGTATAGTTCACAGTGATGATACATGATGAGGCTGTATAGTGCACAGTGATGATACATGATGAGGCTCTGTAGTGCACAGTAAAGTGCACACTGATGATACATGATGAGGCTGTGTAGTGCACAGTGATGATACATGATGAGGCTGTGTTTTGCACAGTGATGATTAGTGTTGAGCGATACTGCCCGATATCCCGAAATATCGGATCGGATTGGATCGGCCCGATACTCAAAAAGTATCGGGTATCGCGATCCGATACCGGAAGCCCAATGCAAGTCAATGGGACAGAAATATCGGAACTAAAAAAACCTCTTTCTTTCCATGTAAACACTAGATATACACACATAGAATATACATACATATATATATATACACTACCGGTCAAAAGTTTAGGGTCACTTAGAAATTTCCTTATTTTTGAAAGAAAAGCAGTTTTTTTTCCAATGAAGCTAACATTAAATGATTCAGAAATACACTCTATACAGTGTTAATGTGGTAAATGACTATTCTAGCGGCAAACGTCTAGTTTGTAATGCAATATCTTCATAGGTGTATAGAGGCCCATTTCCAACAACCATCACTCCAGTGTACTTATGGTATTTTGTGTTCGCTAACTGTGTAAGAAGGCTAATAGATGGTTAAAATACCCTTTAAAACCCTTGTGCAAGTATGTTAACACAGCTGAAAACCGTTTGGTTGATTAGAGAAGCTATAAACCTGACCTTCCTTTGAGCTTGTTGAGAATCTGGAGCATTACATTTGTGGTTCCATTAAACTCTCAAAATGGCCAAAAAAAAAGAACTTTCTTGTGAAACTCGACAGTCTATTCTTGTTCTTAGAAATGAAGGCTATTCCATGCGAAAAATTACCAAGAAACTGAAGAATTCATACAATGGTGTGTAGTACTCCCTTAGAGGAGTGCACAAACAAGCTCTAACCAGAGAAGAAAGACAAGTGGGAGGCCCCGCTGCACAACTGAGCAACAAGACAAGTACATTAGAGTCTTTAGTTTGAAAAATTGACGCCTCACAGATCCTCAACTGGCAGCTTCATTAAACAGTACACATTAAATGCCAGTGTCAACATCTACAGTGAAGAGGCGATTTGGGGATGCTGGCCTTCAGGGCAGATTGGCAAAACAAAAGCCATATTTAAGACTGGCTTAAATGAAAGGAAAAGATTAATATGGGCAAAAGAACACAGACATTGGCCAGAGGAATATGGCTTTTGTTTTGCCAATCTGCCCTGAAGGCCAGCATCCCCAAATCGCCTCTTCACTGTAGATGTTGACACTGGCATTTAATGTGTACTGTTTAATGAAGCTGCCAGTTGAGGATCTGTGAGGCGTCAATTTTTCAAACTAAAGACTCTAATGTACTTGTCTTGTTGCTCAGTTGTGCAGCGGGGCCTCCCACTTGTCTTTCTTCTCTGGTTAGAGCTTGTTTTGTGCACTCCTCTAAGGGAGTACTACACACCATTGTATGAATTCTTCAGTTTCTTGGTAATTTTTCGCATGGAATAGCCTTCATTTCTAAGAACAAGAATAGACTGTCGAGTTTCACAAGAAAGTTCTTTTTTTTTGGCCATTTTGAGAGTTTAATGGAACCAACAAATGTAATGCTCCAGATTCTCAACAAGCTCAAAGGAAGGTCAAGTTTATAGCTTCTCTAATCAACCAAACGGTTTTCAGCTGTGTTAACATACTTGCACAAGGGTTTTAAAGGGTATTTTAACCATCTATTAGCCTTCTTACACAGTTAGCGAACACAAAATACCATAAGTACACTGGAGTGATGGTTGTTGGAAATGGGCCTCTATACACCTATGAAGATATTGCATTACAAACTAGACGTTTGCCGCTAGAATAGTCATTTACCACATTAACACTGTATAGAGTGTATTTCTGAATCATTTAATGTTAGCTTCATTGGAAAAAAAACTGCTTTTCTTTCAAAAATAAGGAAATTTCTAAGTGACCCTAAACTTTGACCGGTAGTGTTATATATAAATATATATAAATATATATATATATATATAATATAATATATTATTGTGAGACAGTGAAGGAATATGTGTTGAATGGGGTGTACATTTCACCTAGGTATAAGGGAAATGTGTGGCTTTGTAAACCTAGTGGTAGAGAAAGGTCACTACACCTCACATTCAGCCCACATTGGCAGCTCAGGCCTGAAGCCATTCAGCTGTTAATTAGGAGACCAGAAGTAGGTGTCTGCAAACACAATCAGGGAGCTGGCTTAGTCTGGACACAGGAAGGTGTCCCGGCACAAGAAGCGTCTCCAGGAGTGGGAGCACGCTCAGTCTGGACACAGGAAGGTGTCCCGGCGCAAGAAGCGTCTCCAGGAGTTTGAGCTATCTCAGTCTGGGTGCAGGAAGTACCCCGGACACAGGAGTAGTCTCAGTGAGAATCCGTGCGAATAGCGGCTGAATAGGAGTGGATCTCTCTCAAGTCTGGACGCTGAAGGGGCCTTCAGACACAAGGAGGAGTATCTGTGAAACTCCATACTGGTAACATATATCATATGTGTTGTTTTGGGCACAGACTGGTAGAGTCTGGACCCGGATAATAGGGAAATCGATCTATGTGTAATTAGTGGCTAGACAAGCCTAGGTTTTCTGTTTATGCTTTATTTTTATCTGTTTGCTGTGGACTTTAATAAAGCTGGTTGCGGCAGTTTTTACACCAGAACTGCTGTCTGAATGAACTGTTTTCGTGCCATTCTGTCTACCCAGACAGCGAACCTAGAGCTATATCCCCTGGAAATGTTACAATTGGCGGGAGAATGCTGGGGCAGCGCAGTGGCTGATACAGTTAGTGCTGGAGTGTGCATGCAGCACAGTGGTTTAGAGACAGCAATAAAGGTGAAGTCTGTTGAAATAGCAGCAGAGAAAAAAAAAAGTGTGTCAGCAGAAACGTCTGTTTGGAGCAGTCTTTAAAGAGACAGGAGCCCTAATAGACTTTGCAAAGAAAAAAAAAAAGTGTCTGCCCCAGCAGAGCTGAATTTTTTCTATGGAAAAGCCTGTAGAGTGTGTATGTCTTGAGTGAAGACTGCTGTTGTTAAGACAGATAAGTCCGGCAGTATGGAGGAGCTTGTTAAGAAACACCTGCAGAGCATGCAGCAGGTCTGGCAGAGCATGCAGAGCTGGCGGCAGCAGCAGCAGGAGGCTAACCGGTTGTTTCTTGAGGAGATTGCAGCACTAGAAAAACCTCTCAGCGCCTTGTCCCCGAGTAATGTTGTAAAGGCACCTGCGTTGCCTACAGGAAAGAAGGGGTGCGAGTCTGCCGTCAGCAAACCTGGTCATGGAGTTGAAGAGGTGATAGTGGACCACTACACCCAAGCATGTCCTCCTGAGGTACAGCCGTCTGAGAGGTCGTCACTTCAGAGTTCCCGGATGCTGAACTCTCGCGGTAAGAGCGTTCCAGCTGTGGGGGACATGGGGTATGCTGATAAGCGGGTTCAGGCCCGAGGGGACATATGGGAGGGTGATTGTGGTGGTCAGTGTTGGAGATGTCGTGAAATTTCAGCCAACTGTCCAATAGAGGGGGAGCCTATGTATTGTGATGTTGGCAGATCCCTCTCTCCCTGCGCAGAGCCTGTGTGTGTATCCACCTCAGCCGAAGAGACTGGACCACAGGTGTGCCCGGTGGTTGTAAATGACTGCCCACACAGGCCCTCTTGGACTCAGAGAGTCCAGTGACTTCCGTATGTGACAGCCTGATTGATAGGGACTTCATCCTGATAAGCACCTGAGTATGGTGTGCATCCATGGAGACACCAAAGTCTACCCAGAGACTGCCGTGGACTTGGTCCCCAAACTCGGGGAGGTTTCATATGAAGTGGGGGTAGTGAAGAACCTGGTGCACCCCGTCATATTGGGTGATGACTTTCCCCGATCTAAGGATCTCTGGGGGAAAAATGTTTCTGATGGACAGTGTGATGAAGCTCCTACTGAGGGTGCGCAGTCCCGAGGGGCGGAACACAATGCTAGTGGGACGTTAAACTTATGTGATAATGATGATGATGATGATGATCATGATAATGATGATGACCATGATAATGATGCTGATGCTGATAATTAATGATGATGATCATGATAGTGATGATGATACTGATCATAATCATGATAATGATATTGATAATAATGATGACTGTGATAGTGATGAAATTCCTTTGCAGGTGATGTTGGGAGACGAGGATGGTGGTTCTCGGGAACCGAGTGTCCCTGACTTGCCTGTGTCCTGTGACGGTTTTGAGAGTGAGCAGTGGCGAGAACCCTCTCTTAAAACGGCCCACGAAAATATAAATGTTCTAAATGAGGTTTCCCAAGAGCCTGGCTCTGAGGAGAGGTTTCCTCATGTTGCCATAAACACTGAAGTCCAGGGAGAGGTCGTGAGCCAGCTCCTAGTACCTGAACTATATAGAAGTATAGTGCTGGGGTTGTCACATAGTCACATACTTGAGGGACCAGATGGTGAAGTTAATGTTGTGAATGACATGTTAACTAAGGTTCCAGATCAAGATGTGAATGGAAATGAATTGTATAACCCTGACAGTGAGCAGGATATGAATGAAAATGAAGGGTATAGCCCTGACAGTGAGCCAGATGTGACTGAAGAAGTAGAGTATAGGACGGACGGTAGGGCTTCTGGGCATGTCTTGCCAGAAGAGCCTGAAGGTGGGGAACTGGAGAAAAGTGAAAAACCCCCTATACCTTCTGTGATAGTTGGTGACACATGGTCAGTGCACCAGGGACAGGAGGTACGTGGGTTTCTGAGGAAGAGTCAGCAGAAGTGTTTTGATGTGCCGGGTCGTACTTCTCTGGCCAGGCACTATATCGAAACTGAGCCCGGCCCTAAGGTCAAGATGAAACCGTGCAGGATACCCGAGGCCCGCAGAGAGTATAGGCCTGGGAGGGTACAGGGTAGTGCGGATGCTTCAGATGAAGAGAAAACTGAGGTTGGCTATACATGGGGTGAGGATGAAGCTGATGAGGGCCATGACTGGTCCAGAGTTCACTGTCTCTGTTGGATTGTTGACCAGCCCTCCGGTCTGGATGACCAGCCCTCCGGTCTGGAGAAGAGGGAGGGGATATGTGAGACAATGAAGGAATATGTGTTGAATGGGGTGTACATTTCACCTAGGTATAAGGGAAATGTGTGGCTTTGTAAACCTAGTGGTAGAGAAAGGTCACTACACCTCACATTCAGCCCACATTGGCAGCTCAGGCCTGAAGCCATTCAGCTGTTAATTAGGAGACCAGAAGTAGGTGTCTGCAAACACAATCAGGGAGCTGGCTTAGTCTGGACACAGGAAGGTGTCCCGGCACAAGAAGCAGTCTCCAGGAGTGGGAGCACGCTCAGTCTGGACACAGGAAGGTGTCCCGGCGCAAGAAGCGTCTCCAGGAGTTTGAGCTATCTCAGTCTGGGTGCAGGAAGTACCCCGGACACAGGAGTAGTCTCAGTGAGAATCCGTGCGAAAAAGCGGCTGAATAGGAGTGGATCTCTCTCAAGTCTGGACGCTGAAGGGGCCTTCAGACACAAGGAGGAGTATCTGTGAAACTCCATACTGGTAACATATATCATATGTGTTGTTTTGGGCACAGACTGGTAGAGTCTGGACCCGGATAAATAGGGAAATCGATCTATGTGTAATTAGTGGCTAGACAAGCCTAGGTTTTCTGTTTATGCTTTATTTTTATCTGTTTGCTGTGGACTTTAATAAAGCTGGTTGCGGCCAGTTTTTACACCAGAACTGCTGTCTGAATGAACTGTTTTCGTGCCATTCTGTCTACCCAGACAGCGATCCTAGAGCTATATCCCCTGGAAATGTTACAAATATAATATTTATATATATATATATATATACATGTCATTGTGACATTATATATATATATTATATATATATATATATATATACATATACGTATAGTTCATACACTTCTACATAGTAAAATAGCCTCTGATTCAATTGCCGGGCTATGCCGGCTTTTGTGAAATTACAGAACCACCCGACATGAAATGACACATGGTTTACATAGAGTTAATCATGTCATTTCATTTAGTTTGATATATGGTTTTCTCTAACAATTACATGAGTGTATGTGTGCAAAATTTGACACATGTAGGGGTTAATTAAAGGTGTAAATTCATTGTAAAAAAAACACATATTTTCCTACGAATTTACACCTTTAAGTAACCCCTACATGTGTCAAATTTTGCACACATACACACATGTAATTGTTAGTGAAAACCATATATCAAACTACATGAAATGACATGGTTAACTCTATGTAAACCATGTGTCATTTCATGTCAGGTTCTGTATTTTCACAAAAGCCGGCAATTGAATTAGCGGCTATTGTACTATGTAGAAGTGTATGTACTATAAATATATATATGTGTCACAAATTCAATGACATGTGTATTTTTTAATATTATATATATATATATATATATATGAGGTGTAAAATTGTTGAAAAAAAATGTGTGGGCTCCCGCCCTATTTTCTCAACTAGATAGACAAATCCAGCGAGTGGGGGCAGATAATAATAGACCATTATTTTTGGCCCCCCCCTGGCTACTAACATCTGCCCCCAGACACCCCAGAAAAGGCAAATCTATAATTAGATTTGCCCTTTCTGGCACTTTGCCTGTCTATTCCCATTGCCCTGTATCGGTGATGAATGGGTTAATAATGGGTTAAAGCCACCTTGCTATTGAAAGGTGAGTTTAAGCCAGGTTAATAATTGAGAGCTGTCAATTAGACAACTATCAATTATTAATCCTATTGTATGAAATAAAAATAAAACACACACACTTTAATTAAAAAATATTTTAATGAAATAAACCCACACAGTTTTTGACCATATTTTATTTTACTGCCATTCCTTGCGAAAGCCCTTGTTCACCTGTAATAAAAATAAAATAATAAAGCAACATTATTCTTACCTATCCGATGTTCAGTCAGGTCCCACGATGTAATCCTTCTGAAAGGGTTAATGTTTACTGCAGAGACCGCAGCTAATGCTGAAAGTCTCATAGTAAACCCCAGACTGAATCATCTCCTCTCCTAGCTGACAGGAGAGGAAGTGGTTAGCATAATTGATTGCTTCCCACTTTCTCTTCAGGTCAGCCAGGGACACCGCACAGCATCAGTGACGTCAGAGGGAATCCCGGCTGACCTGAAGTGAACTGATTAACAAAACTAGGGGATCCCTCGAAAAAAAAAATGGCGTGGGGTCCCCCCTATTTTTGTTAACCAGCCTGATAAAGCAGACTACTGAGGCTTGGTTTTTCAGGCTGTTAAGGAGCCAATATCCATGGACCTTGCAAGCCTGATACCAGGCCACAGCAGTCTGCTTATCTTGGCTGGTTAAAAAAAATAGGGGATCCCCTCAAAAAAAAATGGCATGGGGTCCCCCATATTTTTGTTAACCAGCCAGATGAAGCAGACTGCTGAGGCCTGGTTTTTCAGGCTGGTAAGGATCCAATATCTATGATCCTTGCAAGCCTGATAATACCAGGCCACAGCAGTCTGCTTAGCTTGGCTGGTGTTAGGGCTGGCGGAACGCACAAAATAAATATAAATAATAAGTGCGTTCGCAGCCCGGGGTCCACCGTGCAGGCAGAGCCTGCTGCTAGTAAGATGGCGGTATCTTGAACTCTGTTACTTCACAGAGTCGCAACTCTAGACACTGTGGCACCATATGGCAGTATAAGCGAGCACTGTTACACCACAGTGTCGCTAAGGTAGCCACGCAGAGATATGGACTGTGTCCTGTTAACTCCACAGGAATGCACAGACAACTGCTGTGCAGACAGCAGTCTGTAGTAATGCAATCAGCAACGCAATCAGACAATCTCCTCACTGGAGAAGCCGGTATTCTAGGGGCTTATTTCAGCCGAGCCCTAACACATGTGTGCAAGATCACACTTGCGCAAAGCACATAATGTAGTTGATACTAGCGCATGGTGGCAAGACCATGCCACCCTTTTATAGTAGCAACTACAGGGCCTGCCAGATAAGGACCAATAGGAAACTGTTCCAGAACACAGGAAGTTTCAGGACCTTCATGGCGGACCAATAGGAGCTAGTGCAGCACCTGAGCATGTGACCCTGATCTCCAATGAGAGATCCCACCCGGGGCATGCTCAGAAGTGGAAAGCAAGGACTTTGTCCTAAAGACGTCTGCTCGCTGCTAACCAGTACTGGCTACAATAGTAGAGCCTGGAGAGGCAGCAGCAATCCTCTGCACAATGTTAGACTGGGCGAGATGCTGGGACCAGCGCCTATGCTGAGCAGAGTACACTGCGGCCGGAGATGGATGGGAGACCGCAGCAGGGATGGCTCGAGATTCCCCTTGTGCAGATGCGGGAACTCGACCTCTAACAGCTGGTTAACAAAAATAGGGGATCCCCTCGAAAAAAAAATGGCGGTGGGGCCCCCTGATTTTTGTTAACCAGCCAAGAAAAAAGCAGACTGCTGCGGCCTGGTATTAAAATACTGTCAAGGCCCATGAATTTTGGCCCTCAACAGCCTAAAAATACTAGGCTGCAGCAGCCCCACAAATGGCGCATCCAAAGATGCGCCAATTGTGGCACTTTACCCAGCTCTTCTCACTTGCCCTGTAGCGGTGGCAAGCGGGGTAATAAGGGGTTAATGTCACCTTTGATTGATCGGTGACAATAAGCCCGGTTAACAATGGAGAGGCGGCAATAAGACACCGATCCATTATTAATCATAGTTTGTAAATTTTTAAAAAAATACACAGCCAGAAAAAAGTCTTTTAATGAAATAAAACACCACACAGTTTTCATTATTTTTATTTCACGCTCATCCTGCGACGCCATTGTTCTCCTGTAAAAAAAACAAAAATAACAAACCAACACAAATACTCCCTGTCCGACGCAGTCCAAAATAACAAGTGTCCCACGACGAGTCCAGCTCTGCTACATCTGCATGCCAGGCTGAGCCTGACATCCACATAGAGCAGAGCTGATTCCTCGGCGGTGACATCATCGGATTGCTTTCCGGCCAGCTGTCGCGAGAGATATTACCCAGTACCCGGCAGCCCGTGCAGTTATCGCGAGATGCTGCACGTGACCGTCAGGGAGAGGGTAATGGCCGCCCTGGATGGACGAATGGATGTGACCGCCGGGGATCTTCTGCCAGGTAAGTGCTGCTGACACCTGACAGACCCGACCGACACTGACAGTGACAGTTTCGGGAAGTTCCTGTGTCACGTACTTCGTTCTGTGACACAGGAACTCCCCATAGACATTTGTCGGAAAACTCAGATTCCGGTATCCGATATGACAAAAATATCGGAACTCAGAATCGGAATTCCGATACAGCAAATATTGGCTGATACCCGATATTTGCAGTATCTGAATGCTCAACACTAGTGATGATACATGATGAGGCTGTATAGTTCACAGTGATAATACATGATGAGGCTGTATAGTGCACAGTGATGATACATGATGAGGCTCTACAATGTACAGCGAAGTGCACACTGATGATACATGATGAGGCTGTGTAGTGCACAGTGATGATACATGATGAGGCTGTGTAGTGCACAGTGATGAACATGATGAGGCTTTATAGTGCACAGTGATGATACATGATGAGGCTGTATAGTGCACAGTGATGATACATGATGGGGCTCTATAGTGCACAGTGATGATACATGATGAGGCTCTATAGTGCACAGTGTAGTGCACACTGATGATACATGGTGAAGCTGTGTACTGCACACTGATGATACATGATGAGACTGTGTAGTGCACAGTGATGATACATGGTGAGGCTCTATAGTGCATTTGATTTGAATAGGGGGAAAATGTGCAGTAGCTGGCCATGGCCACTAAATAGTAGACAGAGCAACTCTGTAAGGCAGCAGTTCCAGCTGGCACCAAGAACAGCTGACTGGCAGTGGTGCTAGGTGTTGCACCCCACTGATCAGACATTGCTGACCTGATGATACATGAGGCTGTATAGTGCACACTGATGTTAAATGATTAGGCTGTATAGTGCACAGTGATGATACATGATGAGGCTGTGTAGTGCTCAGTGATGATACATGATGAGGCTCTGTAGTGCAGTGAAGTGCACACTGATGATACATGATGAGGCTGTGTAGTGCACAGTGATGATACATGATGAGGCTGTATAGTGCACAGTGATGATACATGATGAGGCTCTATAGTGCACAGTGAAGTGCACAGTGATGATACATGATGAGGCTGTGTAGTGCACAGTGATGATACATGATGAGGCTGTGTAGTGCACAGTGATGATACATGGTGAGGCTCTATAGTGCACAGTGAAGTGCACACTGATGATACATGATGAGGCTGTGTAGTGCACAGTGATGATACATGATGAGGCTGTGTAGTGCACAGTGATGATACATGATGAGGCTGTGTAGTGCACAGTGATGATACATGGTGAGGCTCTATAGTGCACAGTGAAGTTCACACTGATGATACATGATGAGGCTGTGTAGTGCACAGTGATGATACATGATGAGGCTGTGTAGTGCACAGTGATGATACATGATGAAGCTGTATAGTTCACAGTGATGATACATGATGAGGCTGTATAGTGCACAGTGATGATACATGATGAGGCTCTATAGTGCACAGTGAAGTGCACAGTGATGATACATGATGAGGCTGTGTAGTGTACAGTGATGATACATGATGAGGCTGTGTAGTGCACAGTGATGATACATAATGAGGCTGTATAGTGCACAGTGATGATACATGATGAGGCTCTATAGTGCACAGTGATGATACATGATGAGGCTCTATAGTGCACAGTGAAGTGCACACTGATGATACATGATGAGGATGTGTAGTGCACAGTGATGATACATGATGAGGCTGTGTAGTGCACAGTGATGATACATGATGAGGCTGTGTAGTGCACAGTGATGATACATGGTGAGGCTCTATAGTGCACAGTGAAGTGCACACTGATGATACATGATGAGGCTGTGTAGTGCACAGTGATGATACATGATGAGGCTGTGTAGTTCACAGTTATGATACATGATGAGGCTGTATAGTGCACAGTGATGATACATGATGAGCTGTTAGTACGTTTACATGATGAGGCTGTATATGCACAGTGTACATGTGAGGCGTTATCAGTTATAATACATGATGAGGCTGTATAGTTCACAGTTATAATACATGATGAGGCTGTATAGTGCACAGTGATGATACATGATGAGGCTCTATAGTGCACAGCGAAGTGCACAGTGATGATACATGATGAGGCTCTATAGTGCACAGCGAAGTGCACAGTGATGATACATGATGAGGCTGTGTAGTGCACAGTGATGATACATGACGAGGCTGTGTAGTGCACAGTGATGATACATGATGAGGCTGTGTAGTGCACAGTGATGATACATAATGAGGCTGTATAGTGCACAGTGATGATACATGATGAGGCTCTATAGTGCACAGCGAAGTGCACAGTGATGATACATGATGAGGCTGTGTAGTGCACAGTGATGATACATGATGAGGCTGTGTAGTGCACAGTGATGATACATAATGAGGATGTATAGTGCACAGTGATGATACATGATGAGGCTCTATAGTGCACAGTGATGATACATGATGAGGCTCTATAGTGCACAGTGAAGTGCACACTGATGATACATGATGAGGATGTGTAGTGCACAGTGATGATACATGATGAGGCTGTGTAGTGCACAGTGATGATACATGATGAGGCTGTGTAGTGCACAGTGATGATACATGATGAGGCTGTGTAGTGCACAGTGATGATACATGGTGAGGCTCTATAGTGCACAGTGAAGTGCACACTGATGATACATGATGAGGCTGTGTAGTGCACAGTGATGATACATGATGAGGCTGTGTAGTTCACAGTTATGATACATGATGAGGCTGTATAGTGCACAGTGATGATACATGATGAGGCTGTATAGTTCACAGTTATAATACATGATGAGGCTGTATAGTTCACAGTTATAATACATGATGAGGCTGTATAGTGCACAGTGATGATACATGATGAGGCTCTATAGTGCACAGTGATGATACATGATGAGGCTCTATAGTGCACAGCGAAGTGCACAGTGATGATACATGATGAGGCTGTGTAGTGTGTACACGTAGGATGATACATAATGAGGCTGTATAGTGCACAGTGATGATACATGATGAGACTCTATAGTGCACAGTGATGATACATGATGAGGCTCTATAGTGCACAGTGAAGTGCACACTGATGATACATGATGAGGATGTGCAGTGCACAGTGATGATACATGATGAGGCTGTGTACTGCACACTGATGACACATGATGAGACTGTGAAGTGCACAGTGATGATACATGGTGAGGCTCTATAGTGCACAGTGAAGTGCACACTGATGATACATAATGAGGCTGTGTACTGCACACTGATGAAACATGATGAAACTGTGTAGTGCAC
Organism: Oophaga sylvatica; assembly: GCA_033576555.1. Taxonomy (NCBI): domain Eukaryota; kingdom Metazoa; phylum Chordata; class Amphibia; order Anura; family Dendrobatidae; genus Oophaga; species Oophaga sylvatica. The sequence goes on along the minus strand of JARQOD010000001.1, from coordinate 237,067,805 downwards.
AATGATGATACATGGTGAGGCTCTATAGTGCATTTGATTTGGATAGGGGGAAAATGTGCAGTAGCTGGACATGGCCACTAAATAGTAGACAGAGCAGCTCTGTAAGGCAGCAGTGCCAGCTGACTGGCAGGGATGCAAGGTGTCGCACCCCACTGATCAGACATTGCTGATCTTTTCTAAGGTTAGCCAGTGTTAGTGATTTATCTGCATCTGGATTTTTTCTGCAAAAGGATGCAAACGCATGCAACTGCATCCAGGATTTGGTTGGAAATGTGAAATTCTGACTTCTGGGGCAAAAGAGAGAGAGGAGAGGGGAGAGAGACTGGTGAAAGTGAAAGAAAAAAAGAAATGGGGCTCCGAGCATGCGCAGTATGTAATCCGCATGCAGATAGGATGCAGGCATCCTGATTCGGGTGCGTCTACATTGACAATCATGTTTTTTACTGCAACAAAACTATAGTGTGCAAAATGAATAGGGAGAATGTGAATTTGGGTGGAAAATATTTTGGCATGGGCGGGCCCCATTTGAACGTTCGCAAGGGGCGCATAACTTTGTAGCAACGCCACTGAGCCCAGGGTAAATTGACCCCATAATTATAAAGTGTGACAGACAGACAGACTAATCCTCCGCACTTTTACAGCGGCGCTACCGCCCCCTGTTATGAATGTGCTAGAGATGGTTTCTGAGCAGAGGCTCCCTCTGGTGGTTACAGACAGTACTGAACCTTTCAGCGAGGAGTGGCAATCAGGGATCACAGACTGGTCTGATATAAGGGAGGTTCCCTCCAATGATGGTTGCCGGTGATCAATTGTTCTTGTCTCAATTGTGGTTCCTGGTTCATTTGGAAGTTTGCTGGAGTCTTGCCTGCATCTCCTGCTTTCAGATAAGATATTTTTTGCTTTTCTTTTTGTGCTTGCTTTTTGCATTGTTTTCTGCACTTTTGTGGAGGTCAGCCAGGTCCCCTCCTGGGGCCTGTGCTCCTCACAGTTTTTCTGTAGCCACTTTATTTGCTCATTTGCTTTTTCCTGTTTTTTCAGCGGCTGCAGCTTGGTTTTGTTCACACTGAGATCTGATTTAGCGGGTGGAGAGATCGTGTGATCTCAGTATTTTTGTAATCAGAATTGTTGGATTTTTGTAGGGTTTTCTGGGTTGCAGAAAGTAATCTCTCCTTTCCTATCCTATTTAGTCAGCTTGTGGCCCCAGCGTTTGCTCAATCTATTTTCTGCCTGTGTTTGTGTTTTCATCTTGTCTAACCGCCATTATATGTTTGGGGGCTTCCTATTTTCTTTGGGGATCTGCTCCGGGGCAGATAGCTTTCATCTTTATGCCTTTATGTGTAGTTATCTCTCAGGCTGTGACGAGGCGTCTAGGATCAACGTAGGAACGCTCCACGGCTACCTCTAGTTGTGTCGTTAGTTTAGGAATCTGCAACCCATCAGTTACCAACATCTCAGGTGTTCTGCGGGCCTGCTGTTGTTCCTGTCCTCCTCAGCTACCGAAACATAACAGTATCACCGGCCATAACTGAAAATTATATGGTACTCACAGAAGGGAAAAATAATGTGGAAAGAAAAAAGTTGTCAGAGTTATCAGAGATTTTTTATTTTTTTTTCTGTCTGTTGCATTTTTTCCCTCTTTTTCTCTGGGTGCTGAGGAGGATTTTTTTTCTCTCAATGGAGTTTGCACAGTTGTCTGACCGTGTGGATCAGCTTGCCACTGAGGTTCGGAGTATTGCTACCTATCTTGCTAGGTTGCCGGTTGTGGAACCTAGGATTCCCATGCCAGATTTGTTTTTGGGGGATCGGGCTAAATTTCTGAATTTCAAAAATAACTGTAAGTTGTTTTTTGCCTTAAAGCCTAAGTCTTCAGGTAACGCAGCACAGCAGGTTCAAATTGTCATCTCTCTCCTGCGCGGCGATCCTCAGGATTGGGCTTTTTCCCTGACACCTGGGGATCCTGTTTTGAATGATATTGATGCATTTTTTCTGGCTCTGGGGTTATTGTACGATGAACCTAATGTCACTGATCAAGCTGAAAAAACCTTGTTGGTATTAAATCAGGGTCTTGAAGACGTGAGTTGTACTGTCAGAAATTCCGAAAGAGGGCAGTCCTGACCAAATGGAATGATGATGCTTTGGCAGCCCTTTTTCGGAAGGGGCTATCAGAGAGTGTAAAGGATGTTATGGTGGGATTCCCTGCTCCCTCTGGCCTCAATGATTCTATGTCATTGGCTATTCAAATTGACAGACGTTTGCGTGAGCGCAGAGGTATGCGTGAGATAGTGTTGCCTTGTGAGCCAGCTCCTGAGCCCATGCAGTGTGATAGAGTGACTTCTGGGGCACAGCGTCATGAGTTTCGAAAGCGCAATGGGTTATGTTTCTACTGTGGTGATGCCTCTCATGCTATTTCAGTCTGCCCTAAGCGGGGAAGACGTTTTGCACGCTCAGTTGTCTTGGGTAGTGTTCAGACTAAATTTCTGTTGACTGTTACCCTGATTTGCTCCCTGTCCACATTTTCTGCTCAGGCTTTTGTTGATTCAGGAGCAGCTATTAACCTGATGGATTTTGACTTTGCCAAACGTTGTGGGTTTCCCATGATACCCCTGTGGAAGTCTATTCCCCTACTGGGCATTGACTCTACCCCTTTGGCGGAGAATAAACCCCAGTTTTCTACTCAGGTGATAATGAGGGTTGAACCAGATCATCAGGAGAGTTGCAAATTTCTGGTGCTGTATAATCTGCATGACATTATTGTACTAGGTTTCCCTTGGTTACAGTCTCATAATCCTGTTTTGGATTGGAAATCTGTGTCTGTGACCAGTTGGGGCTGCCAATGTGTTAATGCCGACACTCCTGTTTTTTCTGCCTCTCCCAAGTCTCAGGATGTTCCTGACTTTTTGACTGATTTTTGGATGTATTTAGTGAAAGTAAATCTGCATCTTTGCCCCCTCACAGAAGCTACGAATGCGCTATTGAATTAGTGCCTGGTGGTAAATTTCCTAAAGGTCGCCTTTTTAACTTGTCTGTACCTGAACACGATTCTATGCGATCTTATATCAAGGAGTCATTGGAGAAGGGTCATATCAGACCATCCTCTTCACCCTTGGGTGCCAGTTTTTTCTTTGTGGCCAAAAAGGATGGTTCATTGAGGCCGTGTATTGATTATCGCCTCCTGAATAAGATCACTGTGAAATATCAATATCCGTTACCCTTGATTTCTGACCTGTTTTCCAGGGTGAAAAGTGCTAGTTGGTTTACCAAGCTTGACATCAGGGGGGCGTATAACCTTATTCGCATTAAGCATGGGGATGAATGGAAGATGGTGTTTAATACCCCAGAGGGGCATTTTGAGTACCTAGTGATGCCCTTTGGGCTCACTAATGCTCATTCTGTCTTCCAATCCTTCATGAATTATATTTTCAGGGATTTTGTAGATAAATTTCTGATTGTTTATTTGGATGATATCTTGATTTTTTCAATGACTGGGACTCTCATGTGAAACATGTTCGGACTGTGTTCCAGATTTTGAGAGAGAATGCACTGTATGTGAAGGGATCAAAGTGTCTTTTTGGCGTACAGTAGGTCTCATTTCTGGGATTCATTTTGTCTCCGTCTGTTATTGAAATGGACCCGGTCAAGGTTCAGGCCATCTGTGATTGGGTCCAACCTACTTCATTAAAGGCTCTTCAGAGATTTTTGGGTTTTGCCAATTTTTATCGTATATATATATTGGTAATTTCTCCGGTATAGTTAAACCATTGACTGATTTGACCAAAAAGGGTTCTGATGTGGTGAATTGGCCTCCTGAGGCAGTCTCTGCGTTCAGGAACTTAAGCAGAGATTCACTTCTGCTCCTGTTCTACGGCAGCCTGATGTTTCTCTACCGTTTCAGTGGGGGTTGATGCCTCTGAAATTGGGGCAGGTGCCGTTTTGTCCCAAAGAGATCCAGAGACCTCTAAGAGTAACCCTTGTGCCTTTTTCTCTCGAAATTTTTCTCCAACTGAACGTAATTATGACGTGGGTAATCAGGAGTTATTGGCCATGAAGTGGGCCTTTGAAGAGTGGAGACATTGGCTGGAAGGAGCCAAACATCAGGTGGTGGTCCTCACGGACCATAAGAATCTGGTTTATCTCGAATCAGCCAAGCGACTTAATCCTAGTCAGGCCAGGTGGGCCTTGTTTTTCACACGTTTTAATTTTGTGGTTTCTTTTCTTCCTGGCACTAAGAATGATAAGGCGGATGCCCCTCGAGGAGTTTCTTTACGGACTCCCTGAGTTATCTGATCCTACTGTTATTTTGAAAGAGGGTGTAGTTCTTTCCGCCATCTCGCCCAATTTGAGACTGGCCTTGGAAGGGTGTCAGGAGGATAAACCTGAGCGCTGCCCTATTGGGAAATTGTTTGTCCCAGACCAGTGGAAGAAGAGTGTGATGTCTGAGATTCATTGTTCCGCGTTGGCTGGTCATCCCGGGATTTTTGGTACCAGAGACTTGGTGAGTCGGTCCTTTTGGTGGCCTACTTTGTCTCGTGACATCAGGGAATTTGTGCAGTCCTGTGGGACTTGCTCTCGCTCCAAGCCTTGCTCTCGCTCTAGTGGTTTGTTAATGCCATTACCTGTGCCCAAGAGGCCATGGACCCATATCTCTATGGATTTTATTTCCGACCTCCCTGTTTCTCAGAGAATGACAGTTATCTGGGTAATCTGTGATAGGTTTTCCAAGATGATACATCTTGGTCCATTACCTAAGTTACCTTCCTCCTCCGAATTGGTGCCTTTGTTCCTTCAGCACGTGGTTCGGTTACATGGCATTCCGGAGAATATTGTGTCTGACAGAGGAGTCCAGTTTGTTTCCAGATTTTGGAGGACATTTTGTTGTAAACTTGGTGTTCAATTATCTTTCTCCTCTGCTTTTCATCCTCAGACCAATGGACAAACCGAGAGAATAAACCAGACCTTGGAGACTTATTTGAGATGTTTTGTGTCTGCTGATCAAGATGACTGGGTCTCTTTTTTTGCCTTTGGCTGAGTTTGCTCTTAATAATAGGGCTAGCTCTGCCACCTTGATGTCTCCATTTTTCTGCAATTTTGGGTTTCACCTCGATTTTCTTCGGGACAGGCAGAGGCTTCTGTCTGTCCGGGTGTTGACTCTGCTGTGGAGCGAATGCAGCAGATTTGGGACCAGGTAGTGGAGAGGTTGTCTCTCTCTCAGGAGAAGGCCCAACGGTTTGCCAACCGGCATAGGACTGATGGTCCTCGGTTTAAAGTGGGGGACTTGCTTTGGTTGTCCTCAAGAAATATCCCTATGAGGGTTGCATCTCCAAAGTTTAAGCCCAGGTTCATTGGACCTTATAAGATCATGGAGATTCTTAATCCTGTTTCCTTCCGTTTGCTTCTTCCAGGGACATTTAAGATCCATAACGTGTTCCACAAGTCCTTATTGAAGCGGTTTGTCGAGCCAGTGGTTCCTATGGCTGCGCCTCCGTAGCCTGTTTTGGTTGAGGGCAATCTGGAGTATGTGGTTGAGAAAATATTGGATTCTCATTTTTCTAGACAGAAACTCCAGTATTTGGTTAAGTGGAGAGGTTATGGTCAGGAGGACAATTCTTGTTTGCTTCAGACATCCATGCTAGGAGACTGATCCGTGCCTATCACCGAGCTCATCCTGATCGGCCTGGTTGCACAAGTGAGGGTTCGGTGACCCCTCCTCGAGGGGGGGGTACTGTAATGAATGTGCTAGAGATGGTTTCCGAGCAGAGGCTCCCTCTGGTGGTTACAGACAGTACTGAACCTTTCAGTGAGGAGTGGCAATCAGGGATCACAGACTGGTCTATATAAGGGAGGTTCCCTCCCATGATGGTTGCCGGTGATCAATTGTTCTTGTCTCAATTGTGGTTCCTGGTTCATTTGGAAGTTTGCTGGAGTCTTGCCTGCATCTCCTGCTTTCAGATAAGATATTTTTTGCTTTTCTTTTTGTGCTTGCTTTTTGCATTGTTTTCTGCACTTTTGTGGAGGTCAGCCAGGTCCCCTCCTGGGGCCTGTGCTCCTCACAGTTTTTCTGCAGCCACTATTATTTGCTCATTTGCTTTTTCCTGTTTTTTCAGCGGCTGCAGCTTGGTTTTGTTCACACTGAGATCTGATTTAGCGGGTGGCGAGATCGTGTGATCTCAGTATTTTTGTAATCAGAATTGTTGGATTTTTAGGGTTTTCTGGGTTGCAGAAAGTAATCTCTCCTTTCCTATCCTATTTAGTCAGCTTGTGGCCCCAGCGTTTGCTCAATCTATTTTCTGCCTGTGTTTGTGTTTTCATCTTGTCTAACCGCCATTATATGTTTGGGGGCTTCCTATTTTCTTTGGGGATCTGCTCCGGGGCAGATAGCTTTTATCTTTCTGCCTTTAGGTGTAGTTATCTCTCAGGCTGTGACGAGGCGTCTAGGATCAATGTAGGAACGCTCCACGGCTACCTCTAGTTGTGTCGTTAGTTTAGGAATCTTCAACCCATCAGTTACCAACATCTCAGGTGTTCTGCTGCCCTGCTGTTGTTCCTGTCCTCCTCAGATACCGAAACATAACAGCCCCCTCTTCCTCCCGCACGTCATGACGTAGACGAGGACGTTGCAAGACACCGAGGGTGCGCGGCCCGCCTACTCACACTGCCAAAAAGGAGCGCAGTCCGAGCAGAGTGGCTCATTCTGCCACCCGCGGCCTGCTCACTCCTTGGCAGCTGCACCTTCCAGACTCCAGTCCTCCTCCTCCTTACTGAGTGTGCACTGACTAACCGGCCGCCGGAGCCATCCACCACCTCCAGGCAGCAGCTGCTAGCTGGGCTGCTTAAAGCAGTGTAAGTAGTATAACCAATGTGAGTCATTTCACACATTTTTTAGACCAGCCTGTGCATCAGCAGAACAACGTATAAGTTTGACACATTGTGAAATACTAGAGAGGATTCTACAGGCGTTTCTGAAGCTCAATATCGATACCATTAAGGGGGTGTCATTTTTAGTGCCATGCACTGATCTCACGATTCTGCAGTCTCTGCTATCTTTGTGGTGTCTTCTGTGACTGCTGTTGCTACTGCTGCTGATGTTGCAAACAATTTTTTTGAAATGTGGAGACTCCAAGTTGTGTCTCTATTTGATGGTTGCCTGCAGTAGAAGATGTGTCAGAGGTAGTGTTGAGCGATACTGCTCGATATCTAAAAATATCGTATCGGAATGGTATCGCCGATATCACTAAATATCGTCGATATCCGATTCCGATACCGGAAGTCCCATGTAAGTCTATGGGAACAAAATATCGCAACAAAAAAAACCCTTTCTTTCGTTGTAAACACAAAATATACACACATAGAATACATATATATATATCATTGTGACATATATATATACATATATTTATAGTTTATACACTTCTACATAGTAAAATAGACTCTGATTCAATTGCCGGTAAAGCCGTGACATACCCCATAGAAGTCGACGGGCTCGGTGCCGAGTACCCCCAAACCTCTGGCTCTGTGCGACTCAACTTGGGCGTCACGAACAGGATTCTGTAGCTCGCTATAAGTGAGTCCTGTGTGCCTGAATTGAACTGGTTTTGTGCTTGAGAATTGTTAAAATCATCAGAGAATGTATTTGCCATTTTTCCGCCATATCTGCATCACGACGAGGCACTGGTGAAGAAGAAGGTCGTGCTCTTCGTGGGTGTACACTCACTCAGTGGCGCAAAAACGATGGCCGACCACTCTAAATGGTACTGCAATGTAAGATCGTGCCCCACAGCTCTTCAGTTCCGCCTCCTCATCCTCCTCAGTGTGCGGAAACTAACACGAAGGTCCCGCCTCACTACAAAAGAGGGGCCCTCTCCAGATGCTAATGACACATGTGACTTGGCAGAGATGGCTAATGGACACGAGCAGAAGTGTGAAGGGATGGAGCAGTCAGAGCTCTCCCCCCACGGAAGCGACCCGATCGCCACGGAACCACCGTTGGGCACCCGGCCTGGAAACCCTCCTATGCTGCAAGAAGCGGAGGATACCCTAAGAGGCCTGGCCCGGCACCGGGAGGAGGTCGCCAGGATGGAAGCCAGCTGGCGTGCCCTAAAACTAAACTTGGAGCGGCGCCAATCCCTCTTACCTGAAGTGTCTGTACCGGAAGGTGAGGCACCCGTTCTAGTAGAGGAGTCCGTGCGGGCATCCCAGCCCTTGCAATGTGATCCGGTTGACGTTGTCGCAGTGGAGGCACCCGTTCCTGCAAAAAACTCTGCACCGGCAGCACCCCAGATCCCGCTGTCTGCCCCCGTCGCTGAGACAGAAGAAGCGACACCCGTCCTCATGGAGGAGACCGCGCAGGCACCAGAGGTCTACCTGTCTGTACCGGAGTCCCGACTGTCATCTTTTCCAGAGCCGGCTGCTTCCTCCGCAGGTGAGCGCCACCAGGACTGGGGGGCGCCAGGAGAGCTGCCGCAAACCGGACATCGTAAGCTGCAGTTTGATGGTGGAGACATGGAGATGCTGGTGGAGGAGAATTACAACCGGCGTCAGGAGGAGGAGTGGAGACGTTGGGAGCGGGAAGCAGAGCGACAAAGGGAGCAGCGCGAATCCCAGAAGCTTCGCCAACGTCACATCGAGAAGGACCGGGCAGATAAGGACCGGATGAGAAAAGATAAAGGAACCCTGTGGGAGCAGTGGCGTAAGGGTGCAGTACAGAGCTTTAAATTGAAAGGTGGTTGGGGCTTCATCCAGGAGCCTGGACTTTATTTAGAAGTGTTTGTGACCCGGCGGGACGTGGAGACTCACCTCCCAGAAGGACACCCGGGGAGGGACCTGTTGCCAGGAGACTTGGTGACTTACACCCGACACTGGGGTTACAATGGATGGTACGCCCTAAATGTTACCAGGTGCGACCCCTACTCCCCAGAGTGTCAGGAACCTGTGAGACCCTCGGAGCCTTCAGCCTCCCACATCCAGGCCTCTGCACAAGTGCCCACCCCACGCCGTAAATCTCCCCAGCCTCCCTCAGTGGTCTCCTCAGCAGCCCCAGCTATGGACATGATAACTATAGCTGGCCCGTACCCGGCGCCTGTTAGGCCCCTGGGGTTTGTTCAGTCCGGGACATAGGGCTCCAGACCCGGAGGGAGATGAAAGAGGTGGCCACACAGACACAGATAGCGGGTCACGACTTGACTGTACAGGCCACACGATGTCATCAGGTCCTGGTGGTCCTTGGTGTCTCGGATGTTTGGCAAGCATCAGAAGAGTACCAGGTGGTACCTGGAACACCCCTGCCAAAGAATTATAAATATAACCCGGACAGGGTCCCTGTATGTAAATAGTTAAATTGTTGATGTACCCGGACGGGTGAATGTTCATAAAAAAATTTTTAATTTAATAAAAAACACAACACAGTTTTCATTACTTTTATTACAGTCTCATCCTGCGACGCCATCGATCTCCTGTAAAAAAATGAAAAAAAAAAACAGCAGTATACCACCTGTCCGACGCAGTCCATAGTAACGAGTGTCCCACGACGATCCAGCTCTGCTACATCAGAATGACAGGCAGAGCCTGTCATCCCGGCGCAGCACAGCTGATTACCTGCTTCCCCGGCGGTGACGTCATCGGACTGCTTTACGGCCGGGATTACCCTGCAGTCACTGCAGTTATCGCGAAAAACTGCATGTGACCGCCAGGGAGAAGATAATGGCGGCCATCAAGCAGTCCAGGACGTGACCGCCGGAGATCTTCTGCCAGGTAAGTGCCGCTGACTCCTGACAGACCCGACCGACGTACACTCACAGTGACAGTGACAAATCCGATTCCGGTATCCGATATGGCGAAAATATCGGTACTCGGAATCGAAAGCCCAATACAGCTAATATCGGCCGATACCCAATATTTGCAGTATCGTATCGCTCAACACTAGTCAGAGGTCATTTATACTGTTTCTTCTCTGTGGAAATTGATGTCACTTTAGTGATGTATGACAATAATTTTTTAAAATGTATTACAATATTTTTTTTATTTCAAGTTGGGTCGCCATCTGGTGGGTTGCCTGTGTAAAAAGGGCTCCAAGACAGGCAGGCCTGCACTTACTTTCTGTCAACTGTGTTACTTTCCTTACATTTTTCTATCAATATTACTGTATGATGCTAATGTTTGTGCCATCTGAGTGTGACTGTAATAAAAAAAAATTGAGGTGTTGCATGAGGTATAAGGTCTCCCCTCTAAAAAGACTTACACCTCTCCGTTAACCAGCAGGTCCTCACTGAAACTTCAATTTCAGGCTTTAAATGCTGGGCTGACTGCTAATGTTCCATTTACAAATTTCTACTGTGGGTCAATTGATGCCACTTTTGATGATGTGTGCACCTAATTTTAGCTGTTCAGGAAGCTTTTTGTTGCCTCTAAAGGTGTTTTGTATACATTTCATTTGGCCTCCCATTGAATCTAATGGCATTCAGGTATGTTCTCCGAACATATTCGCCAAAAGTCTAAATGTTTGGCGAATCAAACTGGACCGAACCTTGAAAGGTTAGCTCATCTAAAGTTATCATGTCAATTCTAACCTGTCAGGGATTTTGCTGATGTAGAGCCCAGCTGCACTTGGAATCTCATTTCCCAGAGGGATGCACCAAAGGTAATGACCACTAGAGGACCCAATATGCATACACACATCTTTACGAATCCCTAGAGCCACCAGAGGGAGCCTTTTTAGAGTATATAAGGATGGTGAAGCCACAGGAAGTTGGCTAGTCTGAGGGCTGCAGTCAGTAGTCACCTCAGAGAGCAGTCTAGTCTGAGTCTACGTGGAGAGTAGATCAGTACGAGAACGAGAAAAGAGTTGTTAGTTCTCTGGAGAGAAGCAAGTAGAGAGTGAGCTCTAGGAGCGAGCACAGATCAGTTAGTCTGCAAAGCCAGGTGCAGGACAGATTGAGAAGACTGATAGCCGTTCCAGGCAGAGCTTGGAAGTAAGGAGAGAGAGAGAGAACAGCAGTTGTGGAAAGAACCTGAAGTCTGCAGCTCTAAGCTTAGTTCAACGTGTGGAGGCTAGTACAAGTGGAAAGATAGCCACTCCAGCCTAGTCAGAACTGAGTCAACCGAGTGCAGTTCAGTGAGCAAGCGTGCCGACGCTTTGAGAGCGGTGAAGAAAGAGAAGAAGCAGCAACCTACAGCCAGAGTGTGCTTATGTGAGGGTCGAGTAGGACGAAAGGTGAGTGGAAGAGAATAAGAGAGTGACAGAGGTGGAAATAGCTTTGTTAGCTTACCTCAACTCAGATAACCGGACACCGGGTCCGAGCTTGCTAGAATCTACACGACTAGTAGGAGATACCGGAGATCCTTGAGTACTTCAAGTTCCAGGAGCCCAGGAGTGCTGATACGTAACTGGGGTCAGGAAGACGGAGTCTAGCAGGGCCCTGCAAACAGAGACACTGTTCTATCCAAGAGAAGGTCCTACCACAAAGTCAGCCGGGCGTGTAAAGTTGAAGACAGAGTTAGGCCTCGTTCCATACAGGTCAGAGACTCACATTATAGAAGTAAGGAGGCCCTACACCTACTCAGTGGGAAGAACTGGACGTGCATCCTTCGCCCTGCCAGCACCCTGGGACGTGCCTGCCATTCCATCAGTAAAGGTACAGAAAGAGACTTTTGTGTGTGTCTACCTTATTACTCCTGCTGCTGAACTCCTCTCCTCCATCCTGCACCACTACACCCCGTTTACCCTGAAGGACCTCAGCCTTGCCTGTGGAAGGCTTAACACCTTGCTGCCCAACACCAACCCTTCAGCTGATCTGCATAGCAGCGCTGGTCACCCTGACCAGCTACCACAGGTGGCGTCACGAACATTTCTACAAACCTTTAATCCCCTGTAAATATTCCCCTTTTCAGTGAGCGCCCAGGACCATGGACCGAGCTGTGTCGCCGTGACATCCCCCATAGAAGTGAACGGGCTTGGTGCCGAGTACCCCAAGGCCTTGGCGGGCGACTCACTAACATGTCACAAAACTGTATTAAATTGTTTTTTTTCAATGAGAAATTGGAGTCTGTAGTCTGTAGCAAAATTGAAAAAAAGCATGAGTGGACAGAGCTCATTTGTAGATTTATGCTTATAACATCCAACAGAGCAAAAATATGCAAACGTGGATTCTCTTCAGTCCCATACTAAAAAGCCACACAATAATCTTTGTGCCTCCCCAAAATCTTCTCTGAATACTTTTGCCAAGCGTAGATGCACTAACTCATGATTCAAAGATTTGGAAAAATTTGGTGGATATATTTAGGGCAAAAATTAATAGTGATCCTTAAAGAGCTAAAGAAAATGTTAATGAGTCTCATAAATTTTACGTTTGATCCTGATTTTGGTTGAAACACTACATGAAAACAAATCGTAAACCTACACAGTGTGAACCCATTTTTACAGCTTTTACTCTTGAACATGGAACACCTGGATGCACAGCATGCTTCTGTTTGTCAACAAGTGCGGTGAGAAACAAATTACATTTATAAAAAACATCTTCTATCTAGATCCGGGGCGAGATTCTTCTAATAGACACTAATTTGTGTATTAAACTACAAGCGTGATACAGGCATGGAATTTGTGCAAAAATTTCAATTGAGCACTACATGTGCAGATCAATATTTATGATATATGGTCCTCAGAATGTAGGATGCTGTATGACAGATCCTAGTGATGTCCAAGTTTTCATCAGACAGCACTTATTCACAGTACAATGCAGGCATTCAAACAACCATTAATATCATGCAATGCTCTGCCTAGCAACAGAATCTGTCAGCAGAATTTCGCCTCTAAACTATTAATACAATATGTGCATGTCACTGAGAAATCAGCAGTTGAACTTATATGCAAATGAAGCTGAAATTGTAAATCTGAAGCCCTTGTGACACCAGCTGTATTCACATCCAGCACTGAGTCCTCCTGATTGGCTAATGTCTTTCTTACCTAAAGTCACACATCATAGAAGCTGTCCTTTAAACAAGAATCAAAAAGAGACAGTACTGGGTGTGGAAAAGAGCTGTAGTGACAGAGGATTCAAATCTACAAAAAATTCTTCACTTTTATTTGCACATTAGTTGAAACACCAATTACTAAAAGTCAATATAAAAGAAGTTCAAACAGTTTACCTGATAGTGGTAAACTTAAAGTTGAGCGTATAGTATATACACATCCGACTGGCTACACCAGGCTGTATTACGAACACGTTACACTAGCTTGTGTAAAAAAAAAAAATCCAAATTTGTTAAAATAAACAAATTCCGAGATTTGTAGCATCTCCATTTTTCGTGATCTGGGGCTGGGTGAGGGCATATTTTTTTACACGCCAAGCTGACGTTTTTATTAATACCATTCAGCGCAGGTATGAAATTTTGATTGCCGTTAATACATTTTATTGCAACGTAGTGGCAACCAAAAAAATGTAATTCTGACGTTTTTAATTTTTTTCTTGTTACGCAGAAAGCGATCTGGTTATTTTTTTATATTGGTAGATCATTTGATTCTGAAGACAGAGATACCATATATGTGTATATTTGTTTTTTTTTATTGTTTCATTTTGAATGAGATGAAAGGGGGGGGATTTGAACTTTTATATTTTTTTATTTATTTAATATTTTTAAAAACTTTTTTTTACTTTTTGCATGCTTCAACAGTCTCCATGGGAGACTGGAAGCTGCAGTACTTCCATCGCCCCTGCTACACACAGTCGATGACAAAATTGCCTGTGTGTAGCAGAAATGCTCACTTGCTATGAGGGCTGATCATGGGGCAATGCTCATAGCAATTCAGCAATGACAACCATAGAGGTCTGCTTCAGACTTCTGGTTGTCATGCCGACCCATCAGTGACCCGTGATCATGTGACGGGGTCACCAATGGGCAGGATTTTTGACTTGTTCCAGGTAAGCGCAAGTTAAATGCTGCTATCAGAAACTGACAGCGGCATTTAACTAGTTAATAGCTGCTGGTGGATCATGCACCTGTCAGCTGTATAGATCAACTATCATGTGCCAGGAAAGGTGCGGACAAAGCGCTGGAGCCCCCTCCAAACAGGGGGAGTCCGACATTGGCGCAGTATTATGTACGATGTCAGAAAAGGGTTAGGATTTTGTCATAGGAATTGGCTACATGCAGATTAATCGCATTAAAAAGTGACATTGAGTAAAGATTTGTGCATACCTTTTTTATAAGATGTAACTTAAACTGTAATAATATAAAGGTTGTATAACCCACGTCATATGGTGTGAAACAGATTCCTTCACAGCTCAGGGAGAGGGTACCTTGGCTAAGTACAAGGACTGAAAACCGTAGATATAGATATTCGTTAGAAAATTGTTGTCAAATGAAAAGTATACATAGTAAGCTAAACTTACATAGAACATAAGTCAAAGACACTTATGACTATCCTCAGTAAATCCATATAATCCTATTTCTTTTTTTGCTTGTCAGTAATAAAAGGTCACTTAATGCAAATTGATCTGTAAAAAGCTTTGCGTTTTTATTTACATGGAAATGGATGCCGTCATTTTATATACATATATATTGAACAGATTATTGACAAATTAAGTTTCAGTTACATGTTGGTTACATTACACAGGATGTTAATGCAGAATGTCAAGAAATACATTCTAAGTAAGGTTTATGCAATACCTTTAGTGTTGAGCGATACTGCTCGATATCTAAAAATATCGGATGGGAATGGTATCGCCGATATCACTAAATATCGTCGATATCCGATTCCGATACCGGAAGTCCCATGTAAGTCTATGGGAACAAAATATCGCAACTAAAAAAACACTTTCTTTCCTTGTAAACACAAAATATACACACTTAGAATACATATATATATATATATATATATATATACATGTCATTGTGACATATATATGTGTCCTGTGTGCCTTAATTGAACTGTTTTTTTGCTTGAGAATTGCAAAAATCATCATAGACTGTATTTGCCATTTTTCCGTCATATCTGCGCCACGAGGCACAGGTGAAGAATAAGGGGGTTCTCTCGTGGGCGTACACTCACTCCGTGGCGCGAAAACGATGTCCGCACACTCTAAATGTTACTGCAATGTAAGATCGTGCCCCACAGCTCTGGAGTTCCGCCTCCTCATCCTCCTCAGTGAGCGTAAACGAACGCGAAGGTCCCGCCTCCCTACAAAAGATGTCGCCTCTCCTGATGCTAATGACACATGTGACTTTGCTGAGATGGCGAATGGACGTGAGCAGAAGTGGGAAGGGATGGAGGAGTCAGAGCTCTCCCCCTACGGAAGCGACCCGATCGCCACGGAGCCACCGTTTGGCACCCGGCCTGGAAACCCTCCTACGCTGGAAGAAGCGGAGGATACCCTGAGAGACCTGGCCCGGCACCGGGAGGAGGTCGCCAGGATGGAAGCGAGCTGGCGGGCCCTAAAACTACAATTGGAGCGGCGCCAATCCCTCTTACCCCCTGAAGTGTCTGTACCGGAAGGTGAGGCACCCGTTCCAGTAGAGGAGGCCGTGCGGGCATCCCAGCCCTTGCAATCTGAACCGGTTGCCAGTATCTCAGTGGAGGCACCCATTCCAGTACAGAAGGCCGTGCGGGCATCCCAGCCCTTGCAATCTGAACCGGTTGCCAGTATCTCAGTGGAGGCACCCGTTCCAGTACAGAAGGCCGTGCGGGCATCCCAGCCCTTGCAATCTGAACCGGTTGCCAGTATCTCAGTGGAGGCACCCGTTCCAGTACAGAAGGCCGTGCGGGCATCCCAGCCCTTGCAATCTGAACCGGTTGCCAGTATCACAGTGGAGGCACCCGTTCCTGCAGAAAATGCCGCACCAGCACCCCAGATCCCGCTGTCTGCCCCCGTCGCTGAGGCAGAAGAGGCGACACCCGTCCTCATGGAGGAGGCCGCGCAGGCACCAGAGCACTACCTGCCTGTACTGGAGCCCCGACCGTCATCTGTTCCAGAGCCGGCTGCTTCCGCCACAGGTGAGCGCCGCCAGGACTGTGGGGCGCCAGGAGAGCTGCCGCAAACCGGACATCGTAAGCTGGCATTTGATGGTGGAGACATGGAGCAGCTGGTGGAGGAGAATTACAACCGGCGTCAGGAGGAAGAGTGGAGACGTCGGGAGCGGGAAGCAGAGCGACAAAGGGAGCAGCGAGAATCCCAAAAGCTTCGGCAACGTCACCTGGAGAAGGACCTGGCAGAGAAGGCACGTATGAGAAAGGATAAAAGTACGGTGAGGGAGCCGCGGCGTAAGGGTGCAGTACGGAACTTTAAGTTAAAAGGTGGTTGGGGCTTCATCCAGGAGCCTGGACTTTATTTAGAAGTTTTTGTAACCCGGTGGGACGTGGAGGCTCACCTCCCAGAAGGACACCCGGGAGGGACCTGTTGCCAGGAGACTTGGTGACTTACACCCGACACTGGGGTTACAATGGATGGTACGCCCTAAATGTTACCAGGTGCGACCCCTACTCCCCAGAGTGTCAGGAAACTGACAGACCCTACGAGCCTTCAGCCTCCCCCAACCAGGCCTCTGCACAAGTGCCCACCCCACGCCGTAAATCTCCCCAGCCTCCCTCAGTGGTCTCCTCAGCAGCCCCAGCTATGGACATGATAATGATAGCTGGCCCGTACCCGGCGCCTGTTAGGCCCCCTGGGGTTCGTACAGTCCGGGACATAGGGTTCCAGACCCGGAGGGAGACGAAAGAGGTGGCCACACAGACCCAGATAGCGGGTCACGACGTCACTGTACACGCCACACGACGTCATCAGGTCTGGGTGGACCCTCCTGTCACGGATGTTTGGCAAGCTCCACAACAGTACCAGGTGGTACCTGGAAGAGGCCAGCCAAAGAAGTCTAAATAACCCGGACAGGGTCTCTGTATGTAAATAGTTAAATTATTGATGTACCCGGACGGGTGAATGTTCATAAAAAGAAGTTTATTGTTGCCTTAATATACCCATGTTGGGTAATGGTTTGATGTACCCGGACATGTGAATGTTCAGAAGAACAAGTTTATTTTTGCCTTAATATACCCATGTTGGGTAATGGTTTGATGTACCCGGACGGGTGAATGTTCAGAAGAACAAGTTTATTGTTGCCTTAATATACCCAGGTTGGGTAATGGTGTTTCACTGTAATGAAAATGTTCAACTTTGAAGCCATGAACTGTAGTGGCTCACAAATTTTTCTGTAAATAGTTGGCACTTCGGTGCTCCATTTTGGTTTTACAAAAAACTTTACTGTGCACTATTTTCAACTACCTCAGAAACTAAAAAACCCGTTTGGTGT
This sequence comes from Oophaga sylvatica, assembly GCA_033576555.1. Taxonomy (NCBI): domain Eukaryota; kingdom Metazoa; phylum Chordata; class Amphibia; order Anura; family Dendrobatidae; genus Oophaga; species Oophaga sylvatica. The sequence goes on along the minus strand of JARQOD010000001.1, from coordinate 237,050,519 downwards.
GGCCGAAAGTGAGGTCTGCTCAAGGAAAGTCTTGCAGCCCACCCAAGACCACAGTTGGAGGTTTGGAGCGGGTCCTCCACAAGCACAAGTAAAGGACACTGTGAAGTTACCCCGGTGGGGTTGTAGTCCTAAGAAGTCTCCACGAACTTCGGCACTAATGCTATTTGCACTTTTGTTGAATATGTATTTATTAACACACATGTATAACACATATCAAGGGTATCAACAGTAACAAAACATGTCACATAATATAAGCCATTTGCACTTTTGTAATGTTATTATTAAAAATTTTATTATGCAACGTTTAACTTGAAGTGTTTCCTGCTTTCTTACTACGTCGCATAGTCCACTCTGCTACATCACTTTGCACCATTGCTCTATCTCACATCTATCTGCCTGGAAGGATAGTGTGTTACCTGTAGAAGACTTTTCACCTACCTGCACTACACCATCCCTTCCAGAGGACCTGCACAGCAGCGCTGGACACCCTGACCAGGTACTACAGGTGGCGTCACGACAAACTACACGAACATTCTATCATCCCCTGGAAATATCCCACATTCCAGTGATCGCCCAGGTCACGGACCGAGCTGTGCTACTCGTGACATCCCCCATAGAAGTCGACGTGATCGGTGCCGAGTACCCCCAAAACCCCTGTCTCTGTGCGACTCAACTTCCCTCACTGTGCTGGCACTTTACATTTACAATGCCTCTGGGTTTTTTTTTTGGGGGGGTGGGGAACATTCAGACTTTTGCTATGGGGCCCCATGATTTATATGTACGCCCCTGCTGCTGAGGAATGGTATTTAAGGCTGTTAAGGAGCCAACATACATGGACCTTGCCAGCCTGATAATACCAGGCCACAGCAGTTTGCTTAGCTTGGTTGGTTAACAAAAATAGGGGATCCCCTCGAAAAAAAAAGGCGTAGGGGTCCCCCTATGTGTGTTAACCAGCCAAGTAAAATGCAGACTGCTGCGGCCTGGTATTAAAAGACTGTCAAGGCCCATGGATTTTGGCCCTCAACAGCCTGATAATACCAGGCTACAGCAGCCCCACATTTGGCGCATCAAAAGATGTGCCAATTGTGGCACTTTACCCGGCTCTTCCCACTGCCCTGTAGCGGTGGCAAGTGGGGTAATAAGGGGTTAATGTCACCGTTGATTACACGGTGAGAATAAGCCCGGTTAATAATGGAGAGGTGTCAATAAGACACCGATCCATTATTAATCCCAAAGTTTTTAAATGTATAAAAAAAAGACACAGCAAGAAAAAAGTATTTTAATGAAATAAAAGAGACAACACAGTTTTCATTTCTTTTATTATACTCTCATTCCTGTGACGCCATCGATCTCCTGTAAAAAAAGAAAAAAAAAAAAACAACAGTATACCACCTGTCCGACGCAGTCCATAGTAACGACTGTCCCACGGCGAACCAGCTCTGCTACATCGCAATGACAGGCAGAGCCTGTCATCTCGACGCAGCACAGCTGATTACCTGCTTCCCCGGCGGTGACGTCATCGGACTGACTGCTTTACGGCCGGGAATTACCCAGCAGTCACTGCAGTTATCGAGAGAAACTGCATGTGACCGCCGGGGAAAGATGATGGCGGCCATGAAGCAGTCCAGCCCGTGACCGCCGGAGATCTTCTGCCAGGTAAGTGCCGCTGACTCCTGACAGACCCGACCGACGGACACTGACAGTGACAGTGACAATCCCGATTCCGGTATCCGATAAGACGAAAATATCGGAACTAAGTATCGAAAGGCCGATAGAGCTAATATCGGCCGATACCCGATACTTGCGGTATCGTATCGCTCAACACTAAATACCTTGCATTTTATCAGCTTTCACTTTTTTTTCTTTTAGCACTACGGTTTTTTATTGTATTCTAACTTTTTATTCAGCATTTGGTGTGAATTCTATGCTTTTTAAAGCTCGGTGCACCCTTCGCATGGCCAAACGTTTAAGTGCACCTTACCACTTACCGTATATACAGTCATGGCCAAAAGTTTTGAGAATGACACAAATATTAATTTCTACAAAGTCTACTGCTTCACTTTTTCTAATGGCAATTTGCATATACTCCAGAATGTTATAAAGAGTGATCAGCTTAACAGCAATTACTTGCAAAGTCAATATTTGGCTAGAAAATGAACTTTATCCCCAAAACACATTTCAACATCATTGCAGCCGTGCCTTAAAAGGACCAGCTAACCTCTTTTCAGTGATTGCTCCATTAACACAGGTGTGAGTGTTGATGAAGACATGGCTGGAGATCAATCTGTCATGATTAAGTAAGAATGACACCACTGGACACTTTAAAAGGAGACTGGTGCTTGGCATCATTGTTTCTCTTCTGTTAACCATGGTTATCTCTAAAGAAACACGTGCAGTCATCATTGCAATGAACAACAATGGCCTAACAGGGAAGAGTATCGCAGCTAGAAAGATTGCACCTCAGTCAACAATTTATCGCATCATGAAGAACTTCAAGGAGAGAGGTTCCATTGTTGCCAAAAAGGCTTCAGGGTGCCCAAGAAAGACCAGCAAGCGCCAGGACCGTCTCTTAAAAGTGTTTCAGCTGCGGGATCGGGCTACCAGCAGTGCAGAGCTTGCTCAGGAATGGCAGCTGGCAGGTGTGAGTGCATCTGCACGCACTGTGAGGCGGAGACTCTTGGAGCAAGGCCTGGTCTCAAGGAGGGCAGCAAAGAAGCCACTTCTCTCCAGAAAAAACATCATGGACAGACTGATAATCTGCAAAAGGTACAGGCAGTGGACTGCTGAGGACTGGGGTAAAGTTATTTTCTCTGATGAATCCCCTTTTCGATTGTTTGGGACATCAGGAAAACGCCTCATTCGGAGAAGACAAGGTGAGCGCTACCACCAGTCTTGTCTCATGCCAACTGTTAAGCATCCTGAAACCATTCATGTGTGGGGTTGCTTCTCAGCCAAGGGAATCGGCTCTCTCACAGTCTTGCCTAAAAACACAGGTATGAATAAAGAATGGTACCAGAATGTCCTCCAAGAGCAACTTTCCCAACCCTCCAAGAGCAGTTTGGTGATCAACAATGCCTTTTCCAGCATGATGGAGCACCTTGCCATAAAGCAAAGGGGATAACTAAATGGCTCAGGGAACAAAACATAGAGATTTTGGGTCCATGGCCTGGAAACTCCCCAGATCTTAATCCCATTGAGAACTTGTGGTCAATCATCAAGAGACGGGTGGACAAACAAAAACCTAAAAATTCTGAGAAAATGAAAGCATTGATTGTGCAAGAATGGACTGCTATCAGTCAGGATTTGGTCCAGAAGTTGATTGAGAGCATGCCAGGGAGAATTGCAGAGGTCCTGTAGAAGAAGGGTCAACACTGCAAATATTGACTTGCTGCATTAACTCATTCTAACTGTCAATATAAGCTTTTGTTACTCATATGTTTGCAATTATTATATTTCTGTCTGTGATAAAAACATCTGTCAAACACACATAAAAACCAGAGGGCAGCAGATCATGTGAAAATATAATATTTGTGTCATTCTCAAAACTTTTGGCCATGACTGAACTCGTGTATAAGCCGACCCGTGTATAAGCCGACCCCCCGAATTTTGCCACAAAAAACTGTGAAAACTTATTGACTCGTGTATAAGCTGGGTGTATAAACTGCCGTCCTGCTCTGTGCTGCCCCCGTCCTGCTCTGTGCTCCACCATCCAGCTCTGTGCTCCCCCTTTCTCCTCTGTACTCCCCCCCTCCTGCTCGGTCCTCTGCTGTGCTCCCCCATTCCTTCTCCGTCCTCCTGTGCCCCCCGTCCTGCTCCGTGCTCCTCTGTGCCCTCCATCCTCTCCCCCCGTCCTGCTCCGTGCTCCTCTGTGCCCTCCATCCTCTCCCCCGTCCTGCTCCGTGCTCCTCTGTGCCCTCCATCCTCTCCCCCGTCCTGCTCCGTGCTCCTCTGTGCCTCCATCCTCCCCCCGTCCTGCTCCGTGCTCATTGTCCTCCTCCATGCTTCCCCCGTCCTCCGTTCTCCCCCCCGTCCTGCTCCGTGCTCATTTTTGTCCTCCTTCATGCTTCCCCCGTCCTCCGTTCTCTCCCCCGTCCTGCTCCGTGCTCATTGTCCTCCTCCATGCTTCCCCCGTCCACCGTTCTCCCCCCCAGTCCTGCTCCATGCTCCTTGTCCTCTCCTCCATGCTCCCCCCATCCTCCTCCATCATACTCACCCTCCCCGTGCCATCGCTGAACGTCCCTGCAATCGTGCGTTCTCCCTGGCTTCCTGCAGCTCTCCTGTGCTGAGCGGTGACGTAATACCGCTCATTAAGGCCATGAATATGGACGCCACGCCTATGGGAGTGGCGTTGCGTCCATATTGCATGACCTTAATGAGCGGTATACGTCACCGCTCAGCACAGGAGAGCTG
>JARQOD010000001.1:236980737-237046009 GCA_033576555.1 Oophaga sylvatica | reverse complement strand
GGGTGGTAACGTATCCACCTACAGATACATGGCAAAAGGATCTTAGCGCGCCGCTCAAAAGACCCTTATACATGCTACGCTTAATTCCAGTAAGACAGGACCTTGCTCATGGACCAATCCGGAGCTGCCACATCACTCGAGCAGCTGACGACCGACCACCAATGAGAGGTTGCCACCTCAAGAGCATGCTAACTGGGGTAATTCCTGTACTTAGCCTCAAGAATGTCTGTTCGCCGCTGCCTATTACTAGTTACTATAGCTTTGGCTGGAAAGCCAGCAGTAACTAAGCGAACAGCTTGAGTCTGAGCAAGGCGCTGAAACCAATGTCTTTGCTGAGCAGCACCCACTGTGGGCAAGGCTGAGTGAGGGACTGCAGAAAGGAGACAAAGCTTGGCATCCACCCTGTGCAGCAGGAGAATCCGCTACCTAACACACTTGAGTAATTCAGTGATTACTTTTCCCAAGTCCGCATTCACTTCTCTATAACCCATACACACTGTAGGTGAATCTATTTAAAAATGGCTACAAAATCGTTATCCTCTTACAATTGGAGTATCTTTTTAAAAACATGGAGCCACCATTCGGAATTTCTTTCTCCCCGGCAATAATTTTATGCTCCAAAGCCTTTCTACTTATCACTATTAATTCCTCTTTCTGGTTACGATAAGAAAAAAATGCACTCACATTTTTTCCCTGCTAATAAGCCTGTATTAGCCTTAACTCCTTAACCCCCAAGGGTGGTTTGCATGTTAATGACCGGGCCAATTTTTACAATTTTGACCACTGTCCATTTATGAGCTAATAACTCTGGAATGCTTCCATGGATCACCGTGATTCTGACAATGTTTTCTCGTGACATATCGTACTTCATGATTGTGGTAAAATTTATTTGATATGACTTGCGTTTATTTGTGAAAAAAACAGAAATTTGGCAAAAATTTTGAAAATTTTGAAATTTTCCAACTTTGAATTTTCATGCCCTTAAATCACAGAGGTATGTCACACAAAATACTTAATAAGTAACATTTCCTACATGTCTACTTTGCTTCAGCACAATTTTGGAATCAATATTTTTTTTTGTTAGCAAGTAGTGATGAGTAGAGATGAACGACTTTGCCTTTTTTAGGGTGGAGTCGGGTTTCATGAAACCCGACATTCTCAAAAGTCGGGTCGAACGAAATCGGCCTACTATCGAGAAAAGTCGGGATCCGACTGAAACAAGAAACGCAATGCAAGTCAATGGGGAAGCAAAGTCGGCAGGGAGTGGAGGACATTAAACACACCTACTGTACAGAGACCATTTCAATGCCAACGACATCAATTCTTATTGCTTAAGCGTGGCAACCTTCATTTACTTTATAATAATAGTTACGCATTGAAAACTAGGATTATTTGGCTAAAGTTGTGAGGGGGTAGGGCTGGCTCCAGGTTTTCGTCTGCCCCGGGCAAAAGAGTGTCAGTGGGCCCCTTTAACAAATACCACAATTCATGATGCTCCGATATGGCAGAGAAATATAGGTATAGTACAATGCCAAATACTTCACTTCTTACATCACATGACTAATATCTATTTTAAATTCTACAATAGTTCAAAAACCGGACAGTATATTACTCCATACAGTATTATGGTCACCGCATAGTGCGCCATACAGAATAATGAGCCCCATATATTGCTCCATACAGAATAATTGTTCCCATATAATGTTCCATACAGTATATGATGAGCTCCACATAGTGCTACAGTATATGATGGTCCCCATATACAGTAATGTGCCATACAGTATAAGATGGTCCCCATAGAGTAGAATGAGCCCCACATATTGCTCCAAACAGTATAATGAGTCACATATAAAGCTCCATACAGTATAAGATGGTCCCCATATAATGTGCCATACAGTATAGGACGGTCCCCATAGAGTAGAATGAGCCCCACATATTACTCCATACAGTATAATGAGTCACAGATAAAGCTCCATACAGTATATGATGGGCCCCCATATAATGCTCCATACAGATTGGGCTCCATATAATGCTCTATACAGAATAGGCCCCATAGGTGCTCCATATGATGCTCCATACCCTATATGATGCCCCATAAGTAATGAACCCCATATGATGTGCCAGTATTTGATGGGCCCTATGGATGATGCTCCAGTGTATGTTTGGCCCCGTAAATGCTGCTCCAATGTCTGATGTCTCCCATTTAGAATGTTCCAGTATATGATGGGCCCCATTGATGATGCTCCAGTGTATGATGGGCCAATATAATGCTCCATATATAATGGGCCAAATTTATAATGCTCCAGTGTATAATGTTCCCCGTAGATGCTGCTCCACTGTCTGATGTCCCCCATTTAGAATGCTCCAGTATATGATGGGCCCCATGGATGATGCTCCAGTTTAGGATGGGCCAAAATAATGCTCCATATATAATGGGCCCCATTTATTATGCTGAAGTGTTTAATTGGCCCCGTAGATGCTGCTCCAGTGTCTGATGTCCTCCATTTTGAATGCTCCAGTATATGATGGGCCCTATGGATGATGCTACAGTGTATGATGGCCCAATATAAAGCTCCATATATAATAGGCCCCATTTAGAATGCTCCAGTGTATAATGGGCCCCTTAGATTCTGCTCCAGTGTCTGATGTCCCCCATTTTGAATGCTCCAGTATATGATGGGCCCCATGGATGCTGCTCCAGTGTATGATGGTGTAAGGTTCTTTGTCTCTGTTGACATGTTCCTTGAAACTCAGTTTTCTGTCGGCCATTTTGCTTTCTGTCTTTCTGCAGCTCTTGCCCTCAGTTAATATGGAGTTTCCAGTTTTCATGTTCCCGTCCTGATTCTTCCCTCTTGCTTCTTAAGCAGCCTCAGCTGAACAATCAGTGCTCCTGAATCAAGCCTCAGTCAGTCTGTGACCTGACTCCTGGAAGCCTTGGACTTGTACTCCAGCTATTCCCTACTGAGGAACCTTGGAACACTTTTGGACTCTGGAAACCTGCTGTTTGGTGAATCCATGTTTGCAGAGGAATTACGGTACAGAGAAGAGATCCTGAACCTGCTTTGGAGGGCACGCAGTGGTGGTCCTTATACCAGGTTATTGCAGGTAAATTTTCTGCTCATTACATTCTGTCCTGATATCACTATGATACAACATTGGACCCTGTGGGAGCAGTTTTATGTGTCAGTCTATGCAGGTCAACTATAGGCAAACCCTTTGTGTGTTACACTATGTCTGACTATTCATATAAATGTTAATCCCAACGATATGTCATGACATTTTGTGTTATATCATCGATAAATACCTGTTTGCATTGACACATTGATTTCATTAATCCTGCTATATATGTATTAACATTACTTTGTTATACTTAAAGCTCCCCTTTCCACTTTGTTGCCCCTCATCTTCTTGTGCATTTTTTGGTATCTGCCCCTGTCCCGTCTTTTTACCTTGTATCCTGATAATTGTAATAAAATATATATTTTTGCACCGTTGTTCATTTTCCTTGGAATTTATGATCGCAATTTTTTCATCCGCATATTTGGAGATTTATTGTAGTGCTTGAAGTTACTCTGGCCTGCTGTGTCTCCTGTCGCTGTTCCTGCAAACTGTGTGAACTTTTCAGCATGCTTGTATGAAGTAATACAAGTCATTTCATTTCAACCTATGTCTCCTGTGTTTTCCTCGGACCCAAGCACAAGACGCTATAGGAACTGTACACTATACATGACAAGATTCAGGAGCCAATGTTTAGTGTCTGCTGGGTCTGGGAAAGCCGTGTCTGCTGTGACTGTGGATATCAGATGTCCATTTAATACCTTATGTGATGACAGTGGTTGTGACTTCTCACAACCATTCCAGGTGAGCGCATTCCCTTAAAATTTTACTCTGGAGTGTTACCACAGGCAAACACTATTGTTTTTTTTTTTTTTCTTTCCTCTTCTCCTTCCAGCACTTCTGCCTTAAAAGATCTGGAAGATGGAGGCCCGCATAAAGGAACTTTGCGGAGTGACTGATACAATCCTTTCAGATGTACAGACTTTAAAAACCCGTTTTGCAAGCCTACAGGACCTCACTAATCATAATTTGCAAGTGTTTGGACAGACTACCCAGGAATTGCGAGCCAGGATTGAGGCTCTAGAGGAACGAGCCCAGGCTCCTGCCATAACCCCAAGTTCTGGGATCCCCAAATTACCTCCTTTTCGTTTTGGCGGTGAACGTGAGAAATTCAGGGGATTTATTAATCAATGCAATTTATTTTTCTCTGCACATGCTTCACAATTTCCCACTGAACGATCCAAAGTGCTTACTATAATCATGTTGCTTACCAATAAGGCTTTGATGTGGGCAAACCCTCTGATTGAGACTGAGGATGATTGTTTGAATCACCTTGATGCTTTTATTTCAGCCATGGGGCTGGTGTTTGATGACCCCAATCGAGGTGCAACAGCTAAAGCAGCCATGTTAACTTTGCGCCAAGGTAAACGTTCAGTAGCTGAATATGCCCTGGATTTCAGGAGATGGGCTCTTGATACCACTTGGGACACTTCCGCTAAAAAATCTATTTTTCGGAAAGGGTTGTCCCCACTGATTAAGGATGAACTTGCTCGTGCCGACCCTCCCACTGCGTTAGGTTACTTTATTAACTATTGTATCCGTATTGATGCTCGTCTGACTGAACGCAGACAAGAGAGATTGTTCGAAAATAATCGCACTAACCTTTTACTACCTCCCTCCTCAGCTAAGGAACCTTTGAGTAGGATCACAAGGGAACCAGAACCTGAACCCATGCAGGTGGACTCTTTACAAAGACGGGTTAGTGATGCACGCAAAGAACATCGTATAAAGGAAAATCTATGTTTCTACTGTGGTAAGTCAGGGCACTTCATTATAAACTGCCCCAGCCGTTCTCGTAAGACTACTGCAGCAGTCATTCACTGTGAGTGTTGCGAGAGGAGCTCTGTCATGTCCGAGCCTCAGGCTCCAGAGAGATCTGCTGCAAGAGATCTTGATTTCTCGGACTTAAACTCTGTTAGTTCTGGGGACGATGACGGTATAAACGCTGCAATTTTTCAAGTTTCCTCAGCGGTGTCCCAGCTGAGTTGTAAAAGAAACAATTCTCATTGCTTCCTTTCCATCAAACTCTGGGTTGACTCAGTCTGGGTGTCTAGCTCTGCTATGATCGACTCAGGAGCAAGTGGAAATTTTATGGATATCTCCTTTGCTCTGAAACAGGGGATACGTTCAGTGAAGAAGGCTACTCCAGTACAGATGGAGACTGTGGATGGCTCTCTACTGACTTCTGGACCAGTGGATCAAGAAACAGAGCCTTTGAGGGTCCTTATGGGTAAAGATCATCAGGAGAAAATGTCTTTTATGCTTATCTCTTCTCCCCACTTTCCCATTATTCTAGGGCTACCATGGCTGCAGGCGCAGAATCCTACGATTAACTGGGAGACCAAGGAATTACACTTTCCGGAGAAACAGATGAGTCAAGGAGTTTCAGCTTGCTCTGTTCCTAAAGGAACCATGTCAGTCCCTGAACTACCAGCTGTATACCAGGACTATGTGGATTTATGTGACAAGAAGAACGCTGATCAGCTTCCTCCTCACCGTCCATATGATTGTCCAATTGAATTATTGCCTGGAGCCGAGATACCTTTTGGTAAGATCTACCCCCTAGCGGGGCCCAAGCTAAAAGCTTTGAAGGATTATATAGACAAAAAATTTAGCCAAGGGTTTCATACGCCCCTCTTCATCTCCCGCAGGTGCACCCATCTTCTTTGTGAAGAAGAAAGATGGATCTCTGAGACCCTGCATAGACTATAGGGAACTCAATAAGGTTACTATTAGAAACCGTTCTCCATTGCCTTTAATCCCTGAGTTGTTGGAGAGAGTGCGGCATGCCAAAATTTTCTCTAAACTGGATCTCCGTGGGGCCTATAACTTGGTCCGTATTAGACCTGGGGATGAATGGAAGACTGCTTTCAGGTCACGCTATGGACACTTTGAATATCTAGTTATGCCTTTTGGTCTGAGTACCGCCCCAGCCACTTTCCAACACTTCGTGAATGATATCTTCAGGGATCTCCTAGATACATTTGTGGTGATTTATCTGGATGATATTCTAATTTTTTCTAACTCCACAGAGGAACATCATGGACATGTGAGAATGGTCTTAGAACGCCTAAGACAAAACCATCTCTACATCAAACTTGAAAAATGTGAATTCCATAGGACCGAAATTCAATTTCTGGGGTATGTACTATCTACGCAAGGGATTAGTATGGATGGAAGCAAGACCCAAGTCATCAAGGATTGGCCAATTCCTAGAAATGTGAAGGAGGTGCAGCGTTTCATCGGGTTTGCCAACTTCTATAGACGTTTCATTAAGAATTTTTCTGAGGTAGTGTCACCTATCACCCAACTTACCCCGAAACAGTCTAGGTTCTCCTGGACCCCGCAAGCTCAGGAAGCATTTTCCTGTTTAAAGGATAAATTTACCACCGCACCTATCTTAGTACATCCCAACCCCGAGCTTGCCTTCATAATAGAGGTGGATGCTTCAGACTGTGCCGTTGGAGCTATACTCTCTCAGAGAACAGGTGAGAAGAATGTCTTGCATCCCTGTGCCTTCTTTTCCCAGCAGTTGTCTTCGGCTGAGAAGAACTACGATGTGGGCAATAGAGAATTGTTGGCCATTATTGCCGCCTTCAAGGAATGGAGACACCTTCTTCAGGGAGATGCACAGCAAATAGTCGTCCTGACAGACCATCGTAACCTTGAATTTATCAGGTCGGCTAAGTGCCTGACTCCTCGCCAGGCTCGCTGGAATCTTTTCCTAAACCAATTTAATTTTGTCATTTCTTATAGACCAGGATCGCGCAATGGAAAGGCTGATGCACTCTCTAGGATTCATTCAGCAGAGACACGTCCACTTACTCCTCCTAAGACTATTCTTCCTGACTCTAGATTCCTGGAGTGATTCATAATCAAGACCTACTTAAGGACATCAAGGAAGCATACCATGCGGATTCTTTGTTGGCTCAACCCCCAAGGGACGTAAGTCTTGTCTTTAAGAATGGTGTGTGGATTCAGGGAAAACGTCTGTATATACCTGAAACAGTCAGATTGAGAGTATTGCAACTCATCCACGATTCCAAGATAGCCGGGCATAGGGGAATTCTAAAGACACAAGAATTTCTTTCTCGTTTCTTTTGGTGGCCCACTTACAGGAAAGATGTCTTAAACTATGTCACTTCATGTGAAGTCTGTGCAAGATGCAAAACACCTCGCTCCTCACCAACTGGTCTGTTGCAACCTCTTCCCACCCCGTCCCGCCCGTGGGGATCCATTTCTATGGACTTCATTGTGGAGTTACCAACCTCTCAAGGGAAGAACACCATTCTAGTGGTGGTTGACCGTCTAACAAAGGCAGCTCATTTTATCCCTTGTGTCGGCTTACCCACTGCAAAACAGACATCAGACTTGATGATTAAGAATGTGTTTCGCTTACATGGAGTACCGGATGAGGTCATTTCGGATCGAGGAGTGCAATTCACTTCAAGGTTTTGGCAAAATTTCTGTGCAGCATTGGACATTAAAGTAAAACTTTCTTCTGCTTTTCATCCCCAGACTAATGGACAGACAGAACGAACCAATCAGACCCTGTAGCAGTATCTCCGCTGTTTTATCTGCCACCTACAGGATGATTGGGTGGATCTACTTCCACTGGCTGAGTTCTCTTATAACAACTCTCAGAGCGCCTCCACTAAGCAGTCTCCTTTTTACTCCAATCTAGGTTATCATCCTAACATTCTTCCTCAATTTCCCATAGATACGCCCTTGCCGGCAGTGGCTGAAAGAATCACTTCTTTACAAAAGAATATGGATCTTCTAAAGGATAATCTAGAATTGGCTCAGGAAAGGTACAAGAAAGCAGCAGATAAATTTCGTAAACCTGCACCAGCTTTCAAGGTAGGAGATTTGGTCTGGCTGTCAACCAGAAATCTTAAATTAAAGATTCCATCGTCTAAATTGGGACATAAGTATATTGGACCTTATAAGATCAATAAGATTATAAGTGCTGTTGCTTGTCGTCTTCAACTGCCCAGAACTATGAGAATCCACCCTGTCTTTTATGTATCCCTACTAAAGGCTGCAACACCCAATACGTTTCCTGGACGTTCTTCTCCTTGCCCTGACCCAGTGCTGGTCGATGGTCAGGAAGAATTTATGGTGGAAAGGATTCTAGATTCCAGGTTGTACAGAAATCAGTTGCAATATTTGATTAAATGGCAGGGCTACCCAGTGGAGGACAACTCATGGGAACCAGTCAATAATGTAAATGCTCCTCGCCTGCTCCGCCAGTTTCATCAGAGGTACCCTGACAAGAATGGTCTGAAGTCATCCGGAGGTTGTCCCTAAAGGGTATGCCACACTAAACAATATCGCTAACGGGATCGCTAAAAAAACGTCACTATTTAGCGATCCTGTTAGCGATGTTGTTCAGTGCGGCAGCTTCCAGCGACGAGCTTCCTGCTGTGATCTCGCTCGTCGCTGGAATCGCTCCGGACCCTATTTTCTCATCGGCGCTCCCGCTGGGTAAGTATCTAATCGCTGTGTGGCACCTTTTCTTAGCGATTTAGCGGTACTTTTGTACCGCTAAAGTCGTTAAGAAGATCGCTAACGGCGATAGCGTCGTTAACTATATCGCTAAATGTGGCCGCATTTAGCGATATAGAAACAATCCCGCTAGCGATCGCATTAGTATGCGTCGTTATCGTGATCGCTAGCGGGATTGTTTAGTGTGGCAGTACCTTAAGGGGGGAGTAATGTAAGGTTCTTTGTCTCTGTTGACATGTTCCTTGAAACTCAGATTTCCGTCGGCCATTTTGCTTTCTGTCTTTCTGCAGCTCTTGCCCTCAGTTAATATGGAGTTTCCAGTTTTCATGTTCCCGCCCTGATTCTTCCCTCTTGCTTCTTAAGCAGCCTCAGCTGAACAATCAGTGCTCCTGAATCAAGCCTCAGTCAGTCTGTGACCTGACTCCTGGAAGCCTTGGACTTGTACTCCAGCTATTCCCTACTGAGGAACCTTGGAACACTTTTGGACTCTGGAAACCTGCTGTTTGGTGAATCCATGTTTGCAGAGGACTTACGGTACAGAGAAGAGATCCTGAACCTGCTTTGGAGATTTATTGTAGTGGTTGAAGTTACTCTGGCCTGCTGTGTCTCCTGTCGCTGTTCCTGCAAACTGTGTGAACTTTTCAGCATGCTTGTATGAAGTAATACAAGTCATTTCATTTCAACCTATGTCTCCTGTCTTTTCCTCGCACCCAAGCACAAGACGCTATAGGAACTGTACACTATACATGACAGATGGGCTAAAATAATGCTCCATATATAATGGGCCCCATTTATAATGCTCCAGTGTTTAATGGGCCCCGTATATGCTGCTGCAATGTCTGATGTCCCCCATTTTGAATGCTCCAGCATATGATGGGCCACATGGATGATGCTTCAATGTATGATGGCCCAATATAATGCTCCATATATAATGGGCTCCATTTTTAATGCTCCAGTGTATAATGGACCCTGTAGATGCTGCTCCAGTGTCTGATGTCTCCCATTTTGAATGCTCCAGTTTATTATGGGCCCCATGGATGATGCTCCAGTGTATGATGGGCCAAAATAATGCTCCATATATAATGGGCCAAATTTATAATGCTCCAGTGTATAATGGGCCCCGTATATGCTGCTCCAGTCTGATGTCCCCCATTTAGAATGCTCCAGTATATGATGGGCCCCATGGATGATGCTCCAGTGTATAATGCTCCCCATATATTGCTCCCAACTTTAAAAAAATGAAATATCTCTCCTCGCTGGGCACTGCTCTACTCTGGACTCCTTAGCGTCGCCATCTTCTAGCTGTCTGCACTTGGACTGTTTAGGCAGAGGGCGTACAGACGTGACGTCATCGCGCTCTCTGATCTGAATGTCACTGTCAGGAAACACGGAAGATGTCACAGCAGTGGAGCAGGGAGAGGTAAGTATTGCATGTGCTGTGGCCCTGAGCAAGCAGGGGGGCCCACTTGTGGGCGACGGCACTGGTACAGGGCCCCTCATAGTATGCCGGTGTGTCTGAAGGTGAGTGGGCCCCCCCACCATCAGAGACACTTTTGTGTACTTTGAGGGGCCCTGTGCCAGTGACGTCGCCCAAGGGTCGGCCCCCCCACCTGCTCAGGGAACCGGCACTTGCCCGGGTGCGCCAGGTGCTGATGCCGGTCCTTGGGGGGCTACAGCACAGTTATGGAGGTGGAAAAACTGGCATATGTTGAGGTGTAGGCTGGACATTCAGCAGCTGCAAATGGAGGAATTGGAGAAGTCGTAGGAAGAGGAGGACAAAGCGAGCCATTTTACTGGTAACCTATGTGTCATCAGGGGAAGTTGGTACAAAATCCTTTGAAACCCAGTTATGGTTCATTTTAATGAAGGTGAGATCACCAACATTTTGGGTCGACAGCCGTGTCCTTCTATCTGTCAGGATTGATCCAGCTGCACTGAAGACTCTTTCTGATAGCACACTACCAGCAGGGCAAGCGAGCTCCAGTAAGGCATATTGTGCCAATTCAGGAAAGGTGTCCAGTTTACAGGCCCAGTAGTCAAAGGGGAATGAACTGTGAGGGAGAACATCGACATTGGAGGAGAGGTAATTTTGAATCATAGTTGACAACTGCTGTCTCCTGTCTGTTGCAATTGATTCAGTATTACCAGTCGTATGAGTGTTACTAAAGAAATCAGTCCACAACATGGTCATGAAACCCCTGTCTCCAATGCCACTTCGGCTGTGTGCACCACAAACACCTCTTCCATTTGGCCCAGTACGGCTCGTGGTAGAACCTGCACTACTTCTGTGTCCTGGGAATGCCTCTAACAAATGGTTTACCAAAGTTGCTTGTTTGTTCACCAATATTAGGTCTAAGTTCTCTTCTGACATGATGTTCTGTAATTTGCCTTTATAGCGTGGATCGAGGAAGCTGGCCAACCAGTAGTCGTCATCCTTCATAATTTTGGCAACGTGGGGGTCCCTTTTTAGGATCCACAAGACATAATCACACATGTGAGCCAATGTTCCAGGTGTCAATGATGCACTGACAGTGGTGGGTGGAGGAACACTTTCTGCCATATCCACATTCCTCCAGTCACGCACAAACCCTGTACCTGACCAACATTTTCTCTTGCCCCCTGAGAAGCATCCTCCTCCCCAAAATAATCATCCCCTCATCCTCCTCCTCTTCTTCCTCCACCACCTCGTCCAAGACAGTTCCCTGAGCAGACAATGCCTGACTGTCATCAATGCTTCCCTTCTCCTCCTCTTCTTACTCCTCCGCTGCAGACGCCTGATCCTTAATATGCGTCAAAGTTTGCATGAGCAGACGCATAAGTGGGATGCTCATGCTTATGATGGCGTCGTCTGCGCTTACCAGCCGTGTGCATTTCTCAAAACACTGAAGTACTTTACAGAGGTCTTTCAGCTTTGACCACTGCACATCCGACAACTCCATGTCTGCCCTCAAACTGCCTGCCCGTGTATCATTCCACAAATGCAATACAGCCTGCCTCTGTTCGCACAGCCTCTCAACCATGTGCATGGTGGAGTTCCACCTTGTTGCAACGTCTATGATTAGGCGGTGCTTGGGGAGGTGGAGCGATCGCTGCAGCCTCTGCATACGCCTGGAGTCTACGGGCGAGCGACAGATGTGCGAGCATAGTCTTCGCACCTTATGGAGCAGGGCTGTTAACTCCGGATAATTATTTATGAAGCACTGCACCACCAGGTTCAGGTTTGAGCCAGGCAAGAAATGTGTCTGAGTTTTGCCAGGGCTATGGCCGCCACAAAATTAAGGTCATTATCACTGACTACCTTGCCTGGCGCAAGATGTAGACTGCCCAACCATGACTCAATTTCTCGTTGCAAGTAGTCGGCCAGCACCTTCGCGGTGTGTCTGTGGTCGCACAAAGACATCACCTTTTAAACAGCCTGCTGACGCTTACCACTAGCTGTTCGATAGTGGGACACCTCATGTGCCAAATTGGCAGCTGATGATGGAGTGCTCGTGCGACTCCGCTCTGTTGACAAGCTTTTGCTTCTGGTGGAGGAGGAGGGAGGAAAGCCTACAGCCAACTGTTGCCTATACTGTGGGCTAGGCAGCACTATCCCACCGCCGCTGTCCCCTGTGGAGCCTGCATCCACCACATTAAACCAGTGCACAGTGATGGACACATAACGGCCCAGGATATGCCTAATGGCCCATGCATCTGTTGTGAGGTGCACCTTTCCACTCACTGATTGTTTGAGTGCATGGACAATGCAGTCTTTCACATGCAGGTGGAGGGCAGGTATGGCTTTTCTAGAAAAGAAGTGCCGACTGGGTAGATCATAGCATGGGACAGCTTAGGCCATGAGCTCTCGGAACGCTGCGCTTTTGACCAAACGGAAATGCATCATCTCTAATGAGATCAGTTTGGCAATGTAAGCGTTCAAAGCCAGTGTACGCGGATGAGAGGATGAGTACTCTCTTGTCCTGCTCAGAGTATCTGGTAAGGTGAGCTGGACTTGAGAGCTGCATATGGGTGAACTAGGGGTGGACATGACGGACTGAGAGGGGGTTGGTGATGGTGATGGTGGTGGTGGTGGTGAAGGACTAGATTCAGTCTTTCGTTGCGAAAATATTGTAATTCCCTGACTGCTTTGGTCTTGCGACGACACCTCAACATTTCTTGCTGGTGGTGTGCTAACCGGTGGGCTTACAGTGGGGGAAGCGATGGAGCGTTGCTGGCTAACTTCAGCCGGAGCAGGAGCACATGTGCTACCTGAGGTTTTGTAGTCCGTCCACGCTTGCAAGTGCATGTTGTTTAAATGTCTAAGCATGCAACTGGTATTCAAATTTCTGAGATTTTTCCCTCGGCTAAAGGTCCTTCGGCACTTCTTACAGATAACTTTTGCCTCATCAATAGGATTTTGGTAAAAAAAAGTGCCACACTGGACTCTTCCTACTGTGACGATCCACACACGACGAATAACACTCGCTTTGCTGGTCTTTGAGGTAAACACTGGCACACTCAGTGTTAAAACAACAGTCCTTTAGGTTTATTTTTCACAGCATAAACCACTCGGCAGGCCCTGTTACACGTCACAGGCCTACCACTGTCCACAACATTTCAACTCTTGATTTTAAGTTGCAGTAAACAGTTCCTTAACGTTCATGGAACAATACAAGCACCAACAGTCTGTATTCTTACCTTTTAGGAGCTCCTGATCCTCACGCTGACTCCTCGTCAGACATAGGTTCCCAGGGAAGCTGCCTAACTGGGATCAATATCTTTGCCATGCAGGCCACCCGACAGTCCAGATCCTCAGAAGGATGTGAGCTTCCCCCATGCAGTGCCATCGCAGACACCTGGCCTCTTCATGTGCTCCAGGAATCCAATCCACTCCCAGGATATTCCAACACATGCAACAGTCACCACATCAGAGTCTCTCCACAGTCTCAGCCAGACTTCCAGAGACTCCTCAGTCTCAAACACACTCTCCCCACCATGTGCCAAACACTCCCTTTCATACCTGTAGCCACTCCCCCAGCTAAAGTATGAAGCACATGGTCTGGTCACATGTTCATGACCTCATCACAGGTCCACCAGACCTACAACCACCAGTATGCAACATTCATTATACAACCACCAGTGTATACAACCACCAGTGAGTCACTACACCACATACCATCCCCCTCTGTTCAAATTTGTGAGGTTGAACACTTGATCAAAATCGAGGGCCCTGAGACAGAGCACCCATGTCACCTTGCCCTACAAGTCGAGGGGACCGTCTCAGTCGATTTTGGGCATTATTCACCATCACCTCTTTGTTAGGCCTCTCCCGCCCCCAGCGGTCAATATGTCAGCCTTGTCTTTCTGTCTGTGTCACCAGACCCTTTTTAATCGACCCACTTTCCATGTGTGCCCCTTCACACGACTTTCCTTCCAGGGCCGCCTCCTCCGGTTGTTGTGCTCATGAGTCCATCGTCCAGTCAAGCTTGCTGGTTGATCTGAGTCTGACCCTCTGTCTTTTCGTCTGCTACTGGGTCTCACACTTAGGTCACTCAGCCCTGAGCTAACAGAAGCGTCAGCTCTACCCCTCATTGTTTCAGCTCGTCTACTGCCAGTCCCCAGAGAAGCCTCTTGTCTCTCTATATCTCGGGCTGGAAGCAGTCGCCATCTTTGTTCCAACTCCTGCAGCTGTTCCTTAATCTGCTTTCTTTTCCAGATAAGCTGCTCTACTTCTCGTAGGTACGTCACTCGATACCCCAGGAGCATTCGGATGTTCTTCAGGCTCTCCACTGAGCCAATAACAACAAATGGAACCATGTCTTATTCTCCAGCCACTTTGAACTCGCCATCCGCTGGAATCTTCACTCTCACCACACCTGATCTATTCACCATCTCCTGCATCACTTTTCCAAGTCTTCTAATGACTTTCCCCACCAGATCTCTGGGTACCAGAATTATGTCTTCTACAAAGTCCAGCCGACTTTGAGCTTCCCTTGCCAGCTCCAGGCGTCGAGCGGCTTTCATATTCCCCATCATGATCATATGTTTCATTGAAGACATTGAAGATGCATATCCTTCAGGACAGCCACCAGCTTCTCTGTGTCTTCCCTATCTGCCAGTTTCACCAACTGGTTAGTCTCTGGTGCCCAGTTCACACTATGGGCTTCTACTGCCTTTTTAAAGGCTTCATGCACACCCTCTCTGGCACAGGCTTCTCGCATGTCTTCGGGTACCTCCATCACACACTTAAAGAGTGAAGCCTCATCCTCGTCTTTGTTTACCTTGGACACTTCCTTCAAGACATCTGCCTCAACCGGATAACTGTCTTGTTCCTCTCTTAGCTCACCATCATCCTGAGTCTCACATTCTTCAAGACCCCTTGCCAAGATGAGCACTGACACTTCCGCCTTATCACTCGGGCACGGCCGCTGTAAGTCTTCACCCACCAACTTCTCCTCCTGCAGACCTTTTACTGCTTCTCTGAGCAACCTCCACGTCCTCTCTTAAGGTCTTATTCACACTTTGCCACATTGACAGGCGACCTCTGAGCTCAGAGACTTCCTTCTCTAGCTCATCCACTCTATGCTCAGCAGTTTGTCTCAGGGCTTTTTCTTGTTCGATCTGCTCTTTAATGGTCTTTAGTTTGGCCTGTAAATCAGCAGACTTTTGCTTCTCACGAGATAACTCTTTTACGAGGTCTTGGAACCCCTTCAACTTTTCAATCTCTTCAGTATCTGTAAGAGTACTCACATCCTGAATAACATCACACATTACTGATTTTCCTTTACTCATGTCTTCACAGGGTGCAATTTGTTCAACCTCTTTGCGTGGTCCTTCCTCACTGTACTCCCTTTCTTCCTTAAAGTCACAGTCATCCCCTGAGTCTGTGTCACACCCCACAGTATGGTGAACCCTCAAAATATTCTCCTCCAGCGAGTCAGTTCTATTCTTTTCAACTACCACATCAGCCTCATTCATACTGTCATACTCTTCAGTAGGCCTAAGGTCAGTAAGTTGGATAGACGTACCCTTTCCTGGAATTACCCCGTTTTCAACGGTCACACTGTTGGTCATCTCTGCTGAGTCCCCCAGGTTGTTCAAACCCACATTACTTTCCGGTCATTACTACGTCTGACTCACTTCTTTTGGAATGTGTCATTGCCTTAATTCACGTTGCCCCAACGGTAAAGAGACTTCCGTTTGGCAGCTGTAGAGGAACTCCCCCCTCCCACAAGCCTGAGAACAGCTTAGAGCCTCTAGGATCACCAAGGCCCTTGAATAGTCCCTAGTGCACCCATGGATGCAGGTGACCTCAATCTTTTTTTCTGACATTATAAATTTATCACCCTCACTAGGGTCACCGAGCTCCCGGAATCGACAAGTCCGTATACCTCCTCCTCACCATTCATCAGCAGGGTAAACCCACGTAGCCTCTCGCCGGGAGGGTATTCGAATGGCAGACTGGACATACATAGTACCCTTGCCCCTGGCAACCCTCTGATGGTGCCTTCACTGCCGCCCCTTTTTGGGAAACCACCCCTGTTTGGGTCACCGCCCCCTTTTGGGACTTCATCCCCTTTTTGGCACCCATCACTGTTTGGGACACTTCCCAGTTTTGGGGACACCACCCCTTTTCCAGGCACCACCCCTCTCTGGGATACACCCCGTGGACTCCCCCACGGCTTTCTTAAGCACCAGTCCCACAGTACAGTTTTATGTCTCTTCGGGCGTGTACTGGCCTTTTAAGAGTTTGTGTGACCTGGTTCACACTGTCCTTCTATTACACCACCAGCTCCTGCTGGCCCTGATACTGCTTCTGTTGCAGCCACAAACCACCAGCACCTCCAGATGCCGCTCACAAGCCGCTGCAGCTGTCACTGCAGCTCCTGCTGCTGCAGAACCTCTTGCTGCAACAGTCACTGTAGCTCCCGCTACCACAAGTCTCTGCACGGCTCCGCACCGTCGACTTCGTGGACCCGCCGATCCACAGCCAGCCGCTTGTCACCTACGTAACCCCGTCGAGTTACAGCCAGACGTCTTCAGCCCCGCCGAGCCACAGCAAGTTGGAAAAGAAAAAAAAAATCATGGACTTCCTAATCCACGAAAAAAAACCCTGCACAGTGCTCCCTGGGCTGCTGCCCGCATTCTCTACCAAAATGTGACGATCCACACTGTGTGTGGACTGGGAACACTCGCTTTGCTGGTCTTTGAGGTAAACACTGGCACACTCAGTGTTAAAACAACAGTCCTTTAGGGTATTTTTCACAGCATAAACCACTCGGCAGGCCCTGTTACACGTCACAGGCCTACCACTGTCCATAACATTTCAACTCTTGGCTTTAAGTTGCAGTAAACAGTAGTGTTGAGCGATACTGCCCGATATCCCGAAATATCGGATCGGATTGGATAGGCCCGATACTCAAAAAGTATCGGGTATCGCCGATTCCGATACCGGAAACCCAATGCAAGTCAATGGGACAGAAATATCGTAATTAAGAAAACCTCTTTCTTTCCTTGTAAACACTAGATATACACACATAGAATACATATATATATATATATATAATATATAATATATACATGTCATTGTGACATATATATATATACATATATTTATAGTTCATACACTTCTACATAGTAAAATAGCCTTTGATTCAATTGCTGGGCAATGCCGGCTTTTGTGAAAATACAGAACCACCCGACATGAAATGACACATGGTTTACATAGAGTTAACCATGTCATTTCATGTAGTTTGATATATGGTTTTCACTAACAATTACATAAGTGTATGTGTGCAAAATTTGACACATGTAGGGGTAATTAAAGGTGTAAATTCATTGTAAAAAAAACGCATTTTCTTGCTACGAATTTACACCTTTAATTAACCCCTACATATGTCAAATTTTGCACACATACACTCATGTAATTGTTAGTGAAAACCATATATCAAACTACACAAAATGACATGGTTAACTCTATGTAAATCATGTGTCATTTCATGTCGGGTCTGTAATTTCACAAAAGCCGGCAATTGAATTAGCGGCTATTATACTATGTAGAAATGTATGTACTATAAATATATATATATATATATATATATATATATATATATATATATGTCACAAATTCAATGACATGTATATTGTGAGACAGTGAAGGGGTATGTATTGGACGGGGTGTACATCTCGCCCAGGTACTTAGCTGACTGGCATAAGGGAAATGTATGGCTTTGTAAACCTAGTGGTGGAGCAAGTTCACTACACCCTCCATTCAGTACAGGCTTGCAGCTCAAACCTGAGGCCACTCAGGTTTTAATTAAGCAGCCAGAAGTAGGTGGTTGAGAACACAGACATTGAGCTCTCAGTCTGAGGCCGACCTCAGACACTGCTGGAGTCTCCGGGAAACCACACTCTGGTAAATACTGAATATATGTGTTGTTTGGGCCAGGCTGGTAGAGTCTGGGCCCCGATAGTGAGGAAACTATCTGTGTTTAGTTAGTAGCCAGACAGGCTTAGGATTTTGGTTTATGAGTTGGTTTTGCTGATGTTTGCTTGCTGTGGACTTTCAATAAAACTGGTTGCGGCCAGTTTTTACCAGAATTGCTGTCTGTGATTGAACTGTTTCTATGCCACTCCATCTACCCGAGGCGGCGATCCCAGAGCTATTTCCCCTGGAAAGCTTACTATACATATATATATATATATATATATATATATATATATATATAAGGTGTAAAATTGTTGAAAAAAAATGTGTGGGCTCCCGCTCTATTTTCTTAACCAGACAGACAAAGCCAGCGAGTGGGGGCAGATATTAATAGCCAGAGAGGGACCATTATTTTTGCCCCCCCCGGCTACTAACATCTGCACCCAGACACCCAGAAAAGGAAAATCTATAATTAGATTTGCCCTTTCTGTCACTTTGCCCGTCTATTCCCATTGCCCTGTAGCCGTGGCAAATGGGTTAATAAGGGGTTAAAGCCACCTTGCTATTGAAAGGTGACTTTAAGCCAGGTTAATAATTGAGAGCTGTCAATTAGAAAACTATCAATTATTAATCCTATTGTATGAAATAAAAATAAAACACACACACTTTAATTAAAAATCATTTTAATAAAAATAAACACACAGTTTTTGACTATATTTTATTTTACTGCCATTCCTTGTGAAGCCCTTGTTCACCTGTAATAAAAATAAAATAATAAAGCAACATTATTCTTACCTATTCGATGTTCAGTCAGGTCCCCCGATGTAATCCTTCTGAAAGGGTTAATGTTTACTGCAGAGACTGCAGCTAATGCTGACAGCCTCAGGGTGAGTTTCCACGGTCAGGAAACGCTGCGTGTTTGGCGCTGTGCGCTGGCGCAGCGCCAAACACGCAGCGTCCAGATGTTACAGCATAGTGGAGGGGATTTCAAGAAATCCCGTCTCCACTATGCGTAACAATACGCAGGTGGCAGACCTGCGTAAACGGACATGCGGCACGTCTTTTTAGACCGCAGCATGTCCTCGCGTATTGCGGCGACGGTGCGTCGCCGCAACATAATTAACACAGGGCTATGTAGCCCTGCGCTCTTTCCGGAGGTGTTCCGGAGGTGTCCTGAACACCTCCGGAAAGATCGCGCGTCATAAAGGGGGCGGGGCTTAGACGGAGCGGAATTTCCGCTCCGTCCAAAGCGCTATGGTTCCGGACCGTGGAACCATAGCCTTATAGTAAACCCCTGACTGAATCATCTCCTCTCCTGGCTGACTAGAGAGGAAGTGGTTAGCATAATTGATTGCTTACCACTTTCACTTCAGGTCAGCCAGGGACACCGCACAGCTTCAGTAACGTCAGAGGGAATCCCGTCTGACCTGAAGTGAACTGATTAACAAAAATAGGGGATCCCCTCGAAAAAAAAAATGGCGTGGGGTCCCCCCTATTTTTGTTAACCAGCCAGATGAAGCAGACTGCTGAGGCCTGGTTTTTCAGGCTGGTAAGGATCCAATATCCATGAACCTTGCAAGCCTGATAATACCAGGCCACAGCAGTCTGCTTAGCTTGGCTGGTTAACAAAAATAGGGGATCCCCTCGAAAAAAAAAAGGCGTGGGGGTCCCCTTATTTTTGTTAACCAGCCAAGTAAATAGCATACTGCTGCGGCCTGGTGTTAAAAGTCTGTCAAGGCACATGGATTTTGGCCCTCAACAGCCTAAAAATGACAGGCTGCAGCAGCCCCACAATTGGCGCATCCAAAGATGCGCCAATTGTGGCACTTTACCCGGCTCTTCCCACTTGCCCTGTAGCGGTGGCAAGCGGGGTAATAAGGGGTTAATGTCACCTTTGATTGAACGGTGACAATAAGCCCGGTTAATAATGGAGAGGCGTCAATAAGACACCTATCCATTATTAATCATAAAGTTTGTAAATTTGTAAAAAAATACACAGCCAGAATAAAGTCTTTTAATGAAATAAAACACAACACAACACAGTTTTCATTATTTTTATTTGACGCTCATCCTGCGACGCCATCGTTCTCCTGTAAAAAAACAAAAATAACAAACCAACACAAATACTCCCTGTCCAACGCAGTCCAAAATCACGAGTGTCCCACGACGAGTCCAGCTCTGCTACATCTGCATGCCAGGCTGAGCATGGCATCCAGATGTAGCAGAGCTACTTACCTGAGGAGATTCCCCGGCGGTGACGTCATCGGACTTGTTTACGGCCTGCTGTCGTGAGAGTACAGCTGGCCGAGATTACCCAGTATCCGGCAGCACGTGCAGTTATCGCGAGATGCTGCACATGACCGCCAGGGAGAGGGTAATCTTCTGCCAGGTAAGCGCTGCTGACTCCTGACAGACCCGACCGACACTGACAGTGACACTTTCGGGAAGTTCCTGTGTCACGTACTTCGTTCTGTGACACATGAACTCCCCATAGACTTTAGAGGAAAACTCCGAATCCGGTATCCGATATGACAAAAATATCGGATCTCAGAATCGGAATTCCGATACAGCAAATATCGGCCGATACCCGATATTTGCAGTATCGGAATGCTCAACACTAGTAAACAGTTCCTTAATGTTCATGGAACAATACAAGCACCAACAGTCTGTGTTGTTACCTTCCAGGAGCTCCTGATCCTCATGTTGACTCCTCATCAGACATAGGTTACCAGGAAAGCTGCCTTACTGGGATCACCATCTTTACCATTCAGGCCACCCGACAGTCCAGACCCTCAGAAGGATGTTAGCTTCCCCCATGCAGTGCCATCGCAGACACTTGGCCTCTTCATGTGCTCCACGAATCCAATCCACTCCCAGGATATTCCAACACAGGCCACAGTCTCCACATCAGAGTCTCTCCACAGTCTCAGCCAGACTTCCAGAGACTCCTCAGTCTCAAACACACTCCCCCCTCCATGTGCCAAACACTCCCTTTCATACCTGTAGCCACTCCCCCAGCTAAAGTATGAAGCACATGGTCTGGTCACATGTTCATGACCTCATCACAGGTCCACCAGACCTACAACCACCCGTATGCAACATTCATTATACAACCACCAGTGGGCGGTGTATGTGTGGTTAGCAAGTCCCACCCAGATCACAAGCTAACCCTGTAAAGCCACCCTAGACAATAACAAAACTCTTATCGGACTACAAGTCCCAGAACAACATTACTGGCTTACAGCGCAGAGGAGCTCAGCGACACATACCTGCCATTTATAACTATGCCAGGGCCTGTTTTCCCATCCACATCACTCCTCCATGCATCTCTTGAGGAGC
Source organism: Oophaga sylvatica (assembly GCA_033576555.1). Classification (NCBI taxonomy): domain Eukaryota; kingdom Metazoa; phylum Chordata; class Amphibia; order Anura; family Dendrobatidae; genus Oophaga; species Oophaga sylvatica. Next base: position 237,024,639 of record JARQOD010000001.1, on the reverse strand, counting down.
ATATACAGCGCCCCCTAGCTGCAGCATGAGTCACTATACCACACTACTATGGTATAAATTTTCAGGGCTTGCACGCTGTGCTAATTTGACCATCTAGCCAAGCTGTCATTCAACTCTTTTTGCTTTTTAAAGACGTTTTTGGACTGCTACGGGCCTGCCAGATAACCACTGCTGCGATGTCGATGCCTGCTGCGGATCCTTCTCCTCTTCTGAGCTATTGCCAGTGGCACCCTCTTCCCCCAATGGATGCCAATCCCAGTCAACAACTGGGTCATCCATCACCTCCTCTTCAGTTTCATCTGCACCTTCCTCTGTGTCACCGTGTAAGGTGGTATAGTATGCGGGAAGGGGCACCTGAGTTTCATCAGGTTCATAATCATGCTTAGTAGACTGCGAGGCCAATGTAGTGCACTGGGTGAATGTACCAGCAGAATCATCTAGCAGTGGCTGTACATCAGTGCACTCCATCTCTGATTCATGTTGGACTGGGGAATTCAGGATTTTACTTGATAACCCAGGCAAGGTACGTGAAAAGAGCTCCAGGGAGTAATCTGAAGTGTGGGCTGCTGCATCCTTCACTTTTGGTGGGGGTGAAGGACACAAGGAAAGGTGTTGTTCCTGACCAGGAACCTGCACTGACGACTCAGTGCTTGCATTTTTTGAAACTTCAGAAGAGGAGGCGATAGAGCTGGAGGCTGTTTCGGCAATGTAAGCCAAAACCTGCTCCTGATGCTCCGGCTTTAAAAGCGGTTTACTTACTCCCAGAAAAAGGAGCCTTCCAGACCTTCTTGAGCCAGACGATGATGCCGGCTCAACACCTCCTGCCTCAGGTGCTATTGTGCTTTTGGCACTTCCAGCAGATGCACCACCACCACCACCATCAGTAACGCTGGCCCACCACACCCACATCCTTGGCCTCTTCCACCATACTTCCTTATTTTTGTGAAAATGTACCCAAAACACCAGCAGATATATGGTACTGTAACAGAAGCGTACAGCTGTATAGAGTTTAGGGATAATTGTAAATCTCCGTATATATATGTCATGACGCAGACACAGACGCTCTCAGGCTCAGTATGGATTAGACCGGAATATAAAAAGCAGATCCGCAAGAAATAATCACACACGTGGACCAATGTTCCAGTTGTCAATGATGCACTTAGAGTGGTGGGTGGAGGAGGACTTTCTCCCAAAAAGGGTACTGTATCACAAGCGTACAGCACAGTCTAGGGGTAATTGTAAATCTCCGTATATATTTCCAGAGTAACAGAAAGACGCTCACAGGCTCAGTATGGATTAGACCAGAATATAAATTGGTGAAAAAGGGTACTGTATCAGAAGATAACAGGTATATATAGTTTAGTGAAAATATTGTAAATCTCCGTATATATTTCAGGAGTCAGACAAAGACGCTCACAGGCTCAGTATGGATTAGACAAGAATATAAAACATAGAAAAAGGGTAATGTATTTGAAGCGTACAGCTGTATACAGTGTTGGAGTAATTTTTAATCTCTTTATATTTTTCCAGAGTCAGACACAGACTCTCACAGGCTCAGTATGGATCACACCAGAAAATAAAAAGTAGAAAAAGGGTAATGTATCAGAAGCGTACAGCTGTATACAGTGTTGGGGTAATTTTGAAATCTCCGTATATATTTCCGGAGTAACAGTCGTTCACAGGCTCAATATGGATTAGACCAGAATATGAAAAGCTGAAAAAGGGTACTGTATCACCAGCAGGGCCGTATTTAGAGTTTATGCTGCCTTAGGCACTTTTCGTTCTGCCTCCCCCATTGGTGAGTATGACTAATGCAGACACTGTCGTCAGTGACTTAGGCTACTTGCACATCAGCGATTTTTGCCATTCGCTGCAGATCTGGCAGTTTTTCCGCATCTGCCACGTAACGGATCACTTATGGCAACACAATCTAAACATCCTATTTATGTCTTTTGAGTGTGGTAGGAAACCACTGTCTTTGAAATAGCTACATGGGCATACACATAGATTCGGCCTCATTCATTCCCTATGGGACTTGCAAACATGTGCGACACTTGCGGTTTTGATGCAGTCCCGCAAATCTGATACTTGCAGCAATGGAAAAAAAAAAAACGCTACTAGCAGTGTTTTTTTGTCTCACCGCAAGTGCCGCACATGTTTGCAAGTCCCATAGGGAATGAATGAGGCCAAATCTATGTGTATGCCCATGTAGCTCTTTCAAAGACAGTGGTTTCCTACCACACTCAAAAGACATAAATAGGATGTTTAGATTGTGAGCCCCAATGGGGACAGTGTTGATGATGTATGTAAAGTGCTGTGGAGTTAATAGAGCAATATCAGTGAATAAATATTATTCTTAATATTAGGTTACAATACCAGGATCTGAGGATTTTCTGTTTCGAGGTCAAGAGCTCTCTGATGTGATGTTGCTGCCTGTCTCGCTGTCTTCCTCTTTTGACACTGCAGAGTGGTGGACAAGAAAACATTAACTGGTTAAAAGCAAGAAGTCTGGTGTCTGTGTACTAACTGAACTAGAAACTCTCCCCACACCATGTCCAGCAGACATTGGAGGATTACTAGATGGATTTTATTATTCTATTACTGCCCAGTCTCTGACTAAGGCCTTATTTATATTCTGTGTGTAAACAGATACTTACATATAAATATGGACAATTTATCTTATAGATCTCCTGGTATATTATTTATTATAGATCTATAATATATAATGTACAAGGAGACCTATAGTATAAAATGTCCAGAATTATCTGTAATATATGACGTACAATCTCTTATATATAATGTCCAGGGTGATCTATAATATATAATGCTCAGGAAGTAGATTTATAATAATGTACAGTCCACGCAAATCTATACTATATAATGTCCAGAGGCAGAGAAAGATTTAGGGTACGTCTCCACATTCAGGAAACGCTGCGGGTTGGACGTTGAGAACAGCCGCAGCGTCCAGATGTTACAGCATAGTGGAGAGGATTTTATGAAATCCCATATCCACTATGCGTACAAAGATGCAGGTGGCAGACCTGCTAATATGCACATGCGGCGCGTCTTTCTAGACCGCAGCATGTCTATTTATCTCGCGGAGACGCTCAGTCTATGCAAGATTAATAACCGTCCTATAAATAGGATGCGGTGATTCCACACGGTTCAATGAACACATGTGGAATCACCGCGCATACAAAAGCCGGCAAAGCTTAGGACAGAGCTGTGTCCTCTCTGCAGCGTTTCCTGAACGTGGAAACATAGCCTTTGGGTATGTGCACACATTGCAGATTTGTCTGCAGAAGTTTCCATACATAATCCGCATCTCTTGGCAGAAAACGCAGGTGCGTATTTGATGCGTTTTTTACATGCGGATTTGTATGCCTTTTTGTAAGCTAAATAAAGATGTTATTTAACAAAAAAAAGATTTGTGATGTCATTTCTGTCCAACCTTTTTCATTAGTCCGGCGCTCATTCCCCCCCAGCGCTCATTCTCTTCCAGCGCTCATTCTCCACCTCAGCGCTCATTCCTCACCTCAGCGCTCATTCCCTACCTCAGCGCTCATTCCCCCCGAGTGCTCATTCCTCCCCCAGCGCTCAATATCCCCAGCGCAGCGCTCATTCTCCTCCAGCACTCATTCCCCCCGAGCGCTCATTCCCCACCTCAGCGCTCATTCCCCACCTCAGCGCTCATTCCCCCGAGCACTCATTCCTCCCCCAGTGCTCATTCCTCCCCAGCGCAGCGATCATTCTCCTCCAGCGCTCATTTCCTTGAGCGCTCATTCCCCACCTCAGCGCTCATTCCCCCCGAGCGCTCATTCCCCACCTCAGCGCTCTTTCCCCCCGAGCGCTCATTCCTCCCCAGTGCTCATTCCTCCCCAGAGCTCATTCTCCCCCAGCGCAGCGCTCATTCCCCACCTCAGCGCTCATTCCCCCGAGCGCTCATTCCTCCCCCAGTGCTCATTCCTCCCCAGTGCTCATTCTCCCCAGCGCAGCGCTCATTCCCCACCTCAGCGCTCATTCTCCAACCCAGCGCTCATTCCTTCCCCAGCGCTCATTCCTCCCCTGTGCTCATTCTCTCCCCTGCGCTCATTACTCCAACCTGCGCTCATTACCCTCCGCGCTCATTACTACCCCCTGCGCTCATTATTACCCCCCGGCCCACAGCGCTCATTTCTGTCCCCCCAGCCCCCACAGCGCTCATTCTTCCCTCCCCCGGCCCCCACAGTGCTCATTCTTCCCCCCGGCCCCCACAGCACTCATTCCTGTCCCCCCCCCGGCCCCCACAGCACTCATTTTTCCCCCGGCCCCCACAGCGCTCATTCCTGTCCCCCCAGCCCCCACAGCACTCATTCTTCCACCCGGCCCCCGCAGCGCTCATTCCTGTCCCCCCTGACCCCACAGTGCTCAAAGGCTGTTTTAAGCCTAAGTCCAGAAATGCCTGCACTGAGCATGTCCGTGACGTGGCAAGCCATGATTGGGGCTTGAGGTCAACTGATCCTCTGAGCTGGCATCACCTGATTGGTCACGGATGACTTCATCGGTGATACGAGTGACGAGATGGCTGGGGGCGGAGCTTAGCCCTTAAATAACTTGTCTGTCCACGGCGCAGCGCAGTCAGATCATACTAAAATAGGCAGTGCTCATGTGTGGACGTACCAGAATCTGGGCTCCACGTGCTCTCTAGCTTTGCTCTCCGGGACCTTGCCAGAGTACGCTCAGCTTATTAGCTCAGGTCCTTCAGGCAGGTTCAGCTTATGCCAGGCAGGTAGCCAATGTGGCGCAGTCATGCTATGAACATAGGGTAGTTATACACCCTGAGCAGACTGCGGGGCTCGTAACCTGGGCATCACCTGCCAGCTGTACAGTGAAACTTGCTCAGTCCGGTCTCACACCGGCTGGCAGCATGCGGGCATCGCCACCAGCTGAATATTGAAGCTGCGCAGTCCGGTCGTACCCCGGTAGGCAGCACGCGGGCATCGCCATCAGCTGAAAATTGAAGTTGCTCAATCCGGTCGCACACCGACTGGCAGCACGTACGCCTGACGTGAGTCCCATGCACTACCTAATACCTGGCAAGTGGCTTCTGTGCTGTTAACAGGGCTACGTCTACGCCAGTCGTCAGCACTTCTCCCGTGAAGTTAACGGAGATAGTGCAAATGCTGTATCTTGCTCAATGGGAAGTTCAAAGGCAAGATCCTTATATTTAGTTGTCAGTTATTACCCTCCTAATCCAAGGGTGTTCGGCAGCAGTGAACATAAACTGCGTCGCGGACCCCGGGTTCGGTTGCAATCCATTACAGGTATATATAGTATAGTGAAAATATTGTAAATCTCCGTATATATTTCAGGAGTCACACACAGACACTCACAGGCTCAGTATGGATTAGACAAGAATATAAAACATAGAAAAAGGGTAATGTATTAGAAGCATGCAGCTGTGTACAGTGTTGGGGTAATTTTAAATCTCCGTATATTTTTCCAGAGTCAGACATAGACTCTCACAATCTCAGTATGGATCACACCAGAATATAAAAAGTAGAAAAAGGGTAATGTATCAGAAGCGTACAGCTGTACACAGTGTTGGGGTAATTTTAAATTTCTGTATATATTTCCGGAGTAACACACAGACGCTCACAGGTTCAGTATGGAGTAGACCAGAATATGAAAAGCTGAAAAAAGGGTACTGTATCAACAGATGCTAGGTATATATAGTATAGTGAAAATATTGTAAATTCCATATATATTTCAGGAGTCAGACAAAGATGCTCACAGGCTCAGTATGGATTAGACAAGAATATAAAACGTAGAAAAAAAGGTAATGTATAAGAAGCGTACAGCTGTATACAGTGTTGTGGTAATTTTAAATCTCCATATATATTTCCGGAGTAACACACAGACGCTCTCTCAGTATGGATTTGACCGTAATACAGAAGGCAGAAAAACGGTACTGTATCAGAAGATGCCAGCTGTATATGGTTTTGGGTAAAATTTAAATCTCCGTATATATTTCCGTAGTCAAACACAGATAGTCAGCATGTATTTGTCCGTTATACCAGCCGGTACATGATAGTGTGTGAGGAGCATACAGCTCTATACAGTGTGGGAAAAAATGAACGCTTGGTAACTGTGCAGAAAAAAAATAATAAAAGTATTAGTGCTGTGTATGTGCTGTGTAAAAAGCAGTCTGCACAGCAGTGTACACACAGCAATACAGCTAGCAGGCAGCCTAGTAATCAGCTCTGCTGCTGCACACAAGAAATTCCTCCCCTGTCACTGGCAGGCAGCCTGATAATCAACTCTGCTGCTGCACACAAGAAATTCCTCCCCTGTCACTGGCAGGCAGCCTAATAACTAGCGCTGCTGCACACAACAAAATCCTCCCCTGTCACTGCACACTAACTGTTCAGCTAATCGCTATCAGCACAAGCATAGAATCACTTATTTTTTCCTGCGAAACTTTCTCCCTGCTGATAAACAGCGGCAGCAACCTCTCCCTACGCTAAGATCGGCAGAAGTAAAATGGCGGTCAGCGCTTAAGGGCTTTTATAGCCACTGTGACACCACACAAAGCAAGCCAATCACTGCAATGCCCTTCTCTAAGATGGTGGTGGCCACAGTGTGCGTCCTTGCTAATTGGCTGAGAAAAGGTGCCTGCAAGCATTATGGGAAAACCGACTTTGGCACTCGAGTCAACGATCGCATGGCCGACCTCGCGCTATGGTCGGGTTTCGCTCGGCGAAACCCGACTTTGGCGAAAGTCGGTCATTTGACCTGTTTTGCTCAACTCTAGTGATGAGCGAACGTGCTCGCCACTACTCGTTACTCACCCAAGTATCACGGTACTCGGTCTACTCGGCGAGCACCGAACATTTCCGGGATTACTCGGCGGGAACTCGGGTCTCCACCCAGCATTTTTGCAGGGATTGTCTGCCAGGCAATGAAACGCCGAAGCCATCTTTGCTGTGGTAGTGCAGTGATTGGCTGGCCGCACAGCATCATCAGGGGTATAAGAGATCTGACGCCACGGGCTCACCACATTCAGCTCTGGATTGAGATAGTGTAGGGAGCTCTGCTGCCAAGATAGGGTCAGATTTAGCGATTTCTTAGCCAGCGTGGGGTCTGCCATCCTAGAACTAAATGCAGCCACGCACTCCACTCCCGAGTGCCGGCGCCAGAGCTGGGATTTCACATGTGAGTGTCGGATGACTTCGTCGCATGTGTGATCCCGGCCTAAGGGCTAATTCTGGAGTATATAGGTTCCAGTGTTAGGTAGGCAGGGGAGTGTACTTCGCTTTATACACATCAGTGCAAGACCTGCAGGCACTGTATGTGTGTATATAGATCATTGCATACATCAAGAGGGTCCATTCCCTTCCTGTGGTCTCATGCAGCTGCTGCTACCTGTATGATATATTGGCTGTATATAGCTAGCCATAGGTGTAATTGGAATACAGGCCACCCATGTTTCAGTGTGGTATCTCCGTGCCAGCTCATATCTGTGCATGCTGAAAGTTTGGCCAGTTTATGCAGTTTTATTTTTTTGGCTTGGTGTGACTGTACTTATTTACACCAGTATTTAGCCCAAAAAAAACAGACCACACATGTTTCGGTGTGGTATCTCCGTGCCTGCTCATATCTGTGCATGCTGAAAGTTTGGCCAGTGTACGTCTCTTTTTTGTCCTGGGTGTGACTGTACTTATGTACACCAGTATTTAGCCCAAAAAAAAAAAACTAGGCCACACATGTTTGGGTGGTATCTCTGTGCCAGGTCATTTCTGTGTGTGCTGAAAGTTTGGCCAGTGTACGCCATTTTCTTTTTTTGGCCTCGGTGTATTAGGGTTCGAGTTCCCGCTGCTGTACAAGGGGAGTCTCGAACCAGTCCCGCTGCAGACACCCATCCATCTCCAGCCACAGTGGAGCCTGCTCAGCAAAGACATCAATCCCAGCATCTCGCCCGGTCTAATACTGTGCAGAGACTTGCTGCTGCCTCTTCAGGTTCTGCTGTTGTAGCCAGTACTGGTCAGCGGCAAGCAGACGTCTTTAGGACTAAGTCCTTTGTTGCCTCATCTGAGCGTGCCCAGAGCAAGATCTCCCATTGGAGATCAGGGGTCACATGCTCAGATACAGCTACCACTCCTATTGGTCCTTCAGGAAGGTCCTGTGGCTGTTGATGTTCTGAAGCAGCTTCCCATTGGTCCTTCCTGGAAGGTCTTTTTCTTGTGGCTGCTATAAAAGGCTGTCCTTACCGCACGGCCGTGCGCTAGTATTAAATCTGTTACGTGCTTGCGCCAGTGTGGTCATGTATGCATGTGGTTAGGTCTGGCTGAAATAAGCCCCTAGAATACCGGCACCTTCGGTGAGGAGATTGTATGCACGTGTTCAGGGCTCGGCTGAAAACGCCATTAGAGTACCAACTACTCCGGTGAGGAGATTACTGCTTGGGTTCTGATTGCATGACCACAGACCGCAATCCGCTTAGCAGTCATCTGTGTTCCCTGTGAGTCTAACAGGACACAGTCTTTGTTACAGCGGCTCTGTGAGTTAACAGAGAACGCTTATTCCGCCATATAGTGCTATGGCGTTTACATCTGCGACTCTGCGGGATAACAGAGTTCGCTTATACTGCCTATTTATGCCATCTTACTAGCAGCAGGCTCTGCCTGCACAATGGACCCCCTGCTGCGAACGCTAATAGGTGCGTTCCGCAGGCCCTTAACATAATACTAGCGCCAGGGTCTGGCTAGTAAAATGGCGGATGACCAGCGTCTACAGCAGTACATCCAGCAGCTAGAGGGTAGGTTGGCGGTCCTTGAGCGCACAACCTCAGCTGTGGATGTTACCGCAGTCGCTGTTCAGGCTGCTAGCGTAGCTGCAGCCAGTTTGTCCACCGCTACCTCTGCTCCGACATTATCCCACCTCCCACTTCCAGACAAGTTTACGGGTGACAGTAAACATTGGACCCAAAAAGCGAGGTACCAACTTGGTGGACTCTACACGTAGCCTGATGTTTCGGGCAGAGAGCCACACTAGGTCACCCGGAGCAAATGTAGGAGCTGGACGCCGATGGGCATTGGCCGAAGACCTCATCCTCTCTTTGGAGGCCTGAATGGCATCCTGGGTGCGGTCCCAAATGTCCCGTGCCTCGACAGCCCAGTCTGCCACCCTGGAATCGGCGGAAGACACGGGCAGATCTCCCATTGGAGATCAGGGGTCACATACTTGGTTGCAGCAGTGACTCCCATTGGTTCGCCTGGAAGGTCCTGAAACTACATGTGTTCTGGAATGGTTTCACATTGGTCCTTTTCTAGTAGGTCCTGCAGTTGCTACTATAAAAGGGTGGCATGGCTGGGCCGCCATGCGCTAGTATCAAATCTATTACATGCTTGCGCCAGTGTGGTCATGTATGCATGTGGTTAGGTCTGGCTGAAATAAGCCCCTAGAATACCGGCACCTCCGGTGAAGAGATTGTATGCACGTGTTCAGGGCTCGGCTGAAAACGCCATTAGAATACCAGCTACTCCGGTGAGGAGATTACTGCTTGGGTTCTGATTGCATGACCACAGACTGCAATCCGCTTAGCAGTCATCTGTGTTCCCTGAGAGTCTAACAGGACACAGTCTTTGTTACAGCGGCTCTGTGAATTAACAGAGACCGCTTATTCCGCCATATAGTGCTACGCCGTTTACATCTGCGACTCTGCGGGATAACAGAGTTTGCTTATGCCGCCTATTTACGCCATTTTACTAGCAGCAGGCACTGGCTGAACGGTGGACCACGGGCTGTGAACTCACCTCTCCTTAATATCTATTAGGTGCGTTCCGCAGGCCCTTAACACCGGGAGTCAGTGATCCGACTCATAGCTAAATGAAACGCAAATAGGCGTCTTGCTATTGTCAATGCGCAGGCGCAAAGAGAGAGCTCTCCTGGAAATACCAAATAATTCACTTAAGGCAAAAAGACTTAATGCGCATGCGCAAAGTCTCCGGCGGTCGGGAGACAGTAATCTGACTCACTGCTAGATATAACACAAGCCGACGCATGCACTGTTTATGAATCACTATAAACTTCATTGAAGAAAGAAACTCTGCACTCAACTTAATGCGGTGAACAAAAGGAAGGAATTTTATTGTGATCCAAAGTAAATAGTAGTATACAGGAGGACGTTTCGGTCTATATGACCTTCATCAGCTACTATAATAAAGATAAATGAAATATAATGAAAGTAGTGCTACAAAAATAGAACAAAACTGGAAAACAGGTATATACAGGATGAGAAACATCTTTGAATAACATGATGCCACAATTATCTAGGTGGACAGGCTATAAGGGGATATAAAGTAAAAAGAGACCTAATAGAGGAGGAACATAGGAGGTTTTTTTGTGCATAAGAATATAGGGAACACATACCCCTGTTTGTAAAAGTTGATCACCAATGACACATCAGAAAATTCATGAAGATGCTGTGAGAGATAGGAGGGCAAAATGACATCTATTTGTGCTGAAAATTATGCTGATGTGCGGTCAGTGCATAAAGTATGTGAGGGATAATGCCTACCAGTAGTCAGCATGAGAAATCTATGCATATCGGGTATAAGTCCAAAATGGTGCAGTACCTGTGCAATTTAGAAAATAAAATAAGTATCGATTGAGGGCTAAAAAGAGGTAAAGAAAGAGATACCGTTAAATGGCAAACCTGTGTGGAAAGTTGCGTCAGCATAAGCGGTCAGAACGCGGTATCCACCGCTCGTTACACGCTAATGGAGGCCGACCACTTCCTGTTAGTTATGGGAAGAACGATAGGAGCACATGACTACGTGCAGCCAATACGAGACAGGAGGTGTGTCAAGATAGGAGGTGACGTGGGCGGAAGTGCATGGCTGTGCGTTCCACTGACGACAAATGGTGCGTTCCACAGGGTGCTGGGCGGTACTGGTGGATGAGGGAACACAAGGAGGAGTGGCTAAGGACTATGAGGAGTGTCCGTCCTATAGCAGGATAGAAAGTGTCCAACAACACAGTGCTTTGTGCCCAATGGGAGGTCAAATTCAATACAACCGGCTCTGAGATGAAAGAAACATAAAATTAGTGTACATTAATGGATAGAATGCAGTCATAGAAAATATAACAATCGCATGATAGTCACATAATATAGCAGGCATTATTCCAGAATAGATTGAACATACTTAAAGTCATAGTGAGCGGAGTAATATCTTATTCTTAGTATGTGGGTTTATACAAAAGCAAGTAAATCATAGTCCTTATTGAGACCTTTCGGGGTTAATGTGTCTAGTGTATGTATCCAAAAGGCCTCACGCCTTTTCAAAAGTGTGATCCGGTCACCACCTCTCCTGGGATGGGGCACATGTTCGAGAACTTGAAATTTGAGCTGTGCAATGTTATGGCCGTGTGTCACAAAATGGTGGGGAACAGGAAGCAGTAAGTTTTTACACCGTATGGTGGACTTATGTTTTGATATTCGGTCTTTAACCGATTGTGTTGTCTCACCAACATATAGTAATCCGCAAGGACACTTTATGACATAGACAGCATAAGAGGTGTTGCACGTGAAATACCCTCTAATTTCAAAAGACCTACCAGTATAGGGATGTCGTATTGTATTACCCTTTTGTACATTATTGCATTGAGTGCAACTTAAGCAAGGAAAAGTGCCATGTTTAGGTTGTTGTAGGAAACGTTGTTGTGTCCTACTTTTGGTAGGTCCGATGTCTGCTCTAACAAGGGAGTCTCTGAAATTAGGTGCCCGTCGAAAGCATGGTAAAAAGGAGTTTTGAAACTCCGGAATCTGTGGATGTGCCCTAGAGAGGAGGGGCCAATGTCGGCGTATGGACTTATGTATTAGATATGAAAATGGGTGGAAAGAATGCACAAAGGCCACCCTATGGTCTGATTTAGGTAGAGGAAAGGATGTATTAGATGCCGGCGAGTCAAGAACCTGTTGTGGGTACCCCCTATCCCGGAATTTACGGTTCATCTCTTTCAATCGTAAATTGCGGGTATCCTCGTCAGATACAATACGTCTTACCCGGTGAAACTGGGATTTGGGAATGGACCGCTTCATTGATGTGGGGTGAAAACTGTCAAAATGCAGGAGACTATTGCGGTCAGTAGGCTTGGTATAGAGATCTGTGGATAGTATGCCATTATCGTCCTTCATGACCATGGTGTCCAAAAAATTGATGCTGCTAGTGTCAGATATGACCGTAAATTGGAGACCAGGCCAGGATTGATTAAGTATCTGATGAAAAGAGGATAGGGACTCGAACGTGCCCCCCCATATGCAGAAAATGTCATCTATGTACCGCTTCCAGGTGATGACATTTTCTTGGAACAAAGGATGGAGGTAGATGACAGATTCCTCAAAATCGGCCATATAGCAATTAGCATATGGGGGTGCCACGTTCGAGCCCATCGCGGTCCCGCGAATCTGCAAGAAAAAATCGTCCTGAAACATAAAGTAATTACATGTAAGAACTAGATTAAGTAGGTCCACACATAGCTCGATTTGAGACGATGTGAAATTGCTTTTCAGTAGTAATTTTTTTACAGATTGAATGCCTTCCTCGTGTGGAATTGAGGTGTACAGGTCTTTGACATCAAACGTGACCAATAAGCAAGTGGTGGGAACCTGCTGGATATCGTTAATGACTTGGAGGAAGGCGTTGGTGTCGAGTAGAAAGGATTTAGAGGACATGATAAGGGGGGTGAGGATTTTCTCCAAATAAATGGAGAGAGGAGAGAGGATAGACTCTGTGGAGGCGACAATGGGTTTCCCGGGGGGTGTTGTAGATCCTTGTGGATCTTAAGGAGAGTGTAGAAAACAGGGACAACCGGATGGTTTTTGATCAGAAAGTCGTGGGTTTTGTTGTCCAACGTGCCCTGCCCAAGGTGTCGACTAATGATATTAGATATAGTGGACCGGGTATGACTTGTAGGATCATGTGGTAGCTTAACATATATACTGGTGTCACCAAGTTGTCTAAGGGCTTCTGATAAGTAATCAGAGCGGTTCATGACGACGATTGCTCCACCCTTATCTGCAGGTTTGATAATGATATTGCAATCATCTTTCAAAGATTTTAGGGCCTGGAATTCTATTGCCTTGAGGTTTGGAGGGTAGAATAACTTCCCTTGCTCCATATCCCGTTTAATGTCATTAAAGGAGGATTGTACGAAACCTATAAAGGTTTCGAGGGCATTGGACCCAAGAGGTGGTCTGAAATGACTTTTTGTCCTGAGGCCAAGGTGTGCAATGGAAAGTGAGTCATGATCCGTATTGTCAGGGACACGAGATGGTTGTGGGTTGGAGAAATACACTTTAAGTCTTAAGGAGCGAAAAAATCGCTGGAGGTCCATTTCAAGATCAAAGGTCTTATACCTATATGAGGGCAAAAGGACAGACCTTTTTGAAGTACGTTAAGTTCTGCAATGCCCAATGTCCTGTTGGAAATATTAACCACAAGTGGTTCATACCTGTGATCGGGTTGTCCGTGTAAGAGGTTGGTTTCTTATGTCCATGCCCGCGCCTTGTCCTCTTCGTCGTGGTCTTCTTCTTTGTCCTAAAAAAAGGAGCAGTGGAGGTACCAGGATTGTTCTTGTTCCGAGCCAGAGGTGGACGGATCTGAGGTAGATCGATAGCCTGATCGTGGAGGAGCCCGCCAGGTTGAGGGATTCCCTCGCCATCTGTAGACACGGTTGTGTTCGTAATCCTCTTGGTCCCGGATGAATTTATTTCTTTTGCGACTCTCGGTGTCTCTCTTGTGTAAATCGATGTTGGTTTTAATCTGGTTCCTAAGAACAGACAGTTCTTCAGGGTCCTGGTGGTGATGAGTTGTGCCTCGATTGACTTGACGCGGTCTGCGCTGGTGTTGATGGCTTTTTGCAAATGCTCTACAGTTAAAACCATTAAGTCAAGAGAACACTTATTGAGGATTTGCTCATATTTGGTACAAAATTCAGGTATATCACCGAAGAGAGTGGGCCGAAGTGGTACCCTGAGACCCCGTGGGATACGTTGTACCCGTAAGTATTCAGTTAGCGTAGCGCAGTGAAGTTCGAGGTTCGTATGGTGTCGAAGTTCACGTTCGAGATCCCTACCCCGGGATTCCCTGGGGGGTGCTTTTAGAAATTCACAGGAGAGATTAGTCTGTGCCAAGATATTTGAGGTTTCATCTGCGTTATAGGAGAATGTTAGAGAAGATAGAGACATATCCAGAAAAGGCGTGCTATACGTAAGGGGAACACGTATTTGTAAAGAGACGTATGCACAGCCAATATGAGGGTGCAAGAGTAGGTGCCCAAACCGTAAACAGAAGAAAGGAACTCTGCACTCAACTTAATGCGGTGAACAAAAGGAAGGAATTTTATTGTGATCCATTTATTTGGAGAAAATCCTCACCCCCCTTATCATGTCCTCTAAATCCTTTCTACTCGACACCAACGCCTTCCTCCAAGTCATTAACGATATCCAGCAGGTTCCCACCACTTGCTTATTGGTCACGTTTGATGTCAAAGACCTGTACACCTCAATTCCACACGAGGAAGGCATTCAATCTGTAAAAAAATTACTACTGAAAAGCAATTTCACATCGTCTCAAATCGAGCTATGTGTGGACCTACTTAATCTAGTTCTTACATGTAATTACTTTATGTTTCAGGACGATTTTTTCTTGCAGATTCGCGGGACCGCGATGGGCTCGAACGTGGCACCCCCATATGCTAATTGCTATATGGCCGATTTTGAGGAATCTGTCATCTACCTCCATCCTTTGTTCCAAGAAAATGTCATCACCTGGAAGCGGTACATAGATGACATTTTCTGCATATGGGGGGCACGTTCGAGTCCCTATCCTCTTTTCATCAGATACTTAATCAATCCTGGCCTGGTCTCCAATTTACGGTCATATCTGACACTAGCAGCATCAATTTTTTGGACACCATGGTCATGAAGGACGATAATGGCATACTATCCACAGATCTCTATACCAAGCCTACTGACCGCAATAGTCTCCTGCATTTTGACAGTTTTCACCCCACATCAATGAAGCGGTCCATTCCCAAATCCCAGTTTCACCGGGTAAGACGTATTGTATCTGACGAGGATACCCGCAATTTACGATTGAAAGAGATGAACCGTAAATTCCGGGATAGGGGGTACCCACAACAGGTTCTTGACTCGCCGGCATCTAATACATCCTTTCCTCTACCTAAATCAGACCATAGGTGGCCTTTGTGCATTCTTTCCACCCATTTTCATATCTAATACATAAGTCCATACGCCGACATTGGCCCCTCCTCTCTAGGGCACATCCACAGATTCCGGAGTTTCAAAACTCCTTTTTACCATGCTTTCGACGGGCACCTAATTTCAGAGACTCCCTTGTTAGAGCAGACATCGGACCTACCAAAAGTAGGACACAACAACGTTTCCTACAACAACCTAAACATGGCACTTTTCCTTGCTTAAGTTGCACTCAATGCAATAATGTACAAAAGGGTAATACAATACGACATCCCTATACTGGTAGGTCTTTTGAAATTAGAGGGTATTTCACGTGCAACACCTCTTATGCTGTCTATGTCATAAAGTGTCCTTGCGGATTACTATATGTTGGTGAGACAACACAATCGGTTAAAGACCGAATATCAAAACATAAGTCCACCATACGGTGTAAAAACTTACTGCTTCCTGTTCCCCACCATTTTGTGACACACGGCCATAACATTGCACAGCTCAAATTTCAAGTTCTCGAACATGTGCCCCATCCCAGGAGAGGTGGTGACCGATCACACTTTTGAAAAGGCGTGAGGCCTTTTGGATACATACACTAGACACATTAACCCCGAAAGGTCTCAATAAGGACTATGATTTACTTGCTTTTGTATAAACCCACATACTAAGAATAAGATATTACTCCGCTCACTATGACTTTAAGTATGTTCAATCTATTCTGGAATAATGCCTGCTATATTATGTGACTATCATGCGATTGTTATATTTTCTATGACTGCATTCTATCCATTAATGTACACTAATTTTATGTTTCTTTCATCTCAGAGCCGGTTGTATTGAATTTGACCTCCCATTGGGCACAAAGCACTGTGTTGTTGGACACTTTCTATCCTGCTATAGGACGGACACTCCTCATAGTCCTTAGCCACTAATCCTTGTGTTCCCTCATCCACCAGTACCGCCCAGCACCCTGTGGAACGCACCATTTGTCGTCAGTGGAACGCACAGCCATGCACTTCCGCCCACGTCACCTCCTATCTTGACACACCTCCTGTCTCGTATTGGCTGCACGTAGTCATGTGCTCCTATCGTTCTTCCCATAACTAACAGGAAGTGGTCGGCCTCCATTAGCGTGTAACGAGCGGTGGATACCGCGTTCTGACCGCTTATGCTGACGCAACTTTCCACACAGGTTTGCCATTTAACGGTATCTCTTTCTTTACCACTTTTTAGCCCTCAATCGGTACTTATTTTATTTTCTAAATTGCACAGGTACTGCACCATTTTGGACTTATACCCGATATGCATAGATTTCTCATGCTGACTACTGGTAGGCATTATCCCTCACATACTTTATGCACTGACCGCACATCAGCATAATTTTCAGCACAAATAGATGTCATTTTGCCCTCCTATCTCTCACAGCATCTTCATGAATTTTCTGATGTGTCATTGGTGATCAACTTTTACAAACAGGGGTATGTGTTCCCTATATTCTTATGCACAAAAAAACCTCCTATGTTCCTCCTCTATTAGGTCTCTTTTTACTTTATATCCCCTTATAGCCTGTCCACCTAGATAATTGTGGCATCATGTTATTCAAAGATGTTTCTCATCCTGTATATACCTGTTTTCCAGTTTTGTTCTATTTTTGTAGCACTACTTTCATTATATTTCATTTATCTTTATTATAGTAGCTGATGAAGGTCGTATAGACCGAAACGTCCTCCTGTATACTACTATTTACTTTGGATCACAATAAAATTCCTTCCTTTTGTTCACCGCATTAAGTTGAGTGCAGAGTTTCTTTCTTCTGTTTACGGTTTGGGCACCTACTCTTGCACCCTCATATTGGCTGTGCATACGTCTCTTTACAAATATAAACTTCATTGAAACCTGGACAAATGAGCCACCTGCACACATGTCAGCCAACAGCCAAAAATACAGCGCTGTCACCCATCCTCAGTTGCACACCATCAGGCACAGTAAAGTTACTGTGTATCTGAGTCTGGTATGCGAAAGAACCCTACGAAAACTTTACACATAGGTATAATATGAGGCAAATGTATATTATATAAGGGTGACTAACGTGGCAATAGTAGTATCAAGAGAGTACACATTTGAGTTAAAATAAACCAAAGATATACTTAAAGGAGTTGCCGTAGCAAATACATTTTTGTATATATATTTTTTATATACATAAAAATAAGATATTAGTCAATACGATGGGTAAGTATTCCAAGGAGACAACCTTTGTAGACAAATATACAATTAAAACATGAAAAAATTTGAGAAAAATTATGTGACCCTAAATAATAAGTTCCATACATGAACGAGGTATGATAGGGAAACTATATCCAAATAAAGATGTGGAAGTGAACATATATATATACGAAACAGCATGTATAACGTGCAGCAAAACAATAGCATATCTATTAATTTATTTATGCACAAAGTGTATACAAAGTAATATAAAAGTAGTGATGATCAATATACAGCAATGTGATGACAACATGTGTACAAAACAATAAAGCATAGGTAAGTACATAAAAGTGAATCCATAGTGATCCCATAAAGTGCAGTGTTCTAAATCTTCTCGAAGGCTGTACCAGAATGCCAAGGTTTCAGAAGATATAACCTGTGAAACAAAAAAGGAAAAAATGAAGAAAAAATGTAGAAATAAATATGGTGAACTTATACACATGGTGAACAAAAAGACAAACCCGAAGTAGCTAAGTCTTTTGTAAAACCCTGTATACAGAAGCTCCTCGTTCATACTCCCTGGTGTCAAACTCTTCAAGTCATATATCCATCTAGCTTTTTGTCTTAATAAATCATCCATGATTCTGTTCCCCCCTGATGTTAGTGACCACACCCACAAATCCCATGACACGGAGTGTCACTGACAGCCCATTATGATGATCCAAAAAATGTGCTGCAACAGAAGTTATCTGTTTACCTTTGCGTCCGTCATTTCTTGCTTTGGCAATGTTCGATACATGTTGCTGGACCCTCCGTCGTAACTCCTGTGTGGTTTGTCCAATGTATATTTTATCACACCTACAAATCAGGGCATAAACGAGATTGAGTGAATGGCAATTGAAGTACGCTCTTGACTGTACCTGTGTGGGCAGATAAGGAAATTAAACACCAGTCCCAGAAATCATAAGGGGACACACAGAACAACCACCACACTACTGTGTGACGTTAGTAACAGAAGAATTTTTTTTTGACTGGATGGGGACTGTATAAAATAGACTAGACACTCCAAACAATTTCAAAGTGAGATTCACCCTACTTATGACATTAGAAACTGAGGAAATTTTTGGGCTCTGTGGATGAGGCCTGTATAACATATAGTAGACTCTACAAACAATTTCAATATGAGATCTCCCCTACAATAGAACGTTAGTAACTGAACACTTTTTTTAGTGTGGGTGACTCCTCTATAATCTAGAAGATATGCTCCAAACAATTTCAAATGAGGATTTAGCCTGCTGTATCATGTTTGTAAAACTCCCCCATTTTTAAACCCTTATCGACCAGAGGTATTTTTGCTTTTTCATTTTCATTTTTTGCTCCCCTTCTTCCCAGAGCCATAACTTTTTATATTTTTTGATCAAAATGGCCATATTAGGGCTTGTTTTTTGTGGGACGAGTTGTACTTTTGAACGCCATCATTGCTTTTACCATGTCATGTACTAGAAAGCAGGAAAAAAAATCCAAGTGTGGTGAAATTGCAAAAAAAGTGCAATCCCACACTTCTTTTTTGTTTGGCTTTTTACTAGGTTCACTAAATGCTAAAACTGACCTGCCATTATGATTCTCCAGTTCATTACAAGTTCATACACACCAAACATCTCTAGGTTCTTTTTAAGCTAAGTGGTGAAAAAAAATTCCAAAGTTTGTAAAAAAAAAAATGCTGCCATTTTCCGAGAACCATAGCGTCTCCAATTTTTCGGGATCTTGGGCTAGTTGAGGGTTGATTTTATGTGCGCTGATCTGACATTCTTATGGATACCATTATGGTGTAGATATGAACTTTTATTCCCCGTTATTGCATTTTATTGCAATGTTGCAGCAACCAAAAAAACATAATTCTGGCATTTCAATTTTTTTTTTCTCGCTACGCTGTTTACCAGTTGGATTAATTCTTTTTATATATTGATAGATACGGTGATTCTGAATGCAGCGATACCAAATATGTGTATATTTAATTTTTTAATTGTTTTATTTTGAATGGTGCGAAAGGGGGGTGATTTGAACTTTTATATTTTTTTATTTTTTTAATATTTTTGAAAACTTTTTTTCTGTTCACTTGCTTCAATAGTCTCCATGGATAACTAGAAGCTACAGTTGTCCGATCGCCTCTGCTGCATAAAGCAGGGCTGCAGCCATGCTCTATGTAGAAGTTATGCTCACTTGCCATGAGTGCTAACCACCAGGCGGTGCTCATCGCTATCCAGCAATAACAACCACAGGGGTCTCCTGCTGACCCCAAGTTGCCATGCCAACCCATAGACGACCCGCGTTCATGTGAAATGGGCGCTGATGGGAGGAGGTAATGATGCGCTTCCTGCGCATGCATGTTAAATACCGCTGTCAGAGTTTGACAGCAGCATTTAACATGGATACAGCCATGAGTGAATCGTGATTTCACCCTCGGCTGTTTCGGGCACATGTCAGCTGTTCAGATCAGCTGTCATGTGCCAGAAAAGTTGGAGGAGTCCAATAATTGACTCTGTCCATCATTGGACGTTAAGGGGTTAATGTGCAACAGCTCTGCACACACAATTTCCCCACCACAATATTTCAGCATGGAATATGGCGGGCTCTATCATGGTTAGCAACAGAAAAAAATATTTTTTTATATGCATGAGGTCTGCACACAGTTTTAATTTCAACGCCAAAAAAAAGCAACGGATGATCTGTCAGGATATGTCACGTTTAGCAACATAAAAAAATATTTTTTTTAATGTGCATGAGCTCTGCATACAGCTTCACTTCACCGCCACAAAATTACAACATGGAGCACAAGAGAAGCAGTGCACAACACACTTGCATGCAGGGCCGGCTCCAGGTTTTTATGGGCCCCGGGCGAAAGAGTCTCAGTGGGCCCCCTTAACACAGACCACGATTCATGATGCACAAATACTGCAGAGAAATATGGGTATAGCACAACGCCAAACACTTCTCTTCTTCCATTACATGACTGATATCTATTGTAAATTGTACAATAGCTCAAAAACCGCCAAATCCTCACAGCGCACAGTACAGACTGGACAGTACAGTCCTCCATACAATATTATGGGCACCACAGTCTCCCCCTCATCACCCATATAATACCCCATGCAGGATGTCACTCTGCCATCCCCCCTATAATGCTCCATACAGAATACTGGACCCAATATAATGCTCCATACAGAATACTGGACCACATATAATGCTCCAAACAAAATATGGAGCTCTCCTCTACACTGTGCTGCGTTCTGCACTGTTACGGCTCAGGAAAGGGCGCCGTGGAAAGACTCCCCATTATCATCATCATTGCCTGCCCATTATCATCTTCATTGCCTCCCCATCATCATCATTGCCTGCCCATCATCATCATTGCTTCCCTATTATTATCATCATCATTGCCTCCCCATCATCATCATCATTGCCTCCCCATTATCATTGCCTCCCCATCATCATCATCATTGCCTCCCCATTAATATCATCATCATCATCATTGCCTTCCCATTATCGTTGCCTCCCCATCATCATCATTATCATTGCCTCCCCATTAATATCATCATCATCATTGCCTTCCCATTATCATTGTCTTCCCATCATCATCATCATCATCATCATTGCCTCCCCATTAATATCATCATCATCATTGCCTTCCCATTATCATTGCCTCCCCATCATCAACATCATCATCATTGCCTCCCCATCATCATTGCCTCCTCACCACTAGTGTTGAGCGATACTGCCCGATATCCTAAAATATCGGATCGGATTGGATTGGCCCGATACTCAAAAAGTATCGGGTATCGCCGATCCGATACCGGAAACACAATGCAAGTCAATGGGACAGAAATATCGGAACTAAAAAAAACCCTTTCTTTCCTTGCAAACACTAAATATACACACATAGAATACATATATATATATATATATATATATATATATATATATACATGTCATTGTGACATATATATATACGTATATTTATAGTTCATACACTTCTACATAGTAAAATAGCCTCTGATTCAATTGCCGGGTAATGCCGGCTTTTGTGAAAATACAGAAGCACCCGACATGAAATGACACATGGTTTACATAGAGTTAACCATGTATTTTCATGTAGTTTGATATATGGTTTTCACAAACAATTACATGAGTGTATGTGTGCAAAATTTCACACCTGTAGGGGTTAATTAAAGGTGTAAATTCGTTGTAAAAAAACGGACTTTTTTTGCTACGAATTTACACCTTTAATTAACCCCTACATGTGTCAAATTTTGCACACATACACTCATGTAATTGTTAGTGAAAACAATATATCAAACAACATGAAATGACATGGTTAACTCTATGTAAACCATGTGTCATTTCCAGGGCCGGCTCCAGGTTTTCATGGGCCCCGGGCGAAAGAGTCTCAGTGGGCCCCTTTAACACAGACCACGATTCATGATGCACAGATACTGCAGAGAAATATGGGTATAGCACAACGCCAAACACTTCTCTTCTTCCATTACATGAGTGATATCTATTGTAAATTGTACAATAGCTCAAAAATCGCCAATCCTCACAGCGCACAGTACAGACTGGACAGTACAGTCCTCCATACAATATTATGGGCACCACAGTCTCCCCCTCATCACCCATATAATACCCCATGCAGGATGTCACCCCTCCATCCCCCATATAATGCTCCATACAGGATACTGATCCCCATATAAAGCTCCATACAAAATATGGAGCTCTCCTCTACACTGTGCTGCGTTCTGCACTGTTACGGCTCAGGAAAGGGCGCCGTGGAAAGACTCCCATCATCATCATTGCCTGCCCATTATCATCATCATTGCCTGCCCATCATCATCATTGCCTGCCCATTATCATCATCGCCTCCCCATCATCATCATTGTCTCCCCATCATCATCATCGCCTCCCCATCATCATCACTGCCTGCCATCATCATCAATGCCTGCCCATAATCATCATTGCCTGCCAATCATCATCACTGCCTGCCCATCATCATCACTGCCTGCACATCATCATAAATGCCTGCCCATAATCATCATTGCCTCCCCATCATTATCACTGCCTGCCCATCATCATCACTGCCTGCCCATCATCATCAATGCCTGCCCATAATCATCATTGCCTCCCCATCAATATCATTGCCTGCCCAACATCATCACTGCCTGCCCATCATCATCACTGCCTGCCCATCATCATCAATGCCTGCCCATAATCATCATTGCCTCCCCATCAATATCATTTCCTGCCCATCATCCTCACTGCCTGCCCATCATCATCACTGCCTGCCCATCATCATCAATGCCTGCCCATAATCATCATTGTCTCCACAGCAATATCATTGCCTGCCCATCATCATCAATCATCATTGCCTCCCATCATCATCATCATCACTGCCCTCCCCCCACCACCATCAAACATACAACAGACACACACACACAAAGCATCACACTACATACACACAGAGACACATACACAGACACACACACAAACATCTCACCTGTCTGGCGTCCACGTGCTCACTGCCACAGCAGGCCGCTGAATGATGACGTCATTCAACGGCGCTGCTGTGAGAGGAAGCGCCGGCGTTCTGCAGGCGCCCTTGAAGCCCGGAGGCGGAGCTGCGGCAGCGGAGGCACGGGGAGAGGTGAGTATTGAGCCGGCCGCAGCTGGGGCCCTGAGCAAGCGGGGGGGCCCAGTGGCAGCGCTGACACCGCTAACGGGCGCCGGGGTGCCAGACGGCGAGTGGGCCCCCCCACCTGCTCAGGGCCCCGGCACTTGCCCGGGTGTGCCGGGTGCTGACGCCGGCCCTAGTCATTTCATGTCGGCTTCTGTATTTTCACAAAAGCCGGCAATTGAATTAGCGGCTATTATACTATGTAGAAGTGTATGAACTATAAATATAAATTTATATATATATATGTTGTAACATTTCCAGGGGATTTAGCTCTGAGATCGCTGTCTGGGTAGACAGAATGGCACGGAAACAGTTCATTCAGACAGCAATTATGGTAACAAACTGGCCGCAACCAGTTTTATTAAAGTCCACAGCACACAGATAAAACAAAGCATAAACAAAAGACCTAGGCTTGTCTAGCCACTAATTACACTTATATAGCTTTTCCCTTTCTATCAGGAACCCGGCTCTATCAGCCTAGGCCCAAAACAACACATATGATATATGTTACCAGTATGGAGTTTCCCAGATACTCCTCCTTATGTCCGTAGGTCCACCCGACGTCCAGACTTGAGACAGATCCACTCCTATTCAGTAGTCATCATCCTGGAGGTTCACAGAGACACTCCTGTGTCCGGGGTACCTCTAACCCAGACTGAGACAGCTCTCCTCCTCTTCAGTAATCATCAGCATGGAGGTTCACAGAGACACTCCTGTATTCGGGGTACATCTAACCCAGACTGAGACAGCTCTCCTCCTCTTCAGTAATCATCAGCATGGAGGTTCA
Organism: Oophaga sylvatica; assembly: GCA_033576555.1. Lineage (NCBI taxonomy): Eukaryota > Metazoa > Chordata > Amphibia > Anura > Dendrobatidae > Oophaga > Oophaga sylvatica. Next base: position 237,000,672 of record JARQOD010000001.1, on the reverse strand, counting down.
CAGAGACACTCCTGTGTCCGGGGTACATCTAACCCAGACTGAGACAGCTCTCCTCCTATTCAGTAGCTTATCCGCATGGATTCCCACAGAGACTGCTTCATGCGCCGGGACACCTCCCTGTGTCCAGGCTAAAGACAGCTCTCCTCCTCTTGGAGACTGTTTCTTGTGCCAGGACACCTCCCTGTGTCCAGGCTAAACTAGCTCTCTGACTGTGTCCGCAGACACCTATTTCTGGCTTCCTAATTAACAGCTGATTGGCTTCAGGTTTAAGCTGCAAGTGTGCAATGAATGCAAGGTGTAGTGACCTCTCTCTACCACCAGGTCTACAAAGCCACATATTTCCCTTATAGTTAGCAAAGAACCTAGGTGAAATGTACACCCCATTCACCACATATCCTCACTGTCTCACATATCCCCCCCTCTTCTCCAGACCGGAGGGCTGGTCATCCAGACCGGAGGACTGGTCAACAAACCTAAAGAGACAGTGAACACAGCTCAAGTCATAGCCAACATCAGCTTCATCTTTACCTGAAGTATAACCATCATTAGCTTCATCTATATTTTCCATTAAGCAGGGTTTCTATACCCTTACACACACACACACACACACACACTGTGTGATGTCACAGTCATGTAACCAGTCAGCTTGAGGGGAAGGAACATGGACAGTCAAAACATACACACTGATCCATTAAATGGATGCCAGCCAGCGCTGCATTACCCATCGTCCTCCCTCTGCATACAGCTTTATCCTAGGTATTTAGACACATACCCCTTAGGTGGGTTTGTAGGTGACTGGACCCGCCCAGCTCTCCAAGTCACCAGGAAGCCTCCCAACGTATAGCACAAGTCTCAGCAGTAGATCTGCTGAACCAAAACAAATCCAGGCTTCCATCACAGGGCCACCCACCTCTGCGATACATACCGTCCATCCATCACATGCCTCCATGCATATCCCGAGGGCCATACACAGTGCCCCCTCTGTTCAAACTTGTGGGGTTGAACACTTGTTACCCGACCAGAGATCCTTCTTGGTCGTCTCTGCCAGTCACCCCGTCTCAGTTGATTTTGGGCACTATGCAATATCACCTCTTTGTTAGGCCTCTCCCGCCCCCAGCGGTCAGAACGTTGGCCTTGTCCTTGTGTCGGTGTCACCTCACCCGACCTTTCTTTCCCGAACTGACTCCTACCGTCGTTGCGGTCACGAGTCCATCGTCCAGTCAAACTTACTGGTAGTTCTGAGTCTGACTCTCTGTCTTTTCGTCCGCCACCGGGTCTTACACATAGGTCACTCAGCCCTGAGCTAACCGGATCGTCATTTTTACCCCTCAGTGTTTCAGCCCGTCTACTACCAGTCCCTAGAGAGGCCTCTTGTCTCTCTATATCTTGGGCTGGAAGCAGTCGCCATCTTCGTTTTAACTCATGCAGCTGTTCCTTTATCTGCTTTCTTACTGAAATCAGCTGCTCTACTTCTCGTAGGTATGTTATTCGATACTCCAGGAGCGTTCGGATGTTCTTCAGGCTCTCCACCGAGCCCACACTAATGAACGGAACCATATCTTCTCCAGCCACCTTGATCTCGCCATCAGCTGGAATCCTCACTCTCCTTACACCGGATCTATCCACCATTTCCTGCATCACTTTCCAAGTCTTCCGACGATTCTCCCCACCAAATTTCTGGGTACCGGAATTACCTCTTCTGCCAAACCCAGCCGATTTTGATCTTCCTTGGCCTGCTCCAGACAGTGAGCGGCTTTCATGTTACTTAACATAATCATCTGTTTTGCGTGAAGACACTGCAGATGCATATCCTTCAGGAGAGCCACCAGCTTCTCTGTGTCTTCTCCCTCTGCCAGGATCACCAACTGGTTCGTCTCTGGTGCCCAATTCACACTATAGGCTTTTACTGCCTTCTTAAAGGCCTCATGCACACCCTCACTGGCACAGGCTTCTCGCATGTCTTCAGGTACTTGTACCACACACTTGAAGAGTGAAGTCTCCTTCTCTTCCTGGTTTACCTCGGACCGTTCCTCCAAGACATCTGCCACGACCAGATGAGTGTCTTGTTCAGTTCTTTGCTCAAGACCCTCCTGAATTTTAGCTTCTTCAAGGCTCCTTGCCAAGATAGATACTGGCACCTCCGCCTGATCATCACATGGACATGGCCGCTTTGCGTCTTCAACCCGCAACTTCTCCTTCTGCAGAAGACCTCTTACTGCTTCTCTGAGCATTTCCACATCTTCCCTTATGGTCTTATTCACACTTTGCCACTTTGCCAAGTGACCTCTGAGCTCAGAGACTTCATTCTCTAGCTCATCCACTCTTTGCTCAGCAGTTTGTCTCAGAGCCTTTTCTTGTTCCACATGTTCTCTCAGGGTCTTTATTTCAGCCTGATGTAGACCCCCACGATACATTAATAGCTTCTCATTTTCATCAGCACCTCCTTGTACGGTATTTAGTGTCAGAGTCCTGCCTTCAAAGCTCAGCTCTTCTTCTTTCACCTTAGTCTTCGCCAGGGCATTGGCCAACTGTAAAACATCTTCAGATGCCATCTTCTGTCCGGCTGTAAGGTCCGCATCAGCTTTCTTCTCAGGACTCTCAATCTTCTCGGCTACCGTGCCTTCCTCATTTGCACTGGTTGCTTTATTGTCATCAGATGACACACCATTATTACCACTGTCCTTTGTATCTTCAGAGAGCTCCACACACTCTAATTTTTTCTCAAGAGGTTCTTCCTCATTGACCTCCTTACTGGGTGCAAGGGGCTCACGCTCTTTGCGCCCTTTACGTTTCCGGCGACGGGAGGACTTCTTCTCCTTGTGGGGCCCTTCATTACTGGACTCCCTCTCTCCATTAGAGTCACAGTCACCTGCAGAGTCTAAGTCACATCCCCCTGTATCGTTAATCCCCCAGTTACCCTCTAACTGGGTGTCCGTTCCAGACATGTTAACTATCACATTATTATCAGTTCGTCTGTCATACACTTCAGGTGACATGTCAGTAAGTTGGGCAGAGGCACCCTTTCTTCTGGTGTCACCGTCTGCTATGTCACCGAGTTGGTTAGATCCGTCAGTTTGGGAAGGAGTCACTGTCCCACTTTCTGCCACCCCAACAGTAGCAAGGCCTCCCTCTTGCTGCCTAGAAACTCCTCTGTCCCATAAACCGGAGAGTAGTTTAAAGTCCTGACCTATAACTACTGGACATGATGTGTATCTTCGTACCGTGTTAGCCAGTAGATAGAAAAATATTTAGACTTGAGAGTCCTCAGTGGTTGATACCTTTTAATGGCTAACTGAAAAGATGGTAACAAATTGCAAGCTTTCGAGACTACTCAGGTCTCTTCATCAGGCATAGACTAATACAACATCTGAAGAATCACATATTTATACACAAAATAGCACAGAAAAAATGCAATAGGTAGGACAAGTGACATGAAGCAGAACTGTCATTATGGCAGAGGGATTAACATAAATATGACTAGTTCATAGATAAGGAGTGAAGGTTTTATTACCCTCTGATTGGGGTCTGGTATTGTGTTGTGATGACCCTAAAAGGTCAGGGAGGCAGATTCCTTAATTGTTGTAGAACGACATAAAACTCTGGGATATATTCATACCATCTTTTCAGTTAGCCATTAAAAGGTATCAACCACTGAGGACTCTCAAGTCTAAATATTTTTCTACTGGACATGACAAATTTGGGTCTACAGCGACATCCTGTACCTCAGTGTCGCAGCCAACATCAAAGATCAGTCTGGCCACTGGATATTCCCTAGTGTCCCCATAGATGCAAGTGACCCCGATCTTTCTACCGGTCAGCTGCCATCCCTCAGGTACACCCCTCACTAGCGTCACCGGGCTTTCCGAGTCGACCAGACCCACCGCGTCTTCAGTGTTTATCTGTAAGGCACACCCCCTTAGGAGTGTGCCTGGTGGATAATTCATAAGGCAGACTGGACACCGATAACCATTTGCGCCGGGCAACAGTTTGTCAGCACTCCCCTTTTCTGTTGGGACACTCCACCCCTTTTTTGCGTACCATCCCTGCGGTGTGTTACCGCCCTTTTAGGCCACGCCCCCTCCCTAGGGACACCACCCCACTCCGGGATACACCCTGTGGACTCCCCCACAGCTTTCTTAGGCACAAACCACCCAGTACAAGTTTATCTCTTTTGGGCTGTTACTGGCCCTTTAAGAGTCTGTGTGACTTGGTTCACACTGTCTGATTGCACCACACCAGCTCCGGCTGAAACTGCCGCCGCTCCCGTTGCAGCCACAACCACCAACACCTTCAGATGTTGCTCATAAGCCGCTGTGGCTGTTACTGCAGCTCCTGCGGAACCTCTTGCTGCAAGTCCCTGTAGCTCCTCCCACGAGAAGACTTGCACGCTGCGCTGTCTTGCCGCTTGTCACCTTCGTGACCCCACGAGTCACAGCCAGCCGCTTGTCACCTTCGTGACCCCACGAGCCACAGCACACACCACAGTCATTTCTACAACAAATTCAGCTTGCTGTGCAAACACCCTTTTTTTTTTTTCTTTGCAAAGTCTATTAGGGCTACTGTCTCTTTAAGACTGCTTCCAATAGACGTTTCTGCTGACACACTTTTTTTTTCCTCTGTTGCTATTTCAATAGACTTCACCTTTAATGCTGTCTCTTGCCACTGTGCTGCATGCACACTCCAGCACTAACTGTACCAGGCCCTGCGCTGCCCCAGCATTCTCCACCAATTGTGACATTTCCAGGGGATTTAGCTCTGAGATCGCTGTCTGGGTAGACAGAATGGCACGGAAACAGTTCATTCAGACAGCAATTATGGTAACAAACTGGCCGCAACCAGTTTTATTAAAGTCCACAGCACACAGATAAAACAAAGCATAAACAAAAGACCTAGGCTTGTCTAGCCACTAATTACACTTATATAGCTTTTCCCTTTCTATCAGGAACCCGGCTCTATCAGCCTAGGCCCAAAACAACACATATGATATATGTTACCAGTATGGAGTTTCCCAGATACTCCTCCTTATGTCCGTAGGTCCACCCGACGTCCAGACTTGAGAGAGATCCACTCCTATTCAGTAGTCATCATCCTGGAGGTTCACAGAGACACTCCTGTGTCCGGGGTACCTCTAACCCAGACTGAGACAGCTCTCCTCCTCTTCAGTAATCATCAGCATGGAGGTTCACAGAGACACTCCTGTGTCCGGGGTACATCTAACCCAGACTGAGACAGCTCTCCTCCTCTTCAGTAATCATCAGCATGGAGGTTCACAGAGACACTCCTGTGTCCGGGGTACATCTAACCCAGACTGAGACAGCTCTCCTCCTATTCAGTAGCTTATCCGCATGGATTCTCACAGAGACTGCTTCATGCGCCGGGACACCTCCCTGTGTCCAGGCTAAAGACAGCTCTCCTCCTCTTGGAGACTGTTTCTTGTGCCAGGACACCTCCCTGTGTCCAGGCTAAACTAGCTCTCTGACTGTGTCCGCAGACACCTATTTCTGGCTTCCTAATTAACAGCTGATTGGCTTCAGGTTTAAGCTGCAAGTGTGCAATGAATGCAAGGTGTAGTGACCTCTCTCTACCACCAGGTCTACAAAGCCACATATTTCCCTTATAGTTAGCAAAGAACCTAGGTGAAATGTACACCCCATTCACCACATATCCTCACTGTCTCACAATGTATATATATATATGTGTCACAAATTCAATGACATGTATATATATATATATATATATATGAGGTGTAAAATTGTTGAAAAAACAATGCGTGGACTCTCCGCCCTATTTTCTCAACCAGACAAACAAAGCCAGCGAGTGGGGGCAGATAATAATAGCCCCCCCCCGGCTACTAACATCTGCCCCCAGACACCCCAGAAAAAGGCAAATCTATAATTAAATTCGCCCTTTCTGGCACTTTGCCCGTCTATTCCCATTGCCCTGTAGCGGTGGCGAATGGGTTAATAAGGGGTTAAAGCCACCTTGCTATTGAAAGGTGAGTTTAAGCCAGGTTAATAATTGAGAGCTGTCAATTAGACAACTATCAATTATTAATCCTATTGTATGAAATAAAAATAAAACACACAGACTTTAATTAAAAATCATTTTAATGAAATAAACACACAGTTTTTGACAATATTTTATTTTACTGCCATTCCTTGCGAAGCCCTTGTTCACCTGTAATAAAAATAAAATAATAAAGAAACATTATTCTTACCTATCCGATGTTCAGTCAGGTCCCCCAATGTAATCCTTCTGAAAGGGTTAATGTTTACTGCAGAGACTGCAGCTAATGCTGACAGTCTCGCAGTAAACCCCCGACTGAATGAGCTCCTCTCCTGGCTGACAGGAGAGGAAGTGGTTAGCATAATTGATTGCTTCCCACTTTCACTTCAGGTCAGCCAGGGACATCGCACCGCATCAGTGACGTCAGAGGGAATCCCGGCTGACCTGAAGTGAACTGATTAACAAAAATAGGGGATCCCTCGAAAAAAAAAATGACGTGGGTTCCCCCCTATTTTTGTTAACCAGCCTGATAAAGCATACTACTGAGGCCTGGTTTTTCAGGCTGTTAAGGAGCCAATATCCATGGACCTTGCAAGCCTGATAATACCAGGCCACAGCAGTCTGCTTATCTTGGCTGGTTAACAAAAATAGGGGATCCCCTCGAAAAAAAAAGGCGTTGGGTCCCCCCTATTTTTGTTAACCAGCCAGATGAAGCAGACTGCTGAGGCCTGGTTTTTCAGGCTGGTAAGGATCCAATATCCATGGACCTTGCAAGCCTGATAATACCAGGCCACAGCAGTCTGCTTAGCTTGGCTGGTTAACAAAAATAGGGGATCCCCTCGAAAAAAAAATGGCGTGGGGATCCCCCTATTTTTGTTAACCAGCCAAGTAAAATGCAGACTGCTGTGGCCTGGTTTTATAAGACTGTCAAGGCCCATGAATTTTGGGCCTCAACAGCCTAAAAATACCAGGCTGCAGCAGCCCCACAAATGGCGCATCCAAAGATGCGCCAATTGTGGCACTTTACCCGGCTCTTCCCACTTGCCCTGTAGCGGTGGCAAGCGGGGTAATAAGGGGTTAATGTCACCTTTGATTGATCGTGACAATAAGCCCGGTTAATAATGGAGAGGCGTCAATAAGACACCGATCCATTATTAATCATAGTTTGAAAAAAAAAAAAAAAAAAACCAGCAAGAAAAAAGTCTTTTAATGAAATAAAATACCACACAGTTTTCATTATTTTTATTACACTGTCATTCCTGCGACGCCATCGATCTCCTGTAAAAAAACAAAAATAATAAACCAACACAAATACCAGCTGTCCGACGCAGTCCAAAATCACGAGTGTCCCACGACGAGTCCAGCTCTGCTACATCTGGATGACAGGCTGAGCCTGACATCCACATGGAGCAGAGCTGCTTACCTGAGCTGCGTCCCTGGCGGTGACGTAATCCGGACTGGTTTACGGCCAGCTGTCACGAGAGTACAGCTGGCCGAGATTACCCAGTACCCGGCAATCACTGCAGTTATCGTGAGATTCTGCACGTGACCGCCAGGGACAGGGTAATGGTGGCCATCCAGGAGGACGTGACCGCCGGGGAAGGGGATCTTCTGACAGGTAAGTGCGGACTCTGCTGAGCCCTGACACCTGACAGACCCGACCGACACTGACAGTGACAGTTTCGGGGAGTTCCTGTGTCACGTACTTCGTTCTGTGACACAGGAACTCCCATAGACTTGGTCGGAAAAACTCCGATTCCGGTATCCGATATGACAAAAATATCGGAACTCAGAATCGGAATTACGATACAGCAAATATCGGCCGATACCCGATATTTGTAGTATCGGAATGCTCAACACTACTCACCACCATCATTGCCTCTCCTCACCACCATCACTGCCCCCCCACCACCATCACACATACAGCACCGCAGGCAGCACTCTCTCACATACACACAGGCAGGCGCACACACACACACACACACACACACACACACACACCTCACCTGTCCGGTGTCCACGCCCTCTCTGCCACAGCCGGCCGCTGAATGATGACATTATTCAGCGGTGCTGCTGTGAGAGAGGAAGCGCCGGCGCAGGCGCCCCCTGGAGCCCAGAGCTGCGGCAGTGGAGGCACGGGGAGAGGTAAGTATTGCTCCGGCTGCCCCGGGGCCCTGAGCAAGCGGGGGGGGCCCAGTGGCGGTGCTGGCACTGCTAACGGGCGCGTGGGTGCCCGACGGCTAGTGGGCCCCCGCCTACTCAGGGCCCCAGCACTTGCCTGGGTATGCTGGGTGCTGATGCCTGCCCTGCTTGTATGAAATGTGCCCTGCTGTCTTTGTCTGTGGACCTTAGTAATGGCACAAAAAAATATGCTGGAAGGTCAATTTCACAGCCACACAGGATAGCTAAAATATCTGTCTAATAATAAACAGCTAACTGCCTAAATCTAGCTGCACACAGTGCCAGCGTCAGGAGCAGCCTTTCTGGGCTGTTACAGTATCAAAATGCTGCTAAAACAAGATGTTGACTCTTTATATGAAGAGGGACATGTGATTTCAGCAGCCAATGACACAAGCTGTTGTGTCAGAACATTGTGGATGTTTCATGCATCTTGAATGGCTAGCCGCAATGTGCACACATAAAGTTAGAAAAAAATTACAGTTTACAAGCACGCAGCTCCTCTGAGCTCTGCAAATCCCCTACCCTCATCAAACATGTGCCCCATGCTCATCATACACCACCATTATTGTAGCCAAAGTGCTGAAAACACTTTAGTGGCAACACAAATATTTTCCCGCACTTTTTACCGAATGTTTTCGATTTTATAAAATTTTGCTCTTGTTTCCAATCACGAATCGAATGTGCCATATTCGTGCCAGTTTTATGTTTGGTGATCATTTTTTTAACAAATTCGCTTATCATTAGACGTGAGCCATGCAAGGCACAAGTGAGGTTGCAACAGGTTCAGCGGAGACAGCCATGGCTTTAACTTGGCCTGGATAGCTGTCCACAACTCTTGAGCTGTGAGACTGCAATCTCCAAATCATATTAATTTAAACACTGCCTGTTTGCGGTGAACCCTGGCTGCGCTGTATGGAGGTGAGGAAATTCTCTCTGCACTGTTGGAATGTGTGTCTCATTGAGGGAGAGGTTGAGAGCGCAGGTGGAATCCCTAGAGGATGTAGAGGAGCCAGAGGCAGTGGAGGAAGTGTTAGATACAGAGGTTTGTCATTCAAGACTTGGAGAATACAAGACTTGTGGAGCAGCCTCTTGAACGCCCGCCTCCACAGCAACCAAAGTCACCCAGTGTCCTTTCAGTGAAATGTAACTACCTTGCAAATGTTTGCTTGTCCTGGTGTCAGTGGTGAAATGCACCCTTGGCAGACAAAGATTTTTTCAGCTTTCTTAGAGAAGCAATGGCGACTATAATTGGGGACTGTGACGGCCATCAAATTTTGGAAACTGTCTGTATCCACCAGGTGGAAAAAGCAGCATATCCATGGTCAACAGATTGGAGATGGTGGAGTTGAAGCTCTTAGCTCTTAGCTTTGGCATGTGTAGGAGGAAACATTCCTTTATATGACCACAACTTTGGGAAAGAGGGCTGGCTGCTGTGCTGATAGACAGGAAGCAGGGTGAACAGGACAAACTGCTGGACTGTGAGTAAGATGCATGGCGGAGATTTTATGGTAGATTGAGAAAGATGTTGTGCTTGGTGAAACAGAAACAGTAGGCATGTCCACTTTCATAACAGCTGATGGGCTCTCACTCACCCCAATTATAAAGGTAAACAAAAGGAGGTTCTGCAACGTGTGAGAACACTTGGCACAGTGATGGAGGAAGAAGCAGCAGGTGTTTTTTGGTGGGATGGCCGATAGTTGGCGAGGCCTGCTATTCCGCATTTTAGCACAGTGAGATTCCCAGGCTAAGGCATGTTGATCGCGTATGTGCCAGTTTATTCATGTAGTAGTCAAGTTATTGAAATAAAATAAAGTCCAGCTCACCAGTATAACATCCCAAGGATCAGAGCACGGAACCGTTGTGTCAGACGTATAACATGGCAAAATTAAGAAAAAAATCCAGCTCCATGATAAAGTGAAAAAGTAGATCTTTATTCACTTGATATATCAAGCATAGAGGATAAAAGTATCAGCATAGATAGCAGCAAAAAAATGCGTTATCAAGTAGTCAAGTTATTGCATTTTTTGCCTCTACTGAGTTTTTTTTTTTCGCAAATCTGGCAGAAAATGCCCAGGCTAAGCTACCCTTGGTGACCTTGCAAATGAAGACTCTGGAACAGTGCTTGTCACTTCCACATTTGTGGCTCAGGATGCAGTGCTTGTCATGATTCCATCGCTTTGTGTCTGTGTTGAAATCTGCAACATAACCTCATGTTTCTCCTTCTCCACCTCCTTTACTGAGGTACTCAGCTGCGTGCCTCTGGATTTACACCAAGTGGGATCTACAACATCATTGTCATCCTCTCTGTTTTCCCACTTCTCACCCTGAGGGTCACCCTCCTCCACTTCCTGCCCTGACACCACAGTAAAGTCCACGTGCACCTTGGGTATCTGAGTCTCATCAGGATCACCTCCAGCCCTAGAAGTTAACATCTGTCGACCAGGGTCAGGATTCTGCTTGGACCCTACTGCATTTAGCCCGGAATCCAACATGAAAACATTTTGGGCATTGGCGCAGCTGCTTTCCTTCTCTGGATTCTGTGAATATTTGGAGCAGAACTTTGATGGCCATGGAATAGAATGTGTGAACAGCTTTTGAGACTGGCCAATCTATGGTTCACCAGAATCGTTTGGGCGGTTGTAAATTTTTGGCGCGGGTGTAAACAAGGGTGATTGGGGTGCCACCTATAAGGATTGTACTGTGTGTAATATTGAGGTAAAGGAAGAGAGGCAACTTAATGGAGCACTTGTCATCCAAATTGGAGCTGATGCTCTTTCTATGCCTCATTTAGAAGGCATACCGCTGTGCGTACCGGTGTTTGTTCAGTTGTGCTTTCATTAACATTAACACCTAACCCACGTACACTTCGAACATAAGCCTATTCCCCCTTCCACCACTACCTTGCTTTTTCCCACTCATATTTTAGGTACCCTTCCCCTCTTTTAACCTGCTGTTTTACAATCTTATGCCCATACCTGTCAGTCACCTGTCACTAAATAACAATCACTCTTTATTTTCTTACCTAGTGTGCCTGAACAACACTCTTATACCTAACAGTTTAGATTAGCAAATGAGGCCTCCTGATTACTCACTACAATTCTGTTTTATCACAAACGATTTGGATTACCAACTAGGGCTTCCTGGCTGAACCCGAATATTAGGCCTAACAATTTTGATGAGCAAATGGGGCCTCCTGATTACTCAATGCAAGACAGTTTTTGCACAAATAATTTGGATTAGCAAATAGTTGCTCCTGGCTGAACCCCAATATTAGGACTAACAATTTTGATGAGCAAATGGGGCCTCCTGATTCCTCAATGCAAGATAGTTTTAGACCAAATGATTTGGATAAGCAAATAGGGCCTCCTGGCTGAACTCCAAGATTAGGCCTAACGATTTTGATTGGCAAATGAGGCCTCCTGAGTCCTGATACTTCACTGCAACACAATTTTAGACTAAATGATTTGGATTAGCAAATAAGGAAATAAGGCCTCTTGGCTTAACCCCTATCTTAAATCTAAAGATTTTGATGAGCAAATAGGGCTTCTTTATTCCTAATTGCAATGCAGTTTAAGCCTAAATGATTTGGATTAGCAAATAGAGCCTACTGGCTGAACCCCTATATTAGGACTAATAATTTTGCCAAGCAAATGGGGGCTCCTGATTCCTCACTGCAACATAGTTTTAGCCCAAGCAAATAGGACCTACTGGCTGAACATCTTTAATTAGAATAATGATTTTGATGAGCAAATGGGGCCTCCTGATTGCTCAAACAATTTGTACTAACAAATAGAGCCTTCTGGCTGAACCCAAATATTAGGCCTAGAAATTTCAATGAGCAAACAGGGGGGCCTCCTGATTCCTCACTGCAACACAGTTTTAGCCCAAACAATTTGGATTAGTAAATAGGGCCTCCTGGCAGAACCCCAATATTAGGCCTCATGATTTTGATAAGCAAATTGTTCCTCCTTGTTTTTCAATGCAACATAGTTTTCACACAAATGTTTTGGATTAGCAAATGGATCCCCCTGTTTGCAACACAGTTTTAGTGCAATCTATTTAGATGCTGGAAGATTGATTTCACACAGGACAGGATTCTAACTAAATGTCAAGTTCACTTGCTGCAGCAGGAGCGACCTCTCCGCACTGTTACAGTGAGAAAATGACGCCAATAAAACAAGATGTTTGCTTTTTATATGGAGACGGACATGTGACTTCGGCAGCCAATCACAAGACCTTGTGTCATGACGTTGTGAATGGTTTCTGCACCCTTATTGGCTGCCAGAATGTACACACATTACGTTATTACAGAAAAAAATGAAAAAAAAAATTACACACCGCCGCTCCTCTGACTGAGACACACCCCCTCCCCTAGGACCTCATCATCTCTTGCACAATCTTCCACCCACTCCTCACACCTGGCTGCCTTGCCGATCTGAAAACTATGCTGCAATTGGCAACTCTTTTCCTCTGATATTCCTCTGAAATGTGTTGTGGTGGTCCGCAGACCAATTGCACTAGCCCTCAAATGTACTCATCCTCCAATATAACAAGTGTTTGGGCATCTGTACACTCAGTCTCATCCACTTCTGTTGCAGAGCTAGGTGGATGGTCCACGGAACCCCAGAAAAATTGAAGGCATACTGAACCAGCATGGCTACCACAGCATCTTGCAGCGGCATGCTATTCCATCGGTTTGCGTTTAGTTGGATGATCATTTATTTTTCAACAGGACAATGACCCCAAACACACCTCCAGGCTGTGTAAGGGCTATTTGCCCAAGAAGGAGAGTGTTGGGGTGCTACGCCAGATGACTTGGTTTCCACATTCACCAGACCTGAACCTACTCGAGATGGTTTGGGGTGAGCTGGACCGCTCACCGCTTCAATTTTTAATAAATCCCCAACAGTGTCACCAGCAAAGCACCCCCACACCATCACACCACCTCCTCCATGCTTCACGGTGGGAACTAGGCATGTAGAGTCCATCCGTTCACCTTTTCTGCGTGCAAAGCAGTAATCAAAGCAAAAGGTGGCTACTTTGAAGAACCTATAATATAAGACATATTTTCAGTTGTTTCACACGTTTTTGTAAAGTGTAATGTATAATTCCACATGTGTTAATTCATAGTTTTGATGCCTTCAGTGTGATTCTACAATTTTCATAGTCATGAAATACAGAAAAATCTTTGAATGAGAAGGTGTGTCCAAACTTTTGGTCTGTACTGTATAATATAATATATATATATATATATATATATATATATATGGTGGACCAAAAAATAGGTGGACAGTATGTGTAATACAATAGACAAAAAAACCTGACTGGCACATCCAAACTAATGTGAACTAGGTGCAAACCAAGGGAAGCTACACCCATGTAAAACATACAAAAAAGGCTGCACTCAAGCATACTAAAGCATGACAATATGGAATACATGAAATTTAGAATAGCAATATGGCTTTGGAATATAAGGAAAAATTTGAGACGCTTAGTATAAACATTTGGCCAAACATTTTAACATTTAACATTAAACATTTTATACTAAGCGTCTCAAATTTTTCCTTATATTCCAAAGCCATATTGCTATTCTAAATTTCATGTATTCCATATTGTCATGCTATAGTATGCTTGAGTGCAGCCTTTTTTTGTATGTTTTACATGGGGGTAGCTTCCCTTGGTTTCCACCTAGTTCACATTAGTCTGGATGTGCCAGTCAGGTTTTTTTGTCTATTGAATGTTAGCTTGCTGACCGAGCACTCCGCCCCCACCAGGTGGTGATTTTAATTACACCAGGTCCCTACTTTACCCATAAATGCAGGCATTGCTGACAGAGGTGCATATTCACCCAGAAATTCAGATATCAGCCTAATAGAGGTACAGTATGTTCACATTAGGTCAGGGACTCACCAGTATTGAGACCACCTTGACGATGGTTGGTGGGCTTTAAAATGTTTGGCCAAATGTTTATACTAAGCGTCTCAAATTTTTCCTTATATTCCAAAGCCATATTGCTATTCTAAATTTCATGTATTCCATTTTGTCATGCTTTAGTATGCTTGAGTGCAGCCTTTTTTTGTATGTTTTAAGTATGTGTAATAAAGTTATGAAGGGGGAGATTTATCAAACATGGTGTAAAGTGAAACTGGATCAGTTGCCATTAGCAACTAATCAGATTCCACTTTTCATTCTTCACAGACTCTTTGGAAAGTGAAAGGTGGAATCTGATTGGTTGCTAAGGGCAACTGAGTTAATTTCACAGATCCAGTTTTCAAAGATAAATCTCCCCAAAAATGGCAAATAATTTTAATACATAACAAAGAAATGGATTTTAAAAGAGTATTGGAAATCTCAAAATGCTGAAACAGATAGAGCAAATTGGGTTGAAACATATGGTACTCAAGCCCCAAAGAGACAAACCATTTACCGCATTCGTGACAATTCAATGCCACTGGCTCAATCCTTAATGCTCCAAAAACTGGTTGACCCAAAACGGCTGTACAGAAAATAATAAACAACTTGTTGCTGAAACATTTGTTCATAGTCCAAAAAAGTCCACCAGAAGAGTCTCTAGAATTGAGAATTTCACAAGCTTCCCATCAAGCGAATCCTGAAATCTATTGGGTGGAAAGCTTATCGTCCATGTCTAATTCATGGATTATTGGAGGATGATCCTGCCTGTCCTTAGCCGTGGTTTCCTAGCAGCTATTTTACTATTAAGGCCTGATGCACAAAGTCTCCTCTTAACAGTTGTTGTAGAGATGTGTCTGCTGGCTAGAACTCTGTGTGGCATTGACCTGGTCTCTAATCTGAGCTGCTGTAAACCTGCGATTTCTGAGGCTGGTGACTCGGATAAACGTATCCTCAGAAGCAGAGGTGACTCTTGGTCTTCATTTCCTGGAGCGGTCCTCATGTGAGCCAGTTTCTTTGTAGCGCTTGATGGTTTTTGCAACTGCACTTGGGGACATTTTCAAAGTTTTCCCAATTTTTCAGACTGACTGACCTTCATTTCTTAAAGTAATGATGGCCACTTGTTTTTCTGTACTTAGCTGCTTTTTCCTTGCCATAATACAAATTCTAACAGTCTATTCAGTAGGACTATCAGCTGTGTATCCACAAAACTTTTGCACAACACAACTGATGGTCCAAACCCCATTTATAAGGCCAAAAATCCCACTTATTAAATCTGACAGGGACACCAGGGAGTGAAAACCATTTCCGATGACTACCTCTTGAAGCTCATCAAGAGAATGCCAAGAGTGTGCAAAGCAGACATCAAAGCAAAGGGTGACTACTTTGAAGAACATTGAATATAAGACATAATTTCAGTTGTTACACACTTTTTTGCTAAGTATATAATTCCACATGTGTTTATTTCATAGTTTTGATGCATTCAGTGTGAATTAGATAGTCATGAAAATACAGAAAAATCTTTAAATGAGAAGGTGTGTCTAATCTTTGGTATGTGCTGTATATATATATATTATATAAATATATATATATATATATTATATGTATATATATATTATATATATATATATATATATATATATAATATTTACATATATATATTATATATGACTTCAGCAGGCCACTTTCAAAAATAGACTCCATGAAGTTGGTATGAGGGCACCGACATTCACAAATGGGTGTTATGCTTACAGTCCAATACCGTGCAGACGATTGGTATTTGCCACAGAACACCAAGATTGGCAGATTCATCATCTGCTCTTCATGGATGAGAGCAGGTTCACACTGAGCATATGTGACGAGTCTGGAGACATAATGGAGACGTTTGCTGCCTGCAACATCCCTCAGCATCACCGTTTGGCAGGGAGTCAGTAATGGTGTGGGGAGGCATTTCTTTGGAGAGCCGCACAGCCCTCAATCTGCTAGCTAGGGTACTCTGACTGTCATTAGGTACCAGGATGAGAGACTCAGACCCATTGTGAGACCATATGCAGGTACAGTGGGCCCTGGGTTACTTCTGATGCATGACAATACTTGGTCTCATGTGGCTGAAGTGTGTCAGCAGTTCCTGCATGTATAGGCATTGAAGCTATGGACTGCCCTGCCCGTTCCCCAACCTGAATCCAATTGAGCATATCTGGAACATCATGTCTCATTTCATCACCAATGCCACATTGCACACAGGCTGTCCAGGAGTTGACTGATGCTTATCAGGAGAATTCCCAGGCATTGTAGAGAGGTCGTACAGGCATGTGGATGCCACACACACTACTGAGCATCGTTGCCTTGTCTTGAGGCATTCCATTGAAGTTGGATCAACCTGTAATTTGATTTTCCACTTTGATTTTGAGTATCATTCCAAATAATTTTAATTTAGAGTGATCATTTTTATGTTTTATTGTTCTCAACACATTGCACTATGTACTGTATGTTTTGGACTATAATACGCACCGGACCATAAACACACCTAGGTTTTAGAGGAGGAAATTAGGAAAAAAAATGTAAGCAAATATGTGGTCCATTCTGTACTTAATATCCCCTATCCTGGTATATATGGTCCCCTCACCCCATCCTGATACACATTGCCCCCTCATTCCTACCCTAATATGCATGGCCCCTCATCCCTATCCTTGTGTGCATGGCCCCTCATCCTATCCTGGTAGGAATGGTCCCTCATCCCTATCCTGGCAGGAATGATTGGCCTCATTCCTATTCTAATATGCATGGCCCATCACTATCCTGGTATGCAAGGCCCCATCTCGTCCTAATATGCATGGCCCCTCTTCCTTATCCTGGTATGCAGGGCTCCCACCTTGTCCTAGTACTCATGGCCCCATCCCTATTCTTGTATGATTGGCCCCATTTCCGGTCCCGATATGCATGGCCCCATCATGGAATGCTTTAGCCCCCATTCCCATCCTGGAATGCATGGCCCTATCAGAAAACATTAAAAAAAACACTTAACTTCCAGCGCTCCCTCAAAGCATTTTTTTCCGATGCTAAAGAGAAATTATATTGACCTCTCTTTGCGTGGAGAATGGTGAATATTCATTTCTCTTAAGTAGCACACATGTGACCTCCTGGCAGCTGCAAGAAGGCTCCGAGCAGATGAAGAGCAATGAATACTCACTACTCTCTGTGCATACTGTCGCGGCTGCAGAGCAGTGAGTATTCCGCAGTGCCCTTCAGCTTGCAATCAGCGCATGACGATCTGTCATGTGCTGCTTACAAGCATAAAGCAGCTGCCGCAAGATGCTGCAAGGGAGCGCTGGGAAGGTAAGTGTAATGGTTTGGATTTTTAATGTTTTCTGATGGGGCCTTGCATACCAGGAGGGGGGTGGGGGCCCAAATCATAATGATGAGGCCATGATACCAGGACCAGAGAGGGGGGCAATCATACAAAAATGCTATTAAAGAGAGATGAATAATTCATTGCCCTCCATTCCCTGGGCTTGGAATGCAGTGAATATTCATTTCTCTTTCACAGCGGGCACAGGAGTTAGCCGCAGCGGTCGCCCCCAGCCTCCTTTGACTCGCTCCCCCACCCTCCCCACCACAGCCAGAGTCGGTACATTTGGACTAAAGACGTATCCCCCATTTTCCCCTACATTTTTGGAGAAAAAAAGTGTGTTTTATAGTCCGAAAAATACGGTAATGAGTTAAGTTTTGCAACTGGAATCTTTCATTCAGTATTATCTAGATTGGTATTTTAGTGTTCCTTTATTTTTTGAGTAGTGTATATTCCATCCAATGTCTGCAAGTTATAGTCTTTGGTTATCAACATTGCATCAATATTAATGTCTTTGATTTTCATATTCTACCAAATAATAATGTTAAACAGAAAGGCACTAATAGAATCAGATTTCTTCTGGAATTAAGCTTCAGTGATCTGGAACCCACTGTTTAAAGGAAGCTGTCACCTCGTTTTTCAGCTATAGCAGCGGCCACTGGCTTTGGGGGCTTATTTACACCCATTCTGTAATGCTCTAGATAAGCCCCCGATCTAACCTGAAAGATGAGAAAAGCAAGTTTTATTATACTCACCCAGGGTGGTCCGGCCCGATCGGCATCGCAGGTCTGGGTCCAGCACCTCCCATCTTATACAATGTCGTCATCCTCCTTGCTTCGTATCCGGCTCCTGCGGCACCGGAGAGGCCAGTGCCTGCGCCCTAAACAGGGCAGATCAGTACGCATCGCAGGACCTAGACACGAAGCAAGGAATGACGACATCGTATGAAGATGAGAGGCGCTGGACCCGGAACTGCGATGCCCATCGACCGGACCGCCCTCAGGTGAGTATAATAAAAAAACAAGTTTTATCTTTCTGGTCGAATCGGGGCTTATCTACAGCATTATAGATTGCTGTAGATAAGCCCTGAAAACCAGTGGCCGCAGCTTATAGCTAAAAACGAAGTGACAGGTTCGCTTTAACCTCTTAATGTCCATTGACGTACACAGTCCGTCATGGCAAGGTGTCAGTTTTGGCACCTTGATGGACTGCGCACGTCTATGCCTTTGAACTACCACTGCGTGTAAACATGCATGGTAGTTTTAGTGCAGACAGCTGTCTATGACAGCTGACAGGCACAGCAAGCGGTACGGGGACCTTTACAGTCGGTCCCACAACTACAGCGCTGTGATTGGTCAGTCAATGCTGGAGCATTGCAATGCATTGTACTGCAATCAAAAGTAAAAAAGTGAAAGTCCCATAAAGGGACTAGGATAAAAAGCATTTTTTAAAAAAAAATTGAAAAAAAAAAATTAAAAAATAATAAAAAATTTCCCCTAAAAATGCACAATTTTATGTAATAAAAAAAACAAAAACAAAAAAATGCACGTTTGGTATCGCCGGTCCGTAAAAATCCCTCTATAAAATCATAACCCTAGTTAACCCCTTCAGTGAAAGCTTAAAAAAAAACACAAAAAAGTAGTAATTATACTTTTTCCAAAAGGCATCATCATACCGTTGGAAAAGGTGCAATAACACGTGATCAAAAAGACGGATATAAATAATCATGGTACCGCTGAAAACGTCATCTTGTCCTGCAAAAAACAGTCACTATACAGCATACATCAGAGAAAAAAAAAAAATTATAGCTCGCGGAATAAACTGATGCAAAAATAATTATTTTTTCTATAACATTTTTATTGCGTAAAAAAACGCCAAAACATAAAAAAATATATAAATGAGGTATCGCTGTAATCGTTAGTGACCCAAAGAATAAAGCTGCTTTATCAATTTTACCACATGCGGAACGGAGGAAAAAACAATTCCTGAATTGCTGGCTTTTGTACATTCTGCGTCCAAAAAACGAATAGGAAGTGATCAAAAACGTTATGTGCCTGAATATGGTACCAATAAAAGCGTCAGCTCGTTTCGCAAAAAAATAAGCCAGCAGAAAACTCTGTCGGCCGAAATATGAAAAATTATAGCTCTCAAAACGGCGATGCAAAAATTTCTTACAAAAAATTCTTCCAAAAAAAGCATCTTTTAGTGTGTGACAGAAGCTAAACATGAAACCCGAAAAAAAAAAGGCCTAATCATAATAAGCCAGGAAGACGTAAAAAATAAAAACAATTTTACCTTTTGTGGATTTGTTCTTCTGACCCCAAAGATCGCTGTAAGGTGTCACAGGGTTCCCCCCCACATTGGGGTGTCGCGTATCAGCAAATTTGCAATAACTTTTGGGGTCCTATTTCTTTGTTACCTTTAAAAAATAAAATTTGGGGGCAAAAGCTTTTTTTGTGGAAAAAATATGATTTTTTTATTTTAGGTTA
>JARQOD010000001.1:236945563-236980637 GCA_033576555.1 Oophaga sylvatica | reverse complement strand
GGGACAGGAGGTACGTGAGTTTCTGAGAAAGAGTCAGCAGAAGTGTTCTGATGTGCCGGGTCGTACTTCTCTGGCCAGGCACTATATCGAAACTGAGCCCGGCCCTAAGCCCTCCGGTCTGGAGAAGAGGGAGGGGATATGTGAGACAGTGAAGGAATATGTGTCGAATGGGGTGTACATTTCACCTAGGTACTGTGCTGTATGGTATAAGGGAAATGTGTGGCTTTGTAAACCTAGTGGTAGAGAAAGGTCACTACACCTTACATTCAGCACACACTTGCAGCTCAGGCCTGAAACCATTCAGCTGTTAATTAGGAGACCAGAAGTAGGTGTCTGCGAACACAGTCAGAGAGCTCGCTTAGTCTGGACACAGGAGGGGTCCAGGCACAGAAGGTGTCTCCAGGAGGGGAGCTCGCTTAGTCTGGACACAGGAGGGGTCCAGGCACAGAAGCAGTCTCCAGGAGTTTGAGCTGTCTCAGTCTGGGTGCTCGACGTACCCCGGACACAGGAGTAGTCTCTGTGAGAATCCATGCGGATAGCTGCTGAATAGGAGGGGAGCTCTCTCATGACTGGACGTTGAAGGTGCCTTCAGACACAAGGAGGAGACTCTGTGAACCTCCATGCTGGTAAATGCTGAACATATGTGTTGTTTTGGCCCAGGCTGTTAGAGTCTGGTCCCAGGTAGATAGGGAAATCTATCTAACTGTAGTGAGTGGCTGGACAAGCCCAGGTCTTGTGTTTATGATTTATTTTTATCTGTTTGCTGTGGACTTTAATAAAGCTGGTTGCGGCCAGTTTTCACCAGAACTGCTGTCTGAATGAACTGTTTCTGTGCCACTCTGTCTACCCGGACGGCGATCCCAGAGCTATATCCCCTGAAAAGCTTACAATATGTATTGAGATTTATATATCTGCTGCTTTCACATATGCAGGGTCACCCGCCTTTTTGTCTTCCTGATTCTTGTGGTACCTGCGGTTTTATCATTGTATGTCGTTTTTGTTCAATAAACTTGTATATTTTTGGTATTTGGCCGTTTGTGAAGTTTTCCTTTTTGGGGTTTCTTGTTCTATTACTTCATGGCTATTTTGAAGGGATATATTTAGGTGTTTCTATTTGTTCATTGTTAAATTGGACTAGTGTCACAGTTATATAAAATCTTAAAGGGTTGGCCACTTTATTTTTATTTTAACAAATGTCTTGGGGACATGATTTGTATACATTTACTATATACCGGTCTGACAGGTTCATCTCCTGCTCTTATTAGTACTGCTGTCCTCACAGACTGCAAATCTTTCCTGTCTGAAAATCATTGCTGGTGGAGGAGCAGCAATCATTTTCTACAGAAGCAAGTTTCTTCTTGTACTGCTTTAGAGTAACTATGAAGAAAGAGATAAAAATCAATAATTTTGTTTTAGCAAATGCACACTTATGGATAGAAGAATTAAAGTTGTGAAATGGCTGTCAAATCAATTATGTGTGTTTACAATACATACAATATGTGAAGAAATAAACGCATATATAAGTTTAAATTTACAAATATGGGTCAAAAGAACAGCATAACATTTAGAAATGTCAAAAGGAATCTTTTACTTTATGCAGAAAAATAGAGAGAAACGTGAACCACTGTATAAAGTAGTGTGTCCACTCAACTTTATGGGTTATTAGATTGACACAACCATATTTTGTATCTTACAGTATTAACCCCTTAACGACCAAGCCATTTTGTAGGTTAATGACCAGGCCAATTTTTACATTTCTGACCACTGTCAATTTATGTGCTTATAACTCTGAAACGCTTCAACGGATCTTGGCGATTCTGAGATTGTTTTCTCGTGACATATTGTACTTCATGATAGTTGTAAAATTTCTTTGATATGACTTGCGTTTATTTATGAAAAAACTGAAATATGGCGAACATTTTGAAAATTTTGCAATTTTCAAACTTTTAATATTTATGCCCTTAAATCAGAAAGATATGCCACAAAAAATAGTTAATAAATAACATTTCCTACATGTCTACTTTACATCAGCAACTTTTGTTAGGAAGTTATAAGTGTTAAAAGTTGACCAGCGATTTCTCATTTTTCCAACAAAATTTTCAAAACGATTTTTTTTAGGGACCACCTCACATTTGAAGTGAATTTCAGGGGTCAATATGACAGAAAATACCCAAAAGTGACACCGTTCTAAAAACTGCACCCCTCAAGGTGTTCTAAGCCACATTCAAGAAATGTATTAACCCTTTATGTACTTCACAAGAATTGAAGCAATGTGGAAGAAAAAAATGAACATTTAACTTTTTTTCCCAATATTTTTCTTTCGACACAATTTTTAAAATTTTCTCAAGGGTATCAGGAGAAAATGAACCACACTATTGGTTGTACAATTTCTCCTGAGTACACCGATACCCCATGTGTGGGGGAAAACCAATCTTTAGGCGCACGGCAGTGCTCAGAAGGGAAGGAGTATCATTTGAGATTTTGAATGTCAAATTGGCTGGAATCGAGAGCGGACACCATGTCGCGTTTGGAGAGCCCTTGATGTACCTAAACAGTGGAAAACCCCCATAAGTGACCCCATTTTGGAAACTAGACCCCCCAAGGAACTTATCTAAATGTGTGGTTAGCACTTTGAACCCCAAAGGGCTTCACAGAAGGTTATAACGTAGAGCCGTAAAATTAAAAAATCATATTTTTTCCACAAAAATGATCTTTTCACCCCAATTTTTATTTTTCAAAGGATAAAAGGATCCCAAAAGTTATTGTGCTATTTGTCCTGAGTACGTTGAAACCCCATATGTGGGGGTAAACCACTATTTGGGCGCATGGCAGAGTTCGGAAGGGAAGCAGCGCCGTTTGACTTTTTTGGCTGGAATTGAGATTGGATGCCATGTCGCATTTGGAGAGTCCCTGATGTGCCTAAACAGTGGAAACCCCCCACAAGTGACCCTATTTTGGAAATTAGACCCCCCAAGGAACTTATTTAGATGTGTGGTGAGAGCTTTGAACCCCCAAGGGCTTTACAGAAGGTTATAATGTAGAGCCGTAAAATTAAAAAATCATATCTTTTCCACAAAAATCTTTCCACCCCCAATTTTTATTTTCCAAAGGGTAACAGGACCCCAAAAGTTATTGTGCAATTTGTCCAGAGTACGCTGATACCCCATATGTGGGGGTAAACCACTATTTTGATGCATGGCAGAGCTCGGAAGGGAAGGTGCGCCCGTTTCGAATGCAGACTTTGATGGAATGGTCTGCGGGTGTCATGTCGCGTTTGGAGAATCCCTGATGTGCCTAAATAGTAGAAACCCCCCACAAGTGACCCTATTTTGGAAACTAGACCCCCAAGGAACTTATCTAGATGTGTGGTGAGCACTTTGATCCCCAAGTGCTTCACAGTAGTTTATAACGTAGAGCCGTGAAAATAAAAAAATCATATTTTTTTCCACAAAAATAAGCTTTTTGCCCCCAAATTTTTATTTTTATAAGGGTAACAGAAGAAATAGGACCCCAAAAGTTGATGTGCAATTTGTCCTGAGTACGCTGACACCCCATATGTGGGGGGGAACCACTGTGATCACCTTACAGCGATCTTTGGGAGTCAGAATGAACAAATCCACAAAAGGTGAAGAATTGGTTTTATTTTTTACGTCGTTCCTCGTGCGGTATTAGTGATTAGGCGACTTTATTTTTCGGGTTGGTGTAATTACGGCGATACCAGATTTACACCCTCATGTTTAGCTTCTGTCACACACTAAAAGATGCTTTTTTTTGGAAGAATTTTTTGTAAGAAATTTTTGCATCGCCGTATTTTGAGAGCTATAATTTTTCCATATTTCGGCCGACAGAGTTTTCTGCTGGCTTATTTTTTGCGAAACGAGCTGACACTTTTATTGGTACCATATTCAGGCACGTAACGTTTTTTGATCACTTCCTATTCCGATTTTGTCGGACGCAGAATGTACAAAAACCAGCAATTCAGGAATTGTTTTTTTTTTTAATTTTTTTCTCCGTTCCGCATGTGGTAAAATTGATAAAGCAGCTTTATTCTTTGGGTCACTACGATTACAGCGATACCTCATTTATATATTTTTTTATGTTTTGGCGTTTTTTACGCAATAAAAAATGTTATAGAAAAAATAATTATTTTTGCATCAGTTTATTCCGCGAGCTATAACTTTTTTTTTTTTCGCTGATGATGCTGTATAGTGGCTTGTTTTTTGCGGGACAAGATGTCGTTTTCAGCGGTACCATGATTATTTATATCCGTCTTTTTGATCACGTGTTATTGCACCTTTTCCAAGCGGTATGATGATGCCGTTTGGAAAAAGTATAATTTACTACTTTTTTGTGTTTTTTTTTACGGCTTTCACTGAAGGGGTTAACTAGGGTTATGATTTTATAGATGGGATTTTTATGGACGCGGCGATACCAAACATGTGCATTTTTTTTGTTTTTTGTTTTTTTTTATTACATAAAATTGTGCATTTTTTAGGGGAATTTTTTTTATTATTTTTTAATATTTTTTTACAATTTTTTTTAAAAAATGCTTTTTTTACCTAGTCCCTTTATGGGACTTTCACTTTTTTACTTTTGATTGCAGTTACAATGCATTGCAATGCTCCAGCATTGACTGACCAATCACAGCGCTGTAGTTGTGGGGACCGACTGTAAAGGTCCCCGTACCGCTTGCTGTGCCTGTCAGCTGTCATAGACAGCTGTCGGCACTGAACTACCACTGCATGTTTACACGCAGTGGTAGTTCAAAGGCATGACGTGCGCAGTCCGTCAAGGTGCCAAAACTGACACCTTGCCATGATGGACTGTGCACGTCAATGGACATTAAGGGGTTAAAGCGAACCTGTCACTTCATTTTTCAGCTATAAGCTGCGGCCACTGGCTTTCAGGGCTTATCTACAGCATTCTATAATGCTGTAGATAAGCCCCGATTCGACCAGAAAGATAAAACTTGTTTTTCTTATTATACTCACCTGAGGGCGGTCCGGTCCGATGGGCATCGCAGGTCCGGGTCCAGCGCCTCTCATCTTCATACGATGTCGTCATCCTCCTTGCTTCGTGTCTAGGCTCCTGCGCATGCGTACTGATCTTCCCTGTTGAGGGCGCAGGCACTGGGCCTCTCCGGTGCCGCAGGAGCCAGGATACGAAGCAAGGAGGATGACGACATTGTATGAAGATGGGAGTTGCTGGACCCAGACCTGCGATGCCGATCGGACCGGACCACCCTGGGTGAGTATAATAAAACTTGCTTTTCTCATCTTTCAGGTTAGATCGGGGGCTTATCTAGAGCATTACAGAATGGTGTAAATAAGCCCCGTAAGCCAGTGGCCACAGCTTATAGCTGAAAAACGAGGTGACAGCTTCCCTTTAACAGTGGGTTCCAGATCACTGGAAGCTTAATTCCAGAAGAAATCTGATTCTATTAGTGCCTTTCTGTCTTAACATTATTATTTGGTAGAATATGAAAATCAAAGACATTTAATATTGATGCAATGTTGATAACCAAAGACTATAACTTGCAGACATTGGATGGAATATACACTACTCAAAAAATAAAGGGAACACTAAAATACCACATCCTAGATAATACTGAATGAAAGATTCCAGTTGCAAATCTTTACTCATTACCGTATTTTTCGGACTATAAAACACACTTTTTTTCTCCAAAAATGTAGGGGAAAATGGGGGATACGTCTTATAGTCCAAATGTACCGGCTCTGGCTGTGGTGGGGAGGTGGGGGAGCAGAGTCAAAGGAGGCTGGAGCCGACCGCTGCGGCTAACTCCTGTGCCCGCTGTGAAAGAGAAATGAATGGAGGGCAATGAATATTCATCTCTCTTTAATAGCATTTTTGTATGATTGGCCCCCCTCTCCGGTCCTGGTATCATGGCCTCATCATTATGATTGGCCCCACCCCCATCCTGGTATGCAAGGCCCCATCAGAAAACATTAAAAAATCCAAACCATTACACTTACCTTCCCAGTGCTCCCTTGCAGCATCTTGCCGGCAGCTGCTTTATGCTTGTAAGCAGCGCATGACAGGATCGTCATGCGCTGCTTGCAAGCTGAAGGGCAGCTGCCGGAATACTCACTGCTCTGCAGGCCGCGACAGTATGCACAGAGAGTAGTGAGTATTCATTGCTCTTCATCTGCTCGGAGCCTTCTTGCAGCTGCCAGGAGGTCACATGTGCTGCTACTTAAGAGAAATGAATATTCACCATTCTCCACGCAAAGAGAGGTCAATATTAATTTCTCTTTAGCATCGGAAAAAAATGCTTTGAGGGAGCGCTGGGAAGTTAAGTGTTTTTTTTAATGTTTTCTGATAGGGCCATACATTCCAGGATGGGAATGGGGGCTAAGCATTCCAGGATGGGGCCATGCATATCGGGACCGGAAATGGGGCCAATCATACAAGAATAGGGATGGGGCCATGAGTACTAGGACAAGGTGGGAGCCCTGCATACCAGGATAAGGAAGAGGGGCCATGCATATTAGGACGAGATGGGGGCCTTGCATACCAGGATAGTGATGAGGCCATGCATATTAGAATAGGAATGAGGCCAATCATTCCTGCCAGGATAGGGATTAGGGGACCATTCCTACCAGGATAGGGATGAGGGGTCATGCACACAAGGATAGGGATGAGGGGCCATGCATATTAGGGTAGGAATGAGGGGGCAATGTGTATCAGGATGGGGGTGAGGGGACCATATATACCAGGATAGGGGATATTAAGTACAGAATGGACCACATATTTTGCTTACATTTTTTTTCCTAATTTCCTCCTCTAAAAACCTAGGTGTGTTTTATGGTCCGGTGCGTATTATAGTCCAAAACATACAGTACATAGTGCAATGTGTTGAGAACAATAAAACATAAAAATGATCACTCTAAATTAAAATTATTTGGAATGATACTCAAAATCAAAGTGGAAAATCAAATTACAGGTTGATCCAACTTCAATGGAAATGCCTCAAGACAAGGCAATGATGCTCAGTAGTGTGTGTGGCATCCACCTGCCTGTACGACCTCTCTACAATGCCTGGGAATTCTCCTGATAAGCATCAGTCAACTCCTGGACAGCCTGTGATGCAATGTGGCATTGGTGGATGAAATGAGACATGATGTTCCAGATATGCTCAATTGGATTCAGGTCTGGGGAACGGGCAGGGCAGTCCATAGCTTCAATGCCTATATCATGCAGGAACTGCTGACACACTTCAGCCACATGAGACCAAGTATTGTCATGCATCAGAAGTAACCCAGGGCCCACTGTACCTGCATATGGTCTCACAATGGGTCTGAGTCTCTCATCCTGGTACCTAATGACAGTCAGAGTACCCCTAGCTAGCAGATTGAGGGCTGTGCGGCTCTCCAAAGAAATGCCTCCCCACACCATTACTGACTCCCTGCCAAACTGGTGATGCTGAAGGATGTTGCAGGCAGCAGAACGTTCTCCATTATGTCTCCAGACTCTGTCACATATGCTCAGTGTGAACCTGCTCTCATCCATGAAGAGCAGATGATGAATCTGCCAATCTTGGTGTTCTGTGGCAAATACCAATCGTCCTGCACGGTATTGGACTGTAAGCATAACACCCATTTGTGAATGTCGGGCCCTCATACCAACTTCATGGAGTCTATTTTTGAAAGTGGCCTGCTGGAAGTTCATATATATATATATATATATATATATATATATATATATATATATATACAGCACATACCAAAAGATTAGACACACCTTCTCATTTAAAGATTTTTCTGTATTTTCATGACTATCTAAATTCACACTGAATGCATCAAAACTATGAAATAACACATGTGGAATTATATACTTAGCAAGAAAGTGTGTAACAACTGAAATTATGTCTTATATTCAAGGTTCTTCAAAGTAGCCACCCTTTGCTTTGATGTCTGCTTTGCACACTCTTGGCATTCTCTTGATGAGCTTCAAGAGGTAGTCATCGGAAATGGTTTTCACTCCACTGGTGTGCCCTGTCAGATTTAATAAGTGGGATTTTTGGCCTTATAAATGGGGTTTGGACCATCAGTTGTGTTGTGCAAAAGTTTTGTGGATACACAGCTGATAGTCCTACTGAATAGACTGTTAGAATTTGTATTATGGCAAGGAAAAAGCAGCTAAGTAAAGAAAAACAAGTGGCCATCATTACTTTAAGAAATGAAGGTCAGTCAGTCTGAAAAATTGGGAAAACTTTGAAAATGTCCCCAAGTGCAGTTGCAAAAACCATCAAGCGCTACAAAGAAACTGGCTCACATGAGGACCGCTCCAGGAAATGAAGACCAAGAGTCACCTCTGCTTCTGAGGATACATTTATCCGAGTCACCAGCCTCAGAAATCGCAGGTTTACAGCAGCTCAGATTAGAGACCAGGTCAATGCCACACAGAGTTCTAGCAGCAGACACATCTCTACAACAACTGTTAAGAGGAGACTTTGTGCATCAGGCCTTAATAGTAAAAATAGCTGCTAGGAAACCACGGCTAAGGACAGGCAGGATCATCCTCCAATAATCCATGAATTAGACATGGACAATAAGCTTTCCACCCAATAGATTTCAGGATTCGCTTGATGGAAGCTTGTGAAATTCTCAATTCTAGAGACTCTTCTGGTGGACTTTTTTGGACTATGAACAAATGTTTCAGCAACAAGTTGTTTATTATTTTCTGTACAGGCCGTTTTGGGTCAACCAGTTTTTGGAGCATTAAGGATTGAGCCAGTGGCATTGAATTTGTCACGAATGCGGTAAATGGTTTGTCTCTTTGGGGCTTGAGTACCATATGTTTCAACCCAATTTGCTCTATCTGTTTCAGCATTTTGAGATTTCCAATACTCTTTTAAAATCCATTTTCTTTGTTATGTATTAAAATTATTTGCCATTTTTGGGGAGATTTATCTTTGAAAACTGGATCTGTGAAATTAACTCAGTTGCCCTTAGCAACCAATCAGATTCCACCTTTCACTTTCCAAAGAGTCTGTGAAGAATGAAAAGTGGAAGCTGATTGGTTGCTAATGGCAACTGATCCAGTTTCACTTTACACCATGTTTGATAAATCTCCCCCTTCATAACTGTATTACACATACTTAAAACATACAAAAAAAGGCTGCACTCTATCATACTAAAGCATGACAAAATGGAATACATGAAATTTAGAATAGCAATATGGCTTTGGAATATAAGGAAAAATTTGAGACTAGTGTTGAGCGATACGATACTGCAAATATCGGGTATCGGCCGATATTAGCTGTATCGGCTTTCGATTCCGAGTACCGATATTTTTGTCATATCGGATACCGGAATCGGGATTGTCACTGTCACTGTCAGTGTCCGTCGGTCGGGTCTGTCAGGAGTCAGCGGCACTTACCTGGCAGAAGATCTCCGGCGGTCACGGGCTGGACTGCTTCATGGCCGCCATCATCTTTCCCCGGCGGTCACATGCAGTTTCTCGCGATAACTGCAGTGACTGCTAGGTAATCCCGGCCGTAAAGCAGTCAGTCCGATGACGTCACCGCCGGGGAAGCAGGTAATCAGCTGTGCTGCGTCGCGATGACAGGCTCTGCCTGTCATTGCGATGTAGCAGAGCTGGATCGTCGTGGGACTGTCGTTACTATGGACTGCGTCGGACAGGTGGTATACTGTTGGTTTGCTTTTTTTTCTTTTTTTACAGGAGATCGATGGCGTCGCAGGAATGAGTGTATAATAAAATTAATGAAAACTGTGTTGTCTCTTTTATTTCATTAAAATACTTTTTTCTTGCTTTGTCTTTTTTTTATACATTTAATAACTTTGGGATTAATAATGGATCGGTGTCTTATTGACACCTCTCCATTATTAACCGGGCTTATTGTCACCGTGCAATCAACGGTGACATTAACCCCTTATTACCCCACTTGCCACCGCTACAGGGCAGTGGGAAGAGCCGGGTAAAGTGCCACAATTGGCACATCTTTTGATGCGCCAAATGTGGGGCTGCTGTAGCCTGGTATTATCAGGCTGTTGAGGGCCAAAATCCATGGGCCTTGACAGTCTTTTAATACCAGGCCGCAGCAGTCTGCATTTTACTTGGCTGGTTAACAAAAATAGGGGGACCCCTACGCCGTTTTTTTTTCGAGGGGATCCCCTATTTTTGTTAACCAGCCAAGCTAAGCAGACTGCTGTGGCCTGGTATTATCAGGCTTGCAAGGTCCATGGATCTTGGCTCCTTAACAGCCTGAAAATCTAGGCCTCAGCGGTCTGCTTCATCTGGCTGGTTAACAAAAATAGGGGGGACCCCACGCCAATTTTTTCGAGGGGATCCCCTATTTTTGTTAATCAGTTCCCTCTGACGTCACTGATTGTGTCCCTGGCTGACCTGAAGTGAAAGTGGAAAGCAATCAATTAAGCTTTCCACTTCCTCTCCTGTCAGCCAGGAGAGGAACTCATTCATTTGGGGGTTTACTGTGAGGCTGCAGCATTAGCTGCGGTCCCTGCAGTAAACATTAACCCTTTCTGAAGGATTACACCGTGGGACCTGACTGTGCATGGGATAGGTAAGAATAATTTTGCTTTTTTATTTTATTTTTATTACAGGAAATGGTTTTTGCAGTCAAATAAAAGATGGTCAAAAACATGTGTCTTTATTTCATTAAAATGATTTTTAATTAAAGTGTGTGTGTTTTATTTTTATTTCATGCAATAGGATTAATAATTGATAGTTGTCTAATTGACAGCTCTCAATTATTAACCTGGCTTAAGGTCACCTTTCAATTGCAATGTGGCTTTAACCCCATATTAACCCATTCGCCACCGCTACAGGGCAATGGGAATAGACGGGCAAAGTGCCAGAAAGGGCGAATCTAATTATAGATTTGTCTTTTCTGGGGTGTCTGGGGGCAGATGTTAGTAGCCAGGGGGGGGGCAAAAATAATGGTCCCTCTCTGGGCTATTATTATCTGCCCCCATTCGCTGGCTTTGTCTGTCTGGTTTCGAAAATAGGGCGGGAGCCCACGCATTTTTTTTAAACAATTTTACACCTCATATATATATATATATATATTGTAAGCTTGTCAGGGGATATAGCTCTGGGATCACCGTCCGGGTAGACGGAGTGGCATGGAAACAGTTCTTTCACAGACAGCAGTTCTGGTAAAAACTGGCCGCAACCAGTTTTATTAAAGTCTACAGCAAACAGAACATAATCAAAACCAAATCATAAACATAAGACCTGGGCTTGTCCAGCCACTTACTACACTTAGATAGATTTCCCTTTCTATCCGGGTCCAGACTCTAATAGCCTGGGCCAAAACAACACATATGTTCAGCATTTACCAGCATGGAGTTTCACAGAGTCTCCTCCTTGTGTCTGAAGGCACCTTCAACGTCCAGACTTGAGAGAGCTCCCCTCCTATTCAGCAGCTATCCGCATGGATTCTCACAGAGACTACTCCTGTGTTCGGAGTACATCGAGCACCCAGACTGAGACAGCTCAAACTCCTGGAGACTCCTTCTTGTGCCTGGACTCCTTGTCCAGACTAAGCGAGCTCTCTGTCTGTGTTCGCAGACACCTACTTCTGGTCTCCTAATTAACAGCTGAGTGGTTTCAGGCCTGAGCTGCAAGTGTGTACTGAATGTAAGGTGTAGTGACCTTTCTCTACCACTAGGTATACAAAGCCATACATTTCCCTTATACCAGTCAGCAAAGTATTTAGGTGAAATGTACACCCCATTCAACACACATACTCTCACTGTCTCACATATCCCCCCCCCCTCTTATCCAGACCGGAGGGCTGGTCATCCAGACCGGAGGGCTGGTCAACAATCCAAAAGAGACAGTGAACTCTGGACCAGTCATGGCCCTCATCAGCTTCATCTTCACTACTGTCATCTGTATCTTCACCTGAGCCATAGCCAACATCAGCTTTCTCTTCATCTGAAGCATCTGCACTACCCTGTACCCTCCCAGGCCTATGCTCTCTGCGGGCCTCGGGTATCCTGCACGGTTTTATCTTGATCTTAGGGCCGGGCTCAGTTTCGATATAGTGCCTGGCCAGAGAAGTACGACCCGGCACATCAGAACACTTCTGCTGACTCTTCCTCAGAAACTCACGTACCTCCTGTCCCTGGTGCACTGACCATGTGTCACCAACTATCACAGAAGGTATAGGGGTTTTTTTCACTTTTCTCTAGTTCCCCTTGAACCCTCTTTAGCACATCTATTTTCTTGAATATCGGTTGACTCATAAAGTCTATTTCACAGACCTTAAGCTCCTCTGCCATGGTCTCTGACCATTTTAAGCTACACTGTTCAAATGATTGGGACTGTAGAAGGAGCTGATCGTTTTTCTTTTGCAGTACACATAATTCATCCGCTAAGTCTCCAGCTGAATTGTAATGTTCTACCGTAACAACAGCATTCTTATATAGAGCCTTAGACTTATTGAGCAGCATTTGCTCTTGCAACGAAGAGATTCCCTGCATCCTTCCTTTTACTTCATTGACCTTCTCACGAAGATACTCATGGCTTTCATCACACTCCTTCATCACAGTTTGGAGTTTTTTCTGAGAAGTCATCAATTCATCTGGTACCTGTTGGACGTCTTTTATGTCTTCGGCCCCTTCTTCAGGCTCTTCTGGTAGAACATGTTCAGAAGCCCTACCGTCAGTCTTACATTCTACCTCTTCAGTCACATCATTATGGTCTCCAATATTTCCATTTATTCCGGCTTTCAAGTTCTCCTTGATAGCTGCATCTGTATACTCAGAACCCGCCGGATTCTTCTCTTCCACCACGTTCTGCATCCCATCTGAGCTCCCGTGTGTCTGCAGCGGCAACGGAGTGACACATCGCTTTTCCCATTTGTTGGGACGTGGCTCCGATGTAGACTCCATGAAAGTGCGCTTGAGCTCACCAACGCCAGTCTGATGTCTCAAAATCTCATCTTGTGACTTATCCAGATCCTTGGTGTCAATCGGGAACACCGCTGGGGCTCCGGGCGCCGAACTTCCAGCCTGAGCTTCACGAGTTGCAGCTACTGATCCGAACCGCAACCCGTCCACGCCGCTGTCTTCGGCAGAAACAGATTCCTGGACAGAGTCAGTCCCCATATCTTCAGTCTTGTTCCTCACAGCTTCACTTGAGACCTCAGCTTCTGATGAGGCATCTGGCTTGGTGACTACCACTTCTATGGCTTTTTCCACCTCTGCAGCATCTCCCTCAGAGTCCTTGGCACAATACAGATCCACACCATACCTTGGTAACTTCACATTTCCAACAGCATCTACTTGGGCTGTGTTCAGTTTCAGAGTCCTGCCTTTAAAGCTCAGCTCTCCTCCTTTCACCTTAGTCTTCGCCAGGGAACCGGCCAACTGTAAAACATCTTCAGATGCCATCTTCTGTCCGACTGCAAGGTCAGCATCAGCCTTCCTCTCAGGACTCTCAACCTCCTCTGCTACCATGCCTTCCTCATTTGCACTGGTTGCTTGATTGTCATCAGATGATTCACTATCACTACCACTATCCCTGTCTGACCCCTTTTTCTCAGCCACATCTGGCTCACTTTCAGGGTTATACACTTCATTTTCATTCACATCCTGCTCACTGTCAGGGTTATACAATTCATTTTCATTCACATCCTGCTCACTGTCAGGGTTATACAATTCATTCTCATTCACATCTTGATCTGGAACCTTAGTTAACATGTCATCCACAACATTAACTTCACCATCTGGTCCCTGGTTTCCCTCAGGTGGTCCCTCAAGTATGTGACTATGTGACAACCCCAGCACTATAATTCCATATAGCTCAGGTACTAGGAGCTGGCTCACGACTCTCCCTGGACTTCAGTGTCCCTATACAACAGGTGAGTGTTCATGGCAACATGAGGAAACCTCTCCTCAGAGCCGGGCTCTTGGGAAACCTCACCTAGAACACTTATATTTTCCTGGGCCGTTTTAAGAGAGGGGTCTCGCCACTGCTCACTCTCAAAATTGTCACAGGACACAGGTAAGTCAGGGACACTCGGTTCCCGAGAACCACCATCCTCGTCTCCCAACATCACCTGCAAAGGAATTTCATCACTATCACAGTCATCATTATTATCAATATCATTATCATGATTATGATCAGTATCATCATCACTATCATGATCATCATCATTATCATTATCAGCATCAGCATCAGCATCATTATCATGGTCATCATCATTATCATGATCATCATCATCATTATCATCATCATCATCATCATTATCACATAAGTTTAACGGCCCACTAGCATTGTGTTCCGCCCCTCAGGACTGCGCACCCTCAACAGGAGCTTCATCACACTGTCCATCAGAAACATTTTTCCCCCAGAGATCCTTAGACCGGGGAAAGTCATTACCCAATATGACGGGGGGCACCAGGTTCTTTACT
Organism: Oophaga sylvatica; assembly: GCA_033576555.1. Classification (NCBI taxonomy): domain Eukaryota; kingdom Metazoa; phylum Chordata; class Amphibia; order Anura; family Dendrobatidae; genus Oophaga; species Oophaga sylvatica. Next base: position 236,966,208 of record JARQOD010000001.1, on the reverse strand, counting down.
ACCCCCACTTCACATGAAACCTCCCCGCGTTTGGGGATCAAGTCCACGACAGTCTCTGGGTAGACTTTGGTGTCTCCATGGACGCACACCACACTCAGGTGTTTATCAGGGATAAAGTCCCTATCAATCAGGCTGTCCCATACGGAAGTCACTGGACTCTCTGAGTCCAAGAGGGCCTGTGCTGGGCAGTCATTTACAACCACCGGGGACCCCTGTGGTCCAGTCTCTTCGGCTGAGGTGGACACACACACAGGCTCTGCGCAGGGAGAGAGGGATCCGCCAACATCACAACACATAGGCTCCCCCTCTATTGGACAGTTGGCTGCAATTTCACGACATCTCCAACACTGTCCATCACACTCTCCAACCCACACGACCCCAACAGCTGGAACGCTCTTACCGGGAGAGTTCGGCGTCCAGGAACTCTGAAGTGACGACCTCTCAGACGGCTGGTCACGGAGGCAGTCTTTGGTGGCGAAGGCCCTCTCCATCAGGCTGACCAGACGATTGGCGTCCTGGTGGTCTCCTTGTCCGACCTCTGGCTGTACCTCAGGAGGACGTGCTTGGGTGTAGCGGTCCACTATCACCTTTTCAACTCCATAATCAGGTTTGCTTACTGCAGACTCCCAACTGCATCTCCAGTCATGAACTCCCCTGGCACGGGCTGTCACCGTAACACCCAGCCGGGTAAGAATCTCCGCTTTCAGCTTGGCATAGTCTTGGCTGTCCTGCTCGCTTAGGTCAGCATAGGCCCTTTGGGGTTCTCCAATCAGATAGGGTGCGACCATCATGGCCCATTCAGATAGGGGCAGATTCTCCTTCTTCTGCCAGTCCCTCAAACCTAGTGAGATATACCTCCACATCATCACGAGGTGTCATCTTTTTCAGGGACCGTCTTACCGCCTTCTTTACAGCGGACAATGCAGGTGACTTTGCAACATTACTTTGGGACGATGCGCTGCAAGTCTTTTGTAGTGCTGCAACCTGCTCAAAAAACAACCGATTATTCTCCTGCTGCTGCTGCAGGAATTGCTGCTGGGCCTGCTGCATGCGCTGCTGGTGCTGCAGGCGCTGCCGCTCCATGCTCTGCTGCATGCTCCGCTGGGCCTGGACCAGGTACTCAACGAGCTCCTCCATACTGCCGGACTTATCTGTCTCAACCACGGCAGTCTTATGTTGCACATTAACTTGCGCCATTTGTTCAAACAGCGCCTCCATGCTGTCATCCATGCTGTCAGACTTCTCTGTCTCAACAACGGCAGTCTTCACTCAAGACATACACACTCCACAGTCTTTTCCACAGAAAGTTCAGCTTTGCTGTGCAGACACTTTTTTTTTTTTCTCTGCAAACTCTATTAGGGCCACTGTTTCTTTAAGACTGCTCCAACAGACTTTTCCTTTGCTGCTGCACACTCCACAGTCTTTTCCACAAGTTCAGCTTTGTTGTGCAGACACACTTTTTTTTTTTTTTTCTTTTGCAAACTCTATTAGGGCTACTGTCTCTTTAAGACTGCTCCAACAGACGTTTCTTTTGCTGACACACTTTTTTTTCTCTGCTGCTGCTTCAACAGACTTCACCTTTTATTGCTGTCTCTCGCCACTGTGCTGCACGCACATTCCAGCACCAATTGTAAGCTTTTCAGGGGATATAGCTCTGGGATCGCCGTCCGGGTAGACGGAGTGGCACGGAAACAGTTCATTCACAGACAGCAGTTCTGGTAAAAACTGGCCGCAACCAGTTTTATTAAAGTCTACAGCAAACAGAACATAATCAAAACCAAATCATAAACATAAGACCTGGGCTTGTCCAGCCACTTACTACACTTAGATAGATTTCCCTTTCTATCCGGGTCCAGACTCTAATAGCCTGGGCCAAAACAACACATATGTTCAGCATTTACCAGCATGGAGTTTCACAGAGTCTCCTCCTTGTGTCTGAAGGCACCTTCAACGTCCAAACTTGAGAGAGCTCCCCTCCTATTCAGCAGCTATCCACATGGATTCTCACAGAGACTACTCCTGTGTCCGGGGTACATCGAGCACCCAGACTGAGACAGCTCAAACTCCTGGAGACTCCTTCTTGTGCCTGGACTCCTTGTCCAGACTAAGCGAGCTCTCTGTCTGTGTTCGCAGACACCTACTTCTGGTCTCCTAATTAACAGCTGAGTAGTTTCAGGCCTGAGCTGCAAGTGTGTACTGAATGTAAGGTGTAGTGACCTTTCTCTACCACTAGGTTTACAAAGCCATACATTTCCCTTATACCAGTCAGCAAAGTATCTAGGTGAAATGTACACCCCATTCAACACACATACTCTCACTGTCTCACAATATATACATGTCATTGAATTTGTGACATATATATATATATATATTTATAGTTCATACACTTCTACATAGTATAATAGCCGCTAATTCAATTGACGGCTTTTGTGAAAATGCAGAACCCGACATGAAATGACACTTGGTGTGCATAGGGTTAACCATGTCTTTTCATGTCCTTTGCTATCTGATTTGCACAAACAATTACATCAGTCTATGTGTGCAAAATTTCACACCTGTAGGGGTTAATTAAAGGTGTAAATTCGTAGCAAAAAAGTCCGTTTTTTTTACAACGAATTTACACCTTTAATTAACCCCTACAGGTGTGAAATTTTGCACACATAGACTGATGTAATTGTTTGTGAAAATCAGATTGCAAACGACATGAAAAGACATGGTTAACCCTATGTACACCAAGTGTCATTTCATGTCGGGTGCTTCTGTCTTTTCACAGAAGCCGGCTTTACCCGGCAATTGAATCAGAGGATATTTTACTATGTAGAAGTGTATAAACTATACATATATGTATATATATATATATATATATATATATATGTCACAATGACATGTATATATGTATTCTATGTGTGTATATTTAGTGTTTACAAGGAAATAAAGGTTTTTTTTAGTTGCGATATTTTGTTCCCATAGACTTACATGGGACTTCCGGTATCGGAATCGGATATCGCCGATATTTAGTGATATCGGCGATACCATTCCGATCCGATATTTTTAGATATCGAGCAGTATCGCTCAACACTATTTGAGACGCTTAGTATAAACATTTGGCCAAACATTTTAAAGCCCACCAACCATCGTCAAGGTGGTCTCAATACTGGTGAGTCCCTGACCTAATGTGAACATACTGTACCTCTATTAGGCTGATATCTGAATTTCTGGGTGAATATGCACCTCTGTCAGCAATGCCTGCATTTATGGGTAAAGTAGGGACCTGGTGTAATTAAAATCACCACCTGGTGGGGGCGGAGTGCTCGGTCAGCAAGCTAACATTCAATATACAAAAAAACCTGACTGGCACATCCAGACTAATGTGAACTAGGTGGAAACCAAGGGAAGCTACTCCCATGTAAAACATACAAAAAAAGGCTGCACTCAAGCATACTAAAGCATGACAACATGGAATACATGAAATTTAGAATAGCAATATGGCTTTGGAATATAAGGAAAAATTTGAGACGCTTAGTATAAAATGTTGAATGTTAAATGTTAAAATGTTTGGCCAAATGTTTATACTAAGCGTCTCAAATTTTTTCCTTATATTCCAAAGCCATATTGCTATTCTAAATTTCATGTATTCCATATTGTCATGCTTTAGTATGCTTGAGTGCAGCCTTTTTTTGTATGTTTTACATGGGGGTAGCTTCCCTTGGTTTGCACCTAGTTCACATTAGTTTGGATGTGCCAGTCAGGTTTTTTTGTCTATTGTATTACACATACTGTCCACCTATTTTTGGTCCATTATATATATATATATATAAAATGTATATATATATATATATATATATATATATATATATATATATATATATTATATATATATATATATATATATATACATATATATATATATACAGTACAGACCAAAAGTTTGGACACACCTTCTCATTCAAAGATTTTTCTGTATTTTCATGACTATGAAAATTGTAGAATCACACTGAAGGCATCAAAACTATGAATTAACACATGTGGAATTATACATTACACTTTACAAAAACGTGTGAAACAACTGAAAATATGTCTTATATTATAGGTTCTTCAAAGTAGCCACCTTTTGCTTTGATTACTGCTTTGCACGCAGAAAAGGTGAACGGATGGACTCTAGTTCCCACCGTGAAGCATGGAGGAGGTGGTGTGATGGTGTGGGGGTGCTTTGCTGGTGACACTGTTGGGGATTTATTAAAAATTGAAGCGGTGAGCGGTCCAGCTCACCCCAAACCATCTCGAGTAGGTTCAGGTCTGGTGAATGTGGAGACCAAGTCATCTGGCGTAGCACCCCAACACTCTCCTTCTTGGTCAAATAGCCCTTACACAGCCTGGAGGTGTGTTTGGGGTCATTGTCCTGTTGAAAAATAAATGATCATCCAACTAAACGCAAACCGGATGGAATAGCATGCCGCTGAAAGATGCTGTGGTAGCCATGCTGGTTCAGTATGCCTTCAATTTTTCTGGGGTTCCGTGGACCATCCACCTAGCTCTGCAACAGAAGTGGATGAGACTGAGTGTACAGATGCCCAAACACTTGTTATATTGGAGGATGAGTACATTTGAGGGCTAGTGCAATTGGTCTGCGGACCACCACAACACATTTCAGAGGAATATCAGAGGAAAAGAGTTGCCAATTGCAGCATAGTTTTCAGATCGGCAAGGCAGCCAGGTGTGAGGAGTGGGTGGAAGATTGTGCAAGAGATGATGAGGTCCTAGGGGGAGGGGGTGTGTCTCAGTCAGAGGAGCGGCGGTGTGTAATTTTTTTTTTCATTTTTTTCTGTAATAACGTAATGTGTGTACATTCTGGCAGCCAATAAGGGTGCAGAAACCATTCACAACGTCATGACACAAGGTCTTGTGATTGGCTGCCGAAGTCACATGTCCGTCTCCATATAAAAAGCAAACATCTTGTTTTATTGGCGTCATTTTCTCACTGTAACAGTGCGGAGAAGTCGCTCCTGCTGCAGCAAGTGAACTTGTCATTTAGTTAGAATCCTGTCCTGTGTGAAATCAATCTTCCAGCATCTAAATAGATTGCACTAAAACTGTGTTGCAATCAGGGGGATCCATTTGCTAATCCAAAACATTTGTGTGAAAACTAGTGTTGAGCATTCCGATACTGCAAATATCGGGTATCGGCCGATATTGGCTGTATCGGAATTCCGATTCCGAGTTCCGATATTTTCGTCTTATCGGATACCGGAATCGGGATTGTCACTGTCACTGTCAGTGTCCGTCGGTCGGGTCTGTCAGGAGTCAGCGGCACTTACCTGGCAGAAGATCTCCGGCGGTCACATCCCGGACTGCTTCATGGCCGCCATCTTCTTTCCCCGGCGGTCACATGCAGTTTCTCTGCGATAACTGTAGTGACTGCTGGGTAATCCCGGCCGTAAAGCAGTCAGTCCGATGACGTCACCGCCGGGGAAGCAGGTAATCAGCTGTGCTGCGTTGCGATGACAGGCTCTGCCTGTCATTGCGATGTAGCACAGCTGGATCGTCGTGGGACTGTCGTTCTGGACTGCGTCGGACAGGTGGTATACTGTTGGTTTGTTTTTTTTCTTTTTTTACAGGAGATCGATGGCGTCGCAGGAATGAGAGTGTAATAAAAGAAATGAAAACTGTGTTGTCTCTTTTATTTCATTAAAATACTTTTTTCTTGCTTTGTCTTTTTTTTATGCATTTAATAACTTTGGGATTAATAATGGATCGGTGTCTTATTGACGCCTATCCATTATTAACCGGGCTTATTGTCACCGTGCAATCAACGGTGACAATAACCCCTTATTACCTCGCTTGCCACCGCTACAGGGCAAGTGGGAAGAGCCGGGTAAAGTGCCACAATTGGCACATCTTTTGATGCGCCAAATGTGGGGCTGCTGTAGCCTGGTATTATCAGGCTGTTGAGGGCCAAAATCCATGGGCCTTGACAGTCTTTTAATACCAGGCCGCAGCAGTCTGCATTTTACTTGGCTGGTTAACAAAAATAGGGGGGATCCCCACGCCGTTTTTTTTTCGAGGGGATCCCCTATTTTTGTTAACCAGCCAAGCTAAGCAGACTGCTGTGGCCTGGTATTATCAGGCTTGCAAGGTCCATGGATATTGGATCCTTACCAGCCTGAAAAACCAGGCCTCAGCGGTCTGCTTCATCTGGCTGGTTAACAAAAATAGGGGGGACCCCACGCCAATTTTTTTCGAGGGGATCCCCTATTTTTGTTAATCAGCCAAGATATGCAGACTGCTGTGGCCTGGTATTATCAGGCTGGCAAGGTCCATGGATCTTGGCTCCTTAACAGCCTGAAAATCCAGGCCTCAGCAGTCTGCTTCATCTGGATGGTTAACAAAAATAGGGGGGACCCCACGCCAATTTTTTTCGAGGGGATCCCCTATTTTTGTTAATCAGCCAAGATATGCAGACTGCTGTGGCCTAGTATTATCAGGCTGGCAAGGTCCATGGATCTTGGCTCCTTAACAGCCTGAAAATCCAGGCCTCAGCGGTCTGCTTCATCTGGCTGGTTAACAAAAATAGGGGGGACCCCACGCCATTTTTTTTTCGAAGGGAACCCCTATTTTTGTTAATCAGTTCCCTCTGACGTCACTGATTGTGTCCCTGGCTGACCTGAAGTGAAAGTGGAAAGCAATCAATTAAGCTTTCCACTTAAGGGCCCGTCTCACATAGCGATATCGCTACCGAGATCGCTGCTGAGTCACTAGTTTTGTGACGCAGCAGCGAGCTCACCAGCGATATCGCTGTGTGTGACATTCAGCGACGATCAGCCCCCTGCCGGGTATCGCTGATCGTCGCTGAAATGTCAGGACCTTTTTTTGATCGCTGGTTTCCCGCTGACAGGCACACATCGCTGCGTGTGACAGGCGGGAGACCAGCGATCCGCTGGTAACCAAGGTACACAGCGGGTTTCCAGGCGCGGGGCTGTGCCTAGAAACCCGCTGTGTACCTTGGATACCAGCGCCCTGATGCAGGGAGCTGGTATCCAAGGTACACAGCGGGTTTCCAAGCGCTGCGCGGTGCCTGGAAACCCGCTGTGTACCTTGGTTACCAGCGGATCGCTGGTCTCCCGCCTGTCACACGCAGCGATGCGTGCCTGTCAGAGGGAAACCAGCGATCAAAAAAAGGTCCTGACATTTCTGCGACGATCAGCGATACCCGGCAGGGGGGCTGATCGTCGCTGAATGTCACACACAGCGATATCGCTGGTGAGCTCGCTGCTGCGTCACAAAACTAGTGACTCAGCAGCGATCTCGGTAGCGATATCGCTATGTGAGACGGGCCCTTAAGCGATGTTACCCGCAGTGTCGCTGTCCCAGATCGCTGCCTGAGCTGCCTGTTTGGCAGCTCAGCAGCGATCATGTAGCGATACACCAGCGATCCTGACAAGTGCATATCGTTGTCGGGATCGCTGGTGTATCGTTATGTGACACCCAGCCTTTACTCTCCTGTCAGGCAGGAGAGGAACTCATTCATTTGGGGTTTACTGTGAGGCTGCAGCATTAGCTGCGGTCCCTGCAGTAAACATTAACCCTTTCTGAAGGATTTCACCGTGGGACCTGACTGTGCATGGGATAGGTAAGAATAATTTTGCTTTTTTATTTTATTTTTATTACAGGAAATGGTTTTAGCAGGTAAATAAAATATGGTCAAAAACTGTGTGATTATGTCATTAAACTTCTTTTTTATTAAAGTGTGTGTGTTTGATTTTTCTTTCATACAATAGGATTAATAATTGATAGTTGTCTAATTGACAGCTCTCAATTATTAACCTGGCTTAAAGTGACCTTTCAATTGCAAGGTCATTTTAACCCCTTATTAACCCATTCGCCACCGCTACAGGGCAATGGGAATAGACGGGCAAAGTGCCAGAAAGGGCAAATCTAATTAGAGATTTGCCCTTTCTGGGGTGTCTGGGGGCAGATGTTAAGTAGCCGGGGGGCCAAAAATAATGGTCCCTCTCTGGGCTATTATTATCTGCCCCACTCACTGGCTTTGTCTGTCTGGTTGCGAAAATAGGGCGGGAGCCCACGCATTTTTTTTCAGCAATTTTACACCTCATATATATATATATACATGTCATTGAATTTGTGACACATATATATATATATTTATATTTGTAGTTCATACGCTTCTACATAGTATAATAGCCGCTAATTCAATTGCCGGCTTTTGTGAAAATGCAGAACCCGACATGAAATGACACTTGGTGTACATAGGGTTAACCATGTCTTTTCATGTCCTTTGCTATCTAATTTGCACAAACAATTAAATCAGACTATGTGTGCAAAATTTCACACCTGTAGGGGTTAATTAAAGGTGTAAATTCGTAGCAAAAAAGTCCGTTTTTTTTACAACGAATTTACACCTTTAATTAACCCCTACAGGTGTGAAATTTTGCACACATAGTCTGATTTAATTGTTTGTGCAAATTAGATAGCAAACGACATGAAAAGACATGGTTAACCCTATGTACACCAAGTGTCATTTCATGTCGGGTGCTTCTGTCTTTTCACTGAAGCCGGCTTTACCCGGCAATTGAATCAAAGGATATTTTACTATGTAGAAGTGTATAAACTATACATATATGTATATATATATATGTCACAATGACATGTATATATATATATATGTATTCTATGTGTGTATATTTAGTGTTTACAAGGAAAGAATGGGGTTTTTTTAGTTGCGATATTTTGTTCCCATAGACTTACATGGGACTTCCGGTATCGGTATCGGGTATCGCCGATTTTTTAGTGATATCGGCGATACCATTCCGATTCCGATACTTTAGGATATCGGAAAGTATCGCTCAACTCTAGTGAAAACTATGTTGCATTGAAAAACAAGGAGGAACAATTTGCTTATCAAAATCATGAGGCCTAATATTGGGGTTCTGCCAGGAGGCCCTATTTACTAATCCAAATTGTTTGGGCTAAAAACTGTGTTGCAGTGAGGAATCAGGAGGCCCCCCTGTTTGCTCTTTGAAATTTCTAGGCCTAATATTTGGGTTCAGCCAGAAGGCTCTATTTGTTAGTACAAATTGTTTGAGCTAAAACTGTCCTGCAGTGAGTAATCAGGAGGCCCCATTTGCTCATCAAAATCATTATTCTAATTAAAGATGTTCAGCCAGTAGGTCCTATTTGCTTGGGCTAAAACTATGTTGCAGTGAGGAATCAGGAGCCCCCAATTGCTTGGCAAAATTATTAGTCCTAATATAAGGGTTCAGCCAGTAGGCTCTATTTGCTAATCCAAATCATTTAGGCTTAAACTGCATTGCAATTAGGAATAAAGAGGCCCTATTTGCTCATCAAAATCTTTAGATTTAAGATAGGGGTTAAGCCAAGAGGCCTTATTTCCTTATTTGCTAATCCAAATCATTTAGTCTAAAATTGTGTTGCAGTGAAGAATCAGGACTCAGGAGGCCTCATTTGCCAATCAAAATCGTTAGGCCTAATCTTGGAGTTCAGCCAGGAGGCCCTATTTGCTTATCCAAATCATTTGGTCTAAAACTATCTTGCATTGAGGAATCAGGAGGCCCCATTTGCTCATCAAAATTGTTAGTCCTAATATTGGGGTTCAGCCAGGAGCAACTATTTGCTAATCCAAATTATTTGTGCAAAAACTGTCTTGCATTGAGTAATCAGGAGGCCCCATTTGCTCATCAAAATCGTTAGGCCTAATATTCGGGTTCAGCCAGGAAGCCCTAGTTGGTAATCCAAATCGTTTGTGATAAAACAGAATTGTAGTGAGTAATCAGGAGGCCTCATTTGCTGCTAATCTAAACTGTTAGGTATAAGAGTGTTGTTCAGGCACACTAGGTAAGAAAATAAAGAGTGATTGTTATTTAGTGACAGGTGACTGACAGGTATGGGCATAAGATTGTAAAACAGCAGGTTAAAAGAGGGGAAGGGTACATAAAATATGAGTGGGAAAAAGCAAGGTAGTTTTGGAAGGGGGAATAGGCTTATGTTCGACGTGTACGTGGGTTAGGTGTTAATGTTAATGAAAGCACAACTGAACAAACACCGGTACGCACAGCGGTATGCCTTCTAAATGAGGCATAGAAAGAGCATCAGCTCCAATTTGGATGACAAGTGCTCCATTAAGTTGCCTCTCTTCCTTTACCTCAATATTACACACAGTACAATCCTCATAGGTGGCACCCCAATCACCCTTGTTTACACCCGCGCCAAAAATTTACAACCGCCCAAATGATTCTGGTGAACCATAGATTGGCCAGTCTCCAAAGCTGTTCACACATTCTATTCCATGGCCATCAAAGTTCTGCTCCAAATATTCACAGAATCCAGAGAAGGAAAGCAGCTGCGCCAATGCCCAAAATGTTTTCATGTTGGATTCCGGGCTAAATGCAGTAGGGTCCAAGCAGAATCCTGACCCTGGTCGACAGATGTTAACTTGTAGGGCTGGAGGTGATCCTGATGAGACTCAGATACCCAAGGTGCACGTGGACTTTACTGTGGTGTCAGGGCAGGAAGTGGAGGAGGGTGACCCTCAGGGTGAGAAGTGGGAAAACAGAGAGGATGACAATGATGTTGTAGATCCCACTTGGTGTGAATCCAGAGGCACGCAGCTGAGTACCTCAGTAAAGGAGGTGGAGAAGGAGAAACATGAGGTTATGTTGCAGATTTCAACACAGACACAAAGCGATGGAATCATGACAAGCACTGCATCCTGAGCCACAAATGTGGAAGTGACAAGCACTGTTCCAGAGTCTTCAGTTTGCAAGGTCACCAAGGGTAGTTTAGCCTGGGCATTTTCTGCCAGATTTTCGAAAAAAAAAACTCAGTAGAGGCAAAAAATGCAATAACTTGACTACTTGATAACGCATTTTTTTGCTGCTATCTATGCTGATACTTTTATCCTCTATGCTTGATATATCAAGTGAATAAAGATCTACTTTTTCACTTTATCATGGAGCTGGATTTTTTTCTTCATTTTGCCATGTTATACGTCTGACACAACGGTTCCGTGCTCTGATCCTTGGGATGTTATACTGGTGAGCTGGACTTTATTTTATTTCAATAACTTGACTACTACATGAATAAACTGGCACATACGCGATCAACATGTCTTAGCCTGGGAATCTCACTGTGCTAAAATGCGGAATAGCAGGCCTCGCCAACTATCGGCCATCCCACCAAAAAACACCTGCTGCTTCTTCCTCCATCACTGTGCCAAGTGTTCTCACACGTTGCAGAACCTCCTTTTGTTTACCTTTATAATTGGGGTGAGTGAGAGCCCATCAGCTGTTATGAAAGTGGACATGCCTACTGTTTCTGTTTCACCAAGCACAACATCTTTCTCAATCTACCATAAAATCTCCGCGATGCATCTCACTCACAGTCCAGCAGTTTGTCCTGTTCACCCTGCTTCCTGTCTATCAGCACAGCAGCCAGCCCTCTTTCCCAAAGTTGTGGTCATATAAAGGAATGTTTCCTCCTACACATGCCAAAGCTAAGAGCTAAGAGCTTCAACTCCACCATCTCCAATCTGTTGACCATGGATATGCCACTTTTTCCACCTGGTGGATACAGACAGTTTCCAAAATTTGATGGCCGTCACAGTCCCCAATTATAGTCGCCATTGCTTCTCTAAGAAAGCTGAAAAAATCTTTGTCTGCCAAGGGTGCATTTCACCACTGACACCAGGACAAGCAAACATTTGCAAGGTAGTTACATTTCACTGAAAGGACACTGGGTGACTTTGGTTGCTGTGGAGGCGGGCGTTCAAGAGGCTGCTCCACAAGTCTTGTATTCTCCAAGTCTTGAATGACAAACCTCTGTATCTAACACTTCCTCCACTGCCTCTGGCTCCTCTACATCCTCTAGGGATTCCACCTGCGCTCTCAACCTCTCCCTCAATGAGACACACATTCCAACAGTGCAGAGAGAATTTCCTCACCTCCATACAGCGCAGCCAGGGTTCACCGCAAACAGGCAGTGTTTAAATTAATATGATTTGGAGATTGCAGTCTCACAGCTCAAGAGTTGTGGACAGCTATCCAGGCCAAGTTAAAGCCATGGCTGTCTCCGCTGAACCTGTTGCAACCTCACTTGTGCCTTGCATGGCTCTCGTCTAATGATAAGCGAATTTGTTCAAAAAATGATCACCAAACATAAAACTGGCACGAATATGGCACATTCGGATTCGTGATTGGAAACAAGAGCAAAATTTTATAAAATCGAAAACATTCGGTAAAAAGTGCGGGAAAATATTTGTGTTGCCACTAAAGTGTTTTCAGCACTTTGGCTACAATAATGGTGGTGTATGATGAGCATGGGGCACGTGTTTGATGAGGGTAGGGGGTTTGCAGAGCTCAGAGGAGCTGCGTGCTTGTAAACTGTAATTTTTTTCTAACTTTATGTGTGCACATTGCGGCTAGCCATTCAAGATGCATGAAACATCCACAATGTTCTGACACAACAGCTTGTGTCATTGGCTGCTGAAATCACATGTCCCTCTTCATATAAAGAGTCAACATCTTGTTTTAGCAGCATTTTGATACTGTAACAGCTCAGAAAGGCTGCTCCTGACGCTGGCACTGTGTGCAGCTAGATTTAGACAGTTAGCTGTTTATTATTAGACAGATATTTTAGCTATCCTGTGTGGCTGTGAAATTGACCTTCCAGCATATTTTTTTGTGCCATTACTAAGGTCCACAGACAAAGACAGCAGGGCACATTTCATACAATCAGGGCAGGCATCAGCACCCAGCATACCCAGGCAAGTGCTGGGGCCCTGAGTAGGCGGGGGGCCCACTAGCCGTCGGGCACCCGCGCGCCCGTTAGCAGTGCCAGCACCGCCACTGGGCCCCCCCCGCTTGCTCAGGGCCCCGGGAGCAGCCGGAGCAATAGTTACCTCTCCCCGTACCTCCACTGCCGCAGCTCTGGGCTCCAGGGGGCGCCTGCGCCGGCGCTTCCTCTCTCACAGCAGCACCGCTGAATAATGTCATCATTCAGCGGCCGGCTGTGGCAGAGAGGGCGTGGACACCGGACAGGTGAGGTGTGTGTGTGTGTGTGTGTGCGCCTGCTTGTGTGTATGTGAGAGAGTGCTGCCTGCGGTGCTGTATGTGTGATGGTGGTGGGGGGAGGCAGTGATGGTGGTGAGGATAGGCAATGATGGTGGTGAGTAGTGTTGAGCATTCCGATACTACAAATATCGGGTATCGGCCGATATTTGCTGTATCGTAATTCCGATTCTAAGTTCCGATATTTTTGTCATATCGGATACCGGAATCGGAGTTTTCCGACCAAGTCTATGGGAGTTCCTGTGTCACAGAACGAAGTACGTGACACAGGAACTCCCCGAAACTGTCACTGTCAGTGTCGGTCGGGTTTGTCAGGTGTCAGGGCTCAGCAGAGTCCGCACTTACCTGTGAGAAGATCCCCTTCCCCGGCGGTCATGTCCTCCTGGATGGCCACCATTACCCTGTCCCTGGCGGTCACGTGCAGAATCTCACGATAACTGCAGTGATTGCCGGGTACTGGGTAATCTCGGCCAGCTGTACTCTCGCGACAACTGGCCGTAAACCAGTCTGGATTACGTCACCGCCGGGGACGCAGCTCAGGTAAGCAGCTCTGCTCCATGTGTATGTCAGGCTCAGCCTGTCATCCAGATGTAGCAGAGCTGGACTCGTCGTGGGACACTCGTGATTTTGGACTGCGTCGGACAGCTGGTATTTGTGTTGGTTTATTATTTTTGTTTTTTTACAGGAGATCGATGGCGTCGCAGGAATGACAGTGTAATAAAAATAATGAAAACTGTGTGGTATTTTATTTCATTAAAAGACTTTTATCTTGCTGTGTTTTTTTTTTAAATTTTCAAACTATGATTAATAATGGATCGGTGTCTTATTGACGCCTCTCCATTATTAACCGGGCTTATTGTCACCGATCAATCAAAGGTGACATTAACCCCTTATTACCCCGCTTGCCACCGCTACAGGGCAAGTGGGAAGAGCCGGGTAAAGTGCCACAATTGGCGCATCTTTGGATGCGCCATTTGTGGGGCTGCTGCAGCCTGGAATTTTTAGGCTGTTGAGGCCCAAAATTCATGGGCCTTGACAGTCTTATAATACCAGGCCACAGCAGTCTGCATTTTACTTGGCTGGTTAACAAAAATAGGGGGATCCCCACGCCATTTTTTTTTCGAGGGGATCCCCTATTTTTGTTAACCAGCCAAGCTAAGCAGACTGCTGTGGCCTGGTATTATCAGGCTTGCAAGGTCCATGGATATTGGATCCTTACCAGCCTGAAAAAACAGGCCTCAGCAGTCTGCTTCATCTGGCTGGTTAACAAAAATAGGGGGGACCCAACGCCTTTTTTTTTCGAGGGGATCCCCTATTTTTGTTAACCAGCCAAGATAAGCAGACTGCTGTGGCCTGGTATTATCAGGCTTGCAAGGTCCATGGATATTGGCTCCTTAACAGCCTGAAAAACCAGGCCTCAGTAGTCTGCTTTATCAGGCTGGTTAACAAAAATAGGGGGGAACCCACGTCATTTTTTTTTTTCGAGGGGATCCCCTATTTTTGTTAATCAGTTCACTTCAGATCAGCCGGGATTCCCTCTGACGTCACTGATGCAGTGCGATGTCCCTGGCTGACCTGAAGTGAAAGTGGGAAGCAATCAATTATGCTAACCACTTCCTCTCCTGTCAGCCAGGAGAGGAGCTCATTCATTCGGGGTTTACTGCGAGACTGTCAGCATTAGCTGCAGTCTCTGCAGTAAACATTAACCCTTTCAGAAGGATTACATTGGGGGGACCTGACTGAACATCGGATAGGTAAGAATAATGTTTCTTTATTATTTTATTTTTATTACAGGTGAACAAGGGCTTCGCAAGGAATGGCAGTAAAATAAAATATTGTCAAAAACTGTGTGTTTATTTCATTAAAATGATTTTTAATTAAAGTGTGTGTGTTTTATTTTTATTTCATACAATAGGATTAATAATTGATAGTTGTCTAATTGACAGCTCTCAATTATTAACCTGGCTTAAACTCACCTTTCAATAGCAAGGTGGCTTTAACCCCTTATTAACCCATTCGCCACCGCTACAGAGCAATGGGAATAGACGGGCAAAGTGCCAGGAAGGGCGAATTTAATTATAGAATTGCCTTTTCTGGGGTGTCTGGGTGCAGATGTTAGTAGCCGGGGGGGGGGCAAAAATAATGGTCCCTCTCTGGGCTATTATTATCTGCCCCCACTCGCTGGCTTTGTTTGTCTGATTGAGAAAATAGGGCGGAGAGTCCACGCATTGTTTTTTCAACAATTTTACACCTCATATATATATATATACATGTCATTGAATTTGTGACACATATATATACATATATATATAAATTTATATTTATAGTTCATACACTTCTACATAGTATAATAGCCGCTAATTCAATTGCCGGCTTTTGTGAAAATACAGAAGCCGACATGAAATGACCAGGGCCGGCGTCAGCACCCGGCACACCCGGGCAAGTGCCGGGGCCCTGAGCAGGTGGGGGGGCCCACTCGCCGTCTGGCACCCCGGCGCCCGTTAGCGGTGTCAGCGCCGCCACTGGGCCCCCCCGCTTGCTCAGGGCCCCAGCTGCGGCCGGCTCAATACTCACCTCTCCCCGTGCCTCCGCTGCCGCAGCTCCGCCTCCGGGCTTCTGGGGGCGTCTGCAGGACGCCGGCGATTCCTCTCACAGCAGCGCCGTTGAATGACGTCATCATTCAGCGGCCTGCTGTGGAAGTGAGCACGTGGACGCCAGACAGGTGAAATGTTTGTGTGTGTGTCTGTGTATGTGTCTCTGTGTGTATGTAGTGTGATGCTTTGTGTGTGTGTGTGTGTGTGTGTCTGTTGTATGTTTGATGGTGGTGGGGGGAGGGCAGTGATGATGATGATGGGAGGCAATGATGATTGATGATGATGGGCAGGCAATGATATTGCTGTGGAGACAATGATGATTATGGGCAGGCATTGATGATGATGGGCAGGCAGTGATGATGATGGGCAGGCAGTGATGATGATGGGCAGGCAGTGATGATGTTGGGCAGGCAATGATATTGATGGGGAGGCAATGATGATTATGGGCAGGCATTGATGATGATGGGCAGGCAGTGATGATGATGGGCAGGCAGTGATGATGATTGGCAGGCAATGATGATTATGGGCAGGCATTGATGATGATGGCAGGCAGTGATGATGATGGGGAGGCGATGATGATGATGGGGAGACAATGATGATGATGGGGAGGCGATGATGATAATGGGCAGGCAATGATGATGATGGGCAGGCAATGATGATGATAATGGGCAGGCAATGATGATGATGGGAGTCTTTCCACGGCGCCCTTTCCTGAGCCGTAACAGTGCAGAACGCAGCACAGTGTAGAGGAGAGCTCCATATTTTGTATGGAGCTTTATATGGGGATCAGTATCCTGTATGGAGCATTATATGAGGGATGGAGGGGTGACATCCTGCATGGGGTATTATATGGGTGATGAGGGGGAGACTGTGGTGCCCATAATATTGTATGGAGGACTGTACTGTCCAGTCTGTACTGTGCGCTGTGAGGATTTGGCGGTTTTTGAGCTATTGTACAATTTACAATAGATATCACTCATGTAATGGAAAAAGAGAAGTGTTTGGCGTTGTGCTATACCCATATTTCTCTGCAGTATCTGTGCATCATGAATCGTGGTCTGTGTTAAAGGGGCCCACTGAGACTCTTTCGCCCGGGGCCCATGAAAACCTGGAGCCGGCCCTGGAAATGACACATGGTTTACATAGAGTTAACCATGTCATTTCATGTTGTTTGATATATTGTTTTCACTAACAATTACATGAGTGTATGTGTGCAAAATTTGACACATGTAGGGGTTAATTAAAGGTGTAAATTCGTAGCAAAAAAGTCCGTTTTTTTACAACGAATTTACACCTTTAATTAACCCCTACAGGTGTGAAATTTTGCACACATACACTCATGTAATTGTTTGTGAAAACCATATATCAAACTACATGAAAATACATGGTTAACTCTATGTAAACCATGTGTCATTTCATGTCGGGTGCTTCTGTATTTTCACAAAAGCCGGCATTACCCGGCAATTGAATCAGAGGCTATTTTACTATGTAGAAGTGTATGAACTATAAATATACGTATATATATATATATGTCACAATGACATGTGTATATATATATATATATATATATATATATATATTGTAACATTTCCAGGGGTATTTAGCTCTAGGATCGCTGTCTGGGTAGACAGAATGGCACGGAAACAGTTCATTCAGACAGCAGTTTGGTGAAAACTGGCCGCAACCAGTTTTATTAAAGTCCACAGCACACAGATAAAAACAATGCATAAACAAAAGACCTAGGCTTGTCTAGCCTCTAATTACACTTAGATAGATGGCCCTCTCTATCCAGGACCCAGACTCTACCAGTCTGTGCCCAAAACAACACATATCACATATGTTACCAGTATGGAGTTTCACAGACACTCCTCTTTATGTCTGAAGGCAACTCCAACGTCCAGACTTGAGAGAGGTCACCTCCTATTCAGTCGTCACCAGCATGGAGTGTCGCAGAGTCTCCTCTTTGTGTCCGGGGTACCTCGAGCACCCAGACAGAGAGAGCCCACCTCCCGGAGTCTCCTTCCGTGCCTGGACTCCTGTCCAGACTGAATGAGCTCCCTGACTGTGCTCCCAAGCACCTACTTCTGGCTTCCTAATCAACACCTGAGTGGATTCAGGTCTGAGCTGCAAGCGTGTACTGAATGGCAGGTGTAGTGACCTTTCTTTACCACCAGGTTTACAAAGCCACACATTTCGCTCATACCAGTCAGCAAGGTACTTTGGTGAAATATACACCTCATTCACCACATATTCCTTCACTGTCTCACATATCCCCCCCCTCTTCTCCAGACCGGAGGGCTGGTCATCCAGACCGGAGGGCTGGTCAACAATCCTAAAGAGACAGTGAACTCCGGACCAGTTATGTCCAACACCAAGTTCATCTTCACCATTGTCATCTGTATCTTCACTTAAAGCAACCGCACTACGCTGTACCGTCCCAGGCCTATGCTCTCTGCGGGCCTCGGGTGTCCTGCACGGTTTCAGCTTGACTTTAGTGCCAGCCTCAGTCTCGGTATAGTGGCTCACCAGATAAGTACGACCAGGCACGTCAGAACAGCTCTGCTGATTCTTCCTCAGAAACTTTCGTACCTCCTGTTTTTGGGGCACTGACCCTGTGTCACCAACTGTCACAGGAGGTATAGGGGTTTTCTCTAATTCCCCCTGAACTTTCTTTAGCACATCTACTTTCTTAAATATCAGCTGATTCATAAATTCTATCTCACAGAACCCAAGCGCCTCTGTCATGGTCTCTGACCATTCCGAGCCACACTGTTCAAACGATTGGCACTGTAGAGGGAGCTGATCGTTTTTCTTGGTCGGTACACATAATTTATCCTCTTCTGGTACAGGCTCACTTTGCATAAGACTCAGAGCTCTTACTTCTTTCTCCAGGAGATCCTCATGGCTACGCATCTTCTCCTGTAGTTGTTGGACGTCCTTTACGTCTTCGGCCCCTTCTTCAGGCTCTTCTGGTAGGACATGCTCAGAAGCCCTACCATCAGTCTTCTTTTCCACCACGTTCTGCATCCCATCTGAGCTCCCATGTATCGGCAGCGGCAACGGAGCGACACATCGCCCCTCCCACTCACTGGGACGTGGTTCAAGTGTAGACTCCATGAAAATGCGCCTGAGCTCACCAAGGCCAACCCGAGGTCTCAAAATCTCATCTTGGGATTTATCCAGATCCTTTGGGTCGCTCGGGAACTCCGATGGCGTACCGGGCGCCGAACTTCCGGCCCAAGCTTCGCGAGTCGCAGCCACGGATCCGGACAGTACACCGTCCACGCCGCTGTCTCCAGCAGAAACATATTCCGGGGCAGAGTCATTCCCCACATCTTCAGTCTTGTTCCTCACAGCTTCACTTGAGACATCAGCCTCTGGTGAGGCACCTGGCCTGGTGTCCACCACTTCCATGGCTTTCTCCACCTCTGCAGCATCACCTTCAGAGTCCTTGGCCTGATGCAGATCCACACCATACATTGATAACTTCTCATTTTCAACAGCATCCACTTGTGCTGTGTTCAGTTTCAGAGTCCTGTCTTTCACCTTAGTCTTCGCCAGGGAACCGGCCAACTGTACAACATCTTCAGATGCCATCCTCCGTCCGACTGCAAGGTCAGCCTCAGCCTTCCTCTCAGGACTCTCAATCTCCTCTGCTACCATGCCTTCCTCACTTGCACTGGTTGCTTTATTGTCATCAGATGACTCAGTATCACCACCACTATCCCTGTCTGACCCCCTTTTCTCAGCCACATCTGGCTCACTTTCAGGGTTAGACACTTCATTTTCATTCACATCCGGCTCACTGTCAGGGTTATACAATTCATTCTCATTCACATCTTGACTGGAACCTTTTTAACATGCATCCACAAATTAACTTCACCATCTATCCCGGTTCCCTCGGGTGGCCCCTCAAGTATTGACTATTGATAACCTCACACTATACTTCCATATAGCTCAGTACAGGCTGATTTACGACCTCCCCGGGACTTCAGTGTCCCTAACAATGGGTTATTGTTCATGCAGCATGAGGGAAAACCCCTCCTCGAGCCGGGGGTCTTGGGAACCTCATTTAAACCATTACATTTTCCTGTGCCCTTTTTGAGTGGGGGCTCCACCGCTCACTCCCAAAATTTTCACAGGGGCCAGGGGCAGGGACACTCGGTTTCCCAGAACCCCATCCTCGTCTCCCCAAAATCACCCGCAAAGAAATTTCATCCTTTTCACGGCTCACAATCATCACTATTATGATTGCTCATACATTATCAATATCAGCATCATCATCATGGTCCATCATTTCAAATCATCATTTTCATTATCAATATTATCAGGGCATCATCATTATCACAAAGTTTAACGGGCCCCTAGCATTTTTTTCCGCCCCTCGGGGCTGCCACCCCCTAGGGGCTTCACCACACTGTCCCCCAAAAAATTTTTCCCCCCCAGATCCTTAGACCGGGGAAAGTCATTACCCAATATACAGGGGGCACCAGGTTTTTTTACTACCCCCACTTCAATGAAACCTCCCCGAGTTTAGGGACCAAGTCCACGGCAGTCTCTGGGGAACTTTTGGTGCTCCATGGATGCACACCATACTCAGGTGTACAGGATGAAGTCCCCATCAATCAGGGTTCCATACGGGAAATCACGGCTCCGATCCAAGAGGGGCCCCCGCTGGGCACCATCTACAACCCCCGGGGGCCCCTGTGGTCCAGTCTCTTCGGCTGAGGTGGACACACACACAGGTTCTGCGCAAGAGAGGGGCCTGCCCATCACCAAAAAGGGTCCCCCTCTATTGGACAGTTCGCTGCAATTTCACGCCAGCTCCAAAAGTCCATCACACTCCCCCCCACATGCCCCTCGGGGCCGAACCCCTTATCACATAAAACCCCATGTCCCCAACACTGGGAACGCTCTTACCGGAGAGTTCGCGTCCGGGGAAACCCGAGTG
>JARQOD010000001.1:236874867-236945463 GCA_033576555.1 Oophaga sylvatica | reverse complement strand
GGTTACATAAATTAATAAATTATTTTATAAATTAATCCATATTAATTAATAAATTAACAATCCAACAACCAATCCACCCATCACATGGGCGATTTTCCCACAAATTAACATCACGACTGAAATTGGGGAGGGCGGGAGGATCTTCTTTTCTTTCAGAAGCTGACTGAGATCGTATAACACTGCAGGGCTATTTATAGCACAACAATAGCCCGCCAAATCAAAGTCCACCATAAACACCTTTAAAATTGGGCACCAAAAACTGGGTCAAACCGGGTTTAAACCAGCTCATGGTACTTACCACAGCTCACTTACTGGCCCCAAAATGACCTTTAAAAATATATACACACAAAAATTCATGGCCTATGTGGTCATGTCCCCCCTTATTAAATGCTTATTTTACGGGGGGGCGAAATTATCGCACATAATCCCACCCCCCCACCCACATTACCAACATATCCGCCCCCCCACCACACTACACACTAATCCCGCCCCCCCACCACATTACCACACATATCCCGCCCGCCACCACATTACCACACACAATCCCCGCCCCACCACATTGCCCACACACAAACACATCACCACACACAATCCCGCCCCCCCACCACATTATCACACCCAAAAACCCACCTCCCACCACATTACCACACATAATCCCACCCGCCACCACTTACCCACATAAACCCGCCCCCACCACATTACCACACATAATCCCCCCCCCCACCACATTACTGCTCATAATCCCGCTCCCCCACCACGTAACAACACATAACCCGCCCCCCCACCACATTACCACACAATAATCCCCACCCCACCACATTACCCGCTCATAATCCCGCACCCCCACCACATACTGCTCATATCCCGCCTCCCACCACATACTGCTCTAATCCCGCCCCAAACCACAGTACTACACATAATCCCGCCCCCCACCACTTACCACACATAATCCCCCGCCACCACCATTACCACACACAATCCCCCCGCCCACCACATCACCACACACAAACACATCACCACACACAATCCCGGCCCCCCACCACATTATCACACAAAATCCCACCTCCCACCACATTACCAACATAATCCCACCCGCCACCACATTACCACACATAAACCCACCCCCACCACATTACCACACATAATCCCGCCCCCCACCACATTAACTGCTTCAAATCCCGCTCCCCCCACCATGTAACAACACATAATCCCGCCCCCCACCACATTTTACACACATAATCCCGCACCCCCACCACATTACCGCTCATAATCCCCCACCCCCACCACATTACTGCTCATAATCCCGCCTCCCCACTACATTACCGCTCATAATCCTGCACCCCCACCACATTATGCTCATAATCCCGCCCTCCCACCACATTACTGCTCATAATCCCCCCCCCAACCACAATACTACACATAATCCCGCCCCCCACCACATTACCGCTCATAATCCCCACCCCCACCACATTACTGCTTATATCCCGCCCGCCCACCACATCACCACACAATTCCACCCCCCACATCACCGCACACAATCCCGCCCCCCACCACATTACCACACACAATCTTGCCCGCCACCACATTACCACACATAATCCCACCCCCCCCCACATTACTGCTCTTAATCCCCCCCCACCACATTACCGCTCATAATCCCGCCCCCACCACATTACCACACATAATCCCGCCCCCCACCACATTACCGCTCATAATCTCGCCCCCCCACCACATTACCACACATAATCCCGCCCCCACCACATTACTGCTCATAATCCCGCCCAACCACTACATTACAGCTCATAATCCCACCCCCCACCACATCACCACACACAATTCCAGCTCCCACCACATCACCACACACAACACAATCCTACCTGCCACCACATTAACGCACATAATCCTGCCCCCCACCACATTACTGCTCATAATCCCGCCCACCATCATATTACCACACATAATTCCCCCACCCACCACATTATGCTCAAATCCCGCCCCTCACCACTTACCGTTCATAATCCCCCCCCACCACATTACCACACACAATCCACCCCCCACACATCATCACACATAATTCCAGCCCCCACCACATCACCACACATAATCCCGGCCCCCCACCACATTACATCACATAATCCCACCCCCACCACATTACCGCTCATATTCCTGCCCCCCACCACATTACCACTCATAATCCCGCCCCCAACCATATTCCGCACATAATCACGCCCCCCAACCACATACCGCTCATAATACCGCCCCCCACCACATTACCACACACAATTCCGCCCCCCACCACATCACCTCATATAATCCCCGCCCCCCCACCACATTTTCCACACATAATCCTGCCCCACACCACATTACCGCTCATAAATCCGCCCCCCACCACATCACAACCATAATCCGGGCCCCCCCAAAACATCACCTCACATAATCCCGCCCCCCCACCACATTACCACACATAACACCCCCCCCCACCCACATTACCACACTTAATCCTGCCCCCCCCACATCACCTCACATAAACCCGCCCCCCCCACCACATACCACACATAATACCCGCCCCCCACCACATTACCACACTTAATCCTGCCCCCCACCACTTTACCACACATAATAACACCCCCACCACATTACCACACATAATCCCCCCCCCGCCACCACATTACCACACATAATCCCGCCACCACCACATTGCTGCTCATAATCCCGCCCCCCACCACATTACCGCTCATAATCCCGCACCCCCACCACATTACTGCTCATAATCCGGCCCTCCCACCACATTACCGCACATAATCCTTCCCCCCCACCACATTAACACACACAATCCCGCCCCCACCACATCCACCACACATAATCCAGGCCTCCCACCACATCACCTCACATAATCCCGGCCCCCCACCACATCACCTCACATAATCCCACCCCACCACCCCATTACCACACATAACCCGCCCCCCCACCACATTACCACAATTAATCCTGCCCTCCCACATTACCACACAAAGGGTCCGTCCCCACACATTACCACACGAGGGTTGTCCCACACATTACCACATGAGGCTCCCCTCCCCACACATTACCACACGAGGCTCCGTCCCCACACATTGCCACACGAGGCTCCGTCCCCCCACATTACCACACGAGCTCCGTCCCCCCACATTACCACATGAGGTTCCGTCCCCCCACATTATCACACGAGTCTCTGTTCCCACACATTACCACACAGGCTCGGGCCCCACACATTACCACACAAGGCCCTCCCCACACATTACCACCGAGACTCCATCACTACACATTACCACAAGAGGCTCCATCCTCACACATTACCACATGAGGCTCCGTCCAAAACATTACCACACGAGGCTCCGTCCCCCCACATTACCACACGAGGCTCCGTCCCCCACATTACCACACGAGACTCCGCCCTACACATATACCACAAGAGGCTCCATCCCCACACATTACCACATGAGGCTCCGTCGAAATACATTACCACACAGGCTCCGTCCCCCCACATACCAAAATGAGGCTCTGTCCCCCCACATTATTACACGAGGCTCCGTCCCCACACATTACCACACGAGGCTCGGTCCCCACACATTACCACACGAGGCACTGTCCCCACACATTACTAAATGAGACTCTGTTCCCCCACATTAACACACGAAGCTCCGTCCCCCCACATTACCACACGAGGCTCGTCCCCCCACATTACCACACGGGGCTCCGTCCTAAACACATTACCACACAAGACTCCATCCCCACACAAGCATCTTACTGAATCCAGTTTGTTTTCGATTTTATACTGTGAATAAAATGTATCATTAGTATTATTCAGATTTTTGATGATTATTATTGTTATTAACTTCATTTTAATTTCATTTACCACCTACGTAAGCGCTACTGAATGTTGTCATTATTTACTTTAGTTTAACCACCAGCAGCATTAATTATATAGCAATGAGTGTGCCGAGCGTTAGCTGGCTGGAAACAGCTAGTATATATATATTATATATATATATATATATATATATATATATATGTATTCTATGTGTGTATATCTATGTTTACAAGGAAAGAAAGGTTTTTTTTTTAATTACGATATTTCTCTCCCATTGACTTGCATTGGGTTTCCGGTATCGGCGATACCCGATACTTTCTGAGTATCCCGATACTTTTTGAGTATCGGGTCGATCCAATCCGATCCGATATTTCTGGATATCGGGCAGTATCGCTCAACACTAATGGTAAAAATTAAAATATCACATTTTTGCAGACTTTGCTTATGCCCCGAGTCTCACTAATGTAAAAACTATATATGCCAAATTTCAAGACGATCGAACAATATACTTTTATCAGTTTAGTAAAAGTATGCAAAAAACAGATTTTCAATATTAAGTATTTTTTATTAGAAATTCAAACAATTAAAAACGTAGAATAATAGTGACAAAAACAGTAACATTGATGGCAGTATCATACGTATTAAATGATTTACACTTATGTGCTGTGAAAGATGCAACTCCTTCTTTTGTTCACTTGGCGACGGCTTTTCTGTGATACTCGACAACTCTTAACAAGAACTGTTTCTGTTGTTCATCTCTGATTGAATTATTACTCTTCTTTATCAGAGCAATGCCCCTATCCGTGGTGTCATTCACCACCTTAAGAGCATTGACGGAGCTTCTTAGTGTATCACTGCAATATTCTTCTATGTCATGGATCCAAACAATTCAAAAAATGTCTTTGTTTTAAACAAAACCGCTGAGGTCTTTTCCTTCAAAAACTAGGTTTTTACCTTCCAACCATTTCAGTGCCTTTTTATTTGCAGGTTTCATTCTTAAATTTGAAAAAACATCTTATCCTTCTAAGCCTGACCGATACATTCATCCAAAAATGCCAATCCTATGTTAGTTTCTGACAGATACCAAATGTGTCTCTTAGACACTGTGAGGGTACTTTCTCTGACATCTTTATCTGGATAATATTGCAAAAGCTGTAGCATCTCCAAATCATTCTTTGGAGCCCATCGACTTACAAATGCCTCGTGCCAAAAGTGGACATATATTAGACAGACAAAACTTGCTACTTTTCTTATTCCTTTCAATTCAGTATTAGAAATAAGCAATTGTTTAGTGAATAGCACAATTTTGATTACATATATGACCTTTGCCATCCACCTTGCTTCAGTCAGAGCCCCTGGAACCATCGTTTTCATCCCAACCTCCAAGATATAGAAGTGATAGTTGTAATAGCTCTTTGTAATCTTCTCCTGGAAGACTGCCATCTTTCAAGACATTGTTGAGGCAGTCCGCCATTTTCACACGCTGTTCTTCTAGAAAACCTTGAATGGGATTTTCCTTCATCTAACATCGTGGAATAGAACTTCTTATCAAATGAATTCCACTGATTTGGAACTTTTGGAAAATCTGGATGTCAGGACCACTTGATGGTATGTTACAACAGTTAGCAAACACTCCTTTCAAGATTAATTCGTGGTTGTGGTGGCGGCAAGCCAACCACAACAATGGTCGCCCAAATTCAGTTTCAATTCTGATACATGCTCCTTGGATCATTCCTGTATTAGATTGCAGTTGTATCAAAATATATACCAATGATACGGTCATATAGCGTGAATCGGTCCACCTCCTGAATAACAACTTCAGCCATTAGCTCAACAGTACCTTTCTGGGCAACAGGTATGCCAAGAAAATGTTCAAAATCTTTTCCAGTTACAAGAACAGCAACTCTATCTTCTAGAGTTTTGACACTGCCACAGGCAACCGAGGGCAACAATTTACTATCCCAATGTAAGACTAAATGAGGAGGATTTTTCAAACAGTGACTTTTCCATGTTCTCAGCCATTTGTCTTCTGTTAATCGCCCGAGCTTGGAAAACGGTAGATGGAGATATGGAAATGCATGAAACATGGTGACCAAGGCTTTTTGCAGTTGCAATAAATGAAGTACTTGCTTGTCGAATGGAGAGTTATTCTCGATCCCATGTAGCCGTGAGTGTGTGATGAAGAGGTTTTAATCTATGACCTGCACAAGATTTTTTCACTGGTGGTGCAGAAAATGTGTCCTCTTCGTGAATTGATGATGATGGAGATGAGACTGAGTGTTTCTCTATAACTGTCTTGTTCATTTTGGCGATTTCTTTATAATGTTTCATCTTGTATGCCTCCTTTTTTTCTGTATTTATTTTCTTCTTTTTAATTTGTGAGGCAAGAACCTTATCTACACCACTCATTGATGAACTCATACGATCCTCTCTTTGTGACATAAGGAATGCTTTATCGTCTTCTGGCACGCTAATCGTGGACATCACATTTTGCCTGGCAATATCAAATAGCTCAACAAGATCACCTTTCCAAATCTGCCACTTCATATTTGCTTTGTCAGTGTTTCTTGAGATCTCTTTACCCAGATGTTGATATTCCTTATATAACTTTTGTATACGAGTACAGATATTCTCCTCTGTCATGACAGGGATACTTGCTTTCTTCCACACTTCCTGTAGTTTAATACTTGTGGATTTAGCAGCACACGAGAGTGTTTCTTTAATTTCCTCGTGATGGTAAATAAAAACTAAAAGTACTTGTTCCTTGGAAGCAGGGGTGGGATTCAGCCGGTTGTCCCCGGTTCAGTGGAACCGGTTGTTAAAAAATCAGCCGGTTCCCCGTACCGGGGAGATTCTTAACTGCGATCCGGTACTTTGTTGCAGTGCCGGCGCGCCGCAAGATGAAGGAGGGAACCAGGGCCGGCGCAATACTTACCTCTCCCGTGCCACCGTTGCAGCAGCTCCGAGCTCCAGGGGGCGCCGGCGCTTCCTCTCTCACAGCAGCGCCGCTGAATGACGTCATCATTCAGCGGCCAGCTGTGGCAGAGAGCGCAAGGACGCCAGACAGATGAGGTGGGTGTGTGTGTGTGTGTGTCTGCCTGCGTGCCTGCGTGTGTGTGTGTGGTAGTGTGTGTGTGTGTGTGTGTCTGCCTGCGTGCCTGCATGTGTGTGTGTGGCATTTTTGGCAGTTTAATTAGAACTATTGCTCTGTTTTGTTCTTACTGGCTCCTTGTTTATCTTCACAATCAATTTTTGTGTCTGTGTTCCTAAATCTGATAACAGAACTAAAAAAAAGACATATAAGAATTATAAACTCTCTGGTCAGACTTGAGCTCACTGACCGATTCTCCGTTCACTCATTCTGCAGCTACCAATACACAGCGCAACACGGAGGCAATAGAAGGCAGATGGTGTAAAACAAAAATGCCAAAACCTGATTGCAAAAAAAAAAAAAGTTTTTAGGCAAAAAAATGCATTTAAGTAAAGAAAGATGGTGGAAACCCCCAGAAGAAGTTTAATCACCTAAGTGGATCATCAATACAGTGCTGCTGTGAAAATCCACGGGCACCCCACAGTGTAAATATAACGGGTGTGCTCGGGGTATGCTGGGGTCACATTTAGGCTATGTTCACACTGCGACTTTTTATCTGGTGATCAGAAATTGTCAGTTTTTAAAGCAAAAGACGCTTCAGGAGTCGCTGGAGGTTTGTAAACCTGTGCCTTTTCTCACAATTCTTTTTGTCTTTTCTAAGTGCTTTGTCGGCATTTTTTTTAGTTTTTTTTTCAGCTGTTTCTAGCTATCTTTTTACTGAAGTTTTCCAAACTTTTTTCTAACTCCATTTTACAATGAGTAAAACTCTCCTTTTTTTTAAAGTACTGAGAAAACACTCGAAAACACTCCTGAACGTCATTTTAGCCTTCCCATTGACTTCTGTTGTAAAGTATTGAGGGTCTTCCTAGCGGAAAATGCTGGAAGAACTTTTTGGGGCCTGATTCCTCACCGCTTATCTGCATACTTTTTTTTAGAGGTTTTTGGAGCAGAAACAGAGTGTAAACTCTCCAAATCCTCAACCAAAAATGCAAATCTCAAAAAGGATCTGCTCAGTTTCTGTTCTGAAAACTCTGCAAAAACCCTCAGTGCGCACATCGCCATTTATGATTGTTTTTTTTTTTTAAGTCACTTATTTTATGCTTTGTGGTTTTCGCTGCACCAAATTCATCGAAATGGCACATGCGATTCATGAATTTTGCTTTTTGTGACCATCTAGTGTAAAAAGTTGCACGTTTTGGAAAATGCCTCCAAAAATGCTGCTTTTTCACTGGCGTACATAAGATCACTATGGGGGACTGGAGTAGAGTTGCTCCAAATTTTGTGACTTTTTGTTTTAAAAAGTCGAATTTCATGAATCTGTCTGAAACATTTGGAAAAGTCGCATTGATGTAAAAATCCGTTGATGATTTTTTTTACCAATAAAATTGTGACTAATAGAGAGGTATTCACGCCAAATGCCTGGTGGAAATGTAGTAATGAATCGGACCCTTGGAGTATTTGACATCCTGAACATATGACTAGCGAGTGGTGTCACCGTACACATTAATAAGACCATTCTTCGGATTGTTTTGTTAACGCTTTTTCCACCCTTTGTTTTAGGCCTCTTTCACACATCCATCTTTTTGTATCAGGCATGATCCGGCGTGTTGGTAAAAAAGCTGATCCGGTACCGGATGTGTTTTTTTTTTACCATTGACTTTCATTAGCACCGGATCATGCCTGATGTCATTGCGTTGTATCCGTTTTTGTCCGGATCCGGCGGAAATATACATTCCGGCGGCCGGACAAAACGGAGCATGTAACATTTTTTATTTTTGCCAGAGCCGCCTGATGTGCCTGAAGCGGCGCATCAGGCGGCCGGAAACAATAGAAGTCAATGGAACCGGATCAGACTTTTGTGCAATCCGTCAAAGTCTGATCCGGATTCTGGAAATCAAGGTTTACTACTACTACTACTACTACTACTACATTTTCCAGTGTCTCCGGGCATCCAAAACCCTCTTTTTCTGGGTTCAAAAGTTCAGGTCGGATCCAGCAAAAAAATGGATCCGTTGCATCAGTTTTTTTATTTCAGCGCCGGACTTCAGTGTTCGACGGATCATGCCTGATACAAAAAGACGGATGTGTGAAAGAGGCCTTAGTGGACGCTCTAAAAAAAGTCAGATACTGAAGGGGAAGTCCGCATCAATGTCAAGGAGGCGGCATATGTCCGTATTAAAGAATATAGACACCGTTGGGAGTAATATATACAGGTGTGGGATTCAGCCGGTTCTCCACGGTTCGGTGGAACCTGTTGTTAAAAAAGCAGTGCTGCGGTGCTGTATGTGTGATGGTGGTGGGGGGAGGCAATGATGGTGGTGAGGAGGCGATGATGATGGGGAGGCAATGATAATGGGAAGGCAATGATGTAAATGATATTAATGGGGAGGCAATGATGATGATGGGGAGGCAATGATAATGGGAAGGCAATGATGATGATATTAATGGGGAGGCAATGATAATGGGAAGGCAATGATGATGATGATGTTAATGGGAGGCAATGATGATGATAATGGGCAGGCAATGATGATGATAATGGGGAGTCTTTCCACAGCGCCCTTTCCTGAGCCGTAACAGTGCAGAACGCAGCACAGTGTAGAGGAGAGCTCCATATTTTGTATGGAGCATGATATGTGGTCCAGTATTCTGTATGGAGCATTATATTGGATCCAGTATTTTGTATGGAGCATTATATGGGGACCAGTATCCTGTATGGAGCATTATATGTGGTCCAGTATTCTGTATGGAGCATTATATTGGGTCCAGTATTCTGTATGGAGCATTATATGGGGGATGGCAGGGTGACATCCTGCATGGGGTATTATATGGGTGATGAGGGGGAGACTATGTGGTGCCCATAATATTGTATGGAGGACTGTACTGTCCGGTCTGTACTGTGCGCTGTGAGGATTTGGCGGTTTCTGAGCTATTGTACAATTTACAATAGATATCACTCATGTAATGGAAGAAGAGAAATGTTTGGCGTTGTGCTATACCCATATTTCTCTGCAGTATCTGTGCATCATGAATCGTGGTCTATGTTAAGGGGGCCCACTGAGACTCTTTTTCCCGGGGCCCATAAAAACCTGGAGCCGGCACTGAGGGGAACTCCGGAGTCGGGCTCTGCTTCCTAGCCGGAATCCATACAGCGCGGCACACTGATACACTCACACCATGATACACCGCCGGGCGCGGCCCTAGCGCACTGATATCTCTGGAGTGCAGTGCGGCGATTGGGTACCGCGGCCATCTTCTCAGTCACGAGGAGGAGGCACGCGGCACAGCACAGGCTGCACACAGCTACTCCGCCGCCCCGCTAGCTACCCGGCCGATCCCTAGTGTCAGTGGACAGTGTGTAAGGCACTGTGGCAGCTGCACTGCAGACATTAGAGAAAAGGACTTAACTCAAGGAGGGCTCTCAGGGCGGTGTTGAAGTTTGGCCCTGGCTGGGCCTGGCCTTTGCGTTGCGGTGAGTAACTAGCCCGGGCTGGGGGCTTCATAGGGCCGGGTGGGGGTGATGGCAGAAAATGCAGATCATGTGATTATGGATTGTAATGATGACCAGTCACCAAATGATTGATCCTGGGTGTAAAGAAAACGCAGCACTGCCTGGAGTGGACTGAGCCAGCGCTGATATATGTACAGGCCTCCATCCATGACTGGCCGCAGCGCTGATATGTGTACAGGCCTCCATCCATGACTGGCCGCAGCGCTGATATATGTACAGGCCTCCATCCATGACTGGCTGCAGTCTTGATATGTGTACATATCAAAAAACTGACCGGCACATCCAAACATAAATTCAGTGTGAACAGGTGCTAAACCTAGAGTCACCAACTCATATACATACAAGAGAAAAAGGTAGCACACTGCAGCGCTATAGCTTGCAAACACGAAATATGAAAAATATGAAAAATGAATTGCATCATTACCTTAGAAATATGAAAAATTGAGAAGTCTTAGCGCATAAGATGGCCAAATTATGTGAGCCTGATAGCCACGTCAAGGCTCTTCTCGTATATCAGGTCCTAACTAATGCCTATCCTCGCTTAGAAAAGTCTGTCTGCATGGGAACGTATGAATCCTCTCTTCAGACTAAAATCTACATCTCTGTGGAGGGGTGATGAACCTGTTGTAATTAAAAAGCCTGTGACCACCAGGTGGAGTGCTCAGGTAGAAGGTAAATGAATACATATCAAAAAACTTACCGGCACATCCAAACATAGATTCAGTGTGAACAGGTGCTAAACCTAGAGTCACCAACTCATATAAATACAAGAGAAAAAGGTAGCACACTGCAGCGCTATAGCTTGCAAACACGAAATATGAAAAATATGAAAAATGAAATGCATCATTACCTTAGAAATATGAAAAATTGAGAAGTCTTAGCGCATAGATGGCCAAATTATGTGAGCCTGATAGCCACGTCAAGGCTCTTCTCGTATATCAGGTCCTAACTAATGCCTATCCTCGCTTAGAAAAGTCTGTCTGCATGGGAACGTATGAATCCTCTCTTCAGACTAAAATCTACATCTCTGTGGAGGGGTGATGAACCTCTTGTAATTAAAAAGCCTGTGACCACCAGGTGGAGTGCTCAGGTAGAAGGTAAATGAATACATATCAAAAAACTGACCGGCACATCCAAACATAGATTCAGTGTGAACAGGTGCTAAACCTAGAGTCACCAACTCATATACATACAAGAGGAAAAGGTAGCACACTGCAGCGCTATAGCTTGCAAACACGAAATATAAAAAATATGAAAAATGAATTGCATCATTACCTTAGAAATATGAAAAATTGAGAAGTCTTAGCGCATAAGATGGCCAAATTATGTGAGCCTGATAGCCACGTCAAGGCTCTTCTCGTATATCAGGTCCTAACTAATGCCTATCCTCGCTTAGAAAAGTCTGTCTGCATGGGAACGTATGAATCCTCTCTTCAGACTAAAATCTACATCTCTGTGGAGGGGTGATGAACCTGTTGTAATTAAAAAGCCTGTGACCACCAGGTGGAGTGCTCAGGTAGAAGGTAAATGAATACATATCAAAAAACTGACCGGCACATTCAAACATAGATTCAGTGTGAACAGGTGCTAAACCTAGAGTCACCAACTCATATACATACAAGAGAAAAAGGTAGCACACTGCAGAGCTATAGCTTGCAAACACGAAATATAAAAAATATGAAAAATGAATTGCATCATTACCTTAGAAATATGAAAAATTGAGAAGTCTTAGCGCATAAGATGGCCAAATTATGTAAGACTAATAGCCACGTCAAGGCTCTTCTCGTATATCAGGTCCTAACTAATGCCTATACTCGCTTAGAAAAGTCTGTCTGCATGGGAACGTATGAATCCTCTCTTCAGACTAAAATCTACATCTCTGTGGAGGGGTGATATACCTGTTGTAATTAAAAAGCCTGTGACCACCAGGTGGAGTGCTCAGGTAGAAGGTAAATGAATACATATCAAAAAACTGACCGGCACATCCAAACATAGATTCAGTGTGAACAGGTGCTAAACCTAGAGTCACCAACTCATATACATACAAGAGAAAAAGGTAGCACACTGCAGCGCTATAGCTTGCAAACACGAAATATGAAAAATATGAAAAATTAATTGCATCATTACCTTAGAAATATGAAAAATTGAGAAGTCTTAGCGCATAAGATGGCCAAATTATGTGAGCCTGATAGCCACGTCAAGGCTCTTCTCGTATATCAGGTCCTAACTAATGCCTATCCTCGCTTAGAAAAGTCTGTCTGCATGGGAATGTATGAATCCTCTCTTCAGACTAAAATCTACATCTCTGTGGAGGGGTGATGAACCTGTTGTAATTAAAAAGCCTGTGACCACCAGGTGGAGTGCTCAGGTAGAAGGTAAATGAATACATATCAAAAAACTGACCGGCACATCCAAACATAGATTCAGTGTGAACAGGTGCTAAACCTAGAGTCACCAACTCATATACATACAAGAGAAAAAGGTAGCACACTGCAGCGCTATAGCTTGCAAACACGAAATATGAAAAATATGAAAAATGAATTGCATCATTACCTTAGAAATATGAAAAATTGAGAAGTCTTAGCGCATAAGATGGCCAAATTATGTGAGCCTGATAGCCACGTCAAGGCTCTTCTCGTATATCAGGTCCTAACTAATGCCTATCCTCGCTTAGAAAAGTCTGTCTGCATGGGAACGTATGAATCCTCTCTTCAGACTAAAATCTACATCTCTGTGGAGGGGTGATGAACCTGTTGTAATTAAAAAGCCTGTGACCACCAGGTGGAGTGCTCAGGTAGAAGGTAAATGAATACACATCAAAAAACTGACCGGCACATCCAAACATAGATTCAGTGTGAACAAGTGCTAAACCTAGAGTCACCAACTCATATACATACAAGAGAAAAAGGTAGCACACTGCAGCGCTATAGCTTGCAATCACGAAATATGAAAAATATGAAAAATGAATTGCATCATTACCTTAGAAATATGAAAAATTGAGAAGTCTTAGCGCATAAGATGGCCAAATTATGTGAGCCTGATAGCCACGTCAAGGCTCTTCTCGTATATCAGGTCCTAACTAATGCCTATCCTCGCTTAGAAAAGTCTGTCTGCATGGGAATGTATGAATCCTCTCTTCAGACTAAAATCTACATCTCTGTGGAGGGGTGATGAACCTGTTGTAATTAAAAAGCCTGTGACCACCAGGTGGAGTGCTCAGGTAGAAGGTAAATGAATAAATATCAAAAAACTGACCGGCACATCCAAACATAGATTCAGTGTGAACAGGTGCTAAACCTAGAGTCACCAACTCATATACATACAAGAGAAAAAGGTAGCACACTGCAGCGCTATAGCTTGCAAACACGAAATATGAAAAATATGAAAAATGAATTGCATCATTACCTTAGAAATATGAAAAATTGAGAAGTCTTAGCGCATAAGATGGCAAAATTATGTGAGCCTGATAGCCACGTCAAGGCTCTTCTCGTATATCAGGTCCTAACTAATGCCTATCCTCGCTTAGAAAAGTCTGTCTGAATGGGAACGTATGAATCCTCTCTTCAGACTAAAATCTACATCTCTGTGGAGGGGTGATGAACCTGTTGTAATTAAAAAGCCTGTGACCACCAGGTGGAGTGCTCAGGTAGAAGGTAAATGAATACATATCAAAAAACTGACCGACACATCCAAACATAGATTCAGTGTGAACAGGTGCTAAACCTAGAGTCACCAACTCATATACATACAAGAGAAAAAGGTAGCACACTGCAGCGCTATAGCTTGCAAACACGAAATATGAAAAATATGAAAAATGAATTGCATCATTACCTTAGAAATATGACCCCTCCACAGAGATGTAGATTTTAGTCTGAAGAGAGGATTCATACGTTCCCATGCAGACAGACTTTTCTAAGCGAGGATAGGCATTAGTTAGGACCTGATATACGAGAAGAGCCTTGACGTGGCTATCAGGCTCACATAATTTGGCCATCTTATGCGCTAAGACTTCTCAATTTTTCATATTTCTAAGGTAATTATGCAATTCATTTTTCATATTTTTCATATTTTGTGTTTGCAAGCTATAGCGCTGCAGTGTGCTACCTTTTTCTCTTGTATGTATATGAGTTGGTGACTCTAGGTTTAGCACCTGTTCACACTGAATCTATGTTTGGATGTGCCGGTCAGTTTTTTGATATGTATTCATTTACCTTCTACCTGAGCACTCCACCTGGTGGTCACAGGCTTTTTAATTACAACAGGTTCATCACCCCTCCACAGAGATGTAGATTTTAGTCTGAAGAGAGGATTCATACGTTCCCATGCAGACAGACTTTTCTAAGCGAGGATAGGCATTAGTTAGGACTAGTGTTGAGCGATACGATACTGCAAATATCGGGTATCGACCGATATTAGCTGTATCGGGCTTTCGATTCCGAGTACCGATATTTTCGTCATATCGGATACCGGAATCGGATTTGTCACTGTCACTGTGAGTGTCCGTCGGTCGGGTCTGTCAGGAGTCAGCGGCACTTACCTGGCAGAAGATCTCCGGCGGTCACGTCCTGGACTGCTTGATGGCCGCCATTATCTTCTCCCTGGCGGTCACATGCAGTTTTTCACGATAACTGCAGTGACTGCAGGGTAATCCCGGCCGTAAACCAGTCCGATGACGTCACCGCCGGGGAAGCAGGTAATCAGCTGTGCTGCGCCGGGATGACAGGCTCTGCCTGTCATTCTGATGTAGCAGAGCTGGATCGTCGTGGGACACTCGTTACTATGGACTGCGTCGGACAGGTGGTATACTGCTGTTTTTTACAGGAGATCGATGGCGTCGCAGGATAAGACTGTAATAAAAGTAATGAAAACTGTGTTGTGTTTTTTATTAAGTTAAAAAATTTTTTTATGAACATTCACCCGTCCGGGTACATCAACAATTTAACTATTTACATACAGGGACCCTGTCCGGGTTATTTATAATTCTTTGGCAGGGGTGTTCCAGGTACCACCTGGTACTCTTCTGATGCTTGCCAAACATCCGAGACACCAAGGACCACCAGGACCTGATGACGTCGTGTGGCCTGTACAGTCAAGTCGTGACCCGCTATCTGTGTCTGTGTGGCCACCTCTTTCATCTCCCTCCGGGTCTGGAGCCCTATGTCCCGGACTGAACGAACCCCAGGGGGCCTAACAGGCACTGGGTACGGGCCAGCTATAGTTATCATGTCCATAGCTGGGGCTGCTGAGGAGACCACTGAGGGAGGCTGGGGAGATTTACGGCGTGGGGTGGGCACTTGTGCAGAGGCCTGGATGTGGGAGGCTGAAGGCTCCGAGGGTCTCACAGGTTCCTGACACTCTGGGGAGTAGGGGTCGCACCTGGTAACATTTAGGGCGTACCATCCATTGTAACCCCAGTGTCGGGTGTAAGTCACCAAGTCTCCTGGCAACAGGTCCCTCCCCGGGTGTCCTTCTGGGAGGTGAGTCTCCACGTCCCGCCGGGTCACAAACACTTCTAAATAAAATCCAGGCTCCTTGATGAAGCCCCAACCACCTTTCAATTTAAAGCTCCGTACTGCACCCTTACGCCGCGGCTCCCACAGGGTTCCTTTATCTTTTCTCATCCGGTCCTTATCTGCCCGGTCCTTCTCCAGGTTACGTTGCCGAAGCTTTTGGGATTCTCGCTGCTCCCTTTGTCGCTCTGCTTCCCGCTCCCAACGTCTCCACTCTTCCTCCTGACGCCGGTTGTAATTTCCTCCACCAGCATCTCCATGTCTCCACCATCAAACTGCAGCTTACGATGTCCGGTTTGCGGCAGCTCTCCTGGCGCCTGACAGTCCTGGCGGCGCTCACCTGTGGAGGAAGCAGCCGGCTCTGGAACAGATGACAGTCGGGGCTCCGGTACAGACAAGTAGACCTCTGGTGCCTGCGCGGCCTCCTCCATGAGGACGGGTGTCGCTTCTTCTGTCTCAGCGACGGGGGCAGACAGCGGGATCTGGGGTGCTGCCGGTGCAGAGTTTTTTGCAGGAACGGGTGCCTCCACTGCGACAACATCAACCGGATCACATTGCAAGGGCTGGGATGCCCGCACGGACTCCTCTACTAGAACGGGTGCCTCACCTTCCGGTACAGACACTTCAGGTAAGAGGGATTGGCGCCGCTCCAAGTTTAGTTTTAGGGCACACCAGCTGGCTTCCATCCTGGCGACCTCCTCCCGGTGCCGGGCCAGGCCTCTTAGGGTATCCTCATCTTCTTGCAGCGTAGGAGGGTTTCCAGGCCGGGTGCCCAACGGTGGTTCCGTGGCGATCGGGTCGCTTCCGTGGGGGGAGAGCTCTGACTGCTCCATCACTTCACACTTCTGCTCATGTCCATTAGGCATCTCTGCCAAGTCACATGTGTCATTAGCATCTGGAGAGGGCCCCTCTTTTGTAGTGAGGCGGGACCTTCGTGTTAGTTTCCGCACACTGAGGAGGATGAGGAGGCGGAACTGAAGAGCTATGGGGCACGATCTTACATTGCAGTACCATTTAGAGTGGTCGGCCATCGTTTTCGCGCCACTGAGTGAGTGTACACCC
Organism: Oophaga sylvatica; assembly: GCA_033576555.1. Taxonomy (NCBI): domain Eukaryota; kingdom Metazoa; phylum Chordata; class Amphibia; order Anura; family Dendrobatidae; genus Oophaga; species Oophaga sylvatica. Next base: position 236,928,442 of record JARQOD010000001.1, on the reverse strand, counting down.
ACGAAGAGCACGCCCTTCTTCTTCACCAGTGCCTCGTCGTGACGTAGATATGGCGGAAAAATGGCAAATACATTCTCTCATGATTTTAGCAATTCTCAAGCACAAAACCAGTTCAATTCAGGCACACAGGACTCGCTTATAGCGAGCTACAGAATCCTGTTCGTGACGCCCAAGTTGAGTCGCACAGAGCCAGAGGTTTTGGGGGTACTCGGCACCGAGCCCGTCGACTTCTATGGGGTATGTCACGGTTTTACCCGGCAATTGAATCAGAGTCTATTTTACTATGTAGAAGTGTATAAACTATAAATATATGTATATATATATATGTCACAATGACATGTATATATATATATATATATATATATATATATATATATATGTATTCTATGTGTGTATATTTTGTGTTTACAACGAAAGAAAGGGTTTTTTTTTTTGCGATATTTTGTTCCCATAGACTTATATGGGACTTCCGGTATCGGAATCGGATATAGACGATATTTAGTGATATCGGCGATACCATTCCGATACGATATTTTTAGATATCGAGCAGTATCGCTCAACACTAGTTAGGACCTGATATACGAGAAGAGCCTTGACGTGGCTATCAGGCTCACATAATTTGGCCATCTTATGCGCTAAGACTTCTCAATTTTTCATATTTCTAAGGTAATGATGCAATTCATTTTTCAAATTTTTCATATTTCGTGTTTGCAAGCTATAGCGCTGCAGTGTGCTACCTTTTTCTCTTGTATGTATATGAGTTGGTGACTCTAGGTTTAGCACCTGTTCACATTGAATCTATGTTTGGATGTGCCGGTCAGTTTTTTGATATGTATTCATTTACCTTCTACCTGAGCACTCCACCTGGTGGTCACAGGCTTTTTAATTACAACAGGTTCATCACCCCTCCACAGAGATGTAGATTTCAGTCTGAAGAGAGGATTCATACGTTCCCATGCAGACAGACTTTTCTAAGCGAGGATAGGCATTAGTTAGGACCTGATATACGAGAAGAGCCTTGACGTGGCTATCAGGCTCACATAATTTGGCCATCTTATGCGCTAAGACTTCTCAATTTTTCATATTTCTAAGGTAATGATGCAATTCATTTTTCATATTTTTCATATTTCGTGTTTGCAAGCTATAGCGCTGCAGTGTGCTACCTTTTTCTCTTGTATGTATATGAGTTGGTGACTCTAGGTTTAGCACCTGTTCACACTGAATCTATGTTTGGATGTGCCGATCAGTTTTTTGATATGTATTCATTTACCTTCTACCTGAGCACTCCACCTGGTGGTCACAGGCTTTTTAATTACAACAGGTTCATCACCCCTCCACAGAAATGTAGATTTTAGTCTGAAGAGAGGATTCATACGTTCCCATGCAGACAGACTTTTCTAAGCGAGGATAGGCATTAGTTAGGACCTGATATACGAGAAGAGCCTTGACGTGGCTATCAGGCTCACATAATTTGGCCATCTTATGCGCTAAGACTTCTCAATTTTTCATATTTCTAAGGTAATGATGCAATTCATTTTTCATATTTTTCATATTTCGTGTTTGCAAGCTATAGCGCTGCAGTGTGCTACCTTTTTCTCTTGTATTGATATGTGTACAGACCTCCATCCATGACTGGCCGCAGCGCTGATATGTGTACAGACCTCCATCCATGACTGGCTGCAGCAGTAATATGTGTACAGGCCTCCATCCATTACTGGCTGCAGCAGTAATATATGTACAGGCTTCCATCTATAACTGGCTGCAGCGTTGATATGTGTACAGGCCTCACAGACATAGAAATAGAAATACAGTCATGGCCAAAAGTTTTGAGAATGACACAAATATTAATTTTTACAAAGTCTACTGCTTCACTTTTTCTAATGGCAATTTGCATATACTCCAGAATGTTATAAAGAGTGATCAGCTTAACAGCAATTACTTGCAAAGTCAATATTTGGCTAGAAAATGAACTTTATCCCCCAAAACACATTTCAACATAATTGCAGCCCTGCCTTAAAAGGACCAGCTAACCTCTTTTCAGTGATTGCTCCATTAACACAGGTGTGGATGTTGATGAGGACATGGCTGGAGAACAATCTGTCATGATTAAGTAAGAATGACACCACTGGACACTTTAAAAGGAGGCTGGTGCTTGGCATCATTGTTTCTCTTCTGTTAACCATGGTTATCTCTAAAGAAACACGTGCAGTCATCATTGCAATGCACAAAAATGGCCTAACAGGGAAGAGTATCGCAGCTAGAAAGATTGCACCTCAGTCAACAATCTATCGCATCATCAAGAACTTCAAGGAGAGAGGTTCCATTGTTGCCAAAAAGGCTTCAGGGCGCCCAAGAAAGACCAGCAAGCGCCAGGACCGTCTCTTAAAAGTGTTTCAGCTGCGGGATCGGGCTACCAGCAGTGCAGAGCTTGCTCAGGAATGGCAGCAGGCAGGTGTGAGTGCATCTGCACGCACTGAGAGGCGGAGACTCTTGGAGCAAGGCCTGGTCTCAAGGAGGGCAGCAAAGAAGCCACTTCTCTCCAGAAAAAACATCATGGACAGACTGATATTCTGCAAAAGGTACAGGCAGTGGACTGCTGAGGACTGGGGTAAAGTTATTTTCTCTGATGAATCCCCTTTTCGATTGTTTGGGACATCAGGAAAACGCGTCATTCGGAGAAGACAAGGTGAGCGCTACCACCAGTCTTGTCTCATGCCAACTGTTAAGCATCCTGAAACCATTCATGTGTGGGGTTGCTTCTCAGCCAAGGGAATCGGCTCTCTCACAGTCTTGCCTAAAAACACAGCCATGAATAAAGAATGGTACCAAAATGTCCTCCAAGAGCAACTTCTCCCAACCCTCCAAGAGCAGTTGGCGATCAACAATGCCTTTTCCAGCATGATGGAGCACCTTGCCATAAAGCAAAGGTGATAACTAAATGGCTCAGGGAACAAAACATAGAGATTTTGGGTCCATGGCCTGGAAACTCCCCAGATCTTAATCCCATTGAGAACTTGTGGTCAATCATCAAGAGACGGGTGGACAAACAAAAACCTAAAAATTCTGACAAAATGAAAGCATTGATTGTGAAAGAATGGACTGCTATCAGTCAGGATTTGGTCCAGAAGTTGATTGAGAGCATGCCAGGGAGAATTGCAGAGGTCCTGAAGAAGAAGGGTCAACACTGCAAATATTGACTTGCTGCATTAACTCATTCTAACTGTCAAATAAGCTTTTGTTACTCATATGTTTGCAATTATTATATTTCTGTCTGTGATAAAAACATCTGTCAAACACACATAAAAACCAGAGGGCAGCAGATCATGTGAAAATATAATATTTGTGTCATTCTCAAAACTTTTGGCCTTGACTGTATATGCAGCTGTCACACTCGGGTCAGGAGAGCCGCTGGCCAGAATGTGCACTGTTCTGATCCCATTCCAATTTATTTTTTTCAAATGTTTGACTGCGCCCCTACTTGTATACGTTTGAGGAAAAGGGTGTGTAAATGGGTGTGGCTTTAAAATGGGTGTGGCTGTAAAAATGGGTGTGGTTTTAAAAATGGGTGTGGCTTAAAATGGGTATGGTTTTACGACACACAAACACAGAACCTGTTGTTAAAAATTTGAATCCCACCCCTGCTTGGAAGAGAGTTGAACTCCCAAAAATTCACCACCAGGCACCTTTTCAAGTAACCCAATTCCCTTTCTAGTACTCATTTTCAGTTAAACTACCTGCAAAACATAATAGAAACACAACATACACATTAGTATGATGTCGATGATACATTATCATGAATTTCAATACTTTCAGATAAAAGTGATCAAAGTGTGCAACCCCTAAATATTAATCGATTTCACTAAAATATTGTACATGGATCTTTTAGATGAATTAGACCAAGGATTCAGGCAAAATCATATGAAAATCATGAAACACCCTAATATATATATATATATATATATATATATATATATATATACAGTACAGACCAAAAGTTTGGACACACCTTCTCATTCAAAGATTCTTCTGTATTTTCATGACTATGAAAATTGTAGAATCACACTGAAGGCATCAAAACTATGAATTAACACATGTGGAATTATACATTACACTTTACAAAAAAGTGTGAAACAACTGAAAATATGTCTTACATTCTAGGTTCTTCAAAGTAGCCACCTTTTGCTTTGATTACTGCTTTGCACGCAGAAAAGGTGAACGGATGGACTCTACATGCCTGGTTCCCACCATGAAGGAAGGAGGAGGTGGTGTGATGGTGTGGGGGTGCTTTGCTGGTGACACTGTTGGGGATTTATTCAAAATTGAAGGCATAGTGCAACAGCATGGCTATCACAGCATCTTGCAGCGGCATGCTATTCCATTCGGTTTGCGTTTAGTTGGACCATCATTTATTTTTCAACAGAACAATGACCCCAAAAACACCTCCAGGCTGTGTAAGGGCTGTTTGACCAAGAAAGAGAGTGCTGGGGTGCTGCGCCAGATGACCTGGCCTCCACAGTCACCAGACCTGAACCCAATCGAGATGGTTTGGGGTGAGCTGGACCGCTCACCGCTTCAATTTTGAATAATCCCCAACAGTGTCACCAGCAAAGCACCCCCACACCATCACACCACCTCCTCCATGCTTCACGGTGGGAACTAGGCATGTAGAGTCCATCCGTTCACCTTTTCTGTGTGCAAAGCAGTAATCAAAGCAAAAGGTGGCTACTTTGAAGAACCTAGAATATAAGACATATTTTCAGTTGTTTCACACTTTTTTGTAAAGTGTAATGTATAATTCCACATGTGTTAATTCATAGTTTTGATGCCTTCAGTGTGATTCTACAATTTTCATAGTCATGAAAATACAGAAAAATCTTTGAATGAGGTGTGTCCAAACTTTTGGTCTGTACTGTATCTATATATATAAGAGTTATCGTGATTACTCGCTAATCCCGTCCTCTGCACAGTAGCTCTGCCCCCACCACATTACCACACACAAACACATCACCACACACAATCCCGGCCCCCCACCACATGGCCACACAACGCCCATTCAAACAATAAAAACCACGTAGACAGTAAATCCTTTAAATGGCAGAAATGGCCGTGATATTTATTTTGGGTTACATAAATTAATAAATTATTTTAATAAATTAATCCATATTAATTAATAAATTAACAATCCAACAACCAATCCACCCATCACATGGGCGATTTTCCCACAAATTAACATCACGACTGAAATTGGGGAGGGCGGGAGGGATCTTCTTTTCTTCTCAGAAGCTGACTGAGATCGTATAACATTGCAGGGCTATTTATAGCACAACAATAGCCCGCCAGAATCAAAGTCCACCAATAAACATCCTTTAAAATTGGGCACCAGAAACTGGCTCAAACCGGTTTAAGCCAGCTCATGGTAATTACCACAGCTCACTTACTGGCCCCAAAATGACCTTTATAAATATATACACAGCAAAAATTCAGGGCCTATGTGGTCATGAGTCCCCCCTTTATTAAAATGCTTATTTTACGGGGGAGGGCTGAAATTATCGCACATAATTCTGCCCGCCACCACATTACCACACACAATCCCGCCCCCACCACATTGCCACACACAAACACATCACCACACACAATCCCGGCCACCCACCACATTATCACACAAAATCCCACCTCCCACCACATTACCACACATAATCCCACCCGCCACCACATTACCACACAAAATCCCGCCCCCACCACATTACCACACATAATCCCGCCCCCCATCACATTACTGCGCATAATCTCGCTCCCCCACCACATTACCGCTCATAATCCCGCATCCCCACCACATTACTGCTCATAATACCGCCCTCCCACTACATTACCGCTCATAATCCTGCACCCCCACCACATTACTGCTCATAATCCCGCCCTCCCACCACATTACTGCTCATAATCCCGCCCCCAACCACAATACTACACGTAATCCCGCCCCCCACCACATTACCGCTCATAATCCCGCACCCCCACCACATTACTGCTCATAATTCCACACCCCCACCACATTACTGCTCATAATCCCGCCCCCCACCATATTACCGCTCATAATCCAGCCCCCACCACATTACCACACATATTCCCGCCCCCCCACCACATTACCACTCATAATCCCACCCCCACCACATTACCACACACAATCCCGCACCCCCACCACATTACTGCTCATATTTCCACACCCCCACCACATTACTGATCATAATCCCGCCCGCCCAACACATCACCACACACAATTCCACCCCCCACATCACCACACACAATCCCGCCCCCCCACTATATCACCACACACAATCCTGCCCGCCACCACATTACCACACATAATCCCGCCCCCCCACCACATTACTGCTCTTAATCCCTCCCCCCACCACATTACCGCTCATAATCCCGCCCCCACCACATTACCACACATAATCCGGCCCCCCCACCACATTACCACTCATAATCCCGCCCCCCACCACATTACCACACACAATCCCGCCCCCCCACCACATTACTGCTCATAATCCCCCCCACCACTACATTACCGCTCATAATCCCACCCCCCACCACATCACCACACACAATTCCACCTCCCACCACATCACCACACAAAACACAATCCTACCTGCCACCACATTAACGCACATAATCCTGCCCCCACACCACATTACGCTCAAATCCCGCCCCCATCACATTACCACACATAATCCGCCAACCCACCACATTACTGCCATAATCCCGCCCCCACACCACATTACCGCTCATAATCCGCCCCCACGACATTACCACACATAATCCCCCCCCCCACCAAATTACCACTCATAACCACCCCCCACCACAATACCACACACAAACCACCTCACACCACATCACCACACATAATCCCAGCCCCCACCACATCACCACACATAATCCCGCCCACACCACATCACCTCACATAATCCCGCCCCCACCACATTACCGCTCATAATCCTGCCCCCACCAATACCCATATCACCCCCCCACCACATATCCAGCCCCCACCACATACCCATAATCCCGCCCCCCACCACATCACCTCACATAATCCCGCCCCCCACCACATTACCACACATAATCCCGCCCCCCAACCACATTACCACACACAATCCCCCCCCACCACATTACCATCATAATCCCGCCCCCCCACATACCACACACAATCCCGCCCCCCACCACATTACGCTCATAATCCGCCCCACCACTACATTACCGCTCATAATCCCACCCCCCCACATCACCACACACAATTCCACCTCCCACCACATCACCCACACAACACAATCCTACCCGCCACCACATTAACGCACATAATCCTGCCCCCACCACATTACCGCTCATAATCCGCACCCCACAATCCACCACATTACGCCATAATCCCACCCCACACAATTACCCATAACCCCCCACACATCACATCCCCCCCCCACCACATTACCACTCATAATCCTGCCCCCACCACAATACCACACACAATCCCACCCCCACCACATTACCACACATAATCCCAGCCCCCACCACATTACCCATCATAATCCCGCCGCCACCACATCACCACACATAATCACGCCCCACCACATTACCCCATAATCCGCCCCCACCACATTACCACACACAATCCGCCCCCACCCATACCACACGCCACCACTTACTGCTCATAATCCCGCCCCCACCACATTACCACATAACCGCCCCCACCATTACCACAATAATCCTTCCCCCCCACCACATTACCACCATAATCCGCCCCCCACCACAATCCCACACATAATCCCGGCCCCCCCACATACCTCACATAATCCCGCCCCCCACCACATCACCACAAACATAAATCCCACACCCACCCACCACATTACCATTACCCCCACACATAATCCTCCCCCACCACATTACCACACATAATCCGCCCCCACACATTACCCACAATTAATTCCCGCCCTACTACACATTACCACACACTCCAACCCCACCACATTACCAACAATCGACTACGCCAATACCCCACACAATTACCACACAAACGCCCCCCACCCCAAATCGCCTACCACATACCGCACTACGCTCCCACATACCGCATACTCCCCCCCACACATTACCACACATAATCCTGTCCCCCACACATTACCACAAAGACTCCGCCCCACACATTCCACCACGAGGCTCCCGCCCCACACATTACCACACGAGGCTCCGTCCCCCACACCATTACCACACGAGCTCCGCCCCCCACATTACCACACGAGATCCTCCGTCCACATAACCCCCACCATTACCACAAGAGGCTCCATCCCCACACATTACCACATGAGCTCCGTCCCACACATAATACCACAAGAGGCTCCGTCCCCCCACATATTACCCACACTGAGGCTCCGTCCCCCCACATTATCCATTACCACAGAGCTCCGTCCCCACACATTACCCACAAGAGGCTCGTCTCCAATGACACCACTCTCCCCAATACCCAACTCGTACACCGAGGCTCCGTCCCCACACATACACATCGAGCTCGTCACTCACATACCGAAAGGCTCCGTCCCCACCACATTACTCACAGAGGAACTCACACCGTCCCCCACACATTAACCACCACAAAACGACATCTCTACTGAATCCAGTTTGTTTTCGATTTTACACTGTGAATAAAATGTATCATTAGTATTATTCAGATTTTTGATGATTATTATTTTTATTAACTTCATTTTATTTTCATTTACCACCTGCGTAAGCGCTATTGAATGTTGTCATTATTTACTTTAGTTAACTTAATCACCAGCAGCGTTAATTATATAGCAATGAGTGTGCCAAGCGTTAGCTGGCTGGAAACAGCTAGTATATATATATATATATATATATATATATATATATATATGTATTCTATGTGTGTATATCTAGTGTTTACAAGGAAAGAAAGTTTTTTTTTTAATTACGATATTTCTGTCCTATTGACTTGCATTGGGTTTCCGGTATCGGAATCGGCGATACCCGATACTTTTTGAGTATCCCGATACTTTTTGAGTATCGGGTCGATCCAATCCGATCTGATATTTCTGGATATCGGGCAGTATCGCTCAACACTAATGGTAAAAATTAAAATGTCACATTTTTGCAGACTTTGCTTATGCCCCGAGTCTCACTAATGTAAAAAGTATATATGCCAAATTTCAAGACAATCGAACAATATACTTTTATCAGTTTAGTAAAAGTACGCAAAAAACAGATTTTCAATATTAAGTATTTTTTTTTAGAAATTCAAACAATTAAAAACGTAGAATAATAGTGACAATAAACAGTAACATTGATAGGCAGTATCATACGTATTAAATGATTTACACTTATGTGCTGTGAAAGATGCAACTCCTTCTTTTGTTCGTTTGGCGACGGCTTTTCTATGATACTCGACAACTCTTAACAAGAACTGTTTCTGTTGTTCATCTCTGATTGAATTATTACTCTTCTTTATCAGAGCAATGCCCCTATCCGTGGTGTCATTCACCACCTTAAGAGCATTGACGGAGCTTCTTATTGTATCACTGCAATATTCTTCTATGTCATGGATCCCAAACAATTCAAAAAATGTCTTTGTTTTAACAAAACCGCTGAGGTCTTTTCCTTCAAAAACTAGGTTTTTACCTTCCAACCATTTCAGTGCCTTTTTCTTTGCAGGTTTCATTCTTAAATTTGAAAAAACATCTTATACTTCTAAGCCTGACCGATACATTCATCCAAAAATGCCAATCCTATGTTAGTTTCTGACAGATACCAAATGTGTCTCTTAGACACTGTGAGGGTACTTTCTCTGACATCTTTATCTGGATAATATTGCAAAAGCTGTAGCATCTCCAAATCATTCTTTGGAGCCCATCGACTTACAAATGCCTCGTGCCAAAAGCAGACATATATTAGACAGACAAAACGTGCTACTTTTCTTATTCCTTTCAATTCAGTATTAGAAATAAGCAATTGTTTAGTGAATAGCACAATTTTGATTACATATAAGACCTTTGCCATCCACCTTGCTTCAGTCAGAGCCCTGGAACCATCGTTTTCCTCCAACGTCCAAGATATATAAGTGATAGTTGTAATAGCTCTTTGTAATCTTCTCCTGGAAGACTGCCATCTTTCAAGACATTGTTGAGGCAGTCCGCCATTTTCACACGTTGTTCTTCTAGAAAACCTTGAATGGGATTTTCTTCATCTAACATCGTGGAATAGAAATTCTTATCAACTGAATTCCACTGATTTTGGAACTTTTGGAAAATCTGGATGTCAGGACCACTTGATGGTATGTTACAACAGTTAGCAAACACTCCTTTCAAGATTAATTTGTGGTTGTGGTGGCGGCAAGCCAACCACAACAATGGTCGCCCAAATTCAGTTTTAATTCTGATACATGCTCCTTGGATCATTCCTGTATTAGATGCAGTTGTATCAAAATATATACCAATGATACGGTCACGTAGCGTGAATCGGTCAACCTCCTGAATAACAACTTCAGCCATTAGCTCAACAGTACCTTTCTGGGCAACAGGTATGCCAAGAAAATGTTCAAAATCTTTTCCAGTTACAAGAACAGCAACTCTATCTTCTAGAGTTTTGACACTGCCACAGGCAACCGAGGGCAACAATTTACTATCCCAATGTAAGACTAAATGAGGAGGATTTTCAAACAGTGACTTTTCCATGTTCTCAGCCATTTGTCTTCTGTTAATCGCCCGAGCTCGGAAAACGGTAGATGGAGATATGGAAATGCATGAAACATGGTGACCAAGGCTTTTTGCAGTTGCAATAAATGAAGTACTTGCTTGTCGAATGGAGAGTTATTCTCGATCCCATGTAGCCGTGAGTGTGTGATGAAGAGGTTTTAATCTATGACCTGCACAAATTTTTTCACTGGTGGTGCAGAAAATGTGTCCTCTTCGTGAATTGATGATGATGGAGATGAGACTGAGTGTTTCTCTATAACTGTCTTGTTCATTTTGGCGATTTCTTTATAATGTTTCATCTTGTATGCCTCCTTTTTTTCTGTATTTATTTTCTTCTTATTAATTTGTGAGGCAAGAACCTTATCTACACCACTCATTGATGAACTCATATGATCCTCTCTTTGTGAAATAAGGAATGCTTTATCGTCTTCTAGCACGCTAATCGTGGACATCACATTTTGCCTGGCAATATCAAATAGCTCAACAAGATCACCTTTCCAAATCTGCCACTTCATATTTGCTTTGTCAGTGTTTCTTGAGATCTCTTTACCCAGATGTTGATATTCTTTATATAACTTTTGTATACGAGTTCAGATATTCTCCTCTGTCATGACAGGGATACTTGCTTTCTTCCACACTTCCTGTAGTTTAATACTTGTGGATTTAGCAGCACACAAGAGTGTTTCTTTAAAGCACTTGTTCCTTGGAAGAGAGTTGAACTCCCAAAAATTCACCACCAGGCACCTTTTCAAGTAACCCAATTCCCTTTCTAGTACTCATTTTCAGTTAAACTACCTGCAAAACATAATAGAAACACAACATACACATCAGTGTGATGTCGATGATACATTATCATGAATTTCAGTACTTCCAGATAAAAGTGATCAAAGTGTGCAACCCCTAAATATTAATCGATTTCACTAAAATTTTGTACATGGATCTTTTAGATGAATTAGACCAAGGATTCAAGCAAAGTCATATGAAAATCATAACTTCGGAAAATTGAAACACCCTAATATATATATATATATATATATATATATATATATATATGTATATATATATATATATATATACATATATATATATATATATATATATACATATATATATACAGTACAGACCAAAAGTTTGGACACACCTTCTCATTCAAAGATTCTTCTGTATTTTCATGACTATGAAAATTGTAGAATCACACTGAAGGCATCAAAACTATGAATTAACACATGTGAAATTATATATTACACTTTACAAAAAAGTGTGAAACAACTGAAAATATGTCTTATATTCTAGGTTCTTCAAAGCAGCCACCTTTTGCTTTGATTACTGCTTTGCACGCAGAACAGGTGAACGAATGGACTCTACATCCCTGGTTCCCACCATGAAGCATGGAGGAGGTGGTGTGATTGTGTGGGGGTGCTTTGCTGGTGACACTGTTGGGGACTTATTCAAAATTGAAGCGGTGAGCGGTCCAGCTGACCCCAAACTATCTCGATTGGGTTCAGGTCTGGTGACTGTGGAGGCCAAGTCATAAGGCGTAGCACCCCAACATTCTCCTTCTTGGTCAAAAAGCCCTTACACAGCCTGGAGGTGTGTTTGGGGTCATTGTCCTGTTGAAAAATAATTGATGGTCCAACTAAACGCAAACCGGATGGAATAGCATGCTGTTGCAAGATGCTGTGGTAGCCATGCTGGTTCACTATGCCTTCAATTTTGAATAAATCCCCAACAGTGTCACCAGCAAAGCGCCCCCACACCATCACACCACCTCCTCCATGCTTCACGGTGGGAACCAGGCATGTAGATCCATCCGTTCACCTTTTCTGCATGCAAAGCAGTAATCAAAGCAAAAGGCGGCCACTTTGAGGAACCTATAATATAAGACATATTTTCAGTTGTTTCACACTTTTTTGTAAAGTGTAATGTATAATTCCACATGTGTTAATTCATAGTTTTGGTGCCTTCAGTGTGATTCTACAATTTTCATAGTCATGAAAATAAAGAAAAATCATTTAATGAGAAGGTGTTTCCAAACTTTTGGTCTGTACTGTATATATATATATATATATATATATATATTTTTTTTTTTTAAATTTTTTAGTAATTTTACATACATATTGTATTTGCATTTTGCTCATGGGAAGTATGCCATATGGCACATAAACCTCTGTCAAAAGCAGCAATGGTAATGTGACGGGTAATTGCAACTCAGATCTCAAGCAGGAATACATAATGAACTAAAGAAGATTATCATAAACTCTGATTTATATAAACAAGCAAATGCAAACAGTTAACAAACCTACAGTATCTCATGTTTTACTAACAACATCTGCTACAAAAGCCCTTGTTAAACTGTATTTCAGACAAATGCATAACCCTGAAAAAATGTTAGAAACACATAGGACATAAATAGCTTTATTTTCATTATTTGCATTTATTTCAAAAATTGTATTTATTTCAATGCATTTATTAAGTACAAATAAATAGTAAAGTATTTATTAATTTTGCTGTAAGCTATAGCAATGAAATCACATTTTCTGTGTAGTCTTTTATATTTAACAACAAATACTAGAAAAAAAATCATCTTTCTGTATTTTTTTTTTAGAAATATGCCAATAAAGGTATTGTTAAGAAATTCCGAATATCAAACCCATTTCACTTTTGCATTATCATCAGAGGTAATATAATTTGATAGGGTCTGCGGAACGCACCAAATATATGAGGTAGAGAGGTGCGTTCGCAGCCCGGGGTCCACCGTGCAGGCGGAGCCTGCTGCTAGTAAAATGGCGCAAGACGTGAACTCTGTTATCCCGCAGAGTCGCCAAAATAAACACCGCAATGCGCTGTGGCAATATGTGCAAACTCTGTTATTTCACAGAGCCGCTAGAAGGAGTGCCACAGCGCTATATGGCGATGTGTGCGAACTCACTAAACACAACTGAGTCGCAAAATAAACATGCTAGGGCGCTGTCTAGCGTTGAAAGCGAACCCTGTTATGTCACAGGGCCGCTGACAAAAAGTTATGTGTCCTGTCAGGCACCCAGGTACACAGTTAAGTGCTAAGCGAACATAGAACGTGATCATGCGCTAATGTCCTCGCGGAGTCACCCGCAATCTATGGCGTCTGAACACCAGACCCTGAATACGGCAAACAAACTCCTCACCGGTTATGCCGGTAATCTAGGGCATCTAGGACACCGACCCTGACCAGCTAGCATACAAACTCCTTACCGATTAAGTCGGTATTCTAGGGCTTATTTCAGCCGGGCCCTAACCACACACATGCATGACCACACTGGCGCAAAGCATATAATGGTTGATATTAGCGCATTGCGGCCCAGCCACGCTACCCTTTTATAGTAACAGCTACAGGACCTGCCAGAAACAAGGACCAATGAAACTTGTTCCAGAACACCAGTAGTCACAGGACCTTCCTGGCAGACCAATAGGAGCTGCTGCAGTACCTGAGCATGTGACCCCTGATCTCCAATGAGAGATCTCACTCTGGGCATGCTCAGAAGGGGAAAACAAGGACTTTGTCCTAAAGACGTCTGCTCGCCGCTAACCAGTACTGGCCACAATAGCAGGGCCTGGAGGAGCAGCAGTAATCCTCTGCACACTGTTAGACTGGGCGAGACGCTGGGACCAACGTCTAAGCTGAGCAGGCTCCACTGCAGACGGAGATGAATGGGGGACCGCAGCGGGACTGGTTCGAGACTCCCTTTGTGCAGCAGCAGGAACTCGAACCCTAACATTACCCCCCCTTCTTTGGGCCTCGCTGCGCTCAAAGGCAGCGATGAGCTGCGGAGCGTGAACATGCTCGGCAGGCTCCCAGGACCTATCCTCAGGCCCATAACCCCTCCAATCCACCAAATAAAATTTTTTTTGCCTCGTACCACCTTCCACCCAAAAATGGCGTTCACCTCATGATCAACGGTAGATGAACCCGACGTCCTGACAGATGACTGTTGTGAATGTGCTAGAAATGAATTCTGAGCAGAAGCTCCCTCTGGTTGTTACAAACAGTACTGAACTATCCAATGAAGATTGTGAAGATTGGCGATCAGGTGTTACTGACTGGTCTTATATAAGGGAGGTTCCCTCCCATCAGGGTTGCCGTGATCAATTGTTCTGGTCTCATCTTTGATTCCTGTTCACTTTGTAGCTTGCTGTTTCGTGCCTGCATCTTCTGCTAACAGATAAGACATTTTCTTCTTTTAGTTTTTTGTGCTTGCTTTTTGCATTTTGTCTTGCACTTCTGTGGGGGTCTGTCGGGTCCCCTCCGGGGCTTGTGCTCCTCTCAGTTTAGTTCAGCCACTGTTGTTTGTTCATTTGCCTTTTTCAGTTTTTTCAGTGGCTGCTGTTTAGTTTTGTTACACCAGAGAACTAATTTAGGTGGTAGAGGTCGTGTGATCTCAGGTGTTTTTGTAATTAGTAGAGTTGGTACTTTTCAGGGTTTTTTGGGATTGCAGTAAGTGTCCTTCCTATCCTTTTCTATTTAGGAAGTTTGAGCCCCAACGTTTGCTCATACTATTTTCTGTCTGTGTCTGTATTTTCCTCTTGTCTAACCGCCATTACATGTTTGGGCGCTTTCTATGTTCTTTGGGGATCTGCTCCGGGGCAGATAGTTTTCCTCTTTCTGTCTTTAGGTGTAGTTAGCTTCTCAGGCTGTGACTAGGCGTCTAGGACCAACGTAGGTACGCTCCACGGCTGCCTTTAGTTGTGGTGGTTAGTCAGGGTACTGCAATCCCATAGATTCCAACCTCTCTGGTGTATTTCCTTTTTTGCCTGCTCTCCTCAGCTACCAAATAATAACAGTATCACCGGCCCAAAAACTGATATTTGTATGGTACTCACAGAAGGGAAAAATAGTGTTAAAGAAAGAAGATTGTCAGAACTGTCAGAGATTTTTTTTTTTTCCCTCTGTTTCTCTGAATGCTGAGGAGGATTTTTTTTCTCTCAATGGAGTTTGCACAGTTGTCTGGCTGTGTGGATCAGCTTGCCACTGAAGTTCGGAGTATTGCTTCCTATCTTGCAGGGTTGCCTGTTGTGGAACCTAGGATTCCCATGCCAGATTTGTTTTTAGGGGATCAAGCTAAATTTCCGAATTTCAAAAATAACTGTAAGTTGTTTTTTTGCCTTGAAATCTAAGTCCTCAGGGAACGCAGCACAGCAGGTTCAAATTGTCATCTCTCTCCTGCGCGGCGATCCTCAGGATTGGGCTTTTTCCCTGACACCTGGGGATCCTGTTTTGAGTAATGTTAATGCATTTTTTTCAGGCTCTGGGGTTATTGTACGATGAGCCTAATGTCACTGATCAAGCTGAAAAAGCCTTGTTGGCATTAAATCAGGGGCTTGAGGACGCTGAGTTATACTGTCAGAGATTCCGAATGACGACGCTTTGGCAGCCCTTTTTCGGAAGGGTCTGTCAGAGAATGTAAAGAATGTTATGGTGGGATTCCCTGTCCCCTCTGGTCTCAATGATTCTATGTCATTAGCAATTCAAATTGACAGACGTTTGCGTGAGCGTAGAGGTATGCGTGGAACAGTGTTGCCTTGTGAACCAGCTTCTGAACCCATGCAGTGTGATAGAGTGGCTTCTGGGGCACAGCGTCATGAGTTTCATAAACGCAATGGGTTATGTTTCTACTGTGGTGATTAGGGTTGAGCATTCCGATACTGCAAATATCGGGTATCGGCCGATATTGGCTGTATCGGAATTCCGATTCAGAGTACCGATATTTTCGTCATATCGGATACCGGAATCGGAATTGTCACTGTCACTGTCAGTGTCCGTCGGTCGGGTCTGTCAGGAGTCAGCGGCACTTACCCGGCAGAAGATCTCCGGCACATCCCGGACTGCTTAATGGCCGCCATCCTCTTCTCCCGGTGGTCACATGCAGTTTCTCGCGATAACTGCAGTGACTGCTGGGTAATCGCGGCCGTAAAGCAGGCCGATGACGTCACCGCCGGGGAAGCTGGTAAGCAGCTGTGCTGCGCCGGGATGTCAGGCTCTGCCTGTCATTCCGATGTAGCAGAGCTGGATCGTCGTGGGACTGTCGTTATGGACTGCGTCGGACAGGTGGTATACTGTTGGTTTGTTTTTTTTATTTTTTTACAGGAGATCGATGGCGTCGCAGGAATGAGAGAGTAATAAAAAAAATGAAAACTGTGTTGTCTCTTTTATTTAATTAAATACTTTTTTCTGCTGTGGCCTGGTATTATCAGGCTTGCAAGGTCCATGGATCTAATGGCATCTTACGCTGAACAAAATACCAGCCTCAGGGTCCTATTTGTTAACAAACCAAGGGGTGGACCCCACGCCAATTTTTTTCGAGGGGATCCCCTATTTTTGTTAATCAGCCAAGATATGCAGACTGCTGTGGCCTGGTATTATCAGGCTGGCAAGGTCCATGGATCTTGGCTCCTTAACAGCCTGAAAATCCAGGCCTCAGCGGTCTGCTTCATCTGGCTGGTTAACAAAAATAGGGGGGACCCCACGCCATTTTTTTTTCGAAGGGAACCCCTATTTTTGTTAATCAGTTCCCTCTGACGTCACTGATGGTGTCCCTGGCTGACCTGAAGTGAAAGTGGAAAGCAATCAATTAAGCTTTCCACTTCCTCTCCTGTCAGCCAGGAGAGGAGCTCATTCATTTGGGGGTTTACTGTGAGGCTGCAGCATTAGCTGCGGTCCCTGCAGTGAACATTAACCCTTTCTGAAGGATTACACCGTGGGACCTGACTGTGCATCGGATTGGTAAGAATAATTTTGCTTTATTATTTTATTTTTATTACAGGAAATGGTTTTAGCAGGTAAATAAAATATGGTCAAAAACTGTGTGATTATTTCATTAAACTTCTTTTTTATTACAGTGTGTGTGTTTGATTTTTCTTTCATACAATAGGATTAATAATTGATAGTTGTCTAATTGACAGCTCTCAATTATTAACCTGGCTTAAAGTGACCTTTCAATTGCAAGGTAATTTTAACCCCATATTAACCCATTCGCCACCGCTACAGGGCAATGGGAATAGACGGGCAAAGTGCCAGAAAGGGCAAATCTAATTAGAGATTTGCCCTTTCTGGGGTGTCTGGGAGCAGATGTTAAGTAGCCGGGGGGGGGGGGCAAAAAAAATGGTCCCTCTCTGGGCTATTATTATCTGCCCCCACTCACTGGCTTTGTCTGTCTGGTTGCGAAAATAGGGCGGGAGCCCACGCATTTTTTTTCAGCAATTTTACACCTCATATATATATATAATACATGTCATTGAATTTGTGACACATATATATATATATATATTTATATTTATAGTTCATACACTTCTACATAGTATAATAGCCGCTAATTCAATTGCCGGCTTTTGTGAAAATGCAGAACCCGACATGAAATGACACTTGGTGTACATAGGGTTAACCATGTCTTTTCATGTAGTTTGATATCTGATTTGCACAAACAATTACATGAGTGGCTGTGTGCAAAATTTCACACCTGTAGGGGTTAATTAAAGGTGTAAATTCGTAGCAAAAAAGTCAGTTTTTTTACAACGAATTTACACCTTTAATTAACCCCTACAGGTGTGAAATTTTGCACACATAGACTGATGTAATTGTTTGTGCAAATCAGATAGCAAAGGATATGAAAAGACATGGTTAACCCTATGTACACAAGTGTCATTTCATGTCGGGTGCTTCTGTCTTTTCACAGAAGCCGGCTTTACCCGGCAATTGAATCAGAGGATATTTTACTATGTAGAAGTGTATAAACTATACATATATGTATATGTATATGTCACAATGACATGTATATATATATATATGTATTCAAATGTGTGTATATTTAGTGTTTACAAGGAAAGAAAGAGGTTTTTTTAGTTGCGATATTTTGTTCCCATAGACTTACATGGACTTCCGGTATCGGTATCGGGTATCGCCGATATTTTAGTGATATCGGCGATACCATTCCGATTCCGATACTTTTGGATATTGGAAAGTATCGCTCAACTCTAGTGGTGATGCCTCTCATGCTATTTCAGTCTGCCCTAAGCGGGGAAGACGTTTTGCACGTTCAGTTGTCTTGGGTAGTGTTCAGACTAAATTTTTGTTGACTGTTACCCTGATTTGCTCCCTGTCCACATTTTCTGCTCAGGCTTTTGTTGATTCGGGAGCAGCTATTAACCTGATGGATTTTGATTTTGCTAAACGTTGTGGGTTTCCCTTGATACCCCTACGGAAGTCTATTCCCCTACTGGGGATCAATTCTACCCCTTTGGCTGAGAATAAACCTCAGTTCTCTACTCAGGTGATAATGAGGGTTGAACCTGATCATCAGGAGAGTTGCAAATTTTTGGTGCTGTATAATCTGCATGACATTATCGTACTGGGTTTCCCTTGGTTACAGTCTCATAATCCTGTTTTGGATTGGAAATCTGTGTCTGTAACCAGTTGGGGCTGCCAATGTGTTAATACCAACACTCCTGTTTTTTCTGCCTCCCCCCAGGCTCAGGATGTTCCTGACTTTTTGACTGATTTTTCTGATGTGTTTAGCGAAAGTAAATCTGCATCCTTGCCCCCCCATAGGAGCTATGACTGCGCTATTGAATTAGTGCCTGGTAGTAAATTCCCTAAAGGTCGCCTTTTTAACTTATCTGTACCTGAACATGACGCTATGCGGTCTTATATCAAGGAGTCATTGGAGAAAGGTCATATCAGACCATCCTCTTCACCCTTGGGTGCCGGTTTTTTCTTTGTGGCCAAAAAGGATGGTTCATTAAGGCCGTGTATTGATTATCATCTCTTGAACAATATCACTGTGAAATATCAATATCCGTTACCCTTGATTTCTGACCTGTTTTCCAGGGTGAAAAGTGCTACTTGGTTTACCAAGCTTGACCTCAGGGGGGCATATAACCTTATTCGCATTAAGCACGGGGATGAATGGAAGACGGCATTTAATACCCCAGAGGGGCATTTTGAGTACCTAGTGATGCCCTTTGGGCTCACTAATGCTCCTTCTGTCTTCCAGTCCTTCATGAATGACATTTTCAGGGATTTTGTGGATACATTTCTGATTGTTTATTTGGATGATATCTTGATTTTTTTCCAATGACTGGGACTCTCATGTGAAACATGTTGGGACTGTGTTCCAGATTTTGAGAGAAAATGCTCTGTATGTGAAGGGATCAAAGTGTCTTTTTGGCGTACAGAGGATCTCATTTCTGGGATTCATTTTGTACCCATCTGTTATTGAAATGGACACGGTCAAGGTTCAGGCCATCTGTGATTGGGTCCAACCTACTTCATTAAAGGCTCTTCAAAGATTCTTGGGTTTTGCCAATTTTTATCGTAAATTTATTGGTAATTTCTCTGTTATTGTTAAACCATTGACTGATTTGACCAAAAAGGGTTCTGATGTGGTGAATTGGCCTCCTGAGGCAGTCTCTGCGTTTCAGGAACTTATGCAGAGATTCACTTCTGCTCCTGTTCTACGGCAGCCTGATGTTTCTCTGCCATTTCAGGTGGACGTTGATGCCTCTGAAATTGGGGCAGGTGCCGTTTTGTCCCAGAGAGATCCAGAGACCTCTAAAAGTAACCCTTGTGCCTTTTTCTCTCGAAAATTTTCTCCAACTGAACGTAATTATGACGTGGGTAATCGGGAGTTATTGGCCATGAAGTGGGCTTTTGAAGAGTGGAGACATTGGCTGGAGGGAGCCAAACATCAGGTGGTGGTCCTCACGGACCATAGGAACCTGGTTTATCTCGAATCAGCCAAGCGACTTAATCCTAGACAGGCCAGGTGGGCCTTGTTTTTCACACACGTTTTAATTTTGTGGTTTCCTTTCTTCCTGGCACTAAGAATGTTAAGGCGGATGCCCTCTCGAGGAGTTTCCTTGCGGACTCTCCTGAGTTATCTGATCCTGCTGTTATTTTGAAAGAGGTGTAGTTCTTTCCGCCATTTCGCCCAATTTGAGACTGGCTCTTGAAGGGTGTCAGGAGGATAAACCCGAGCGCTGCCCTATTGGGAAATTTTGTCCCAGACCGGTGGAAAAAGAGTGTGATGTCTGAGATTCATTGTTCCGCGTTGGCCGGTCATCCCGGAATTTTTGGTACCAGAGACTTTGTTAGTTGGTCCTTTTGGTGGCATACTTTGTCTCGTGACGTCAGGGAATTTGTGCAGTCCTGCGGGACTTGCTCTCGCTCCAAGCCTTGCTCTCGCTCTAGTGGTTTGTTGATGCCATTGTCTGTGCCCAAGAGACCATGGACCCATATCTCTATGGATTTCATTTCCGACCTCCCTGTTTCTCAGAGAATGACCGTTATCTGGGTGATTTGTGATAGGTTTTCCAAAATGATACATCTTGTGCCATTACCTAAGTTGCCTTCCTCCTCTGAATTGGTGCCTTTGTTCCTTCAGCACGTGGTTCGGTTACACGGCATCCCTGAGAACATTGTGTCTGACAGAGGAGTCCAGTTTGTTTCCAGATTTTGGAGGACTTTTTATTCTAAACTTGGTGTTCAATTGTCTTTCTCCTCGGCTATTCATCCTCAGACCAATGGACAAACTGAGAGAACAAACCAGACATTGGAGACTTATCTGAGATGCTTTGTGTCTGCTAGAGTTGAGCGATACTTTCCGATATCCAAAAGTATCGGAATCGGAATGGTATCGCCGATATCACTAAAATATCGGCGATACCCGATACCGATACCGGAAGTCCCATGTAAGTCTATGGGAACAAAATATCGCAACTAAAAAAACCTCTTTCTTTCCTTGTAAACACTAAATATACACACATAGAATACATATATATATATATAATATATATATATATATATATATACATGTCATTGTGACATATATATACATATATGTATAGTTTATACACTTCTACATAGTAAAATATCCTCTGATTCAATTGCCGGGTAAAGCCGGCTTCTGTGAAAAGACAGAAGCACCCGACATGAAATGACACTTGGTGTACATAGGGTTAACCATGTCTTTTCATGTCCTTTGCTATCTGATTTGCACAAACAATTACATCAGTCTATGTGTGCAAAATTTCACACCTGTAGGGGTTAATTAAAGGTGTAAATTCGTTGTAAAAAAAACGGACTTTTTGCTACGAATTTACACCTTTAATTAACCCCTACAGGTGTGAAATTTTGCACACTTACACTCATGTAATTGTTTGTGCAAATCAGATATCAAACTACATGAAAAGACATGGTTAACCCTATGTACACCAAGTGTCATTTCATGTCGGGTTCTGCATTTTCACAAAAGCCGGCAATTGAATTAGCGGCTATTATACTATGTAGAAGTGTATGAACTATAAATATAAATATATATATATATGTGTCACAAATTTAATGATATGTATATATATATATGAGGTGTAAAATTGCTGAAAAAAAATGCGTGGGCTCCCGCCCTATTTTCGCAACCAGACAGACAAAGCCAGTGAGTGGGGGCAGATAATAATAGCCCAGAGAGGGACCATTTTTTTTGGCCCCCCCCGGCTACTTAACATCTGCCCCCAGACACCCCAGAAAGGGCAAATCTCTAATTAGATTTGCCCTTTCTGGCACTTTGCCCGTCTATTCCCATTGCCCTGTAGCGGTGGCGAATGGGTTAATAAGGGGTTAAAATGACCTTGCAATTGAAAGGTCACTTTAAGCCAGGTTAATAATTGAGAGCTGTCAATTAGACAACTATCAATTATTAATCCTATTGTATGAAAGAAAAATCAAACACACACACTTTAATAAAAAAGAAGTTTAATGAAATAATCACACAGTTTTTGACCATATTTTATTTACCTGCTAAAACCATTTCCTGTAATAAAAATAAAATAATAATGCAAAATTATTCTTACCAATCCGATGCACAGTCAGGTCCCACGGTGTAATCCTTCAGAAAGGGTTAATGTTTACTGCAGGGACCGCAGCTAATGCTGCAGCCTCACAGTAAACCCCCAAATGAATGAGCTCCTCTCCTGGCTGACAGGAGAGGAAGTGGAAAGCTTAATTGATTGCTTTCCACTTTCACTTCAGGTCAGCCAGGGACACCATCAGTGACGTCAGAGGGAACTGATTAACAAAAATAGGGGTTCCCTTCGAAAAAAAAATGGCGTGGGGTCCCCCCTATTTTTGTTAACCAGCCAGATGAAGCAGACCGCTGAGGCCTGGATTTTCAGGCTGTTAAGGAGCCAAGATCCATGGACCTTGCCAGCCTGATAATACCAGGCCACAGCAGTCTGCATATCTTGGCTGATTAACAAAAATAGGGGATCCCCTCGAAAAAAATTGGCGTGGGGTCCCCCCTATTTTTGTTAACCAGCCAGATGAAGCAGACCGCTGAGGCCTGGTTTTTCAGGCTGGTAAGGATCCAATATCCATGGACTTTGCAAGCCTGATAATACCAGGCCACAGCAGTCTGCTTAGCTTGGCTGGTTAACAAAATAGGGGATCCCCTCGAAAAAAAAACGGCGTAGGGGTCCCCCTATTTTTGTTAACCAGCCAAGTAAAATGCAGACTGCTGCGGCCTGGTATTAAAAGACTGTCAAGGCCCATGGATTTTGGCCCTCAACAGCCTGATAATACCAGGCTACAGCAGCCCCACATTTGGCGCATCAAAAGATGTGCCAATTGTGGCACTTTACCCGGCTCTTCCCACTTGCCCTGTAGCGGTGGCAAGCGGGGTAATAAGGGGTTAATGTCACCGTTGATTGCACGGTGACAATAAGCCCGTTTAATAATGGAGAGGTGTCAATAAGACACCGATCCATTATTAATCCCAAAGTTATTAAATGTGTAAAAAAAAGACACAGCAAGAAAAAAGTCTTTTAATGAAATAAAAGAGACAACACAGTTTTCATTTTTTTATTACTCTCTCATTCCTGCGACGCCATCGATCTCCTGTAAAAAAAAAAAAAAACAAACCAACAGTATACCACCTGTCCGACGCAGTCCATAGTAACGATAGTCCCACGACGATCCAGCTCTGCTACATCGGAATGACAGGCAGAGCCTGACATCCCGGCGCAGCACAGCTGCTTACCAGCTTCCCCGGCGGTGACGTCATCGGACTGCTTTACGGCCGCGATTACCCAGCAGTCACTGCAGTTATCGCGAGAAACTGCATGTGACCACCGGGGAGAAGAGGATGGCGGCCATTAAGCAGTCCAGGATGTGACCGCCGGAGATCTTCTGCCGGGTAAGTGCCGCTGACTCCTGACAGACCCGACCGACGGACACTGACAGTGACAGTGACAATTCCGATTCCGGTATCCGATATGACGAAAATATCGGTACTCGGAATCGGAATTCCGATACAGCCAATATCGGCCGATACCCGATATTTGCAGTATCGTATCGCTCAACACTAGTGTCTTCTGATCAGGATGACTGGGTCTCTTTTTTGCCTTTGGCTGAGTTTGCTCTTAATAATAGGGCTAGCTCTGCCACTTTGATGTCTCCATTTTTCTGCAATTTTGGGTTTCACCCTCGATTTTCTTCAGGACAGACGGAGGCTTCTGTCTGTCCAGGTGTTGACTCTGTTGTGGAGCATATACAGCAGATTTGGGACCAGGTAGTGGAGAGGTTGTCCCTCTCTCAGGAGAGGGCCCAGCGGTTTGCCAACCGGCATAGGACTGATGGTCCTCGGTTTGAAGTGGGGGACTTGGTCTGGTTGTCCTCAAGAAATATCCCTATGAGAGTTGCATCTCCTAAGTTTAAGCCTAGGTTCATTGGACCTTATAAGATCATGGAGATTCTTAATCCTGTTTCCTTTCGTTTACTTCTCCAGGGACATTTAAGATCCATAACGTGTTCCACAAGTCCTTATTGAAGAGGTTTGTCGAGCCAGTGGTTCCTATGGCTGTGCCTCCTGACCCTATTTTGGTTGAGGGCAATCTGGAGTATGTGGTTGAGAAAATATTGAATTCTCGTTTTTCTAGACGGAAACTCCAGTATTTGGTTAAGTGGAGAGGTTATGGTCAGGAGGACAATTCTTGGGTGTTTGCTTCGGACATCCATACTAGGAGACTCATCCGTGCGTATCACAGAGCTCATCCTGACCGACCTGGTTGCTCAAATGAGGGTTCGGTGACCCCCCCTCAAGGGGGGGTACTGTTGTGAATGTGCTAGAAATGAATTCTGAGCAGAAGCTCCCTCTGGTGGTTACAAACAGTACTGAACTATCCAATGAAGATTGTGAAGATTGGCGATCAGGTGTTACTGACTGGTCTTATATAAGGGAGGTTCCCTCCCATCAGGGTTGCCGGTGATCAATTGTTCTGGTCTCATCTTTGATTCCTGTTCACTTTGTAGCTTGCTGTTTCGTGCCTGCATCTTCTGCTAACAGATAAGACATTTTGTTCTTTTAGTTTTTTGTGCTTGCTTTTTGCATTTTGTCCTGCACTTCTGTGGGGGTCTGCCGGGTCCCCTCCGGGGACTTGTGCTCCTCTCAGTTTAGTTCAGCCACTGTTGTTTGTTCATTTGCCTTTTCCAGTTTTTTCAGTGGCTGCTGTTTAGTTTTGTTACACCAGAGAACTAATTTAGGTGGTAGAGGTCGTGTGATCTCAGGTGTTTTTGCAATTAGTAGAGTTGGTACTTTTCAGGGTTTTTTGGGATTGCAGTAAGTGTCCTTCCTATCCTTTTCTATTTAGGAAGTTTGGGCCCCAACGTTTGCTCATACTATTTTCTGTCTGTGTCTGTATTTTCCTCTTGTCTAACCGCCATTACATGTTTGGGGGCTTTCTATGTTCTTTGGGGATCTGCTCCGGGGCAGATACAGTTAGGTCCATAAATATTTGGACAGAGACAACATTTATCTAATTTTGGTTCTAGACATTACCACAATGAATTTGAAACAAAACAAATCAGATGCAGTTGAAGTTCAGACTTTCAGCTTTCATTTGAGGGTATCCACATTAAAATTGGATGAAGGGTTTAGGAGTTTCAGCTCCTTAACATGTGCCACCCTGTTTTTAAAGGGACCAAAAGTAATTGGACAGATTAAATAATTGTAAATAAAATGTTCATTTCTAGTACTTGGTTGAAAACCCTTTGTTAGCAATGACTGCCTGAAGTCTTGAACTCATGGACATCACCAGACACTGTGTTTCCTTCTTTTTTATGCTCTGCCAGGCCTTCACCGCGGTGGTTTTCAGTTGTTGTTTGTTTGTGGGCCTTTCTGTCTGAAGTTTAGTCTTTAACAAGTGAAATGCATGTTCAATTGGGTTGAGATCAGGTGACTGACTTGGCCATTCAAGAATATTTCACTTCTTTGCTTTAATAAACTCCTGGGTTGCTTTGGCTTTATGTTTTGGGTCATTGTCCATCTGTAGTATGAAACGACGACCAATCAGTTTGGCTGCATTTGGCTGGATCTGAGCACACAGTATGGCTCTGAATACCTCAGAATTCATTCGGCTGTTTCTGTCCTGTGTCACATCATCAACAAACACTAGTGACCCAGTGCCACTGGCAGCCATGCATGCCCAAGCCATCACACTGCTTCCGCCATGTTTTACAGATGATGTGGTATGCTTTGGATCATGAGCTGTACCATCATACTTTTCTCTTTCCATCATTCTAGTAGAGGTTAACCCCTTCCCGACCCATGACGCCACGTAGGCGTCATGAAAACCTGTGCCAATCCGACCCATGACGCCTATGTGGCGTCATGAAAGGATCTCGTCCCTGCGAGCCGGGAGACCGGGGTCACTCAAAGGTCACCCGACCCGCAGTTACAGGACCCTTTGTGCTTCACCACAGGGGGGTTGGCTTAACCCCCCCGTGGCCACGATCGCTCTGATTGGCTGTTAAAAGTGAAACAGCCAATCAGAGCAATGTGTAATATTTCACCAATTTAATTGGTGAAATATTACAATCCAGCCATGGCCGATGCTGCAATAGCATCTGCCATGGCTGGAGACCGAGCCCTGACCCCCCCCACACCGAGTCACGGCGGTGATCTGCCGCCGCCACCGAAAGATGGCAGCGATCGGTCACCGCCGTCACTTACAGCTCCCCTCCTCTTTTGGTCCACTGCCCCCACTTCCTATCCCCCCCCCAGCCTTCCGACCCCCCTACTCACCTCTCCCGATCCACCGATGTCCCACGATCGGGCCCGGCGTCCCCCCGGGCCTCTTCATGGGCGCCGCCATATTGGAAAATGGCGGGCGCATGCGCAGTGCGCCCGCCGGCCGGCGCATGCGCAGTGCGCCCCCCAGTGTTCAAAAATTTATTTTGATCACTGTGATAAACTGTCACAGTGATCAAAATAAAAAAAAGTAAATGAACCCCCCTTTATCATAGGTAGGGACAAATAAAAAAAATAAATAATTTTTTTTTTTTTCCTAGCGGATTTTGCTGCTGGTCCGCAGCTGATTTTGCTGCGGATCCGCGGCGGATATCGCTGCTTATCCGCGGCGGATTTCGCTGCTGATCCGCGGCGGATTTCGCTGCTGATCCGCGGCGGATTTCGCTGCTGATCAGCGGCGGACTTCGCTGCTGATCCGCGGCGGACATCGCTGCTGATCCGCGGCGGATTTCGCTGCGGATCCGCTGCGGATTTCGCTGCTGTTCGGCGGCGGATTTCGCTGCTGATCCGCGGCGGATTTCGCTGCTGATCGGCGGCGGATTTTGCTGCTGATCGGCGGCGGATTTCGCTGCTGATCGGCGGCGGATTTCGCCGCTGATCCGCGGCGGATTTCGCTGCTGATCCGCGGCGGACTTTGCTGCTGATCCGCGGCGGACATCGCTGCTGATCCGCGGCGGATTTCGCTGCGGATCCGCGGCGGATTTCGCTGCTGATCCGCGGCGGATTTCGCTGCGGATCCGTGGCGGATTTCGCTGCTGATCCGCGGTGGATTTCGCTGCTGATCCGCGGCGGATTTCGCTGCGGATCGTCAGCGGATTTCGCTGCTGATCCGCTGCGGATTTCGCTGCTGATCGGCGGCGGATTTCGCTGCTGATCGCCGGCGGATTTCGCTGCTGATCCGCAGCGGATTTCGCTGCTGATCGGCGGCGGATTTCGCTGCTGATCCGCAGCGGATTTCGCTGCTGATCGGCGGCGGATTTCGCTGCTGATCCGCGGCGGATTTCGCTGCTGATCCGCGGCGGATTTCGCTTCGGATCCGCGGCGGATTTCGCTGCGGATCCGCAGCTGATTTCGCTGCGGATCCGCGGCGGATTTCGCTGCTGATCCGCGGCGGATTTCGCTGCTGATCCGCGGCGGATTTTGCTGCTGATCCGCGACTGATTTTGCTGCTGATCCGCGGCTGATTATCTGCTGATTCATCTGAGCTAGCGGGTATAGCATAACGCGATCGCGTTATGCTATACCGTTACCAGCCGGTCAACGCTACGTGTTGAACGGGCTGGTAAAACGCAATATGAACCCAGCCTTAGGGTTAGAACTAGGGTTAGGGTTAGCATTAGGGCTAAGGTTAGAATTACGGTTAGGGTTGGAATTTGGGTTAGGGTTGGAATTAGGGTTAGGTTTGGAATTAGGGTTAGGCTTGTAGTTATGTTTATGGTTAGAGTTGGGATTAGGGTTAGGGGTGTGTTGGGGTTAGGGTTATGATTAAGGTTTGTATTAGGGTTAGGTGTGTGTAGGTGTTAGGGGTGTGTTGGGGTTAGGGTTGGAGTTAGAATTGAGGGGTTTCCACTATTTAGGCACATCAGGGGTCTCCATACGCGACATGGCGCCACCATTGATTCCTGCAAATTTTGCGTTCAAAAAGTCAAACAGTGCTCCCTTTATTCCAAGCCCCGACGTATGCCCAAACAGTGGTTTATCCCCACATATGAGGTATCAGCGTACTCGGGAAAAATTGCAAAACAACTTTGGGGGTTCTAATTTCTCCTGTTAACATTGGGAAAAAAAATTGGGGACTAAAAATTATTTTTGTGGAAAAAAAATGATTTTATATTTTCACGGCTCTGCGTTATAAACTTCTGTGAAGGACTTGGAGATTCAAAGTGCTCACCACACATCTAGAGCAGTTCCTTGGGGGATCTAGTTTCCAAAATGGGTTCACTTGTGGGGAGTTTCTACTGTTTAGGCACATCAGTGACTCTGCAAACGTAACATGACTCCCGAAGACCATTCCATCAAGTGGGCATTTCAAAAGGTCACTACTTCCCATCCGAGCCCCGACGTGTGCCCATACAGTAGTTTTCTCCCACATATGGGATATCAGCATACTCAGGACAAATTGGACAACAACTTTTGGGGTCTAATTTCTCATGTTACCCTTGCGAAATTAAAAAAATTGGGGACTAAAAGATCCTGATTGTGGAAAAAATATGATTTTTTATTTTCATGCCCGGGCGTTATAAACTTCTGTGTAGCCCTTGGGGGTTCAAAGTGCTCACCACACATCTAGATAAGTTCTTTGCGGTGTCTAGTTTCCAAAATGGGGTCACTTGTGGGGAGTTTCTACTGTTTAGGCGCATCAGGGGCTCTGCAAACGTAACAAGATGCCCGCAGACCATTCCATCAAGCTGGCATTTCAAAGCGTCACTACATCCCTTCCGAGCCCTGACGTGTGCCCAAACAGTGGTTCCCCCCCACATATGGGTTACTAGCGTACTCAGGACAAACTGGACAACAACTTTCGGGGTCCAATTTCTCCTGTAACCATTGTGAAAATAAAAAATAGTGGGCTAAAAAATCATTTTTTGAGAAAAAAAAATGATATTTTATTTTCACGGCTCTGCGTTATAAACTTCTGTAAAGCACCTGGGGGGTTCAAAGTGCTCACTATGCATCTAGATAAGTTCCTTAGGGCGTCTAGTTTCCAAAATGGGGTCACTTGTGGGGGAGCTCCAATGTTTAGGCACACAGGAACTCTCCAAATGCGACATGGCAACCGCTAAATATTCCAGCATATTTTCTATTCAAAAAGTCAAATGGCGCTCCTTCCCTTCTGAGCCCTGCCGTGCGCCCAAACAGTGGTTTATGATCACAAATGAGGTATCTGTGTACTCAGGAGAAATTGCCCAACAAATTTTAGAATCCAATTTATACTGTTGCCCATGTGAAAATGAAAAAAACTGAGGCTAAAAGAAAATTTTTGTGAAAAAAAAGTACTTTCTTTTTTTTACGGATCAATTTGTGAAGCACCTGGGGGTTCAAAGTGCTCACTATGCATCTAGATAAGTTCCTTAGGGGGTCTAGTTTCCAAAATGGGGTCACTTGTGGGGAGCTCCAATGTTTAGGCACACAGGGACTCTCCAAATGCGACATGGCAACCGCTAAATATTCCAGCATATTTTCCATTCAAAAAGTCAAATGGCGCTGCTTCCCTTCTGAGCCCTGCCATGCGCCCAAACAGTGGTTTATGACCACATATGAGGTATCTGTGTACTCAGGAGAAATTGCCCAACAAATTTTAGGATCCAATTTATACTGTTGCCCATGTGAAAATGAAAAAACTGAGGGTAAAATAAAATTTTTGTGAAAAAAAAGTACTTTCTTTTTTTTACAGATCAATTTGTGAAGCACCTGGGGGTTCAAAATGATCACTATGCATCTAGATAAGTTCCTTAGGGGGTCTAGTTTCCAAAATGGGGTCACTTGTGGGGAGCTCCAATGTTTAGGCACACAGGGACTCTCCAAATGTGACATGGCAACCGCTAAATATTCCAGCATATTTTCCATTCAAAAAGTCAAATGGCGCTCCTTCCCTTCTGAGCCCTGCCATGCGCCCATACAGTGGTTTATGACCACATATGAGGTATCTGTGTACTCAGGAGAAATTGCCCAACAAATTTTAGGATCCATTTTATCCTGATGCCCATGTAAAAATGAAAAAATTGATGCTAAAAGAAAATTTTTGTTGGAAAAATTAAAATGTCCATTTTTTCCTTACACGTTGCTTTAGTTCCTGTGAAGCACCTGAAGGGTTAATAATCTTCTTGAATGTAGTTTTGAGTAGCTTGAGGGGTGCAGTTTTTATAAAGGTGTCACTTTTGGGTATTTTCTGCCATATAGACCCCTCAAAGTGACTTCAAATGTGAGGTGGTCCCTAAAAAAAATGGTTTTGTAAATTTTGCTGTAAAAATGAGAAATCGCTGGTCAACTTTTAACCCTTATAACTTCCTAACAAAAAAATGTTGTTCCCAAAATTGTGCTGATGTAAAGTAGACATGTGGGAAATGTTATTTATTAACTATTTTGTGTCACATAGCTCTCTAGTTTAACAGAATAAAAATTAAAAATTTGAAAATTACAAAATTTTCAAAATTTTCGCCAAATTTCCATTTTTTTCACAAATAAACGCAAAAATTATCGACTTAAATTTACCACTAACATGAAGCCCAATATGTCACGAAAAAACAGTCTCAGAATCGCTAGGATCCGTTGAAGCGTTCCTGAGTTATTACCTCATAAAGGGACACTGGTCAGAATTGCAAAAAATGGCAAGGTCTTTAAGGTCAAAATAGGCTGGGTCATGAAGGGGTTAATCTTGGTTTCATCTGTCCAAAGAATGTTCTTCCAGAACTGTGCTGGTTTTTTTAGATGTTTTTTAGCAAAGTCCAGCCTAGCCTTTTTATTCTTGATTCTTATGAGTGGCTTGCACCGTGCAGTGAACCCTCTGTATTTAATTTCATGCAGTCTTCTCTTCATGGTAGATTTGGATATTGATACGCCTACCTCCTGGAGAGTGTTGTTCACTTGGTTGGCTGTTGTGAAGGGGTTTCTCTTCACCATGGAGAGTAATCTGCGATCATCCACTACTGTTGTCTTCCGTGGGCGCCCAGGTCTTTTTGCATTGATGAGTTCACCAGTGCTTTCTTTCTTTCTCAGAATGTACCAAACTGTAGATTTTGCCACTCCTAAAGTTGTAGCAATTTCTTGGATGTTTTTTTTTCTGTTTTTTGCAGCTTAAGGATAGCTTGTTTCACCTGCATGGAGAGCTCCTTTGACCGCATGTTTCCTTCACAGCTAAACCTTCTAAATGCAAACACCACACCTCAAATCAACACCAGCCCTTTTATCTGCTTAATTGAGAATGATATAATGAAGTGATTGCCCACACCTGTCCATGAAATAGCCTTGGAGTCAATTGTCCAATTACTTTTGGTCCCTTTAAAAACAGGGTGGCACATGTTAAGGAGCTGAAACTCCTAAACCATTCATCCAATTTTAATGTGGATACCCTCAAATGAAAGCTGAAAGTCTGATCTTCAACTGCATCTGATTTGTTTTGTTTCAAATTCATTGTGGTAATGTCTAGAACCAAAATTAGATAAATGTTGTCTCTGTACAAATATTTATGGACCTAACTGTAGTTTTCCTCTTTCTGTCTTTAGGTGTAGTTAGCTTCTCAGGCTGTGACGAGGCGTCTAGGACCAACGTCGGTACGCTCCACGGCTGCCTTTAGTTGTGGTGGTTAGTCAGGGTACTACAATCCCATAGATTCCAACCTCTCTGGTGTATTTCCTTTTTTGCCTGCTCTCCTCAGCTACCAAATCATAACAGATGACTCGGAAAACCGGGAAATGGCCACGGGTTTCAGGAGGGACACGTGAAAGGTATCGGTGATACCAAGGCGAGGCGGAAGGGCTAGGCGGTAAACCACCGGGTTCACCTGCTCAAGAACTAAAAAGGGGCCCAAAAAGCGAGGTGCCAACTTGGTGGACTCTACACGTAGCCTGATGTTTCGGGCAGAAAGCCACACTAGGTCACCCGGAGCAAATGTAGGAGTGGGGGCCGATGGGCATTGGCCGAAGACCTCATCCTCTGTTTGGAGGCCTGAATGGCAT
Organism: Oophaga sylvatica; assembly: GCA_033576555.1. Classification (NCBI taxonomy): domain Eukaryota; kingdom Metazoa; phylum Chordata; class Amphibia; order Anura; family Dendrobatidae; genus Oophaga; species Oophaga sylvatica. The sequence continues at coordinate 236,895,916 of JARQOD010000001.1, read as the reverse complement.
CCTGGGTGCGGTCCCAAATGTCCCGTGCCTCCACAGCCCAGTCTGCCACCCTGGAATCGGCGGAAGACACTGGCATGGGCACTGGTACTCGCAGATGCTGACCGTAGTTCAGGAGGAATGGGGTCTGTCCGGTGGAGTCAGCCACAGCATTATTTAGAGCGAACTCAGCCCACGGTAGCAAGGATGCCCAGTCTTCCTGCCTGGCAGAGACAAAATGTCGCAAATATGTGACCAAGGTCTGGTTGGCCCTCTCTACCAACCCATTCATCTCGGGATGGTATGCAGAGGAGAGATTCATCTCAATGCTGAGTAAACGACACAGCTCTCTCCAGAACCGAGACGCAAACTGGGGACCTCGATCACTGACAATTTTGTCTGGCATACCGTGTAATGTCTCGAGAAGAACACTGCACTCGCTAAAAAATATTGCATCAAGTGAAGTTTTTATTTTCAAAGTGTACAATAAGCGACAAGTAATTGACGTTTCGGCCTCTACCGGGCCTTTATCACAAAGTCGCTGCAAAAAACAGATAAAAATATATATATTATAGTATAAACAGTGAAAGACTAACAAACACAGAAAATAATACATATTTACAATGCTATATACAGTTTCATGTCAATGGCGAAAGTATTTATAGGGCAAAGATATCGCACGGGTTCATATAATGTAGATCAAGACTAGAAAAGATGAGAGGGAGAAGGTAGAGATCATGTGTTCATCATTTAGAGAGCTGGTAAGTATATGGAAACATACCCATAGTGTGATTGCATTGCAGGATGTGTCATATTAGGTTCACAGACAATGGAGTCAAGAGGAATTCTCCTGTTGGTAATGGGAGGGTAAAGCAATGAATAATATCATATAATTGAATAAATCAAAATAAAATAAGTCATATTGATATAACAGGGATGGTGAGGACTCCAGAGGGAGTTAATGGTATATAGCAGTGTAATCTTATAAGAGGACAGTGCTGGTTATGAATAATGACACTTGGAGTTCATATAATGAGGTGGAATACGGATAGAGATAATCATAATAAATTAATGATTTATATAGAGTGTATTGAATATATTGAATAGTATTGTAATGTGCTGGGTAGAGGTCTTAGTGGCGCCGTCTGGAGCGCTGGTAAGCGCTATAAAGAAAAGGTTGTATAGTCAGGAGCATAGTAATGTCAAGGTGGTACTTATCTTAGCGTTGGTAGGTGCTCACATGCGTTGGTGGGGTGGTAAGCGCCAGTGTACAGCGTCGGTGCTATGGTGGATGCTGGCACAGCTGTGTCTTAGCAGGAGGAGGCTGTTCTGGGCTGATAGGAGCGCTGTATAAAGCGCTGGGTGGTCACATGACCGGATGTGACGTCAGACGCCGGCGCATGCGCAGTAGGTGCTGTGATGTCAGCGGACCTCAGTCCTGCTTGGTGAAGGGATTGTTTACGTTGTCATGGTGATGTTATAAATATGATCAGAGAGATGGATAGTTGTATCAACATAATGAATAAAAATAATGAATACAGAATCAAGAGGAGTGGAAACTGAAGTAAATAATAAATGAAGACATAACATAAGTAAATAAAATAAATGGGAGAACACAATAAAGAAAAATCATAGTGGGGCATATAAATCATATGAAAATAAATAATATGAATAATATAAATAATATAAATAATATAAATAAATAATATGATACACATGATAGGAGTCCAAACCAGGAAAAAATGAAAAGTAAAAATAAAAAGATAGGGAAGGGGAGGGGGGTATGGATCTTACCAGCTCAATAATGGGAGAAGGCCACAGAGATTAGTAATTAAGGATTGATCTAGGGAAAAGGAAAATCATATTAGCCAATCCATATCCCGATTTAAACCTTTCGGGTGTAACGTATCCAGGGTGTAAATCCAGTAACTCTCCCGTTGTTTTAATAATTTAATATGGTTGCCACCTCTCCTGGGTCTCGGGACCCTCTCGATTACCTGGAATCTCAATTGTGCCACATTATGTTTGGCATCTTTAAAGTGTGCTGGTAATGGTAGCCATGTCTTCTCACACCGAATGGTCGATTTGTGGCTTGAGATTCGGTCCCTGATGGCTTGGGTCGTTTCTCCTATATAGAGGAGGCCGCAAGGACATTTCACAAGGTATACAACGAAGTTGCTTGCACAGGTAAAGTAGTCCCTTACCGGGTAAGATTTCCCGTGCGGGGGTGTACCACTTCATTCCCCTTGATAACGTTAGAGCAACTCATGCAGCCGAGACACGGGAATGTACCAGTTCTCCTGTGTCCAGTAAGTGTATTAGGAGGCTGTTGTTTATGGGAGCCTAAATCAGCCCTGACCACGCTATCTCTAATGTTTTTAGCTCGTCTGGTACACATAAGCGGTGGTTCATTGAAGATTTCTATATGTGGATATGCTCTGGAGAGGAGTGGCCATAATGGCGGAAAAATTCAGAGTACGCAACTACCCTGTTGACCTTCTCAATTTTGAATCAGCTAGAGCACTTGGAGAAGGGGGTCTCACTAGGACCGATACACATAGGAATCCACGTCTTCCATTTGTCCACAATCACCACCCCTCTATGCGCAGAGTTCACAACCTTATCAGAAAACATTGGCCACTCCTCTCCAGAGCATATCCACATATAGAAATCTTCAATGAACCACCGCTTATGTGTACCAGACGAGCTAAAAACATTAGAGATAGCGTGGTCAGGGCTGATTTAGGCTCCCATAAACAACAGCCTCCTAATACACTTACTGGACACAGGAGAACTGGTACATTCCCGTGTCTCGGCTGCATGAGTTGCTCTAACGTTATCAAGGGGAATGAAGTGGTACACCCCCGCACCGGGAAATCTTACCCGGTAAGGGACTACTTTACCTGTGCAAGCAACTTCGTTGTATACCTTGTGAAATGTCCTTGCGGCCTCCTCTATATAGGAGAAACGACCCAAGCCATCAGGGACCGAATCTCAAGCCACAAATCGACCATTCGGTGTGAGAAGACATGGCTACCATTACCAGCACACTTTAAAGATGCCAAACATAATGTGGCACAATTGAGATTCCAGGTAATCGAGAGGGTCCCGAGACCCAGGAGAGGTGGCAACCATATTAAATTATTAAAACAACGGAGAGTTACTGGATTTACACCCTGGATACGTTACACCCGAAAGGTTTAAATCGGGATATGGATTGGCTAATATGATTTTCCTTTTCCCCTAGATCAATCCTTAATTACTAATCTCTGTGGCCTTCTCCCATTATTGAGCTGGTAAGATCCATACCCCCTCCCCTTCCCTATCTTTTTATTTTTACTTTTCATTTTTCCTGGTTTGGACTCCTATCATGTGTATCATATTATTTATTTATATTATTTATATTATTTATATTATTCATATTATTTATTTTCATATGATTTATATGCCCCACTATGATTTTTCTTTATTGTGTTCTCCCATTTATTTTATTTACTTATGTTATGTCTTCATTTATTATTTACTTCAGTTTCCACTCCTCTTGATTCTGTATTCATTATTTTTATTCATTATGTTGATACAACTATCCATCTCTCTGATCATATTTATAACATCACCATGACAACGTAAACAATCCCTTCACCAAGCAGGACTGAGGTCCGCTGACATCACAGCACCTACTGCGCATGCGCCGGCGTCTGACGTCACATCCGGTCATGTGACCACCCAGCGCTTTATACAGCGCTCCTATCAGCCCAGAACAGCCTCCTCCTGCTAAGACACAGCTGTGCCAGCATCCACCATAGCACCGACGCTGTACACTGGCGCTTACCACCCCACCAACGCATGTGAGCACCTACCAACGCTAAGATAAGTACCACCTTGACATTACTATGCTCCTGACTATACAACCTTTTCTTTATAGCGCTTACCAGCGCTCCAGACGGCGCCACTAAGACCTCTACCCAGCACATTACTGCTAAGGCACGGATGTGCCAGCACCATCCACTATACCACCAACGTGTTGGATTGACTTCCATTATATGTGAGCGTTTTTGCTACCTCCTATATATGTTTTTTCAACATTACATGGTCTTTCAATTTGAAAATCCTATTTTCACAGCATATTGTTCCTGACATAGGTCTATAACATTCAGCGCAACTTGCATATCCATTGGTGTCAGGCTAGGACAGGCATTGGTAAATACTATTCAATATATTCAATACACTCTATATAAATCATTAATTTATTATGATTATCTCTATCCGTATTCCACCTCATTATATGAACTCCAAGTGTCATTATTCATAACCAGCACTGTCCTCTTATAAGATTACACTGCTATATACCATTAACTCCCTCTGGAGTCCTCACCATCCCTGTTATATCAATATGACTTATTTTATTTTGATTTATTCAATTATATGATATTATTCATTGCTTTACCCTCCCATTACCAACAGGAGAATTCCTCTTGACTCCATTGTCTGTGAACCTAATATGACACATCCTGCAATGCAATCACACTATGGGTATGTTTCCATATACTTACCAGCTCTCTAAATGATGAACACATGATCTCTACCTTCTCCCTCTCATCTTTTCTAGTCTTGATCTACATTATATGAACCCGTGCGATATCTTTGCCCTATAAATACTTTTCGCCATTGACATGAAACTGTATATAGCATTGTAAATATGTATTATTTTCTGTGTTTGTTAGTCTTTCACTGTTTATACTATAATATATATATTTTTATCTGTTTTTTGCAGCGACTTTGTGATAAAGGCCCGGTAGAGGCCGAAACGTCAATTACTTGTCGCTTATTGTACACTTTGAAAAATAAAAACTTCACTTGATGCAATATTTTTTAGCGAGTGCAGTGTTCTTCTCGAGACATTATCTATTGGGATCTTTGATTCCGTCCACTAGCACCGCCATTTCTATAGTAGTGTGCCAACTTTCTTTTGGCATACCGTGTAGGCGGAAAATATGCCTAATGAATAATGCTGCCAAGGCCCGTGCAGACGGTAACCGTGGTAATGGCACTAAGTGCACCATTTTGGAGAAGTGGTCGGTTATCACCCAGATGATGGTGCAGCCCCGAGCCTTGGGTAAGCCCACCACAAAATCCATCCCGACCACATCCCAAGGCCTGTCTGCCACCGGTAAAGGGAAAAGTAGCCCAGCTGGCCGTTGTCGAGGGGACTTATTCTTGGCGCAGGAGACGCACGCCTGAACGTATTCCCTGACGTCACGGACCACCAGTATGTCCTATCCAGCAACTCAGATGTCCTTTTTGCCCCAAAATGTCCACCCACCCTGGACGAATGTGCCCAAGAGAGTACCTCCGGTCGCAAATTGGTGGGCACAAAAGTCTTGCCCGGAGGCACAGACTCAAGCGAAACCGGGGCCACAGTTCTTAGGCTCTCTGTGGGGTGGAAACAATCAACCGAGGCTCCTCCTCCACCTCCTTAGAGGACACCACGGAGCGAGAAAGCGCATCGGCCCGAATGTTCTTCTCACCGGAGAGGAAATGGAGGGTTAAATTAAACCGGGAGAAGAACAGGGACCATCTGGCCTGACGAGAATTTAGCCGCTGGGCGGTCTGTAAATAGACCTAAATTTTTGTGGTCAGTGAAAACTTGAAAGGGAAAGCGAGCCCCCTCCAGGAGATGTCTCCACTCGGAAAAGGCCAACTTCATGGCTAGCAACTCCCTATCCCCAATGGAATAATTCCTCTCCGCTGGTGTGAAGGTCTTGGAAAAGAAGAAACAAGGATGTTTCCGACCTTGAGCATCCTTTTGAAAAAGGACTGCTCCAGCACCAACGGATGAGGCATCGACCTCCAAATAAAAAGAGCTTATCAACCTCGGGCGATGTAAGATGGGAGCGCTAGCAAAATGGGACTTAATTGAAGTAAAGGCCTTGGAGACCTCCTCTGACCACAATTTGGGATTGGCTCCCTTCTTGGTGAGGGCTACCAAGGGAGCTACCAAAGTGGAGAAGTGGAGAATGAATTGGCGATAGTAATAAATGAACCCCATAAAGCGCTGCACCGCTTTAAGAGAGAGGGGTTCTTGCCAATCCATTGCAGCCTGTAGTTTGGCAGGATCCATAGCCAATCCTGGGCGGAGATGATATAGCCCAGGAAAGTTAAAGACTCCTGCTCAAACATGCATTTCTCCAACTTTGCATAGAGGGAGTTTGCTCGTAACAGGTTGAAGACTTTGCAGACATCCCTCCGGTGAGAGTCAATATCTGGAGAAAAGATGAGAATATCATCCAGATAGACTACTACAGAGGTGGAAAGCATATCCCGGAAGATATCATTGACAAAGTCTTGGAAAATGGCTGGGGCATTTACAGAGCCCGAAGGGCATCACCAGGTATTCATAATGGCCATCCCTGGTATTAAAAGCCATCTTCCATTCGTCCCCTTCACGGATGCAAATCAGGTTATAAGCACCACGCAGATCTAATTTAGTAAATACCCTTGCTCCCCGGAGCCTATCAAAGAGCTCAGAGACCAGGGGCAACGGGTACTTATTCTTAACGGTGATGGCGTTAAGACCTCTGTAATCTATACACGGACGTAATTCTCCACTCTTCTTCTGCACGAAGAAGAACCCCGCTCCTGCTGGTGACACCGACTTCCTAATGAACCCTCTTGCCAGATTCTCCTGGATATTTGAGACATAGCCTCCGTCTCAGGAAGAGAGAGGGGATAGACCCTTCCCCGAGGAGGTTCTGCTCCAGGCAAGAGGTCAATAGGACAGTCGTAGGGACGATGGGCGGCAGAGTCTCCGCAGCCTTTTTAGAGAACACGTCTGCATATGACTGATAACACTTGGGAAGAGGAGAAAGATCTGCGGGTATCTCTGTAGTGTTAACCTGAATGCACTCCCTGACACATCTGTCCTTACATGACTCACTCCAACCCAGTATCCTACCGGAGGTCCACTCAATATGAGGGAGTGGGAACGGAGCCAGGGTACTCCCAGTAGGATTTCGTCTATTCCCTCGGGAAGGACGAGAAGAGAAATAATTTCCTGATGGGAAGGGGGTACACACAAAGTAAGAGGGACAGTCTGATGTGTAATTGGCGAAGGCAATGTCAACCCATTCACTACCCGGACAGTCACTGGTTTGTCGAGCGCTACCAGATGTATTGCGTGGCGATGAGCAAAGGTGGATGACATGAAATTCCCCTCTGCTCCTAAGTCCACACAAAGCTCGACTGTAAGTGGGGAAGAGTCCACAGTGACTGTCCCTTTAAATGTCATCTTGGAGGAAAATGCCGCTGTCTCTAGTGAACCTCCTCCCAGGGCCACTAGACGCGATCGCTTCCCCGATCGCTGTGGACATTTGTTGGCATAGTGTCCTGTCTGCTGACAAAGGTTACAGACCACAGATACTCAGATGACTCGAGACTTAGGTCCTGCACGAGGAACCTCTGTGGCCTTTTGGGATTCGGACGCCAGATCGGGGGATTCGAGATGTGTGGCAAAGGTGGGAGCCAACCGAATCCTCTGCCTACACTGGTCCCGCTCCAACCTCCGCTCGTGAAAACGGAGGTCGATGCGGGTAGATATGGAGATAAGCTTCTCCAGTGGGCGGGAATCTCCCTGGTAGCTAAAGTGTCTTTAACATGATCAGCCAGTCCTCGCCAGTAGACTGGAATGAGAACTTTATCCGACCAGTCTAGCTCTGAGGCCAGAGTACGAAACTGGACGGAAAACTGACTGACCAAAGACGAACCCTGTGCCAATGCCAGCAGTTGTAGCGCCGTATCGTGGGTGACCTGAGGTCCTAAAAAGACCTTTTTAAGAGCTTCCAGGAAACGAGGAGCACTCCGCACCACACGATCGTCGCGCTCCCACAGCGGCATTGCCCACTCCAACGCTCTGCCCGATCCGTGGGGAAACGTGTAGCCAGAAGCTCGAGCTGTATAGAGCACTGACTCACGAATCCCCGACATTGCTTGCTGTCACCAGCAAACTTGTCAGGAAGCGGGAGGTGGGATAATGTAGGGGCAGAGGTGGCAGAGGACAAACTGGCTGCAGCCACGCTGGCAGCCTGAACAGCGACTGCGGTAACATCCACAGCTGAGGTTGTGCGCTCAAGAGCCGCCAACCTACCCTCCAGCTGCTGGATGTACTGCGGTAGACGCTGGTCATCCGCCATTTTACTAGCCAGACCCTGGCGCTAATATTATGTTAGGGTCTGCGGAACGCACCAAATATATGAGGTAGATAGGTGCGTTCGCAGCCCGGGGTCCACCGTGCAGGCGGAACCTGCTGCTAGTAAAATGGCGCAAGACGCAAACTCTGTTATCCCGCAGAGTCGCCAAAATAAACACCGCAATGCGCTGTGGCAATATGTGCGAACTCTGTTATTTCACAGAGCCGCTAGAAGGAGTGCCACAGCGCTATATGGCGATGTGTGCGAACTCACTAAACACAACTGAGTCGCAAAATAAACACGCTAGGGCGCTGTCTAACGTTGAAAGCGAACCCTGTTACGTCACAGGGCCACTGAGAAAAAGTTCTGTGTCCTGTCAGGCACCCAGGTACACAGTTAAGTGCTAAGCGAACATAGAACGTGATCATGCGCTAATGTCCTCGCTGGAGTCACCCGCAATCTATGGCGTCTGAATGCCAGACCCTGAATACGGCAAACAAACTCTTCACCGGTTATGCCGGTAATCTAGGGCATCTAGGACACCGACCCTGACCAGCTAGCATACCAAACTCCTCACCGATTAAGTCGGTATTCTAGGGGCTTATTTCAGCCGGGCCCTAACCACTCACACGCATGACCACACTGGCGCAAAGCATATAATGGTTGATATTAGCGCATGGCGGCCCAGCCATGCTACCCTTTCATAGTAACAGCTACAGGACCTGCCAGAAACAAGGACCAATGAAACTTGTTCCAGAACACCAGTAGTCACAGGACCTTCCTGGCAGACCAATAGGAGCTGCTGCAGTACCTGAGCATGTGACCCCTGATCTCCAATGAGAGATCTCACTCTGGGCATGCTCAGAAGGGGAAAACAAGGACTTTGTCCTAAAGACGTCTGCTCGCCGCTAACCAGTACTGGCCACAATAGCAGAGCCTGGAGGAGCAGCAGTAATCCTCTGCACACTGTTAGACTGGGCGAGACTCTAGGACTGATGTCTAAGCTGAGCAGGCTCCACTGTGGACAGAGATGAATGGGGACCGCAGCGGGACTGGTTCGAGACTCCCCTTGTGCAGGAACTCGAACCCTAACAATAATTGCTATGCATAATAGGTGAATCAGATGGTCTCAAAAACAACCAGAAATTTAACCTAGAATTGATAATCAATCTGTACAATAGTAACCAAAGTACCATGCAAGACAGAAGAAAAACATATTAAATTGGAAAAAATTATATTTTGTACTTAGCTGCATATTATTAGTGAACAATATGGGCAGCACTGGAGTCCAGGGTTCAAATCCCACCCAAGGACAACATCTGCAAGGAGTTTGTATGTTCTCCCCGTGTTTGCGTGGGTTTCCTCCGGGTACTGCCTTTTCCTCTCACACGCCAAAGACATACTGATAGGGAACTTAGATTGTGAGCCCCATCTGGGACAGCGACGATAATGTGTGCAAACTGTAAAGCGCTGCAGAATATGTTAGCGCAATATAAAAATAAAGATTATTATTAACAGTATATAATATTTATTGCTGTCAATTTTTTACTTAACAATGATCGTTATAAACATTTAATTATTATGATTTCCCCATTTCTGATGAAGAATGCCACCATTCTAAATGTTTACAGTGCTAAAATCATTTTCATGTTAAAATAGGTAAATTCCATCTACATTTTCTGGACCCCACCTGACCTTCTTTGTAGTCATATAAGAGGCCCTTTTGCATGTCAGTGACCCACTTCAAGAATGTCAATGAGCATTATGAAGACAGTCAAACCAGTAACTACTTAGACTTTAAAAGGAACAACAACTCAAATAGTGTAACAGAGAATAAAAAAGATCACTAGTTGACCAACAGAATAGGTGTGGGAGGCCTCTTAGTGGAAGCCCAATTGAAGACGTCCAATTTGACCACACTATAATCAGACTCTAATTGCAAGCACAATTTTATAGAATTAGTACTTGATTAGATGATCAATTTGTGTTAAATTCTTTCCATAAGATCATGTATTGTATCAGGTGCTTCTCACAAAATTAGAATATCATCAAAAAGTTAATTTATTTCAGTTCTTCAATGCAAAAAGTGAAACTCATATATTATATAGAGTCTTTACAAACAGAGTGATTTATTTCAAGCGTTTATTTCTGTTATTGTTGATGATTATGGCTTACAGCCATATTTCTCCGATCCACGGCGGCACAGTGTAGCTCTTACATCATTCTATGATTGTATAATGTATTACTTTACTCAGTTATATTTTATGTGCCTTATATGGGATGAATTATGTGCACTTATAGTATGGGGGAACACATGTATGCATTGGCGCATGTATACGTACAGTACAGACCAAAAGTTTGGACACACCTTCCCATTCAAAGATTTTTCTGTATTTTCATGACTATGAAAATTGTAGAATCACACTGAAGGCATCAAAACTATGAATTAACACATGTGGAATTATACATTACACTTTACAAAAAAGTGTTAAACAACTAAAAATATGTCTTATATTCTAGGTTCTTCAAAGTAGCCACTTTTTGCTTTGATTACTACTTTGCATGCAGAAAAGGTGAACGGCTGGACTCTACATGCCTAGTTCCCACCGTGAAGCATGGAGGAGGTGGTGTGATGATGTGGGGGTGCTTTGCTGGTGACACTGTTGGGGATTTATTCAAAATTGAAGCAGTGAGCGGTCCAGCTCACCCCAAACCATCTTGATTGGGTTCAGGTCTGATGACTGTGGAGGGCAGGTCATCTGGCGTAACAACCCAACACTCTCCTTCTTGGTCATATAGCCCTTAAACAGTCTGGAGGTGTGTTTGGGTCATTGTCCTGTTGAAAAATAATTGATGGTCCAACTAAACGCAAACTGGATGGAATAGCATGCTGCTGCATGATACTGTAGTAGCCGTTCTGGTTCAGTATGCCTTCAATTTTGAATAAATCCCCAACAGTGTCACCAGCAAAGCACCCCCACACCATCACACCACTCCTCCATGCTTCACGGTGGGAATCAGGCATGTAGAATCCATCCGTTCACCTTTTCTGCGTGGAAAGCAGTAATCAAAGCAAAAGGTGGCTACTCTGAAGAACCTAGAGTATAAGACATATTTTCAGTTGTTTCACACTTTTTTGTAAAGTACTCCGAGATTCAGTTTCTGTTGCCATAGCTGCATGATTTGCGGCTATTTGACAGCCTGAATATATGTGGGGATTCCTTAACAAACAGGCATTCCTCACATGTATTCAAGCTGTCCAGCAGCCATAAATCATGCAGCTATTGCACCGGAAACTAAATCTCCGAGCAATACTCGGAGACTACCCGAGCAACGAGTATACGCGCTCATGACTAATAGGTACCTACTCCTTTATTTGTATGCATATCCCCACCTCAGGTATTTTTTAACTGCCCTATTTTCACTCACAACTTAACAATGACTCTGTAACTTCGTGTGTGGAGGTTTTTAGTATTTTTGCACAGTCTTGTGGTTGCCCACTTTTTAATATGCTTAGTCTGTATATGTAAAATAAATTTTCAGTATCTAATAAAATTTTTGATTCTAGTGTACAATTTTTTCCACTATATGATGACATGTAAAGCAATAGTGTAATTTCTGTCATAATAGTTTACATATAACTGGTGTATAATGTTTTGTACTTACATTAGGACTTCCATGTCTTTAATACTGAATCTATTAGAAAAATAGAAAAGGTGTTTTTTTACATTTGCATTGTTTTAAGTTAATTAAACAACCCTTTTAATTATTTTATCAGATATTTATTTAGAATATTCCTATACAAATTTTAAACAAATGCAGATAGAAATATCAGTAAATTGTATTGTTTCAACTGATTGCTGAATACTAAAACCTCCTCTTTCTGACAATTATGAGAATATGCTATACAGTTACTCTCTACAAGAGAAATGCAGAGTTATATGATCTCCATTCAAATCCATTAATAAACATATATTCGGTTATATTGTAGAGTCAATCAAGGCAGAAATTGCTCTTTACTTTTGGTTAGTAAATGGAGTTATGAATGGGGAACCCTTTATGATGTCTGTATGTTCTTCTAATGTTTTGTGTATAAATATGTGATTCTTCAGATTTGTATTAGTTTAGCCTGATGAAGAGACCTGAGTAGTCTCGAAAGCTTGCAATTTGTTACCATCTTTTCAGTTAGCCATTAAAAGGTATCAACCACTGAGGACTTTCAATTCTAAATATTTTTCTATGTTCTTCTAGAGAACATGGAAAGCAAATAATCGCCATTTATTATTTATTATATTATTACTGTGGTAGCATGTAAAAGTGAAAACACATTGCAAACTATGTTCATTAGTGCCATAATAACAACAATTATTTCCCGTTGATATGATATATTACTTTATTTAAAATATATAATTTATTTCCGTGTATATTTTAGTAGATATAAAAAATGGTAGACAAAACTAAACTAGGCCCATCACAGAAAATCTAATAAACTTAGTGGAAATAATGGGCCAGAGAAAGTCTGATAATAAACACGATATAAATTCTCTGTTTAGGGTACATCTAGTTATACAATATAAAACACAAACATCTGATTACTGTTATATAGAGCAAAATTTGTTCTTCATGGTGTTTAAAACTGTTCTTCAAGGTTAATGTGTAGTGATAGAAATCAGTTTGCAGAAATCCACTTTACCATTAACTGTTCTGCAGAATGAATTTCTCATTTTAACATCCATCCATCAAAATCTTATTTATGTTCTTAGAATCTGAGGATTCCAAAATAATGCATTTACTTCTTACTAAATTGTAAGCCTGGTTTTAAACATTGCAAAAACTATGTTCTTGCAAAATTTAGTTAAGTTTAGATAGAAGAAAATCAATATACTTCTCCTCTGGGTTGGCATTTTAATCTTAAAGTTTATTATGGTACTTTGCAACCTAAGAAAAATACAATCTTCTCTAGATTTTTTGTTTTGTAAAGTCATAGAACCAAAACATACACAGTTGTCTGAAATACGCTGTATATTATTATTCTTATTTTTAAGAATAACGATAACACTACTTTTAAAGGGGTATGAAATAAAGGTTAAGTATGAAGAAATATCACGTTTCAATACAAAATTAGCTAGATAAATGATACATTACTATTTTTAACTTACGGAAAGAAGAAACTCGGAAAGAAAAAGTGCAATAGGATCTTATCAGATGACAAAGGGGTTTCAGGTAAAGGAGAGAATAACTCACCTTGCTAGGTTGCTGAATGGCAACACATAACGGGCATGTAACAGCTGCTGCACAGATACCGGTCAAGAAGACAACCATAAATACAAGAGAGAAGACGGAGGTATCACTCATGAGCTACTGATATCAAGATATCTGTGAGGTTCAAACATTTATTTAAACAGGTTTAAAAGTCAACGCGTTTCAAAGTCACGCAGGACCTCTTCATCAGGACAAACCTGGACTATTTTTAACTTGTCATAATAAAATCTTAGTTAATTTACAAGGACCTTTATCAACCATGACACTTCCAAAAATAAATAAATAATAACTGATAAATAATAATGATATACATGTCAGAGGAGAGAGAAATGTGCCCCCTGAGACACCCCAGTACCTCCGCCATCCACTTGTCCCTCCTGCTCTGTCCCCCTGGCCCAGCGGCATCTTTCTGGTGAAAAAAATTAAAGTACATGCTGCTGCATACTGCGGTCCAAGTGCCGGTGGCAGCGCCAGATGTTCATGCGACAACTTGCACGAGAATCGTGCAAGTTTCTTGCATGTGTGATCCCAGCCAAACGAGGGGAGTCGCAAAGGCTTTATAGATCCAACGCCTGTTCCACAGATTGCAAGCATACAGCTCCAGAACTCACCAGTTTCAAATAAAGAAAAAATGCTCCTTGGTTGAACAGCAGTCATGAGTGCCTGCAGGGAGCTACCTCATCATTCAGAAAGCAGGAAGCACTCAGTGTTGCACCTGTAAGTCATGACGCTGCAGTCATTGGATTAGAAAGTCGTGTAGAAGAATCTTCACAGAGATGAATGGCTCCAGGCGAGCATAAATAATTTCATATATTTGCCTCTTAGAATCTTCTGGTCTCATCAGGGAAGGGGCAAAGGTGAAACAATTGGGGGTCACATATGTGAAACAAAAAACAAGTGTGACAGTAATTTGCAAGATGTTTCTTGGTGTGTAAGGAAATGTAGCCTCAGTTTCCTTCTTACTGTGTTCATTGCTGTCACTTCTGCCCCCTACCCAGCTGCTTCCTGTGTCTCCTCAATCCTTGTGTAGATTAGTACTGGAGTGAAAAACATGGGTAGACCTTCCCTTTCATAATGCTAAACACTTCTCTTCATTGGTAACTTCTGAATGCTACAACTTGAGGCCAGCAGCTCAGTAGTAGGAATAGAGTTAAGTAGACCTTTCGAGATTCAAATTTGGCAATTTCACTGAATTTTTACAAGAGATTCAACTCACAGAACATAAATTTGTATCAAGTCTAAAAACTGCAAACATTCTAATTGCCAATAAAATATCAGTAAAATACTTGACGGCTGACAAGAAGCGAATTGAACCCCTTTTGCAAAAAAACAATGCAGCATAATATTTTTGGTTGCAAAGTAGGTACATGTAGGTTCACGTTAGGAAAATGATGGGCAAAACTATGGATGTTCTGGTTTGACAGGTTTGGCCAAACATCTAAAAAACAGTTTGGTTCAGATACCAGAAAGTTACTCAAACCTGAACCCTATTCAAATGAATGGGCAGCATGATCATCCTTTGTTTGCCACGCTGTCATCTGCATGACTGAGCGGCAAACACGGACTACGGCAGTAAAATCATTACCTTCTGTCTGAAAGCTGCAATTCCTGTGCTGTCAGCTGACAGTTCACCTTTAAAAAGTTTACCTCCATTTACAGGCGTCAGCTGATAAAAGAGTACTTTGTCTGCTATCGTTGAAAACACCTAAGTAGGTGCTGCTGAATGGAGCATTCAAAAGCCTAAACCTGTGCTATAAATTTAATTAAATAAAAATTATCTGGAGTCTCTTCTATTTTTCAAATTTGGCAATTTCACTGAATTTTTGCAAGAGATTCAACTCACAGAACATAAATTTGTATCAAATCTAAAAACTGCAAACATTCGAATTGCCAATAAAATATCAGTAAAACACTTGACGGCTGACAAGAAGCGAATTGAACCCCTTTTGCAAAAAAACAATGCAGCATAATATTTTTGGTTGCAAAGTAGGTACATGTAGGTTCACGTTAGGAAAATGATGGGCAAAACTATGGATGTTCTGGTGTAACAGGTTTGGCCAAACATCTAAAAAACAGTTTGGTTCAGATATAGAAAGGTACTCAAACCCGAACCCTATTCAAATGAATGGGCAGCATGGTCATCCTTTGTTTGCCACGCTGTCATCTGCATGACTGAGCGGCAAACACGGACTTTAAAAAGTTTACCTCCGTTTACAGGCGTCGGCTGATAAAAGAGTACTATGGCTTCTGTCGCTGAAAACACCTAAGTAGGTGCTGCTGAATGGAGCATTCAAAAGCCTGAGCCTGTGCTATAAATTTAATTAAATAAAAATTATCTGGAGTCTCTTCTATTTTTGATAACCAGCACAGGCAAAACTGAAAGCTGCGGGCACAGATATTGGCATTATCATGGCTGGTTATCACGAATAAGGGGGATCCCCACATCATTTTATTTAATTATTTAAATAAAAAAATTTAAAAAAGCCATGGGGTCCCCTCATTTTTTACAAACAGCCAAACAGCCCCCAGCCTAAAAATAGCAGACAACCTAGTGAAGGCGCATGTAGCGCTTCAACCGGCGGGTCCCGTTCCTCAGGCTGCGGCATTGTCCCTGCGTGTCTCCTCCGCTGCTTCACTTCCTGGTTGTGGGGGGAGCACGCATAGGGCGCATGCTCGCCGCTGCTACATGATTTAAAAGGCCAGCACACCTTTTTTCTATTATTTGCTCTCAGCCAGTCACTCAGAGAGCTGTGCATATTTAAGTTCCTCACTTCCTCTGGGAGATGCCTGGGCAATTTTGTGCTTAATGCTGAGTTGCCGTTCTCAGGTCCAAGACCAGCGCTTGTTGTTCAGTCTTGTTTTTTCCCTGGTTTTAATGCTCGGTATTCTTTTCCAGTGCCGGTGTTCAGCTTGCCTACACCTTGCTTGTGGACTCCAGCAGTATCTTCTACACCATCTGGTTGCCCAACTTTAGTTTCCTGGACCTCCCATTCTCTTTTTGTCTTGCTTTTCCTCCTGGGTTAGAGCCTCTGGTCAAAGAACCATTTCACTAGAGCCTCCTGGTCTGTCTGGGACAATCCCTGTTAAGGGTTTCACTCATTGGTGCTCCCAGAAGGTATTCGTTATTTCGGTCCAGGGGTTTCCTCCCAGTAAGTTTTCCTGTTTTTTCTAATAAAACCTTGCAATTCATCTGACAACCTTGTCCAACTGCTTCTTAGGCTTCAGCTTCCACAAGGTTTTCTGTGGTCCACTGGGTTCACTACCATCTTTTCGCCTGCCTTGACGTGACAGATTTTGACAAGATCATGAACCCCACTGATACCCAGTTCTCCACCCAAAGAGAACTAGACGGCCTTCATCAAAGTCAAGAGCAACTGGTGACTTTTATGCAGACGCTGGATTCCCGTCTCAGTTCTCTTCAGGCTGCCGAACCCACCAACTCTAACCAACTTGCTGATTTACATCAGAAACTTGACTAGCAATGAGAAATGCAAACCAGGATGCAGAATTTCATGAACTCAGTGGAGGAACGCCTTACCAATATACAAATAGCTGCTGCTCTTCCTTATGCTTCAGTTGACATGATTGACCTGGTAGTGGCCGCCACGTCCGGACCATCGCCTATCCTCTGCAAGCCTACATTCTGGTGATCCTAAGCTGTGCAGAAGGTTTCTTAATCAGTGTCAGCTGCATTTTCAGTTAATTGCCCCAGCAGTATCTGATGGACATCACTAAAGTGGCATTCCTAGCTTACCACTTGGAGGGAGAGGCCCTGGTGTGGATTAATCCCTTACTAGAGCAGAATAATCCCATTGTATCCCATCTTCAAGACTTTTTGGATGCCTTCCACAAGATCTTTGATGAGCCAGGACGGGTGGCTTCGTCAATGGAGGCCCTCTTCAACTTTCAACAAGGATATCTGTTGGTCGGTCAGTATGCCATCCAGTTCCATACTCTTGCTTCGGAGATACAGTGGACCGACAAACCTTTGATTGGGCTCTTCCGACATCGGTTATCTAGGAGACTTAAAGATGAATTGGCGGTTCGAGATGTACCTGACACATTGGATGACTTTATCTCTCTCACCATTCGAATTGATCTCCGCCTCCAGGAACGGACCAAGAAAAGAACCCAAAGGTCTCTCACCCTACCTGCTCCAGCTCCAACTCCTGTCTCCGAACCTATGGAGGTCAACTTCATCAAGTTGGATGGAGAGAGGTGGGCCAAGAAACTGTGCCTGTACTGTAGGAGTGCTACTTATTTCCGCTATCGATGTTTCAAAAGGCCGGAAAGCTTCTCAGCCTAGATCAGGTAAGATAGGCCTCCCTAGGAACTTCAGTTCAGGTATCTTCATAAGGAGAGGATCGCCTACTATGTGCTACCAAATCTTTCTCCTCCTTTTCTGCTACGTCTTCCTTGGCTTCACACCCATGAACCAGTTCTGATTGGCAAACAGGGACGTTCTTCATTTGGGTCATCGTTCCATCTTCACTGCCTCACACCTGTACAGCCTGGGAACACTCCGCGAGCTCCTCCAGCCCTACCCGGGTTACCTTCGGCCTACTGGTCCTTTGCGGATGTGTTCAATAAACGTGAGGCAGACACTTTACCACCACACAGGTCTTATGACTGCCCCATCGATCTCGTTCCAGGTTTTACCCCTCCCAGAAGGCAGATCTACCCTCTGTCGCCTGTTGAGGCTTATGCTATGTCGGACTATATCAAAGAGAATCTGGCTCAAGGGTTCATCCAGAAATCTTCTTCTCCAGCTAATGCAGGGTTCTTCTTTGTGAAAAAGAAGGATGGGTCTTTGCTTCCATGCATCGACTATCAAGGTCTCAATGCTATTACGGTGAAGAATAAGTATCCTCTGCCCTTTATTCCAGAGCTCTTCGATCGTCTTCTGGGATCCAGGATATTAACCAAGTTGGACCTCCAGGGAGACTAAAATCTTGTTAGGATCTGTGTGGGGAGGAGTGGAAGACAGCCTTTAACACACGTCATGGTCAATACAAATACCGGTTTATGCCTTTTGGGCTAAGAAACGTGCCCGCAGTATTTCAAGAGTTCATCAATGACATCTTCCTTGACCTTCTATACATCTGTGTAGTCGTCTATCTGGATGATATCCTGGTGTTCTCTCTGGATCCAAACAAGGAGAGTTTTTGGAGCGAGTGTTGGAGGAACAGTGGTAGACGTGTTTGCAAAAAACTTCTTAATATTTAATGAATGAAAATGTTACATATAGAGACAAAAATTTTCACCACTCCCCCTACAATATTGTTTTCCTTCTCTCCGGAACTTCCTACTGACAGAAGGAATGTACGTCAGGTCCTTCAAAAATTGTGAGAGAATCGACTGTATGCCAAATAGGAGATGTGCCTCTTTGAATGAAACTTTCTGCACTTCCTGGGTTACATCATCTCTGACACGGGTCTTGAATCAGATCCTGAAAAGGTGTCGGCTGTTCTCAGGTGGCCACGTCCTGTTGGAATCAAAGCCATTCAGGGATTCCTAGGGTCTGCCAACTATTACAGGCAGTTTAATCCGCATTTCTGGGATCTGACCAAACCTCTCACTGCTTTGACTCGAAAGGGATCTGATCCCAAAGAGTGGTCTCCTGAGGCAGAGTCTTCCTTTCTGTCCCCCCAAACAAGCCTTGACTACTGCTTCTGCCCTCCACAGACCTATAGTTAATAAGCAGCTCTTCATGGAGGTGGATGCTTTCTCTTCTGGAGAGGGAGCCATACTCATGTAAAAGCTTCCTTCTGGGGGGATGGTGACATGTGTGTTCTTCTCCAGTTGCGTTCTCGCCCTGTGAACGCAACTACTTCATCGGTAACAGAGAACTGTTGGACATCAAACTAACCTTGGATGAATGGCATTATCTTCTGGGTAGTGCAGTTCATCTGGTCATTATCTTCACCGACCATAAGAACCTATCCTACCTTCAGTCAGCTCAGAGGCTTAACTTTCGGAAGGCTTGATGGTCATTATTCTTCACCCTGTTTGACTTCCATCTCCACTTCCGCCCAGCTGAGAGGAACATCAAGGCTGACGCTTTATTCGGGTCTTTTATTTCAGATGACCAAGATGAAGAACCTTGTCACATCATTGATCCATCCAGAATGATCTCGGTCCGTTTGTGGCAACCACCTCCAGAAAAGACATTCGTCCCAGTCCCAGACAGGAAATGTGTCCTGTTATGGGGACATTCTTCTAAACTTGCCGGTCATGCCGGACTGAGAAAAACTATTCAGCTGATTATACAGCACTACTGGTGGTCCAAGATGAGTCTAGATGTCTGTGATTTTGTCGCAACTTGTGCCTCATGTGCTCGCAATACGGCTAAATTCACATTTGCATATATGTGCACAGCGTATCATCTGCATGCACAAACGCATGCCAAAACGCATGCTAAAGAAGCATTTTTTATCCGCATCAGCTTACGCTTGACGCAAAAAAAAACGCTGGATGTAGATGCATTTGCATGTGTTTTGGCATGCGTTCGATATTTCCAGGTGCTGTAATCAGTTCCTAGACATGCACAGTCTGAAGTCCGCATGCACATTGAACACATCCATGCGCATGTGTTTCGGCATTAATGCGTTCCGATAGACAGTAATGCCTTGTTTTGATGCACTCATCCGCATGTGCATGAATGTGCATGTTTGATGTATTTTTACTTTTCAAAAAATGCAATACGTTGCATTCGCCAGACACCGCCGTACACTGCGAAATAATGCATGAGTACGCAAACGCATTGGAATGCATGCAAACGCATGTCCCTGCATACACCATGTTAAAGATATTAACACATAATCCACAGTGGATGGTACCATCCGTAGATGCGAAGTGAAAAACATGCAAATTTTTAATTAAAAATAATGTTTTTATTGAAAATACTTAAAAATTACTAGACATAAGAGTACGAGAGATTCCAAAAAGAAAGGTCTGGGAATAGAGCAACCATATATAGCCAAAGCTGGAAAGGGTTAACCTTTAACAGTCATAAAATCTCAAAAAATAAGCTTCAAAGTATAAAGATACACATAGGTGCCAATAAATATAAATAGGTTGATAAGAAATCGTAATATAGTGCTATAAAACACTAAGAGATAATAGGATGTGGGTCGTAATAGAATCCACAATGATTCAATAGCGGGGTACAATGAAAATGGAAAATATGGAATACCAGAGTTCGCACAGCCACAGCGCGTTACGGCATTTATTTTGGCGACTCAGCGGGATAACAGAGTTCGCTTCTTGCGCCAATTTACTAGCAGCAGGCTCCGCCTGCACGGTGGACCCCGGGCTGCGAACGCACCTCTCTACATCATCTATTTGGTGCTTTCCGCAGACCCTAACAGTTTGTTTGTTTTTATAACACTTTAGTAGCTGGGGAATACTTTGGATCTCCTTTGCAATGGCAGATGTGTCTAATGTAATAAGTGAAGATATAACTTTGTGGCAATTGCCTCTTTAATTCATAAATTGTGGTAATATGCATATTGACCATTGCATAGGAGACCTTTCTTAAATGGTCTTTTGACCAAAATATTTTCCATTTTCATTGTACCCCGCTATTGAATCTTGTGGATTCTATTTCGCCCCCACCTTTTCCT
>JARQOD010000001.1:236833386-236874767 GCA_033576555.1 Oophaga sylvatica | reverse complement strand
TTGCAAACACGAAATATGAAAAATATGAAAAATGAATTGCATCATTACCTTAGAAATATGACCCCTCCACAGAGATGTAGATTTTAGTCTGAAGAGAGGATTCATACGTTCCCATGCAGACAGACTTTTCTTTCCATCCTGGCGACCTCCTCCGGTGCCGGGCCAGGCCTCTTAGGGTATCCTCCGCTTCTTGCAGCGTAGGAGGTTTTCCAACCGGTGCCCAACGGTGGTTCCGTGGCGATCGGGTCGCTTCCGTGGGGGGAGAGCTCTGACTGCTCCATCACTTCACACTTCTGCCGGTCAGTTTTTTGATATGTATTCATTTACCTTCTACCTGAGCACTCCACCTGGTGGTCACAGGCTTTTTAATTACAACAGGTTCATCACCCCTCCACAGAGATGTAGATTTTAGTCTGAAGAGAGGATTCATACGTTCCCATGCAGACAGACTTTTCTAAGCGAGGATAGGCATTAGTTAGGACCTGATATACGAGAAGAGCCTTGACGTGGCTATCAGGCTCACATAATTTGGCCATCTTATGCGCTAAGACTTCTCAATTTTTCATATTTCTAAGGTAATGATGCAATTCATTTTTCATATTTTTCATATTTCGTGTTTGCAAGCTATAGCGCTGCAGTGTGCTACCTTTTTCTCTTGTATGTATATGAGTTGGTGACTCTAGGTTTAGCACCTGTTCACACTGAATCTATGTTTGGATGTGCCGGTCAGTTTTTTGATATGTATTCATTTACCTTCTACCTGAGCACTCCACCTGGTGGTCATAGGCTTTTTAATTACAACAGGTTCATCACCCCTCCACAGAGATGTAGATTTTAGTCTGAAGAGAGGATTCATACGTTCCCATGCAGACAGACTTTTCTAAGCGAGGATAGGCATTAGTTAGGACCTGATATACGAGAAGAGCCTTGACGTGGCTATCAGGCTCACATAAATTGGCCATCTTATGCGCTAAGACTTCTCAATTTTTCATATTTCTAAGGTAATGATGCAATTCATTTTTCATATTTTTCATATTTCGTGTTTGCAAGCTATAGCGCTGCAGTGTGCTACCTTTTTCTCTTTTATGTATATGAGTTGGTGACTCTAGGTTTAGCACCTGTTCACACTGAATCTATGTTTGGATGTGCTGGTCAGTTTTTTGATATGTATTCATTTACCTTCTACCTGAGCACTCCACCTGGTGGTCACAGGCTTTTTAATTACAACAGGTTCATCACCCCTCCACAGAGATGTAGATTTTAGTCTGAAGAGAGGATTCATACGTTCCCATGCAGACAGACTTTTCTAAGCGAGGATAGGCATTAGTTAGGACCTGATATACGAGAAGAGCCTTGACGTGGCTATCAGGCTCACATAATTTGGCCATCTTATGCGCTAAGACTTCTCAATTTTTCATATTTCTAAGGTAATGATGCAATTCATTTTTCATATTTTTTCTATAGCGCTGCAGTGTGCTACCTTTTTCTCTTGTATGTATATGAGTTGGTGACTCTAGGTTTAGCACCTGTTCACACTGAATCTATGTTTGAATGTGCCGGTCAGTTTTTTGATATGTATTCATTTACCTTCTACCTGAGCACTCCACCTGGTGGTCACAGGCTTTTTAATTACAACAGGTTCATCACCCCTCCACAGAGATGTAGATTTTAGTCTGAAGAGAGGATTCATACGTTCCCATGCAGACAGACTTTTCTAAGCGAGGATAGGCATTAGTTAGGACCTGATATACGAGAAGAGCCTTGACGTGGCTATAAGGCTCACATAATTTGGCCATCTTATGCGCTAAGACTTCTCAATTTTTCATATTTCTAAGGTAATGATGCAATTCATTTTTCATATTTTTCATATTTCGTGTTTGCAAGCTATAGCGCTGCAGTGTGCTACCTTTTTCTCTTGTATGTATATGAGTTGGTGACTCTAGGTTTAGCACCTGTTCACACTGAATCTATGTTTGGATGTGCCGGTCAGTTTTTTGATATGTATTCATTTACCTTCACCTGAGCACTCCACCTGGTGGTCACAGGCTTTTGAATTACAACAGTTCATCACCCCTCCACAGAGATGTAGATTTTAGTCTGAAGAGAGGATTCATACGTTCCCATGCAGACTTTTCTAAGCGAGGATAGGCATTAGTTAGGACCTGATATACGAGAAGAGCCTTGACGTGGCTATCAGGCTCACATAATTTGGCCATCTATATGCGCTAAGACTTCTCAATTTTTTCATATTTCTAAGGTAATGATGCAATTCATTTTTCATATTTTTCATATTTCGTGTTTGCAAGCTATAGCGCTGCAGTGTGCTACCTTTTTCTCTTGTATGTATATGAGTTGGTGACTCTAGATTTAGCACCTGTTCACACTGAATCTATGTTTGGATGTGACGGTCAGTTTTTTGTTATGTATTCATTTACCTTCTACCTGAGCACTCCACCGGTGGTCACAGGCTTTTTAATTACAACAGGTTCATCACCCCTCCACAGAGATGTAGATTTTAGTCTGAAGAGAGGATATCTAGTTCCCATGCAGACAGACTTTTCTAAGCGAGGATAGGCATTAGTTAGGACCTGATATACGAGAAGAGCCTTGACGTGGCTATCAGCTCACATAATTTGGCCATCTTATGCGCTAAGACTTCTCAATTTTTCATATTTCTAAGGTAATGATGCAATTCATTTTTCATATTTTCATATTTCGTGTTTGCAAGCTATAGCGCTGCAGTGTGCTACCTTTTTCTCTTGTATGTATATGAGTTGGTGACTCTAGGTTTAGCACCTGTTCACACTGAATTTATGTTTGGATGTGCCGGTCAGTTTTTTGATATGTACACATATCAAGACTGCAGCCAGTCATGGATGGAGGCCTGTACACATATCAGCGCTGCGGCCAGTCATGGATGGAGGCCTGTACATATATCAGCGCTGCGGCCAGTCATGGATGGAGGCCTGTACACATATCAGCGCTGTGGCCAGTCATGGATGGAGGCCTGTACATATATCAGCGCTGGCTCAGTCCACTCCAGGCAGTGCTGCGTTTTCTTTACACCCAGGATCAATCATTTGGTGACTGGTCATCATTACAATCCATAATCACATGATCTGCATTTTCTGCCATCACCCCCACCCGGCCCTATGAAGCCCCCAGCCCGGGCTAGTTACTCACCGCAACGCAAAGGCCAGGCCCAGCCAGTGCCAAACTTCAACACCGCCCTGAGAGCCCTCCTTGAGTTAAGTCCTTTTCTCTAATGTCTGCAGTGCAGCTGCCGCAGTGCCTTACACACTGTCCACTGACACTAGGGATCGGCCGGGGTAGCTAGCGGGGCGGCGGAGTAGCTGTGTGCAGCCTGTGCTGTGCCGCGTGCCTCCTCCTCGTGACTGAGAAGATGGCCGCGGTACCCAATCGCCGCACTGCACTCCAGAGATATCAGTGCGCGAGGGCCGGGCCCGGCGGTGTATCATGGTGTGAGTGTATCAGTGTGCCGCGCTGTATGGATTCCGGCTAGGAAGCAGAGCCCGACTCCGGAGTTCCCCTCAGTGCCGGCTCCAGGTTTTTATGGGCCCCGGGCAAAAGAGTCTCAGTGGGCCCCCTTAACACAGACCACGATTCATGATGCACAGATACTGCAGAGAAATATGAGTATAGCACAACGCCAAACATTTCTCTTCTTCCATTACATGAGTGATATCTATTGTAAATTGTACAATAGCTCAGAAACCGCCAAATCCTCACAGCGCACAGTACAGACCGGACAGTACAGTCCTCCATACAATATTATGGGCACCACATAGTCTCCCCCTCATCACCCATATAATACCCCATGCAGGATGTCACCCTGCCATCCCCCATATAATGCTCCATACAGAATACTGGACCCAATATAATGCTCCATACAGAATACTGGACCACATATAATGCTCCATACAGGATACTGGTCCCCATATAATGCTCCATACAAAATACTGGACCCAATATAATGCTCCATACAGAACACTGGACCACATATAATGCTCCATACAAAATATGGAGCTCTCCTCTACACTGTGCTGCGTTCTGCACTGTTACGGCTCAGGAAAGGGCGCTGTGGAAAGACTCCCCATTATCATCATCATTGCCTGCCCATTATCATCATCATTGCCTCCCCATTAACATCATCATCATCATTGCCTTCCCATTATCATTGCCTCCCCATTAATATCGTCATCATTGCCTTCCCATTATCATTGCCTCCCCATCATCATCATTGCCTCCCCATTAATATCATTTACATCATTGCCTTCCCATTATCATTGCCTCCCCATCATCATCGCCTCCTCACCACCATCATTGCCTCCCCCCACCACCATCACACATACAGCACCGCAGCACTGCTTTTTTAACAACCGGTTCCACCGAACCGGGAGAACCGGCTGAATCCCACACCTGTATATATTACTCCCAACGGTGTCTATATTCTTTAATACGGACATATGCCGCCTCCTTGACATTGATGCGGACTTCCCCTTCAGTATCTGACTTTTTTTAGAGCGTCCACTAAGGCCTCTTTCACACATCCGTCTTTTTGTATCAGGCATGATCCGTCGAACACCTGAAGGGACGGATCCGGCGCTGAAATAAAAAAACTGATGCAACGGATCCATTTTTTTGCTGGATCCGACCTGAACTTTTGAACCCAGAAAAAGAGGGTTTTGGATGCCCGGAGACACTGGAAAATGTAGTAGTAGTAGTAGTAGTAGTAGTAGACCTTGATTTCCAGAATCCGGATCAGACTTTTGACGGATTGCACAAAAGTCTGATCCGGTTCCATTGACTTCTATTGTTTCCGGCCGCCTGATGCGCCGCTTCAGGCACATCAGGCGGCTCCGGCAAAAATAAAAAACGTTACATGCTCCGTTTTGTCCGGCCGCCGGAATGTATATTTCCGCCGGATCCGGACAAAAACGGATACAACGCAATGACATCAGGCATGATCCGGTGCTAATGAAAGTCAATGGTAAAAAAAAACGCATCCGGTACCGGATCCGCTTTTTTACCAACACGCCGGATCATGCCTGATACAAAAAGACGGATGTGTGAAAGAGGCCTAAAACAAAGGGTGGAAAAAGCGTTAACAAAACAATCCGAAGAATGGTCTTATTAATGTGTACGGTGACACCACTCGCTAGTCATATGTTCAGGATGTCAAATACTCCAAGGGTCCGATTCATTACTACATTTCCACCAGGCATTTGGCGTGAATACCTCTCTATTAGTCACAATTTTATTGGTAAAAAAAATCATCAACGGATTTTTACATCAATGCGACTTTTCCAAATGTTTCAGACAGATTCATGAAATTCGACTTTTTAAACAAAAAGTCACAAAATTTGGAGCAACTCTACTCCAGTACCCCATAGTGATCTTATGTACGCCAGTGAAAAAGCAGCATTTTTGGAGGCATTTTCCAAAACGTGCAACTTTTTACACTAGATGGTCACAAAAAGCAAAATTCATGAATCGCATGTGCCATTTCGATGAATTTGGTGCAGCGAAAACCACAAAGCATAAAATAAGTGACTTAAAAAAAAAAAACAATCATAAATGGCGATGTTGCGCACTGAGGGTTTTTGCAGAGTTTTCAGAACAGAAACTGAGCAGATCCTTTTTGAGATTTGCATTTTTGGTTGAGGATTTGGAGAGTTTACACTCTGTTTCTGCTCCAAAAACCTCTAAAAGTATGCAGATAAGCAGTGAGGAATCAGGCCCCAAAAAGTTCTTCCACTCATTTTCCGCTAGGAAGACCCTCAATACTTTACAACAGAAGTCAATGGGAAGGCTAAAAAGAAGTTCAGGAGTGTTTTCGAGTGTTTTCTCAGTACTTTAAAAAAAAGGAGAGTTTTACTCATTGTAAAATGGAGTTAGAAAAAAGTTTGGAAAACTTCAGTAAAAAGATAGCTAGAAACAGCTGAAAAAAAACTAAAAAAATGCCGACAAAGCACTTAGAAAAGACAAAAAGAATTGTGAGAAAAGGCACAGGTTTACAAACCTCCAGCGACTCCTGAAGCGTCTTTTGCTTTAAAAACTGACAATTTCTGATCATCAGATAAAAAGTCGCAGTGTGAACATAGCCTAAATGTGACCCCAGCATACCCCGAGCACACCCGTTATATTTACACTGTGGGGTGCCCGTGGATTTTCACAGCAGCACTGTATTGATGATCCACTTAGGTGATTAAACTTCTTCTGGGGTTTCCACCATCTTTCTTTACTTAAATGCATTTTTTTGCCTAAAAATCTTTTTTTTTTTTTGCAATCAGGTTTTGGCATTTTTGTTTTACACCATTTGCCTTCTATTGCCTCCGTGTTGCGCTGTGTATTGGTAGCTGCAGAATGAGTGAACGGAGAATCGGTCAGTGAGCTCAAGTCTGACCAGAGAGTTTATAATTCTTATATGTCTTTTTTTTAGTTATGTTATCAGATTTAGGAACACAGACACAAAAAATTGATTGTGAAGATAAACAAGGAGCCAGTAAGAACAAAACAGAGCAATAGTTCTAATTAAACTGCCAAAAATGCCACACACACACACACGCAGGCACGCAGGCAGACACACACACACACACACACACACACACACTACCACACACACACACGCAGGCACGCAGGCAGACACACACACACACACACCCACCTCATCTGTCTGGCGTCCTCGCAGCGGCGCTGCTGTGAGAGAGGAAGCGCCGGCGCCCCCTGGAGCTCGGAGCTGCTGCAACGGTGGCACGGGAGAGGTAAGTATTGCGCCGGCCCTGGTTCCCCTCCTTCATCTTGCGGCGCGCCGGCACTGCAACAAAGTACCGGATCGCAGTTAAGAATCTCCCCGGTACGGGGAACCGGCTGATTTTTTAACAACCGGTTTCACCGAACCGGGTATAACCGGCTGAATCCCACCCCTGCTTCCAAGGAACAAGTGCTTTTAGTTTTTATTTACCATCACGAGGAAATTAAAGAAACACTCTCGTGTGCTGCTAAATCCACAAGTATTAAACTACAGGAAGTGTGGAAGAAAGCAAGTATCCCTGTCATGACAGAGGAGAATATCTGTACTCGTATACAAAAGTTATATAAGGAATATCAACATCTGGGTAAAGAGATCTCAAGAAACACTGACAAAGCAAATATGAAGTGGCAGATTTGGAAAGGTGATCTTGTTGAGCTATTTGATATTGCCAGGCAAAATGTGATGTCCACGATTAGCGTGCTAGAAGACGATAAAGCATTCCTTATGTCACAAAGAGAGGATCGTATGAGTTCATCAATGAGTGGTGTAGATAAGGTTCTTGCCTCACAAATTAAAAAGAAGAAAATAAATACAGAAAAAAAGGAGGCATACAAGATGAAACATTATAAAGAAATCGCCAAAATGAACAAGACAGTTATAGAGAAACACTCAGTCTCATCTCCATCATCATCAATTCACGAAGAGGACACATTTTCTGCACCACCAGTGAAAAAATCTTGTGCAGGTCATAGATTAAAACCTCTTCATCACACACTCACGGCTACATGGGATCGAGAATAACTCTCCATTCGACAAGCAAGTACTTCATTTATTGCAACTGCAAAAAGCCTTGGTCACCATGTTTCATGCATTTCCATATCTCCATCTACCGTTTTCCGAGCTCGGGCGATTAACAGAAGACAAATGGCTGAGAACATGGAAAAGTCACTGTTTGAAAATCCTCCTCATTTAGTCTTACATTGGGATAGTAAATTGTTGCCCTCGGTTGCCTGTGGCAGTGTCAAAACTCTAGAAGATAGAGTTGCTGTTCTTGTAACTGAAAAAGATTTTGAACATTTTCTTGGCACACCTGTTGCCCAGAAAGGTACTGTTGAGCTAATGGCTGAAGTTGTTATTCAGGAGGTGGACCGATTCACGCTATATGACCGTATCATTGGTATATATTTTGATACAACTGCATCTAATACAGGAATGATCCAAGGAGCATGTATCAGAATTGAAACTGAATTTGGGCGACCATTGTTGTGGTTGGCTTGCCGCCACCACAACCACAAATTAATCTTGAAAGGAGTGTTTGCTAACTGTTGTAACATACCATCAAGTGGTCCTGACATCCAGATTTTCCAAAAGTTCCAAAATCAGTGGAATTCATTTGATAAGAAGTTCTATTCCACGATGTTAGATGAAGAAAATCCCATTCAAGGTTTTCTAGAAGAACAGCGTGTGAAAATGGCGGACTGCCTCAACAATGTCTTGAAAGATGGCAGTCTTCCAGGAGAAGATTACAAAGAGCTATTACAACTATCACTTCTATATCTTGGAGGTTGGGATGAAAACGATGGTTCCAGGGGCTCTGACTGAAGCAAGGTGGATGGCAAAGGTCATATATGTAATCAAAATTGTGCTATTCACTAAACAATTGCTTATTTCTAATACTGAATTGAAAGGAATTAGAAAAGTAGCACGTTTTGTCTGTCTAATATATGTCCGCTTTTGGCACGAGGCATTTGTAAGTCGATGGGCTCCAAAGAATGATTTGGAGATGCTACAGCTTTTGCAATATTATCCAGATAAAGATGTCAGAGAAAGTACCCTCACAGTGTCTAAGAGACACATTTGGTATCTGTCAGAAACTAACATAGGATTGGCATTTTTGGATGAATGTATCGGTCAGGCTTAGAAGGATAAGATGTTTTTTCAAATTTAAGAATGAAACCTGCAAAGAAAAAGGCACTGAAATGGTTGGAAGGTAAAAACCTAGTTTTTGAAGGAAAAGACCTCAGCGGTTTTGTTAAAACAAAGACATTTTTTGAATTGTTTGGGATCCATGACATAGAAGAATATTGCAGTGATACACTAAGAAGCTCCGTCAATGCTCTTAAGGTGGTGAATGACACCACGGATAGGGGCATTGCTCTGATAAAGAAGAGTAATAATTCAATCAGAGATGAACAACAGAAACAGTTCTTGTTAAGAGTTGTCGAGTATCACAGAAAAGCCGTCGCCAAGCGAACAAAAGAAGGAGTTGCATCTTTCACAGCACATAAGTGTAAATCATTTAATACGTATGATACTGCCTATCAATGTTACTGTTTATTGTCACTATTATTCTACGTTTTTAATTGTTTGAATTTCTAATACAAAATACTTAATATTGAAAATCTGTTTTTTGCATACTTTTACTAAACTGATAAAAGTATATTGTTCGATCGTCTTGAAATTTGGCATATATACTTTTTACATTAGTGAGACTCGGGGCATAAGCAAAGTCTGCAAAAATGTGATATTTTAATTTTTACCATTAGTGTTGAGCGATACTGCCCGATATCCAGAAATATCGGATCGGATTGGATCGACCCGATACTCAAAAAGTATCGGGTATCGCCGATTCCGATACCGGAAACCCAATGCAAGTCAATGGGACAGAAATATCGTAATTAAAAAAAAACCTTTCTTTCCTTGTAAACACTAGATATACACACATAGAATACATATATATATATATATATATATATATATATATATACTAGCTGTTTCCAGCCAGCTAACGCTCGGCACACTCATTGCTATATAATTAATGCTGCTGGTGGTTAAACTAAAGTAAATAATGACAACATTCAATAGCGCTTACTTAGGTGGTAAATGAAATTAAAATGAAGTTAATAACAATAATAATCATCAAAAATCTGAATAATACTAATGATACATTTTATTCACAGTATAAAATCGAAAACAAACTGGATTCAGTAAGATGCTTGTGTGGGGATGGAGTCTTGTGTGGTAATGTGTGAGGACGGAGCCTCGTGTGGTAATGTGGGGGGACGGAGCCTCGTGTGGTAATGTGGGGGGACGGAGCTTCGTGTGTTAATGTGGGGGAACAGAGTCTCATTTAGTAATGTGTGGGGACAGAGCCTCGTGTGGTAATGTGTGGGGACCGAGCCTCGTGTGGTAATGTGTGGGGACGGAGCCTCGTGTAATAATGTGGGGGGACAGAGCCTCATGTGGTAATGTGGGGGGACGGAGCCTCGTGTGGTAATGTATTTGGACGGAGCCTCATGTGGTAATGTGTGGGGATGGAGCCTCTTGTGGTAATGTGTAGGGACGGAGTCTCGTGTGGTAATGTGGGGGGACGGAGCCTCGTGTGGTAATGTGGGGGGACGGAGCCTCGTGTGGTAATGTGTTTGGACGGAGCCTCATGTGGTAATGTGTGAGGATGGAGCCTCTTGTGGTAATGTGTAGTGATGGAGTCTCGTGTGGTAATGTGTGGGGACGGAGCCTTGTGTGGTAATGTGTGGGGACCGAGCCTCGTGTGGTAATGTATGGGGACAGAGACTCGTGTGATAATGTGGGGGGACGGAACCTCATGTGGTAATGTGGGGGGACGGAGCCTCGTGTGGTAATGTGGGGGGACGGAGCCTCGTGTGGTAATGTGTGGGGACGGAGCCTCGTGTGGTAATGTGTGGGGACGGAGCCTCATGTGGTAATGTGTGGGAACAGAACCTCGTGTGGTAATGTGTGGGGACGGAGCCTCGTGTGGTAATGTGGGGGGACGGAGCCTCGTGTGGTAATGTGGGAGGGCAGGATTAATTGTGGTAATGTGGTGGGGGCGGGATTATGTGTGGTAATGTGGTGGTGGGGTGGGATTATGTGAGGTGATGTGGTGGGGGGCCGGGATTATGTGAGGTGATGTGGTGGGAGGCCTGGATTATGTGTGGTGATGTGGTGGGGCGGGATTGTGTGTGGTAATGTGGTGGGGGGGAAGGATTATGTGCGGTAATGTGGTGGGAGGGCCGGATTATGAGCAGTAATGTGGTGGGGGTGCGGGATTATGAGCAGCAATGTGGTGGTGGGCGGGATTATGTGTGGTAATGTGGTGGCGGGCGGGATTATGTGTGGTAATGTGGTGGGGGTGTTATTATGTGTGGTAAAGTGGTGGGGGGCAGGATTAAGTGTGGTAATGTGGTGGGGGGCGGTATTATGTGTGGTAATGTGGTGGGGGGGCGGGATTATGTGAGGTGATGTGGTGGGGGGCAGGATTAAGTGTGGTAATGTAGTGGGGGGGCGGTATTATGTGTGGTAATGTGGTGGGGGGGCGGGATTATGTGAGGTGATTGTGGTGGGGGGCGGATTTATGAGCGGTAATGTGGTGTGGGGCAGGATTATGTGTGGTAATGTGGTGGGGGGCGGGATTATGTGAGGTGATGTGGTGGGGGGCGGAATTGTGTGTGGTAATGTGGTGGGGGGCGGTATTATGAGCGGTAATGTGGTGGGGGGCGTGATTATGTGCGGTAATATGGTTGGGGGCGGGATTATGAGTGGTAATGTGGTGGGGGGCAGGAATATGAGCGGTAATGTGGTGGGGGTGGGATTATGTGATGTGATGTGGTGGGGGGCCGGGATTATGTGTGGTGATGTGGTGGGGGGCTGGAATTATGTGTGATGATGTGGTGGGGGGTGGGATTGTGTGTGGTAATGTGGTGGGGGGCGGGGTTATGAGTGGTAATTTGGTGGGGGGTGGGATTATGTGTGGTAATGTGGTGGGGGCGGGATTATGAACGGTAATGTGGTGAGGGGCGGGATTATGAGCAGTAATGTGGTGGGTGGGCGGAATTATGTGTGGTAATATGATGGTGGGCGGGATTATGAGCAGTAATGTGGTGGGGGACAGGATTATGTGCGTTAATGTGGTGGCAGGTAGGATTGTGTTGTGTGTGGTGATGTGGTGGGAGCTGGAATTGTGTGTGGTGATGTGGTGGGGGGTGGGATTATGAGCTGTAATGTAGTGGTTGGGCGGGATTATGAGCAGTAATGTGGTGGGGGCGGGATTATGTGTGGTAATGTGGTGGGGGCGGGATTATGAGCGGTAATGTGGTGGGGGCGGGATTAAGAGCAGTAATGTGGTGGGGGGGTGGGATTATGTGTGGTAATGTGGTGGCGGGCAAGATTGTGTGTGGTAATGTGGTGGGGGGCGGGATTGTGTGCGGTGATGTGGGGGGTGGAATTGTGTGGTGATGTGGTGGGCGGGCGGGATTATAAGCAGTAATGTGGTGGGGGTGCGGGATTATGAGCGGTAATGTGGTGGGGGGCGGGATTATGTGTAGTATTGTGGTTGGGGGGCGGGATTATGAGCAGTAATGTGGTGGAAGGGCGGGATTATGAGCAGTAATGTGGTGGGGGTGCAGGATTATGAGCGGTAATGTAGTGGGAGAGCGGGATTATGAGCAGTAATGTGTGGGGGGTGCGGGATTATGAGCGGTAATGTGGTGGGGGGCGGGATTATGTGTGGTAATGTGGTGGGGGGCGGGATTATGTGTTGTTACGTGGTGGGGGAGCGGGATTATGAGCAGTAATGTGGTGGGGGGGCGGGATTATGTGTGGTAATGTGGTGGGGCGGGTTTATGTGTGGTAATGTGGTGGCGGGTGGGATTATGTGTGGTAATGTGGTGGGAGGTGGGATTTTGTGTGATAATTAGAGTTGAGCGATACTTTCCGATACCCCTAAGTATCGGAATCGGAATGGTATCGCCGATACCATTAAAATATCGGCGATACCCGATACCGATACCGGAAGTCCCATGTAAGTCTATGGGAACAAAATATCGGAACTAAAAAAACCCCATTCTTTCCTTGTAAACACTAAATATACACACATAGAATACATATATATATATATACATGTCATTGTGACATATATATATATATATATATATATATATATATACATATATGTATAGTTTATACACTTCTACATAGTAAAATATCCTCTGATTCAATTGCCGGGTAAAGCCGGCTTCAGTGAAAAGACAGAAGCACCCGACATGAAATGACACTTGGTGTACATAGGGTTAACCATGTCTTTTCATGTCGTTTGCTATCTGATTTGCACAAACAATTAAATCAGTCTATGTTTGCAAAATTTCACACCTGTAGGGGTTAATTAAAGGTGTAAATTCGTTGTAAAAAAAACGGACTTTTTTGCTACGAATTTACACCTTTAATTAACCCCTACAGGTGTGAAATTTTGCACACAAAGACTGATTTAATTGTTTGTGCAAATCAGATAGCAAAGGACATGGTTAACCCTATGTACACCAAATGTCATTTCATGTCGGGTTCTGCATTTTCACAAAAGCCGGCAATTGAATTAGCGGCTATTATACTATGTAGAAGTGTATGAACTATAAATATATATATATATATATAATATATATATGTGTCACAAACTCAATGACATGTATATATATATATGAGGTGTAAAATTGCTGAAAAAAAATGCGTGGGCTCCCGCCCTATTTTCGCAACCAGACAGACAAAGCCAGTGAGTGGGGGCAGATAATAATAGCCCAGAGAGGGACCATTATTTTTGCCCCCCCCCCCGGCTACTAACATCTGCCCCCAGACACCCCAGAAAGGGCAAATCTCTAATTAGATTTGCCCTTTCTGGCACTTTGCCCGTTTATTCCCATTGCCCTGTAGCGGTGGCGAATGGGTTAATAAGGGGTTAAAATGACCTTGCAATTGAAAGGTCACTTTAAGCCAGGTTAATAATTGAGAGCTGTCAATTAGACAACTATCAATTATTAATCCTATTGTATGAAAGAAAAATCAAACACACACACTTTAATAAAAAAGAAGTTTAATGAAATAATCACACAGTTTTTGACCATATTTTATTTACCTGCTAAAACCATTTCCTGTAATAAAAATAAAATAATAAAGCAAAATTATTCTTACCAATCCGATGCACAGTCAGGTCCCACGGTGTAATCCTTCAGAAAGGGTTAATGTTTACTGCAGGGACCGCAGCTAATGCTGCAGCCTCACAGTAAACCCCCAAATGAATGAGTTCCTCTCCTGGCTGACAGGAGAGGAAGTGGAAAGCTTAATTGATTGCTTTCCACTTTCACTTCAGGTCAGCCAGGGACACCATCAGTGACGTCAGAGGGAACTGATTAACAAAAATAGGGGTTCCCTTCGAAAAAAAAATGGCGTGGGGTCCCCCCCTATTTTTGTTAACCAGCCAGATGAAGCAGACCGCTGAGGCCTGGATTTTCAGGCTGTTAAGGAGCCAAGATCCATGGACCTTGCCAGCCTGATAATACCAGGCCACAGCAGTCTGCATATCTTGGCTGATTAACAAAAATAGGGGATCCCCTCGAAAAAAATTGGCGTGGGGTCCCCCCTATTTTTGTTAACCAGCCAGATGAAGCAGACCGCTGAGGCCTGGTTTTTCAGGCTGGTAAGGATCCAATATCCATGGACCTTGCAAGCCTGATAATACCAGGCCACAGCAGTCTGCTTAGCTTGGCTGGTTAACAAAAATAGGGAATCCCCTCGAAAAATAAACGGCGTGGGGATCCCCCCTATTTTTGTTAACCAGCCAAGTAAAATGCAGACTGCTGCGGCCTGGTATTAAAAGACTGTCAAGGCCCATGGATTTTGGCCCTCAACAGCCTGATAATACCAGACTACAGCAGCCCCACATTTGGCGCATCAAAAGATGTGCCAATTGTGGCACTTTACCCGGCTCTTCCCACTTGCCCTGTAGCGGTGGCAAGCGGGGTAATAAGGAGTTATTGTCACCGTTGATTGCACGGTGACAATAAGCCCGGTTAATAATGGAGAGGCGTCAATAAGACACCGATCCATTATTAATCCCAAAGTTATTAAATGTTTAAAAAAAAGACACAGCAAGAAAAAAGTCTTTTAATGAAATAAAAGAGACAACACAGTTTTCATTTTTTTTATTACTCTCTCATTCCTGCGACGCCATCGATCTCCTGTAAAAAAATAAAAAAAACAAACCAACAGTATACCACCTGTCCGACGCAGTCCATAGTAACGACTGTCCCACGACGATCCAGCTCTGCTACATCAGAATGACAGGCAGAGCCTGTCATCCCGGCGCAGCACAGCTGCTTACAAGCTTCCCCGGCGGTGACGTCATCGGACTGCTTTACGGCCGCGATTACCCAGCAGTCACTGCAGTTATCGCGAGATACTGCATGTGACCGCCGGGGAGAAGAGGATGGCGGCCATTAAGCAGCCCGGGATGTGACCGCCGGAGATCTTCTGCCTTTTAAGTGCCGCTGACTCCTGACAGACCCGACCGACGGACACTGACAGTGACAGTGACAATTCCGATTCCGGTATCCGATATGACGAAAATATCGGAACTCGGGATCGGAATTCCGATACAGCCAATATCGGCCGATACCCGATATTTGCAGTATCGTATCGCTCAACACTAGTGATAATGTGGGGGGGGCCGGGATTGTGTGTGGTGATGTGTTTGTGTGTGGCAATGTGGTGGGGGCGGGATTGTGTGTGGTAATGTGGTGGCGGGCGGGATTATGTGTGGTAATGTGGTGGGGGGGCGGGATTATGTGTGGTAATGTGGTGGGGGGGCGGGATATGTGTGGTAATGTGGTGGGGGGGTGGGATTATGTGCGATAATTTCAGCCCTCCCCCGTAAAATAAGCATTTTAATAAAAGGGGGACTCATGACCACATAGGCCATGAATTTTTGCTGTGTATATATTTATAAAGGTCATTTTGGGGCCAGTAAGTGAGCTGTGGTAATTACCATGAGCTGGTTTAAACCGGTTTGAGCCAGTTTTTGGTGCCCAATTTTAAAGGATGTTTATTGGTGGACTTTGATTCTGGCGGGCTATTGTTCTATAAATAGCCCTGCAGTGTTATACGATCTCAGTCAGCTTCTGAGAAGAAAAGAAGATCCCTCCCGCCCTCCCCAATTTCAGTCGTGATGTTAATTTGTGGGAAAATCGCCCGTGTGATGGGTGGATTGGTTGTTGGATTGTTAATTTATTAATTAATATGGATTAATTTATTAAAATAATTTATTAATTTATGTAACCCAAAATAAATATCACGGCCATTTCTGCCATTTAAAGGATTTACTGTCTACGTGGTTTTTATTGTATGAATGGGCCTTGTGTGGCCATGTGGTGGGGGGCCGGGATTGTGTGTTGTGATGTGTTTGTGTGTGGTAATGTGGTGGGGGCCGGGATTGTGTGTGGTGATGTGTTTATGTGTGGTAATGTGGTGGGGGCAGAGCTACTGTGCAGAGGACGGGATTAGCGAGTAATCACGATAACTCTTATATATATAGATACAGTACAGACCAAAAGTTTGGACACACCTTCTCATCCAAAGATTATTTCTGTATTTTCATGACTATGAAAATTGTAGAATCACACTGAAGGCATCAAAACTATGAATTAACACATGTGGAATTATACATTACACTTTACAAAAAAGTGTGAAACAACTGAAAATATGTCTTAAATTCTAGGTTCTTCAAAGTAGCCACCTTTTGCTTTGATTACTGCTTTCCACGCAGAAAAGGTGAACGGATGGACTCTACATGCCTAGTTCCCACCGTGAAGCATGGAGGAGGTGGTGTGATGGTGTGGGGGTGCTTTGCTGGTGACACTGTTGGGGATTATTCAAAATTGAAGCGGTGAGCGGT
This sequence comes from Oophaga sylvatica, assembly GCA_033576555.1. Lineage (NCBI taxonomy): Eukaryota > Metazoa > Chordata > Amphibia > Anura > Dendrobatidae > Oophaga > Oophaga sylvatica. The sequence continues at coordinate 236,858,259 of JARQOD010000001.1, read as the reverse complement.
CCAGCTCACCCCAAACCATCTCGATTGGGTTCAGGTCTGGTGACTGTGGAGGCCAGGTCATCTGGCGCAGCACCCCAGCACTCTCCTTCTTGGTCAAACAGCCCTTACACAGCCTGAAGGTGTGTTTAGGGTCATTGTCCTGTTGAAAAATAAATGATGGTCCAACTAAACGCAAATCGAATGGAATAGCATGCCGCTGCAAGATGCTGTGGTAGCCATGCTGGTTCACTATGCCTTCAGTTTTGAATAAATCCCCAACAGTGTCACCAGCAAAGCACCCCACATCATCACACCACCTCCTCCATGCTTCACGGTGGGAACCAGACATGTAGAGTCCATCCGTTCACCTTTTCTGCGTGCAAAGCAGTAATCAAAGCAAAAGGTGGCTACTTTGAAGAACCTAGAATATAAGACATATTTTCTGTTGTTTCACACTTTTTTGTAAAGTGTAATGTATAGTTCTACGTGTGTTAATTCATAGTTTTGATACCTTCAGCGTGATTCTACAATTTTCACAGTCATGAAAATACAGAAAAATCGTTGAATGAGAAGGTGTGTCCAAACTTTTGGTCTGTACTGTACTATCCATCATTCTGTAAAAAAACAAAAATAACAAACCAACACAAATACTCCCTGTCTCACCCAGTCCAAAATTACGAGTGTCCCACAACGAGTCCAGCTCTGCTACATCGGCATGCCAGGCTGAGCCTGGCATGCCGATGTAGCAGAGCTGCTTACCTGAGGAGATTCCCCGGCGGTGACGTCATCGGACTGGTTTGCAGCCAGCCGTCGCGAGAGTACAGCTGGCCGAGATTACCCAGTACCCGGCAGCACGTGCAGTTATCACGAGAAGCTGCACGTAACCGCCAGGGAGAGGGTAATGGCGGCCATCAAGGAGTCCAGGACATTACCGCCGGGGATCTTCTGCCAGGTAAGTGCTGCTGACACCTGACAGACCCGACCGACACTGACAGTGACACTTTCGGGAAGTTCCTGTGTCACGTACTTCGTTCTGTGACACAAGAACTCCCCATAGACTTTACAGGAAAACTCCGATTCCGGTATCCGATATGCAAAAAATATCGGATCTCAGAATTGGAATTCCGATACAGCGAATATCGGCCGATACCCGATATTTGCAGTATCGGAATGCTCAACACTATTTACCATACAACATGAAACACCCTAATATATATATATGATTATCTACATATCTTCATGTAAAATAAAATCAAGCATGGTTTCTATGTTTTTGAAAATATCCAGAATGTTTTAAATGGAAACATTGTATATAAATAATACATTACAAAAAAACTAAAGTTTTTCGATCAACTAATGTATTTAATGGTGACACTTGTATTATTTTCTAATCAAAATTGATGTCTGCTCCCTGTTTTGAACATGGAAACCCTGTTTAATTTAAGTTCATGAGATAGCAAGCAATTTTACTAGAGGTAACGGTAATTCATTGTATAATCCTAACTAGAAATGAGCGACTTTGCCTTTTTTTAGGGTCGAGTCGAGTTTCGTGAAACCCGACTTTCTCAAAAGTCGAGTCGAATGAAGTCGGCCGACTAACGGAAATGGTCAGGTCGGAGTCGAAAATATGATCCCAATGCAAGTCAATGGGGAATAAAAGTTGGCAGGGAGTAGAGGACAGTAAACACACCAACAGTGTCCATTTCAATGCCAACAACATCAATTCTTATTACTTAAGCTTGTCAACCTTAATTATCTTTATACTAATAGTAACGCATTGAAAACTGGGGTTATTTGGCTAAAGTTGTGGGAGAGTAGTGCTGGCTGCAGGTTTTCGTGGGCCCCGGGCCAAACAGTCTCAACGGGCCCCTTTAACACATACCACAATTCATGATGCTCCGATACTGCAGAGCAAAATAGGCATAGTACAATGCCAAATACATCACTCTTCACATTACATGAGTGATATCTATTGTAAATTCTACAACAGCTCAAAAACCGGACAGTATAGTCCTCCATACAGTATTATGGGCACCACATAGTGCGCCATACAGAATAATGAGCCCCATATATTGCTCTATACAGAATAATGAGCCCCATATATTGCTCCATACAGAATGGGCTCCATATAATGCTACATACAGAATAGGCGACATATGTGATCCATATGATGCTCCATATATAAAGGGCCTTATATGATGCCCCATAAATAATGAACCCCATATGATGCTCTAGTGATGGGCCCCATATATGATGCTCCAGTGTAAGATGAACCCCATATAATGCTCCAAATATAACGGTCCCCATATATAATGCTGCATATATAATTGGCTCCTTGTGATGCTCCATATATAATGTGACCCATATGATGCGCCATATGTAATGGGCAACATATGATGCTCCAGTATATGATGTGCCCCATGGATGATGCTCCAGTGTTTAATGGGCCCTATCTATGATGCTCAAATGTATGATGGGTGCCATATATAATTCTCCAGTGTATAATGCTCCCCATATATTGCTCCAACCATTAAAAAAAATGAAATACCTCTCCTCGCTGGGCACAGCTCTACTCTGGGCACCTCAGCGTCACCATCTTCCAGCTCTCTGCACTATGACTGCTCAGGCAGAGGGGCACAGACATGACATCATTGCGCTCTTTGACCTGAATGTCACTATCAGGAAACACGGAAGACATCACAGCAGTGGAGCAGGGAGAGGTAAGTATTGCAAGTGCTGGGGCACTGAGATAGCAGGGGGGGCAAACTCATGGGCGCCGGGAACTGGCACAGGGCCCCTCATAGTACGCCGGTGTCTCTGATGGCGAGTGGGTCCCCCACTTGCTCAGGGCCCCGGCACTTGCCCGGGTGCACCACGTACTGATGCTGGCCCTGAGGGGTACAGCCCAGTTAGGGATGTGGAAAAAGTGGCATATGTTGAGGTGTAGGCTGGACATTCAGCAGCTGCAAGTGGAGGAATTTGAGAAGTCAGAGGAAGAGGACAAAGCGAGCCATTTTGCTGGCAACCTATGTATCATCAGGGGAAGGTGGTACAAAATCCTTTGAAACCCAGGCATGGTTCATTTTAATGAAGGTGAGATCACCTACATTTTGGGTCGACAGCCGGGTCCTTCTTTCTGTCAGGATTGATCCAGCAGCACTGAAGACTCTTTCTGATAGCACACTACTAGCAGGGCAAGCAAGCTCCTGTAAGGCATATTGTGCCAATTCAGGCCAGGTGTCCAGTTTACAGGCCCAGTAGTCAAAGGGGAATGAACTGTGAGGGAGAACATTGATAGGGGAGGAGAGGTAATTTTGAACCATAGTTGACAACTGTTGTCTCCTGTCTGTTGCAATCGATTTAGTATTACCAGTCGTGTGAGCGTTACTCAAGAAATCAGACCACAACATGGTCATGAAACCCCTGTCTCCAACGCCACTTCATCTATGTGCACCACGAACACCTCTTCCATTTGTCCCAGTACGGCTCGTGGTAGAACCTGCACCGATGCTGTGTGCTGGGAATGGCTCTAACAAACGGTTTACCAGAGTTGCTTGTTTGTTCGCTAATATTAGCTGTAGGTTCTCCTGTGGCATGCTGTTCTGTAATTTGCCTTTATAGCGTGGATCGAGGATGCTGGCCAACCAGTAGTCGTCATTCTTCATAATTTTGGCAATGCGGGGGTCCCTTTTTAGGATCCTCAAGACATAATCACACATGTGGGCCAATGTTCCAGGTGTCAATGATGCACTGCCAGTGGTGGGTGGAGGAGCACTTTCTGCCAAATCCACATCCCTCCATTCACGCACAAACCCTGTACCTGACCTTGGCAAGCCAACATTTTCTCTTGCCCCCTGAGAAGCATCATCCTCCACAAAATCATCATCCCCCACATCCTCATCCTCCTCCTCTTCCTCTTCTTCCTCCAGCTCGTCCAGGACAATTCTCTGAGCAGACAATACCTGACTGTCATGAAGGCTTCCCTCCTCCTCCTCCGCTGCAGACGCCTGATCCTTAATGTGCATCAAAGTTTGCATGAGCAGACGCATAAGTGGGATGCTCATGCTTATCATGGCGTCGTCTGCGCTTACCAGCCGTGTGCATTCCTCAAAACACTGAAGGACTTTACAGAGGTCTTTCAGCTTTGACCACTGCACAGACGACAACTCCATGTCCGCCCTCAAACTGCCTGCCAGTGGTTCCTCCCACAAATGCATTACAGCCTGCCTCTGTTCGCACAGCCTCTCAAACATGTGCATGGTGGAGTTCCACCTTGTTGCAACATCTATGATTAGGTGGTGCTTGGGGAGGTGGAGCGATAGCTGCAGCCTCTGCATATGACTGGAGTCTAATGGCGAGCACAGTCTTCGCATCTTATGGAGCTGGGATTGTTACTCCGGATAATTATTTATGAAGCACTGCACCACCATGTTTAAGGTGTGAGCCAGGCAAGGAATGTGTCTGAGTTTTGCCAGGGCTATGGCCGCAACAAAATTACGGCCGTTATCACTGACTACCTTGCCTGGCTCAAGATGTAGACTGCCCAGCCATGACTCAGTTTCTCGCTGCAAGTAGTTGGCCAGTACCTCCGCGGTGCGTCTGTTGTCGTCCATAGACATCATCTTTAAAACAGCCTGCTGATGCTTACCACCTGCTCATCGATAGTGGGACACCTCGTGTGCAACACTTGCAGCTGCGGATGGAGTGCTCATGCGACTGCGCTCTATCAACGAGCTTTTGCTTCTGGAGGAGGAGGAGGGTCGAACGCCTACAGCCAACTGTTGCCTATACCGTGGGCTAGGCAGCACTGTCCCACCAATGCTGTCCCCTTTGGACCCTGCATCCACCACATTACCCCAGTGTGCAGTGATGGACACGTAACGGCCTTGGCTATGCCTACTGGCCCATGCATCTATTGTGATGTGCACCTTTCCACACACTGATTGTTTGAGTGCATGGACAATGCAGTCTTTCACATGCAGGTGGAGGGCAGGGATGGCTTTTCTAGAACAGAAGTGCCGACTGGGTAGGTCATAACATGGGACAGTGTAGGCCATGAGCTCTCGGAACGCTGAGCTTTCAACCAAATGGAAGGGCATCATCTCTAATGAGATCAGTTTGGCAATGTAGGCGTTCAAAGCTAGTGAAGTTTTGTAGTCCGTCCACGCTTGCAAGTGCATGGTGTTTAAATGTCTAAGCATGCAACTGGTATTCAATTTTTGGAGACTTTTCCCTCGGCCAAAGGTCCTTCCACACTTCTTACAGATAACCTTTGCCTCATCAATAGGATTTTGGTCAAAATAGTTTCACAATGCACTCTTCCTGCTATGGGAAAACTTTTCAGGGTTGCACGCTGTGCAAACTTGACAGTATGGCCAAGCTGACCTGCAACTCTTTTTGTTTTTTGAACATGTTTTTGGACTACTACGGGCCTACCAGATAACTGCAGCTTCGATGTCAATGCCTGCTGCGGATCCTCCTCCTCTTCTGAGCTATTTCCAGCGACACCCTCTTCCCCGAATGGATGCCAAACCGGGTCAACAACTGGGTCATCCATCACCTCCTCTTCAATTTCCTCTGCACCTTCCTCTGTGTCACCGTGTAAGGTGTTAGAGTATGCGGGAAGGGGCACCTGAGTTTCATCAGAGTCAGATTCTGGCTCAGTAGACTGCGAGGGCAATGTAGTGCTCTGGGTGAATGTACCAGCAGAATCAAATAGCAGTGGCTGTGCATCAGTGCACTCCATGTCATATTCATCTAGGACTGGGCAATTCAGGATTCGACTTGATAACTCAGGCATGGTTTGTGAAAAGAGCTCCAGGGAGTAATCTGAAGTGTGGCGTGCCGCATCCTTCACTTTTGGTGGGGGTGAAGGACACAAGGAAAGGTGTCGTTCCTGACCAGGAGCATGTAAGCCAAAACCTGTTCCTGATGCTCCGGCTTTAAAGCAGTTTACCTACCCCCAGAAAAGGGAGCCTTCCAGGCCTTCTGGAGCCAGACAATGACGCAGGCTCAACACCTCCTGCCTTAGGTGATATTGGGCTTTTGGAACTACCAGCAGATGCACCGCCACCACCACCATGATTCCCAGCTGGCCCCCCCGCCCACGTCCACGGCCTCTTCCACCATACTTCCTCATGTTTGGGAAAGTATACCAAAAATACCAGCAGATATATGGTACTGTATGAGGAGCGTACAGCTGTATATGGCGTAGGGGAAAATTTAAATCTCCGTATATATTTCCTGAGTCACACACAGACGCTCACTCAGTATGAATTTGACCGCAATGCAAAGAGCAGATATACAGTACTGTCTCACAAGCGTACAGCTGTATACGGTGTAGGGGAAAATTGCAATCTCCGTATATATTTCCGGAGTCACACACAGACGCTCACCCAGTATGGATTTGACCGTAATTCAAAGAGCAGATATACAGTACTGTATGAGAAGCGGACAGCTGTATACGTGTAGGGTAAAATTGCAATCTCTGTATATATTTCCAGAGTCACACACAGACGCTCACTCAGTATTGATTTGACCGTAATACAATGAGCAGATATACGGTATTGTCTCGGAAGCGTACAGCTGTATACGGTGTTGGGCAAAATTGCAATCTCCATATATATTTCCGGAGTCACACACAGACGCTCACTCAGTATAGATTTCACCGTAATACAAAGAGCAGATATACGGTACTGTCTCAGAAGAGTACAGCTGTATACGGTGTAGGGGAAAATTGCAATCTCCGTATAAATTTCCAGAGTCACACACAGATAGTCAGCATGTATTTGTCTGTGATACCAGCCGGTACACGGTAGTGTGTGAGTAGCATACAGCTCTATACGGTGTGGGAAAAAAATGAACGGTCGGTAAGTGTGCAGAAAAACAGAAGGAAAGTATTAGTGCTGTGTAAAAAGCAGTCTGCACAGCAGGTACACACAGCAATACAGCTATCAGGCAGCTTAACAGCCAGCGCTGCTGCACGCTAGAAAATCCTCCCCTGTCACTGCTCACTAACTGTACAGCACAATTGCTATGAGCACAAGCACAGAAGAATTTCTATTTCCTGCCTAATTCTCTCCCTACTGATAAACAGCGTCAGCAACCTCTCCCTACTGTTAAGATCAGCAGAAGTAAAATGGAGGTCGGCGCTCAGGGCTTTTATAGACACTATGACGCCCCCAAAGCAAACCAATCACTGCAATGCCCTTCTCTAAGATGGTGGTGGACGCTGCCCAGGTCATCTCATTGCCCACAGTGTACGTCCTTGCTCATTAGCTGAAAAAAAGCGCCTGCAAGCATTATGGGAAAACCGACTTGGGCGCTCGGGTCGTTGACCGCATGGCCGACTGCACGCTATGGTCGGGTTTCGGCCAACGAAACCCGACTTTTGAATCTGACCAATCTGTTTCACTCAACTTTATTTCTAACATTTGATTCAATTTTCCTTAAACAAGTTACCCAACCTATATTTTTTTTCTGTTCATTTGCCCTACTGGGAATGCAGCCTCACTGACCGGTGGCAACCATGATGATATCACCCACCGCTGGTCACTGATACTTTGCTCGCAGCAACTCATTAACCAGTGTTTCTCAGACTGAACGGTTGCATGTTGGCACCATCCAGTTTGAAAACTATTTATCCCCAGACCTGGATTATGGCATGGGACAGGACGACGGACTGATGAGGGATGTTGTTTGTTTTTATTTTTGTTTTATTACAGAAGCTGAGGGATTCAGTGGAATTAGGTGGGTATAACTATGTTTGTTATTTTTAGATAAAAATGGAAAAATGTGTTTGTTTTATTTCTAATAAAGGACTTTATTTTGGCTGTGTATTTGTTTACCGTTCAACTATGGAATTAGTAATGGATAGGTGTCTTATACACGCATCTCCATTATTAATCCATGGGCTTGATGTCACCAAATAACACAAAGGTAACTGAGGAGAAATAGCAAAAAATAGCAAAAGCGGTAATACACCAGAGAGGCTGTAACCTATTGGATTGCAGTAACCTGAACTAACCACACAACTAGAAGTAGCCGTGGAGCGTTCCTACGGTGATCCTAGACGCTTCGTCACAGCCTGAGAGATAACTACACCTAAAGGCAGAAAGATGAAAGCTATTTGCCCCAGAGCAGATCCCCCAAAAAAATAGGAAGCCCCCAAACATGTAATGGCGTTTAGACAAGAAGAAAGCACGGACACAGACAAAAGATAGAATGAGCAAACGCTGGGGCCCAATCTGTCTAGACAGAAAAGTAAAGGAAAGAATTCTGACTGCAATCCAAGAAAACCCTAACAAAAATAACAACACTTCTGATTGCCAAAAAACCGGAGATCACACGATCTCATCCACCTAAATCAGATCTCTGGTGTAACAAAACGCTATTCAGCAAACTCTCACCTGCGCAACCAGGCCGATCAGGATGAGCTTGATGATAGGCACGGATCATTCTCCCAGCATGGATGTCCGAAGCAAACGCCCAAGAATTGTCCTCCTGACCATAACCTCTCCACTTAACCAAATACTGGAGTTTCCGTCTAGCAAAACGAGAATCCAATATCTTCTCAACCACATACTCCAAATTGCCCTCAACCAAAACAGGGTCAGGAGGCGCAGCCATAGGAACCACTGGTTCGACAAACCTCTTCAATAAGGACTTGTGGAACACGTTATTGATCTTAAATGTCCCTGGAAGAAGCAAACGGAAGGAAACCGGATTAATAATTTTGATGATCTTATAAGGTCCAATGAACCTTGGCTTAAATTTTGGAGATGCGACCTTCATAGGGATATTCCTTGAGGACAACCAAACCAAGTCCCCCACTTTAAAACGAGGACCATCAGTCCTATGCCGGTTGGCAAACCGCTGGGCCTTCTCCTGAGAGAGAGACAACCTCTCCACCACCTGGTCCCAAATCTGCTGCATACGCTGCACAATAGAGTCAACCCCCGGACAGACAGAAGCCTCCGCCTGTCCTGAAGAAATCGAGGGTGAAACCCGGAATTGCAGAAAAATGGAGACATCAAGGTGGCAGAGCTAGCTCTATTATTAAGAGCAATCTCAGCCAAAGGCAAAAAAGAGACCCAGTCATCTTGATCAGCAGACACAAAACATCTCAAATAAGTCTCCAAGGTCTGCTTTGTTCTCTCGGTTTGTCCATTGGTCTGAGGGTGAAATGCAGAGGAGAAAGACAACTGAACACCAAATTTAGAACAAAATGTTCTCCAAAATCTGGAAACAAACTGGACTCCTCTGTCAGACACAATGTATGAATGCCATGTAACCGAACCACATGCTGAAAGAACAAAGGCACCAACTCGGAGGAGGAAGGCAACTTAGGTAATGGCACAAGATGTATCATCTTGGAAAACCTATCACAGATTAGCCAGATAACGGTCAATCTCTGAGAGACAGGAAGGTCAGAAATAAAATCCATAGAAATATGGGTCCATGGCCTCTTGGTACAGGTACTGGCATTAAAAACCACTACAACGAGAGCAAAGCTTGAGCGAGAGCAAGTCCCACAGGACTGCACAAAGTCCCTGACGTCACGAGACAAAGTAGGCCACCAAAAGGAGCGACTAACCAAGCCTCTGGTACAAAAAATTCCGGTATGATCAGCCAACGCGGAACAATGAATCTCAGACATCACACTCTTTTTCCACTGGTCTGGAACAAACAACATCCCAACAGGGCAGCGCTCAGGTTTATCCTTCTGACACCCTTCCAGAGCCAGTCTCAAATTGGGCGAAATGGCGGAAAGAACCACACCCTCTTTCAAAATAACAGCAGGATCAGATAACTCAGGAGAATCTGCAAAGAAACTCCTCGAGAGGGCATCTGCCTTGACATTCTTAGTGCCAGGAAGAAAAGAAACCACAAAATTAAAATGTGTGAAAAACAAGGCCCACCTGGCCTGTCTAGGATTAAGTCGCTTGGCTGATTCGAATAAACCAGGTTCTTATGGTCAGCGAGGACCACCACCTGAGTTTGGCTCCTTCCAGCCAATGTCTCCTCTCTTCAAAGGCCCACTTCATGGCCAATAACTCCCGATTACCCACGTCATAATTGCGTTCAGTTGGAGAAAATTTTCGAGAGAAAAAGGCACAAGGGTTACTCTTAGAGGTCTCTGTATCCCTTTGGGACAAAACGGCACCAGTCCCAATCTCAGAAGCATCAACCTCCACCTGAAAAGGCAGAGAAACATCAGGCTGCCATAGAATAGGAGCAGAAATGAATCTCTGCTTAAGTTCCTGAAACGCAGAAACTGCCTCAGGAGGCCAATGCACCACATCGGAACCGTTTTTGGTCAAATCAGTCAATGGTTTAACAATACCAGAGAAATTACCAATAAATTTACGATAAAAATTGGCAAAACCCAAAAATCTCTGAAGAGCCTTCAATGAAGTAGGTTGAACCCAATCATAGATGGCCTGAACCTTGACCGGGTCCACTTCAATAATATACGGAGACAAAATGAATCCCAGAAATTATATCTTCTGTACGCCAAAAAGACACTTTGATCCTTTCACATACAGTGCATTCTCTGTCAAAATCTGGAATACTGTCCGAACATGTTTCACATGAGAGTCCCAGTCATTGGAAAAAATCAAGATATCATCCAAATAAACAATCAGAAATTTATACACAAAATCCCTGAAAATATCATTCATGAAGGATTGGAAGACGGAAGGGGCATTAGTAAGCCCAAAAGGCATTACTAGGTGCTCAAAATGCCCCTCTGGGATATTAAACGCCATCATTCATTCATCCCCGTGCTTAATGCGAATAAGGTTATACGCCCCCCGAGGTCAAGCTTGGTAAACCAACTAGCACTTTTCACTCTGGAAAATAGGTCAGAAATCAAAGGTAATGGATATTGATATTTAACAGTGATCTTATTCAGGAGGCGATAATCAATACACGTCCTCAATGAACCATCCTTTTTGGCCACAAAGAAAAAACCGGCGCCCAAGGGTGAAGAGGATGGTCTGATATGACCCTTCTCCAATGACTCCTTGATATAAGATTGCATAGGATCGTGTTCAGGTACAGATAAATTAAAAAGGCGACCTTTAGGAAATTTACCACCAGGCACTAATTCAATAGCGCAATCATAGCTCCTGTGAGGGGGCAAGGATGCAGATTTACTTTCACTAAACATATCAGAAAAATCAGTCAAAAAGTCAGGGACATTTGAGACTGGGGAGAGTCAGAAAAACAGGAGTGTCAGCATTAACACATTGGCAGCCCCAAACATGTAATGGCGGTTAGACAAGAAGAAAGCACGGACACAGACAGAAAATAGAATGAGCAAACGCTGGGGCCCAATCTGTCTAGTCAGAGAAGTAAAGGAAAGAATTCTGACTGCAATCCAAAAAAACCCTAACAAAAATACCAACACTTCTGATTGCCAAAAAACCTGAGATCACACAATCTCATCCACCTAAATCAGATCTCTGGGGTAACAAAACGCTATTCAGCAAATAAAAAGTAACAAAGGAGCAAAGCAAAAGTGCAGACACAAACGGAGCACAATTGCAGCACCAGACCCCCAAAAGGGACAGGCTGCAGTCCACTGCAAGCAGCCAACCATCAGAGAAAATCAAACAGAGGAAAAAAAAGCAGCAAACACTTATCTGAAGGAGAGCAGGAAATTAGCAGTGCTTCAAGCAAGACCAGCAGGAACAATTGAAAACCGGCAAGGCTGCTGGGAACTCACGCCACATATATCCTACCATTCAGCGCCAGCTGAAGGCTATTCGGTAATCAGTTCATTACCCTCAGCAACCACCGGAGGGAGTCCCAGCTCAGAAGCCACCACCAGCATATTCACAACACCCACAAATATGAACCCCACTTGCCACTGCTACAGGGCAAGATGGGAAGAGCTGGGCAATACACAGAATTAGTGCATCCAAAAAGTACAATGGTTGCTTTTTCTGGAGTGGTCAATATACATGGCCCTTACCAGTCTGGGAATACCAGCCCCCAGCTGTCAGCTTTAGCAAGGCTGGTTGTCAAAAATGGTGGGGACAACACAACTTTTTTTTAATTATTTATCTAAATAATTAAAAAAAAACAGTGTGAGGACCTCTCTATTCTTGATTACCAGCCAAGATAACGCTGACAGATGAGAGCTGCAATCAGCAGGTATTGGTTTTGCCTGTGCCGGTTAGCAAAACTAGAAGGGACCCCACGCCATTTTTTATTTTATTTATTTTTTATTGCATAAGCACCGACTGATGAATACTCTCATTATTGTATGCCTGCTCTCTCTGCTATCAACGATACCGTGCATACGATGATGAGAGTAGTACCTTTATCAGATTACATCTGTGACCATCAGTACCTTTTTACCACTGGACATAGCTGCTGGCTCACATGCTATCATCTATATGACAGCATGGGAATCGCAGACCTTTGACAGGCGGTAACAAAATTACCGCCGATCAGAGCCGTTGTTTCTTGTGAAACGGACGACAGCCTGGGAAATACCGGATGTTCAGGCCCCATTAATTTGAATGGGGTTCGGTTTGAGTTCGGGTACTATTCTGGTACATGAACCAAACTTTTTTAACCCCTTCATGACCCAGCCTGTTTTGACCTTAAAGACCTTGCCATTTTTTGCAATTCTGACCAGTGTCCTTTATGAGGTAATAACTCAGGAACGCTTCAACGGATCCTAGCGATTCTGAGACTGTTTTTTCGTGACATATTGGGCTTCATGTTAGTGGTAAATTTAGGTCGATAATTTTTGCGTTTATTTGTGAAAAAAATGGAAATTTGGCGAAAATTTTGAAAATTTTGTAGTTTTCAAATTTTTAATTTTTATTCTGTTAAACCAGAGAGTTATGTGGCACAAAATAGTTAATAAATATCATTCCCACATGTCTACTTTACATCTGCACAATTTTGGGAACAACATTTTTTTTGGTTAGGAACTTATAAGGGTTAAAAGTTGACCAGCGATTTCTCATTTTTACAGCAAAATTTACAAAACCATTTTTTTAGGGACCACCTCACATTTGAAGTCACTTTGAGGGGTCTATATAGCAGAAAATACCCAAAAGTGACAGCATTATAAAAACTGCACCCCTCAAGCTACTCAAAACTACATTCAAGAAGATTATTAACCCTTCAGGTGCTTCACAGGAACTAAAGCAACGTGGAAGGAAAAAATGGACATTTTAATTTTTCCAACAAAAATTTTCTTTAGCATCAATTTTTTCATTTTTACATGGACATCAGGATAAAATGGATCCTAAAATTTGTTGGGCAATTTCTCCTGAGTACACAGATACCTCATATGTGGTCATAAACCACTGTATGGGCGCACGGCAGGGCTCAGAAGGGAAGGTGCGCCATTTGACTTTTTAAATGGAAAATATGCTGGAATATTTAGCGGTTGCCATGTTGCATTTGGAGAGTTCCTGTGTGCCTAAACATTGGAGCTCCCCCACAAGTGACCCCATTTTGGAAACTAGACCACCTAGGAACTTATCTAGATGCATAGTGATCACTTTGAACCCCAGGTGCTTCACAAATTGATCTGTAAAAAAAAGAAAGTACTTTTTTTTTCACAAAAATTTTTTTTAGCCTCAGTTTTTTCATTTTCACATGGGCAACAGTATAAATTGGATCCTAAAATTTGTTGGGCAATTTCTCCTGAGTACACAGATAACTCATATGTGGTAATAAACCACTGTTTGGGTGCACGGCAGGGCTCAGAAGGGAAGGAGCGCCATTTGACTTTTTAAATGGAAATATGCTGGAATATTTAGCGGTTGCCATGTCGCATTTGGAGAGTCCCTGTGTGCCTAAACATTGGAGCTCCCCCACAAGTGACCCCATTTTGGAAACTAGACCCCCTAAGGAACTTATCTAGATGCATAGTGGGCACTTTGAACCCCAGGTGCTTCACAAATTGATCCTTAAAAAAAGAAAGTACTTTTTTTTCACAAAAATTTCTTTTAGCCTCAGTTTTTTTCATTTTCACATGGGCAACAGTATAAATTGTATCTAAAATTGTTGGCAATTTCTCCTGAGTACACAGATAACCTCATATGTGGTAATAAACCACTGTTTGGTGCACGGCAGGGCTCAGAAGGGAAGGAGCGCCATTTGACTTTTTGAATGAAAATATGCTGGAATATTTAGCGGTTGCCATGTCGCATTTGGAGAGTCCTGTGTGCCTAAACATTAGAGCTCCCCCACAAGTGACCCCATTTTGGAAACTAGACCCCCTAAGGAACTTATCTAGATGCATAGTGATCACTTTGAACCCCCAGGTGCTTCACAAATTGATCCGTAAAAAAAAGAAAGTACTTTTTTTTCACAAAAATTTCTTTTAGCCTCAGTTTTTTTCATTTTCACATGGGCAACAGTATAAATTGATTCGTAAAATTAGTTGGTCAATTTCTCCTGAGTACATAGATACCTCATATGTGGTCATAAACCACTGTTTGGGCGCACGGCAGGGCTCAGAAGGGAAGGAGCGCCTTTTAACTTTTTGAATGGAAAATATGCTGGAATATTTAGCGGTTGCCATGTCGCATTTGGAGAGTCCCTGTGTGCCTAAACATTGGAGCTCCCCCACAAGTGACCCCATTTTGGAAACTAGACCCCTAAGGAACTTATCTAGATGCATAGTGAGCACTTTGAACCCCCAGGTGCTTCACAAATTGATCCGTAAAAAAAAGAAAGTACTTTTTTTCACAAAAATTTTCTTTTAGCCTCAGTTTTTTCGTTTTCACATGGGCAACAGTATAAATTGGATCCTAAAATTTGTTGGGCAATTTCTCCTGAGTACACAGTTACCTCATATGTGGTCATAAACCACTGTTTGGGTGCACGGCAGGGCTCAGAAGGGAAGGAGCGCCATTTGACTTTTTGAATGGAAAATATGCTGGAATATTTAGCGGTTGCCATGTCACATTTGGAGAGTCCCTGTGTGCCTAAACATTGGAGCTCCCCCACAAGTGACCCCATTTTGGAAACTAGACCCCCTAAGGAACTTATCTAGATGCATAGTGATCACTTTGAACCCCCAGGTGCTTCACAAATTGATCCGTAAAAAAAAGAAGTACTTTTTTTTCACAAAAATTTCTTTTAGCCTCAGTTTTTTTCATTTTCACATGGGCAACAGTATAAATTGATTGTAAAATTAGTTGGTCAATTTCTCCTGAGTACATAGATACCTCATATGTGGTCATAAACCACTGTTTGGGCGCACGGCAGGGCTCAGAAGGGAAGGAGCGCCTTTTGACTTTTTGAATGGAAAATATGCTGGAATATTTAGCGGTTGCCATGTCGCATTTGGAGAGTCCCTGTTGCCTAAACATTGGAGCTCCCCCACAAGTGACCCCATTTTGGAAACTAGACCCCCTAAGGAACTTATCTAGATGCATAGTGAGCACTTTGAGCCCCTAGGTGCTTCACAAATTGATCCGTAAAAAAAAGAAAGTATTTTTTTTCCAAAAATTTTCTTTTAGCCTCAGTTTTTTCATTTTCACATGGCAACAGTATAAATTGGATCCTAAAATTTGTTGGGCAATTTCTTCTGAGTACAGAGATACATCATATGTGGTCATAAACCACTGTTTGGGCGCACGGCAGGGCTCAGAAGGGAAGGAGCACCATTTGACTTTTTGAATGGAAAATATGCTGGAATATTAAGCGGTTGCCATGTCGCATTTGGAGAGTTCCTGTGTGCCTAAACATTGGAGCTCCCCCACAAGTGACCCCATTTTGGAAACAAGACCCCCTAAGGAACTTATCTAGATGCATAGTGAGCACTTTGAACCCCAGGTGCTTCACAAATTGATCCGTAAAAAAAAGAAAGTACTTTTTTTTCACAAAAATTTTCTTTTAGCCTCAGTTTTTTTCGTTTTCACATGGGCAACAGTATAAATTGGATCCTAAAATTTGTTGGGCAATTTCTCCTGAGTACACAGTTACCTCATATGTGGTCATAAACCACTGTTTGGACGCACGGCAGGGCTCAGAAGGGAAGGAGCGCCAATTGACTTTTTGAATGGAAAATTAGCTCCAATCGTTAGCGGACACCATGTCTGTTTGGAGAGCCCCTGTGTGCCTAAAGTTTAGAGCTCCCCACAAATGACCACATTTTGGAAACTAGACCCCATAAGGAACTTATCTAGATGCAAAGTGAGCACTTTGAACCCCCAGGTGCTTCACAGAAGTTTATAACGCAGAGCCGTGAAAAAAAAATCTTTTTTTTTTTTCTCAAAAAATGATTTTTTAACCCACTATTTTTTATTTTCACAATGGTTAACAGGAGAAATTGGACCCCAAAAGTTGTTGTCCAGTTTGTCCTGAGTACGCTAGTACCCCATATGTGGGGGGACATTGTTTGGGCACACGTCAGGGCTCGGAAGGGATGTAGTGACGCTTTGAAATGCCGACTTGATGGAATGGTAGCGGGCTCATGTTACGTTTGCAGAGCCCCTGATGTGCCTAAACAGTAGAAACCCCCACAAGTGAACCCATTTTGTAAACTAGACCCCCAAAGGAACTTATCTAGATGTGTGGTGAGCACCTTTGAACCCCAAGGCTTACACAGAGTTTATAATGCAGGCATGAAAATAAAAAAATCATTTTTTCCTCAAAACAGATTTTTTAACCCCAATTTTTTATTTTCACAAGGGTAACAGGAGAAATTGACCACAAAAGTTGTTGTCATTTGTCCTGAGTAACTGGTATACCCATATGTGGGGGAAAACACTGTTTGGGCACATCGTGGGCTCGGAAGGGAAGTAGTAACGTTTTGAAATGCCTGACTTTGATGGAATGTCTGCGGGCGTCATATTACGTTTGCAGAGCCCCTGATGTGCCTAAACAGTAGAAACTCCCCACAAGTGACCCCATTTTGGAAACTGGACCCCACAAAGAACTTATCTAGATGTGTGGTGAGCACTTTGAACCCCGAAGGGCTACACAGCAGTTTATAATGCCCGGGCATGAAAATAAAAAAAATCATATTTCTTCCATAATCAGAATATTTTAGTCCCCAATTTTTTTATTTTCCCAAGGGTAACAGGAGACATTAGACCCCAAAAGTTGTTGTCCAATTTGTCCTGAGTACGCTGATACCCCATATGTGGGAGAAAACTACTGTATGGGCGCACGTCGGGGCTCGGAAGGGAAGTAGTGACGTTTTGAAATGCCACTTGATGGAATGGTCTGTGGGCGTCATGTTACGTTTCAGAGCCCTGATGTGCCTAAACTGTAGAAACTCCCCACAAGTGACCCCATTTTGGAAACTAGACCCCGCAAATAACTTATCTAGATGTGTAGTGAGCACTTTGAACCTCCAAGGGCTACACAGAAGTTTATAACGCCCGGGCATGAAAATAAAAAAATCATATTTTTTCCACAAACATGATCTTTAGTCCCCAATTTTTTTATTTTCCCAATGTTAGCAGGAGAAATTAGACCCCAAAGTAGTTGTGCAATTTTTCCAGAGTACGCTGATACCCCATATGTGGGGGTAAACCACTGTTTGGGCATACGTCGGGGCTTGGAATAAAGGGAGCACTGTTTGACTTTTTGAACGCAAAATTTGCAGGAATCAATGGTGGCGCCATGTCGCGTATGGAGACCCCCTGAGGTGCCTAAATAGTGGAAACCCCTCAATTCTAACTCCAACCCTAACCCCAACACACCCCTAACCCCAACCCTAACCCCTACACACCCCTAACCCTAATCAAACCCTAACCATAACCCTAACCCCAACACACCCCTAACCCTAATCCCAACTCTAACCATGAACCTAACCACAAGCCTAACCCTAATCCCAACCCTAACCCCAAAACACCCCTAACACTTATCCTAACTCTAACCCTAACCACAAACCTAACCCTAATCCCAACCCTAACCCTAATTCCAACCCTAACCCAAATTCCAACCCTAACCCAAATTCTAACCGTAACCCAAATTCTAACCCTAAGGCTGGGTTCATATTGCGTTTTACCAGCCGTTCAACACGTAGCGTTGACGGGCTGGTAACGTTATAGCATAACGCGATCGCGTTATGCTATACCCGCTAGCGCAGATGAATCATCAGATGATTCATCTGCGCTAGCGGTGACGGAGCCCAGACCCTGCAGCCCCTGTCAGAGGCTCCGTCACTGAATGACAGCACGTCGCAAACGCAAGCCGCTTTACGGCATGCGTTGCGATGCGCACACAAATGAGGTGAATGGCAGCGTTAACGGACTGCGTTACACCACGTTATACCGCGGTGAAACGCAGTCCATCTAACGAACTGCCATAATGCAATATGAACCCTGCCTAACCCTGAGGCCCCGTGCAAACGTTGCGGATTCACTTGCTGATTTTTCTAAATCCACAGGTAAAATGACCTGCCTTTTACCTGCGAATTTAGCGCTGATTTGCTGCGGTTTTTCCCTGCGGTTTTACAACTATAATGGAATAGGTGTAAAACCGCTGCGGAATCCGCACAAAGAATTGACATGCTGCGGATTTAAAACCGCAGCAAATCCGCGCTGAAAAATCCACAGCATATGCACAGCGTTTTTTTTTTACCATTTATTTGCATTGTACTGTACATGGTTTCTGGATCTGCTGTGGATCCGCAGCGCCAAATCCGCTGCGGATCCGCAGCGAAATCAGCTGCGGATCATCAGCGAAATCAGCTGCGGATCAGCAGCGAAATCCGCTGCGGATCAGCAGCGAAATCCGCTGTGGATCAGCAGCGAAATCAGCAGCGAAATCAGCTACGGATCAGCAGCGAAATCCGATGCGGATCAGCAGCGAAATCAGTGAGAGTTTATCACAGTGATCAAAATAAATTGTACTTTGAAAGGCTCACTGCTAGTGTTGAGCATTCCGATACCGCAAGTATCGGGTATCGGCCGATATTCGCGTTATCGGAATTCCGATACTTAATTCCGATACTTTTTCAATATCGTATACCGGAATCGGAAGTTCCCATAATTCTTTGAGAGGCAATGTGATTTTAGTCAGCCAATGAGGAATCCTACGAAGTGTGGGCACATCCTGTAATGCTGCGGTCATCTTAACTAATGGCATGGCTGTGATTGGCTGCTGAAATGATGTCAGAATGCACTATAAAAGGCGCCGCAGCCATTTTAGCGTCACTGTGCTGTGAACTTAGTAAGGGACAGAACGCTGCTGTGCTGACTCTGAGGGACAGTTAGATATTGCGATTTTGTGTACTACTGTGCTTGAGGCAGGCTAGTTTACCAACCGCTGTGTAAAGCTTCATTTTGCCAGTGTTGTTTTAACAGCTCTGTGCAAGGTGTGTGTGTGACAGTGCAGGTGACGCTGCAGTTTGCTCTGCATCCACCGCTGTTTGTAGGCATCTGCACGTGTCACTGACTCTTTTTTTTTTTTATTTTATTTAGTGGAATTGGTGCAGCTCCATTATATTAGAAAAAAATCAAATCTATTAGTGTGACGTGCTTCCATCCGTATACAATACATTGGTTGCAAACACTATAGAAGTACAGAAAGGAGCTTTTCACAGATAGTGAATAGTTGTGTTTCAGTGTTCACTGCAGTCTGTGAGGTTTTGATTTTTTGAGTGCAGATCACGCTCCAGTTAGTTCTTCAACCACTGCTGGTTGTAGTCTGCTGAGCGTGTGTCACTGCCTCATCCTTCACATTTTTCTCTAATTGGTGCTGCTCCATTTTAGTGGAAAAAAATCAAATCTATTAGTGTGACGCGCTTCCATCCGTATACAATACATTGGTTGCAAACACTATAGAAGTACACAAAGGGGCCTTTAACAGCTACAGAACAGTTGTGTTTCAGTGTACACTGTAGTCTGTGAGCTTTTCATTTTGTGAGTGCAGATTACGCTCCAGTTTGTTCTTCAACCACTGCCGGTTGTAGTCTGCTGAGCGTGTGTCACTGCCTCATCCTTCACATTTTTCTCTAATTGGTGCTGCTCCATTTTAGTGGAAAAAAATCTAATCTATTAGTGTGACGCGCTTCCATCCGTATACAATACATTGGTTGCAAACACTATAGAAGTACACAAAGGGGCCTTTAACAGCTACAGAACAGTTGTGTTTCAGTGTTCACTGTAGTCTGTGAGCTTTTCATTTTGTGAGTGCAGATTACGCTCCAGTTTGTTCTTCAACCACTGCCGGTTGTAGTCTGCTGAGCGTGTGTCACTGCCTCATCCTTCACATTTTTCTCTAATTGGTGCTGCTCCATTTTAGTGGAAAAAAATCTAATCTATTAGTGTGACGCGCTTCCATCCGTATACAATACATTGGTTGCAAACACTATAGAAGTACACAAAGGGGCCTTTAACAGCTACAGAACAGTTGTGTTTCAGTGTTCACTGTAGTCTGTGAGCTTTTCATTTTGTGAGTGCAGATTACGCTCCAGTTTGTTCTTCAACCACTGCCGGTTGTAGTCTGCTGAGCGTGTGTCACTGCCTCATCCTTCACATTTTTCTCTAATTGGTGCTGCTCCATTTTAGTGGAAAAAAATCTAATCTATTAGTGTGACGCGCTTCCATCCGTATACAATACATTGGTTGCAAACACTATAGAAGTACACAAAGGGGCCTTTCACAGATACTGAACAGTTGTCTGCAGGGTTCACTGTAGTCTGTGAGGAATAACCACACTTAGGCCTTAACTTTTCTGACTTTCTTTATCAGTCTACCAAGATGAAGAAGTCAGTGAGTAAGGCACGTGGTCGTGGTCGAGGCCATGGATTTGCAGCAGGGAGAGGACGTGGGGATTCTGTGGCTGCTGCCGCACCCAGTGACACAGCATCCACCAGTTTTCCCCGTGAGCGTTCCTTTATGCGCACTTTTGTAGGAGCTCAGCGTACCCCCTGCTGCGTGAAGAACAAATTGAAGCCGTTGTTGGTTGGATGGCAGCCAATGCATCGACTTCAATAGCTTCCACCTCCTCTCAGGACCACAGCACTGTTGAACAACCATCAGTCTCTTCACCGCCTGCCAAATTGCCCAGGCAGTCAGAGAGCTCTGTACAGGAGCCAGCTGAGTCTCTGCTTCTGTTCTCAGAATCTGTTGGCTTGGAAACAGGGGCCCAGCCAAGCAGCATTCTGGAATGTGAAGAAGAGGCAGTATGCAGTGATGCGCAACAGCTGTGTCTCTCTGAATCTGAAGAGGCGGGTGAGCCAGTGCCGATGGTCAGCACACCGCAGAACGCATCTGATGATGATGAGACTCAGTTGCCAGTTTCTGTTGAGCATGGTGCTGGCCAGACCACCCAACAACAGCAGGTGTTGGAAGAGGGTAGTGGTGGAGATGATGAGGTCCAAGACCCAACATGGCGTGAGGAACAGGAAGGTGGTGGGAGCAGCTCTGAGGAAGAGATTGCACCAACGGTCCAAACAGTAGGGAGAGGTAGGCTGCAGACTCGCTTGCCTGTAGCCTCCAGTTTGGCACCCGTTCGGAGCAGTTCTCTTCCAACAGCCAAACCGGGCGCTCCCAGGACTTGCTCTGCGTGGTCCTTTTTTGATTTAGTTGCAGATGATATTTGCTATGTAATATGCAAGCTGTGTAATCAAAAAATTAAAAGAGGTAAAAGTGTCAGTAACCTTAATACAACAAATATGTGGAAACATGTGCGGTCAAAGCACTTTGTTGAGTTACAAAGACACACTGGAGATGTAGGCCAACCTACAGCAGCACCTACATCTTCAGCTCGTGTTGGAGCCTCTTCCTCCAGTTCACACACAGCTGGTTCGGCTTCCTCAAAGGATCGCCATGGAAGAACCTCTGTCACTGTTGTCCAGAGACACAGTGTTACTCCACCCACAGCTGCAAGTTCCCTGTCATCCTCACACACCCAGGCCACAAAACAGCCATCGGTAGCACAGGCATGGGATAAAAGACGGCCATACTCGGCAAACCATCCACGAGCACAGGCTCTGAATGCTGGCATTGCAAAACTCCTGTCCCTTGAAATGCTGTCATTCAGGCTGGTGGAGACTGACAGTTTCCGTGAATTAATGGCATTGGCAGTCCCACAATACAATGTGCCCAGCCGATTTTATTTCAGCAGGCAAGCCGTCCCTGGTCTGCAAAAGCATGTTGAAGCAAAAATTAAACATGCGCTACTAAACGCCGTCAGTAGCAAGGTCCACCTGACCACCGATGCGTGGACCAGTACCCATGGCCAGGGACGATACCTTTCACTCACTGCCCATTGGGTGAATGTTGTGGAGCCGGGTACAGATCTTGCGAGTGGCGCTGTACGTGTTCTGCCAACTCCAAGGATTGCCGGAATCAAGTCTGTCCACATTGACTCCTCCTCCTACTCCAGTTCCTCAGAATCATCGCTGCAGGAGCCGTCACGGTCTACCTCCACATGGACCGTGGACGCTTACCTGATGCGACCGATATGAGCACAGCCGTGGCCAAACGGCAACAGGCCGTTCTGAAATTAATTCCCATGGGGAATCGAAGCCACACAGCGCAGGAGGTCTGGAATGCCATCAAGCAGGAGAGCGACGTGTGGTTTTTGCCAGCGAATCTCCAGCCAGGCTTGGTAGTGTGTGACAATGGCCGAAATCTGGTGGCAGCTCTGGGCCTTGGCAACCTCACTCACATACCATGTCTGGCACATGTGCTCAACTTGGTCGTGCAGAGTTTTTTGAGGGACTATCCGGATCTTGATGCACTGCTGCACAAGGTCCGCCTAGAGTGCGCTCACTTGCGACGTTCCAGCATGGCCAGATCACGCATTGCAGCTCTGCAACGCAGATTGCGCCTTCCTGAACATCGCATCATATGTGACGTATCCAGCAGGTGGAATTCAACGTTACATATGTTGGAGCGGTTGTGTGAGCAGCAGCCAGCAGTTATGGAGTATCAGCTGCATCAGGCGCAATCAACACGCAATTTGCGCCGTCCACACTTCACCATTAATGAGTGGGCCACTATGAAGGACATGTGCCACGTTTTGCGTGCGTTTGATGAGTCAACGCGGATGGCGAGTGCAGATGATGCACTAGTCAGCCTGACTGTCCCCCTTATCTGCCTGCTTCAAACAACACTGCAAGCAATAAGGGATGAGGTTTTGGAAGAGGTGGAGGATGAGGAGTCACAAATTCCATCACCTTCTGGAAAGTCAGCGCAACGTGGTTCCTCACAAAGGGCTGGGCAGGGCTCACTTTGTGAGGAGGATGAGGAGGAGGAGTCAATGGAGGAGGAAGACATCGCTC
This sequence comes from Oophaga sylvatica, assembly GCA_033576555.1. Lineage (NCBI taxonomy): Eukaryota > Metazoa > Chordata > Amphibia > Anura > Dendrobatidae > Oophaga > Oophaga sylvatica. The sequence goes on along the minus strand of JARQOD010000001.1, from coordinate 236,835,047 downwards.
CAGAGGGAGGTACACAACGCTCTAGTCAGTATGTAGAGCGAGGGTGGGGTGATGCAGAGCAGGCAGAGATAACGCCTCTTGCAGAGGACAGCGTTTCTTTGCCAGTTGGGAGTCTGCAGCACATGGTTGATTTCATGCTGCAGTGCCTAAGAAACGACCGCCGCATCGCCCACATTCTCACGACGTCTGATTATTGGGTGTACACCCTCCTAGACCCTCGCTACCGGGACAACGTCAAAAGCCTCATCACACCGTTGAACCGGGAGCGTAAAATGCGGGAGTACCAAGACACACTGGTGCAATCCCTAATGTTCTACCTTACTGCCGAGAGCACTGCTGCTGCTACTGCTTTACAAAGCAGCTCTGTGCGTCGAGGCAGTGTAGAGAGCTCTGCAACAAGAGGGAGCACACGCAGTGCCTCTGCACAGGAAAGACCAGTATGTTAAAAATGTGGCAAAGTTTTGTGGCAGCGCCACAAATGTCTACACCATCCGAGAGGGCTCCAGTCAGCGGGAGGCAACGTATCCGTCAGATGGTGACAGACTACTTGGCTTTGCCTCTCAGTGTACTCCCAGATGGCTCTTCCCCATTCAAGTTTTGGGTCTCTAAGCTGGATACATGGCCAGAGCTTAGCCAGTATGCATTGGAGGTGCTGGCTTGCCCTGCTGCCAGTGTATTATCGGAGCGCGTCTTTAGTGCTGCAGGTGGTGTACTAACAGACCGTCGCATGCGACTATCCTCCGATAATGTAGACCGGCTTACTTTTCTGAAAATGAACAAGGCATGGATCTCGCCAGAATTTGTCTGTCCGTTTTCAGATTAAATAACTGGTTCGCAACGTTATCCATGTCTCCTGTTATGTTCATCTTTCTACCACCTGAACTCTACTCCCTGGGCTCCAACACTGCCAGTTGCTGCTCATAAGTGTCGTGTCCACAGAACAAAACACAAGCTCTACTGTTAGTGGGGTTCAGTAACGCCAGCTGTTCCCCTGCTGTGTCAACGGCAAGAAGTCTCCTGTTCCCGACACATGGACAGAAAAACACATGACCAACATGCTCCAAATAGGGAAGAGCCGTCACCCTGCTTGTTATGCTGAAAACATGAAATTGTGAAGTTTTGCAGGCCTAGAATGATAAATTTTTATGACAAATATGGACAAATAATAATTTGTCATCACAGCGCATATCTGCACATGTCTATTAGAAATGGTAACAAAAAATAAAACATAGTCTACTCTTCACATTTTGAAATTAATGCATAAAAGTACATTTCAGACTTATGAATTAATGCTTTTTAAGGAACTTTATCTGTACCTGTAAGATAATGCAGTCAATGGATGTACGAATCATTAAATCCTCATCATCATCATCACGAGTTTTATTTATGACAGACATTATAAAATACACATACTGATGCCAACTGTAACTTCAAACACCATATATGAAATGGCCAGCATGTAAACATGGTAATAATGTCCAATAATAAATTATTACATCTAGAAAGTGCATCATGCATACTGACAATAGGTAGTTATACCTGCAAGTGCTGTTGAAACAACCACAAGAGATATAAATTAATACTGGTATATAGGTATCACAGTGCATAGTTACTCATGGACAATGTTGATGTAATACTGTATCTCAATTAAGTCAGCGTCA
>JARQOD010000001.1:236541969-236833286 GCA_033576555.1 Oophaga sylvatica | reverse complement strand
TTTTTAAAATTTTTGGGGGGTGGGGGGGGTTTTTATTTTTGGTGTGTATATGGTTTTTTTTTTTTTATTTTTTTTTTAAAAATTGTGTGTTTTTGTGTGTTTTGGGGTAAAAAAAAAATTTTTGTTTGGGGTGGTGGTTTTTTTAAGGGTTAAAAAAAGATGGAAAAAAAATTTGAAGTTTAAAAGTATAGGCCTTTTCAAAAAGACAATAAAAAAAAAAATCAATATTTTTTAAAACGGAAAAGAAATATGGAAATTTAGGAAGACATTAATGATTGTATAAAGGATTTTAAGGTGAAAAAAATTTTAAATTTCCTTTGGGAAAAAATTTGATTCCCCTCATTGCTTTTTTTTTTGGGGGTTTTAGGCCCCCTGAAGGGGATAACGCTTTCCTAATTTGATATAATACATAATCCGGGGATATTCTTATTACTAACATGTAAAAGGTCATGATACTTTTTTCTAAAACCCTTTGACGTTTCTCTATTAAGTTATTTTTTAAATACCAAATTCCATATCCATGAGCTATCCGGGGCCAAACAAAAGCTTTTCCACAGAAAATTCTTTAATTTATTTTTGATTGTGGGCTGAAATCATCCTTTCCCCCCTTTTTGTTCCCGGGCCCTCCCCCCTTGCCCCTCCCCACTTGTTTTTAGCTATCCGTTCCTTTGTGTGTAGAAATATGATTCTTCATTTTTGGCTTTCCCTTTTACCGATGAAGCACCTGATATCTCGAAAACTTTTAATTTGTTACCAATTTTCATTAGCCTTAAACTTTATCAACCACAGAGGGCTTTAAGTAAAAAATTTTTCTATTCTTGAATTGAAATTTACATTTTATTTTGAGTAAAACTTCATTTTTTTTGAAATACAACTTTGCAAAGGCCACGTACAACAAAAACTCAATATTTTTTGCCTACACCCTCCTTGACCCTGGCTTCAAAGCGCCATTGCGCTCAGAGTGTTAATCACAGATAAAACAATCGCGATGGGTTTGGGGGGGTTCTAAAGCCTGCTGCCCCTGTGTTGTTGGGAAAATTACTGCTGCTAAATACAACTTTAACTTCAAACGCTCATACTAGGCCCCTGCCCCCCCCCCTTGACCCTGGCTTTAACGCGCCGTTGCTGCCAAAGTGTTAATCACAGATAAAAAAAATCGCGAGTGTTTGGGGCAAACCCTCTGTTCCCCTGCTGTGGTCTGGCAAAAATTACTGCTGCAACTACATTTTAACTTTTAAAAGTCCATACTAGGGCCCCGCCCACACCCTCCTTGACCCCGGTTCCACCCATTGCTGCTCAAAGTTAGATCACGATGAAAACAATCGCTGAGGTTTGGGGGTTTATAACGCCCCTGTTCCCCTCGTTGTCGGGAAAAAAATTTCTGCACACCTAATCATGGGGAAAAAAACAGACATCTCAAAAGGGCATGCTACACTAGATAGAGGGAAAAACCTTTTCTAAGCTGTAAAATTTGAAACGTCAACTTTCAAAACCCTAAAAAAATTGTCTTTTTTTACAAATCGTAACAAAATAATTTTGACAATTTTTCAGATAGCACATGTCGAAAACAAATGCAAACACAAAAGCCTACTTAGCTAAGGATACTGATGGTCAACCTTGTCACTCCATAGCTTAGACAAATCCAACTCACATCATGATGACTCAAATACTGCAATGTTGGAAGTGCATAATGTGGGTTGAACTTTGACAACTGCTGCAGTGCGAAGGTTATACTTCAGTGTTCTTGCCTTTGAAATAAAAGCATACAAGTAAATATAATATCCAATGTTGATTAAGGACGTGATGTACACCTGTAATATTGTGCAAACAATGCATGTAGGAATAGTCCTCTTCAACATTACTTATATTTGTGTCATTTTAAAAAATACATATTTGATTAGAAAGTTAACAGCCCATATCATAAAGGTCCTTAATGTAAACATGATAATCGCTAACAAAAATCATGCATTACCTTGGTAAAGTCAATAGTGCATAGTCACAATAGCAAAATATATACCTGTAAGTGGTGCTGAAAGAACGACAACTGATAGAATAGGTGAATGATATCTATTTATCAGACTGAATAGCGACACCTGTACAATGTCGATATAATACTGTACCTTAACAAAACAGCTGTGTCACACCTCACACGCATTTTTCTTGTAGCTTGTTATGTAATAGGGCACATGCGTGTATGTTTCATCATAGGTGCATGTTTACTGAGTAAAGCAGTCATGACAACGCCTTTGTGTTGTCGGTACGCTTGCGATGATGAACGATGCGCACCGTGAATGTTAGTCTGCGTCATAAGACGCACAGACGCTCCAATACCCAACGCGTCACAGCAGGAAGCCAGTCTGTGCGTCCAAACAAAGGCGCAAGCATACATGCACGTACCCTTTTAGAAAGCTATATAAAAATAAGGATGTAGTAGTAACGCACACTTTATTGAGGTACAGTATTACATCGCCATTCACCATCTGTGGCTATGCAGTGTCATCTATATATACCTTATCTATCCGTTGTCATGCTTGCAAGTCCACAGTCAGGCATAAATAGCTGTTTTCACTATGCACTTTTTAAAGGTTTTTTTTGTTAATATAAATGATTGGCACATATTATCAGTATTACATGATGGAAAATTTTAGATATTTTTAAAAACTTTTTAGTGATATTATTCAGCAAATGAAAATGGTGTACATACTGTTACTTATCCATCATTAATGGATTCTGATATGTACTTGTATGCTTTTATTTAAAACCGTATAGCAGATTATTTAATCGATTTTTATTGTGGTTTGCATTGCTTTTCAACATGTTAATGTATGCGTTTATGTTTGTCAATTATTAATTTACATATATTTTTTAAAGTAAAATCATCATCTTATGGTACTAAAGGTTATATTTCTCTTGTTTGGAGTATAGACATTTTTAATTGACACGTAACAAGGAAAATACTTCATCTAGTATTTAAACATCCTCCTTGACCCTGGGCTCCAACACCGCCAGTTGTTGCTTGGAAGTGCTGTTAGCACAGTCTACACTTGCTCCTGTGTTACTGGGGTTCAGTAATGTCAGCTGTTCCCCTGCTGTGTGAACGGCAAACAGTCCTGCTGCCTCCACCCTGTTCTCTTCTCATCCCTGGGTTACAACACCGCCAGTTGTTTCTCGGAAGTGCTGTTAGCACAGTCTACACTTGCTCCTGTGTTACTGGGGTTCAGTAATGTCAGCTGTTCCCCTGCTGTGTGAACGGCAAACAGTCCTGCTGCCTCCACCCTGTTCTCTTCTCATCCCTGGGTTACAACACCGCCAGTTGTTTCTTGGAAGTGCTGTTAGCACAGTCTACACTTGCTCCTGTGTTACTGGGGTTCAGTAATGTCAGCTGTTCCCCTGCTGTGTGAACGGCAAACAGTCCTGCTGCCTCCACCCTGTTCTCTTCTCATCCCTGGGTTACAACACCGCCAGTTGTTTCTCGGAAGTGCTGTTAGCACAGTCTACACTTGCTCCTGTGTTACTGGGGTTCAGTAATGTCAGCTGTTCCCCTGCTGTGTGAACGGCAAACAGTCCTGCTGCCTCCACCCTGTTCTCTTCTCATCCCTGGGTTACAACACCGCCAGTTGTTTCTCGGAAGTGCTGTTAGCACAGTCTACACTTGCTCCCGTGTTACTGGGGTTCAGTAATGTCAGCTGTTCCCCTGCTGTGTGAACGGCAAAAAGTCCTGCTGCCTCCACCCTGTTCTCTTCTCATCCCTGGGTTACAACACCGCCAGTTGTTTCTCGGAAGTGCTGTTAGCACAGTCTACACTTGCTCCTGTGTTACTGGGGTTCAGTAATGTCAGCTGTTCCCCTGCTGTGTGAACGGCAACCAGTCCTGCTGCCTCCACCCTGTTCTCTTCTCATCCCTGGGTTACAACACCGCCAGTTGTTTCTCGGAAGTGCTGTTAGCACAGTCTACACTTGCTCCTGTGTTACTGGGGTTCAGTAATGTCAGCTGTTCCCCTGCTGTGTGAACGGCAAACAGTCCTGCTGCCTCCACCCTGTTCTCTTCTCATCCCTGGGTTACAACACCGCCAGTTGTTTCTCGGAAGTGCTGTTAGCACAGTCTACACTTGCTCCCGTGTTACTGGGGTTCAGTAATGTCAGCTGTTCCCCTGCTGTGTGAACGGCAAAAAGTCCTGCTGCCTCCACCCTGTTCTCTTCTCATCCCTGGGTTACAACACCACCAGTTGTTTCTCGGAAGTGCTGTTAGCACAGTCTACACTTGCTCCTGTGTTACTGGGGTTCAGTAATGTCAGCTGTTCCCCTGCTGTGTGAACGGCAAACAGTCCTGCTGCCTCCACCCTGTTCTCTTCTCATCCCTGGGTTACAACACCGCCAGTTGTTTCTCGGAAGTGCTGTTAGCACAGTCTACACTTGCTCCCGTGTTACTGGGGTTCAGTAATGTCAGCTGTTCCCCTGCTGTGTGAACGGCAAACAGTCCTGCTGCCTCCAAACTGTTCTCTTCTCATCCCTGGGTTACAACACCGCCAGTTGTTTCTCGGAAGTGCTGTTAGCACAGTCTACACTTGCTCCCGTGTTACTGGGGTTCAGTAATGTCAGCTGTTCCCCTGCTGTGTGAACGGCAAACAGTCCTGCTGCCTCAACTTTAATTTCCATGGGTACCTTCTGCTACCCATCCGGGTTCCAGTACCGTCAGCTGGTTCTCCGCAGTGCCTTTGGCCTAGGTGCCTCCATGTCGGTATCCGAGTTCCAGCAACGTCTGCTGGTCCTTGGTAGTGCTTTGGAGCACAGGTACCTCCTGCTTAGTAACCCTGTCCCAGTAACGTAAGCTGGTCCTCGGTTGTGCCATTGGCTCTTTTCCTTCTGCTGACCCTCCGGGTTCCAGCACAGTCAGCTGGTCCTCGTTACTTTCATTGGCTCTTGTACCTTCTGCTACCCATCCGGGTTCCAGTACCGTCAGCTGGTTCTCCGCAGTGCCTTTGGCCTAGGTGCCTCCATGTCGGTATCCGAGTTCCAGCAACGTCTGCTGGTCCTTGGTAGTGCTTTGGAGCACAGGTACCTCCTGCTTAGTAACCGTGTCCCAGTAACGTCAGCTGGTCCTCGGTTGTGCCATTGGCTCTTTTCCTTCTGCTGACCCTCCGGGTTCCAGCACAGTCAGCTGGTCCTCGTTACTTCCATTGGCTTTTGTACCATCACCAACAGGACAAAGAAGGTTAAGACAAACTACAAGATACAGAACAAGAGACAGAAGAACAATAAGCAGAAGATCAAAAAGCAGAAGAACATTAAGTATAAGACCAAAATGAAGAGCAAAATATATGCTCTAAATTCTAAGCAGAAGAAGACTAAGCAGTGTATGGGGGTGAGTCCGTTCCTCCTCGTGGTGCCCCTGGAAAATGCCTGATGCTGCTGCAGGCTAAACTGAACGCGGACAAATACTGTTGTAATTAAAATCTTTCGTGACAGCAAGAACGGAAGGATGAAAATTCAGAGTTTTACAGATTACAAGTACAGGAATGTCTGTCACAAATAAGAATATGATGAAAAGGATGAATAGGAAGAAGATGAAGAAGTAGAATATGAAGAATAATAACTGTTTAATAAGAACAATATAAGTAATGTTAACAAAAGATGAATAGCAAGAAGTTTTAGAAGATTAAGAAGGTGAAGATGAAGAATAATTTGATGAGAAAGATGATGCTGCTGAAGATTATGAAGGAGAAAGTGTGTGAAAAGTTAAAAAGGTGAAGACCATGGAAGTTGTGAAACAGACATATTTGACAAAATAGAAAAAAGGTTAACAACATTGTGAATTTCTTCGTCAATCCGAACGTATTTCCTAAAAAAAAAAAATTAATGCTATTCCATTGGATTGGGTTAAACATCTATGCCTTTAATGTCTCCTCAACCTCCCCCAATACATTCTACATTACTCTTTGTTGTTTTCCTTCATGTACAATTAACCTACAAGGCAAGAATGGGGTTTTTTTTATTTCGATATTTTGTTCCCATAGACTTACATGGGACTTCCGGTATCGGTATCGGGTATCGCCGATATTTTTTGTGTATCGGCGATACCATTCCGATTCCGATACTTTTGGATATCGGAAAGTATCGCTCAACTCTACTCACTGCGCATGCGCCGGCCGGCGGGCGCACTGCGCATGTGCCCGCCATTTTCCAAGTTGGCGGCGCCCATGAAGAGTCCCGGGCGGACGCCGGGACGGATCAAGATGCCGCAGAAGACTAGAGGAGGTGAGTACATTCGTGGGGGGGTGATCGGAGGGCGGGGGGGAGCGGAGCACACTGGAGGGGAGACGATCGGACCGGCCAGCAGATGATAGTAACGGCGGTGACCGTTCGCCGCCATGAATCGGCGGCGGCGGCCGATCACCACCGTTACTCGGTGTGGGGAGGGTGGGAACACAGTGTCCAGCCATGGCCGATGCTATTGCAGCATCGGCCATGGCTGGATTGTAATATTTCACCACTTTTCAGTGGTGAAATATTACTAATCGCTCTGACTGGCTGTTTCACTTTTATCAGCCAATCAGAGCGATCGTAACCACGTGGGGGTTAAGCCACCCCCACTGTGGTGATGCGCAAGGGGTCCTGTGCCTGCGGATCAAGTGACCTTTCAGTGATTCCGGTCACCCGACCCACCGGAACATGATTTATAGCATGACGCCTACGTTGGCGTCATGGGTCGGGATGGCACAGGTTTTCATGACGCCAACGTAGGCGTCATGGGTCGGGAAGGGGTTAAAATGTTCGGCCGAACCCAAACATCCACTGGTTTGCCCATCACTAAAATGCAAGCTTTCCAGTATTGAAGTTGCAGGCGAATCCAGCAGGCATATGGACTGTGCTATAAGTTATCTTTTGTTTTGCCATTATGATAGAAAGGCCATTGTTTATTTAGTTACATGATGCACTGGGTTATGCCATGTTTTAATAAACCAGCAGAAGACTAACCGAAGAAGCATTCCCGTGTCCACCTCTGAGAGCAGCTGAATAAGCCAATCTATCACATTTGGTGTTTCAAATGCGGGCAACGTCATCAGAGACACGTGTAGCTACTACAGAGAATGTTATATGTCCTGGGTGAAGGCCGGCATCAGCAAGAGATGTCCTGTGGCAAGGAGGATATGTTAAAACACCTGGTCCAGATGCAGCAGCAGGAGACAAACAAGATACTATTTCATCAGATACAACAGCAGCAGGAGCAGCGGCAACAGATGTATCTTCTGGTGAGCACCATCCAGAGCAGGTAGACCACCCCACACCCAAGTCCGGCTGATGACTTCCACATCTGGAAGTCGGTACGATGGGCCATGCAGAAGCTGACCCTTGGGGATGATGAAGCTTTTCTCATATCTTTCGTGAGGGTGGTTGATCGGGAGAAACTTCCATCAGAGTAGTGGGCGGAAGTGCTGTCGCCATATTTGATGGGCAAACCCTAAAAAGCATAGTATGACTTAGCACTACAGGATTATAGACTAAAATCTTGGTGCGACTTTCAGTAACTATGTCTGTTAAAGCCCATCGAGTCCACCACTGTGCATATGCTGGTGACAAACCCCCTCATTCACAGATGTTTGCCTTGTTACAACCAGTCCAAAAGTGGTTGTTGCCAGAGTCTTCCACTCCTCCTGACCAGATAGTCGAAAGTGTGGTGACGGACAGATTCATCCACTGCCTTTCTGAGCCAATACAGATCTGGGTTGCTCAGGGCGACCCTCGGAAAGCAGATGACCTGATTAGCCTAGTGGAGAGGTACCAGGTTGTCAAGAAATCCCTTGAGAAACCTGACATCATCACTTCCACGTACTGGAATATCCAAAGGTAGGTGAGCTCACCTCAGAGGGAGTCTAAAGACACAAAATGGGGAGTCCCAATCCCGCTATGGGACCCCAAAGGCTGTCGTTACAGACTTGGTCTGTTGGCGATATCACCATTCTGAACAAGTAGCTGCCCAGTTTCACATTTGTCTCCTGTGTCTGTGATCAGTCTCCCTGCTGCCTCTCCCTCCTGATCACACCTGGCATTTTTCATGTCCACTTTGCTTGTTATAAATTCAGACTGTCAGGTCTGTTGTGACTGTGGTCTGTCTCCATAAGGATGTTTCTAAAAGGAAAAAGCAGAAATATGCCAGAAATTAGCCAGAAGTAAGCAGAATCCATTGTTATTAAATGTACTAAGTTTCTTTCTCTTTCCTCTACACTTACTCTCATCATGCTGAGATACACTCTTAACAGCTTTTGCTCCATTACTCCTTGTTCTCATTTGCTATCTGCAAACCCCAGTACTCTCTAGCCAAGTAATAATTTCTCCTTCCCTCTTGCCTCCCCACCAGACCTCCTCTGCTGACCTGCTCCTCAACCTCAGATCTCTCCTAATAAAGCACAAAACAAGCCACCCACTCTCCTCCCAACTGCTCTGTCTCTCTCTGCTTCTCCTCACTGCTGGCGACATATCTCCCAATCCTGGACCTCCACATCTCATACCTCCCATTATTACCCCTTCTATCGCTCCCAACCCAATATAAACACCCGAAATCTTGCCCACCTCAAATCCATGCCCTTGATGCCCACCACCCTGCTCCCTCTCTCTTGATCACTCTGGAATGCCTGCTGCATCTGTAATAAACTCCACGTGATTCACAAACTCTTTACCTCTCGTAATCTCTCCTTCCTGGGCCTCACCGAAACATGGCTGACACCCTCTGACACAGCCTCCCCTGCTGCGCTGTTACAGCAGCCTCCACTTCACCCACACTCCTCACCCTGGTAACAGACATGGTGGAGGAGTGAACTTTCTCCTTTCTTCCAACTGTACATTTAACTCAATCCCACCTCTACCCTCCCTTATCCTCCCCTCTTTTAAAATCCACTCTGTCCACATCTACTCCCCCTCCAACCTCTAAATGGCCGACATATACCGACCTCCGGGCCTGACCACTGCCTTTATTAACCAATTCTCCACCTGGCTTCTTCACTTTCTCTCTGCTGACATTCCCACCATCATCATGGTTGACTTTAACATCCCCATTGACACCCACCAGTCAGCAGCCTCAAAACGCCTGTCGCTCACTTCTTCTTTTGGACTTACTCAGTGGTCCTCCTCAGCCACCCACACAGACGGACACACATTGGACCTGGTCTTCACCCGTCTCTTCTCCCTATCTAACTTCACAACCTCCCCTCTCCCTCTATCTGACCACCATCTTCTCACATTCTCATCACTGTCCTCCTTACCTGTCACTCATGTCCAGCAACACGGGCAACCCCGCAGAAACCTCGCACATCTAGACACTCGCACACTCTCTGTCTCTATTCGGCCACTGTCCTCCATAGCTTCACTCCACGACACAGACACTGCCACTAATTTCAACAGTGCCACTCTTGCATCAGCCATCGACTCAGTCGCCCTTGTCATGCATAGCAGAGTGCGACGAATCAATAGACAACCCTGGCACAATAACATCACTAAAAAGCTTCAGCAAGTATCCAGAATTGCAGAACGGTGTTGGAAGAAAACGCATTCGCAAGATGATTTCACTGCACTCAAACAAGCAACACTCGCATTCAAATCAGCTCTCAGCTCTGCTAAACAGGCCTTCTTTACATCTCTTGTATCTTCCTTAACCCACAACCCCAAACAGTTGTTCAACATTTTTAACTCCCTGCTCTGCCCACCACTGCCCCCCTCCGACCTTCCTAATCCCTGCCGAGGACTTTGCCACGTGCTTCAAAATTAAGATAGACCAAACAAGGCAAGTCTTTGCTGTCCGATCACCACAACCCTTTTGTATGCCTGACCAATGTCCTAACCCAATAACTTCCCTCTCCAAAATCACTGAAGGAGAGCTTGCTCATCTTCTCTCTAAATCACACCTCACCACTTGTGCACTTGACCCCATCCCATTCCACCTCCTCTCCAACCTCACCACTACACTAATCCCATCCCTAACATCTCTTCAATCTATCAACTTCTGGTACCTCCCTCTCTGCTTTCAAACATGCCACAATCACACCTATCCTCAAAAAGTCATCTCTTGACCCGAATGCTATGTCCAGCTATCACCCCATATCTTTGCTCCCATTTGCTTCCAAACTCCTTGAGAAGCACATCCACGCTTAACTTTCCTCTCACTTTGCATCTTACTGACTCTTTGACAACCTATAATCTGGCTTCCGTCCCCACCATTCCACTGAGACTGCCCTGTCCAAACTTACTAATGAGCTACTTACAGCCAAAGCTAACAGAAAACTCTCTATACTCCTCCTTCTAGACCTGTCCTCTGCCTTCGACACAGTTGATGACTGTCTTCTAATACAGATCCTCTCTTCCTTTGGCATAAAAGACCTTGTCCTATCCTGGATCTCTACATACCTTACCAACTGCACATTTAGCGTCTCCTACTCCCACACTACCTCCTATTCTCACCCTCTCTCTGTTGGTGTTCCTCAAGGCTCTGTCCTAGGACCCCTTCTCTTTTTAATCTATACCTTTGGCCTGGTACAACTCATAAAGTCCTATGGCTTCCAGTACCATCTATATGCTGATGACACACAGATCTACCTCTCTGGCCCAGATATCACCTCTCTGCTCTCCAGAATCACAGAGTGTCTATCAGCCATACCCTCCTTTATCTAATCTCACTTCCTCAAACTAAATGTTGACAAATCTGAACTAATTTTCTTTCCTCTATCTCACATACCTTCCCTGCCTAATCTATCTATCTATCTATCTATCTATCTATCTATCTATCTATCTATCTATCACAATAAATGAATTCACACTTTCCCCTGTCCCGGTAATCTGCTGCCTCAGAGTAGCCCTTGACTCTGCCTTGTCCTTCAAACCGCACATCCAAGCTCTTGCCACCTCCTGTTGCCTCCAGCTCAAAAATATTTCCAGAATCAGTCCTTTCCTCAGCCCTCACTCTACCAAAATGCTGGTGCATGCCCTAATCATCTCCCGCCTCAACTACTGCAACATCCTCCTCTGTGGCCTACCTTCCAACACTCTCGCACTCCTCCAGTCCTACCTTAACTCTGCTGCCAGACTAATTGATCTCTCTCCTCGCTACACTCCATCTTCCCCTCATTGCAAATCCCTTCACTGGCTCCTAATTTCCGGCATATCCAGTTTAAACAGCTAACACTGACCTACAAAGCCATCCATAACCTTTCTCCTCCGTATATTTACAAACTAATCTCTCAATATCTTCCCTCACATAATCTCCGGTCCTCCCAAGACCTCCTTCTCTTTTCCACACTTATTTGCTCCTCACCCAATCGCCTCAAAGACTTCTCCCAAATATCCCCATCCTCTGGAATTCTGCGTCCCAACACGTCCGGTTATCCACCACATTTGGATCCTTCAAACGGAACCTGAAAACCCATCACTTCAAAAAAGCTTGCAACCTGTAATGACCACATGGCCACCTCAACATCATTGGAGCTATTGCAACCCCCGACTTACTGTCTCCTTCCCCATAATCCTGTAAAATGTAAGCCCACTAGGACAGGGTCCTCTTCCCTCTGTACCATTTTGTCCTTGTTAGTTTTGTTTACTGTAAGTGATATTTGTATTTTGATGTAACCCCGTCTCATATACAGCGCCATGGAATAAGTGGTGCTATAGAAATAAATAATAATAATATTTGCCCTGAACCATTGGACTGCAGCCAAGGCTGACATTGTCCGACCCATAGTTTGGACTGTCAACCTGGTGAGGAGCCGCAGGCATGTATCGTGTCAGTTAATGGGGTGCTGATACTTAGACTTTTGGACTCTGGAAGTCTGCTGACCCTGATCAGTGCTACACTTCCTAACCATTTGATCTCTGACAAGTTTGTTGGTGTCCGCTGCATACAGGAAATGCCATGGACTACCCTGTGGCCAGAGTGGCCATGGGAACAGACTGTGGTACCAAGTCCCAAGAGGTCAGGGTAGTAAAGAACTTGATACATCCATTCATCTTGGGGCAGGATTTTTCCTTATTTTGAGACTTGTGGCAAAAGTGGGCTGAACCGAGTGTCTTGGACAAAAGCCAGATCTCTCGAAAAGAAACTCCATTAAAATCAAAGATGGATGAATTTCCCCTGTGTGTCCTTGCCCAGGGGTAGGATGAGAAGGTGACCGAGGAACCAAACCTCCCTGAGTAAGAAGTGTCCAGAACTTTGGGAATGCTCAAATTAGGAACCTTACCTTAAAGGGGACATTTTACAATGTTACTATCTCTAACGGGATTGCTCAAGAGCTGAGGACAAACACCAGGTTCCTGCACTTTGCAGTTAATAGGGAGATGTATTCGGTGACTAAACTGAAGGGAGATGAGATAGTGGAGCTGCTGTTGGTTCCAGGACCCTACCGGCGGAAAGTTTTAGACACGTCCCATTTGCATGTTTTGGGAGGAACATCTGGATGCAGAGAAAAATTGGGAGAGGATAATGCTGAGGTTCTATTGGCCTGGATGGTACCGGGAGATCCTAAATTATTGTCGGTCCTGCCCCACCTGCCAGATAATCGGCCTCTTCTCATTTCCATAGTCCTCTCGTTGCGTTACCTGTGATAGAGGTCACATTTGAGAGAATTGCCATGGACCTAGTAGGTCCCTTAGTTATATCTGCACTGAGGCATCAATACATCCTAGTGGTCACAAGATAATGTGACCTGGTACCCAGAAGCAGTACCACTAAGGAACTCTTCTGCCAATAATATAGCTTGGAATTTGTCCATATTTTTGCTTATACGGGCCTTCCAAAGGAGATCTTGATAGACCAGGGAACCTCATTCATGAACAAGGCGATGAAGTAGCTGTGTATGGTCCTTCAGATAGCCCAGCTGCGAACCCCATTCTACCATCTGCAGACAGACAGCCTATTAGAGCGTTTCAATAAGACCTTAAAGACTGGTTGAGACTGGGACTATCAGCTTCCATTTCTGCTCTTTGCCATCCGAGAAGTTCCTCAAGCCTCCACTGGCTTCTCTCCATTTGAACCATTGTATGGTCAACATCCGTGAGGGCTCCTTGACATCACCAAGGACACCTGGGAAGCCAAAGTAACACCTAACCGGAGCATCATATAGCATGTCGCCCAAGTGCAAAAGAGAATGGCAAAGTGATGCATATCGTGAAGGCGCATCTTCTCTAGGCACAAGAGGCATTGGCAAGGGTGCATAACCAATCAGCGAGGCTGAGGCAGTTCTAGCCTGGGAAACGCGTGCTAGTACTTATCCCCACAATCGAGACAATGCGAGGTGGTGGAAAAACTGGGCAGGTTAATTAAAAGAAAAACCAGCCAGAAAAAAGGAAGCCTCAACAAATATACCAGGTTAACTTGCTCAACTCTTGGCAAGATTGGGAATCGCTGGAAGCTCGTTGCCTGGAAGCCTGTCCTGAAGACAACGTGGAGGATTTCATGATTGCAGAGACTTTAACATTATCGCCAGCCAAGAAGCAACAGTGTCGGGAACTGCTGCAACAGAACTACGACCTGTTCTGGAAGTTGACAGAGCATGTGCAGGTAGTGGAGCAACCATCAACAAGCTTCTTATTTTTCTCAACTAGAATTTTGGACCACTCTTCTTTTGCAAACTGCTCCAGGTCTCTCATATTTTAAGGGTACATTATCCCAATAGCAATTTTAAGATCTCTCCACTGTTGTACAATGTGATTTAGTTTCCATCCATTTCTGGGTGCTTCTTGAAGTATGTTTGGGGTTATTGTCCTGATGAAAGGCCCATGACCTAGGACACAAACTCAGCTTTCTGACACTGGGCACTTTATTGCAACCCAAAATCCTTTAGTAATCTTCAGATTTCATGATGCCTTGCATGTAGTCAAGGTACCCAGTGCCAGAGAGACAGCAAAAACAACCCCCCAAAAAAACAAAACATCTTTGAAAATCCACCATATTTCACTGCAGGTAATGTGAACTTTTCTTGTAGACCTCATTCATTTTTCGGTAAACAGTAGAATGATATGCTTTACCAAAAGGCTCTATCTTAGTCTTATCTGTCAACAAGATGATTTCTCAGAAGGATTTTGGCTTAAGCCCCCGTCACACTAAGCGAATTGCTGACGCATCACTAATTTTGTGACGCAACAGCGACCTAGCCAGCGTTCTCGCTTTGTGTGACATGCAGCGACGATCAGCCCCCCTGCTGGGTATCGCTGATCGTCGTTAAATGTCCTGGACCATTTTTTCATCGTTGGTCTCCCGCTGGCCAGCGGGCATGGCTGCGTGTGACAACGGGAGACCAACGATCAGCGAGCTGGGAGCTGGTATACAATGTACATATCGGGTAACTAAGCACCGCGCGGCACCTAGTTACCCGATATGTACCCTGTAATATTATGACCAATTTTCCTTTTTTTCTCTGTTCTTTTTTGTGTGGTTCCAATACACACAAAATTTCTACATCAAATAGATAAGTATTCCCCAGTCTGGGTTTTTTTAAAAATAGTTCTTAGATGAAAAAATGGTAATTTGCATCTTGTGACATGCCAAGATCAGTAGAGGTCTAACCACTAAGAATCTAACCACCACCAGCATGTCATCTAAGCACCCAACTCAGTGGTCCAATCGCCTGGGTCCATGGTTCAGGTGACACCACTGCATCTTCTCTTGTGCTAGGTGCTTCCCATTCCCTTGTCCATAACACTAGCGCAGTTACCTTCTACCCTGCACCTATCCTTGAATATTCTGACTTACCATCATAAGACAGTTCTAAATCCTTGTCCCAGCACAGCGTTCAACTCTCCCTACCCCAGACCTTGGAACGAAAGAGAAAGTTTCCAGCCACCACCCTCAGGCCCAAAGACTGAAAGGACACGTCTCCATGGCTGCTTGCCATGGAAATGTCATTTTGGCTTGCTGTCACAGAGGATTTCCGCTGACTCAAGGCATCAGCTGTCGGTACTCGTTGCCCAGCTGACACTTTTTCTCCTGATGTGGCGTCCTCATCTTGTACCAGTATGTGTCCAGTAACATCACTTGTGCCCTTACTTTTGGACTTACTGGGATTGCCCACATAAAGATTGACACATGGACTAGTGCTTGTGGCCAGGGATGCTACATTTCACTGATAAAGGATCACTGGGTGACCATTGTGAAGGTCAAGGCTGAGTCCTACCCTGGTGCAGAAAATATACTCCCAACGCTAAGGATTGCTGTCCCTTCTTCTATCATAGTTTCCTCCATTTTCCTGCTCTCCTGCTCCTCCTCATCCTCATCTTCAATGTGTTAACTCACACCACGTCTTCCACATCAGCTGGAAGCTCTGCCGCACTGCCTCAGCAAAGTGGCAACAGGCTTTGCTGAAGTTGGAGACAAATCGCACACCGCGGCAGAGTTACTTAACGGAATAACAGACAAGACAGATCTGTCTTTTGCTGCTGAACCTCCAATTAGGCATGGTTGTGTATGATAATGGCCAAAATTTGGTGGGGGCTATGAAGCTTGACAAACATGAATGTTTTATTGTCAGCCCCTAAAGTGGAGTAAAGGCACTGCCACACTTAGCGATCGCACTAGCGATCATGATAATGACTTAACCTGGCGAGATCACTAGTGCGATCGCAATGTGATCGCTAGTTAGATTCCAAACACAACTCATCAGCGATCTGTGATTCCAAACACAACTCATCAGCGATCTGTATAACGACCTCTGCGGTCGTTGGGAAAACCTAGTCCACCTGCGACGCTGTTGAAGTCGTTCATAAAGGGTGTCACACTCAGCGATTCAGGCTCACCAGCGGGACACCAACGACCAAAAAATGGCTCAGAACGTTCATAAGCGATCAGCGACATCTCAGCAGGGGCCACATCGCTGCTACATGTCACACACAGCTAAGTCGCTAACGAGATCGCTACTGCGTCATAAATGGTGACGCAGTAGCGATCTCGTTAGCGATCTCATTAGCGATCTCGCTAGCGATCTCGCTTAGTGTGGCATACCTTAAAAGTGTGATACTGTTGTTCTCAGCAGCTATCTGGGAGTCAGAGATGCATCCAGTGGTTTTTCTCACCCTGTTCTACTACCGTTCAGCACCTTTTCCATCCATTTCAGCATTTTCACTGCCTCCAGACCTCTTTGTAGGGTCTGCCGGAAAAATGCCCTGATTTCCCATTAACTCCCATTTTTCTTGTTACTCAAAACGTGCATTCAAGCATTAGGAATTGCTTGGTTCAGGTAATGAGCATCTGAGCATATTCGTGCTCACCAGAGGCGTAGCTAGGGTTTCGGTTTAGGGGGGCGAAACATCTGAGTGGGCCCCTAACCAGAGAACCTCAGCAAATGACCGCGCTGTTGCCAAAATTAATCTATATATAAAAAGACCAATATTGATATCACCGCCATATGGTCAGTGGTACATAACACCAGTCCTACAGAACATATAAGAGATCATAGCAGAGTTACAGATAATGACTTACCGCTGACGTTCTTTCTGATGGAATCGTTCACTTTTCATGTCTTTTCCATCTGGCCCAGACCGACATGACGACTCCTCCAGCCAGGACTCAACTACAGAGAATACAACAAAGACACGTTTCACTTCTCATATTGTCAGCACCGTCACGGTCACCAATTGGACTATTCTCAACCTGCACAAACTCCTCATCCTGCTGATACCCCAATACTGAGCCGCTGCTGTCGTATGTGTCCCTATTACTACACCTGATACTCAACACTGAGCCGCTGCTGCCGTATGTGTCCCTATTACTACACCTGATACCCCAATACTGAGCCGCTGCTGTCATATGTGTCCCTATTACTACACCTGATACTCCAATACTGAGCCGCTGCTGCAGTATGTGCCCCTATTACTACACTTGGTACCCCAATACTGAGCCGCTGCTGCCCTATGTGTCCCTATTACTGCACCTACTGTGTGGTTCTGTGTGACCTCTAAATTCTAAAGCACCCTCTATAATATAGTAATGCCAGGTGCATGGGCCCTAGAAAACAGTGCACACATGTTGTCCCCTAGAATGTAATAATGCCCTGTGTGTGCCCCTTTGACAGTCACAGTAACCAGAGTTCCCCTATAACAATAAG
This sequence comes from Oophaga sylvatica, assembly GCA_033576555.1. Classification (NCBI taxonomy): domain Eukaryota; kingdom Metazoa; phylum Chordata; class Amphibia; order Anura; family Dendrobatidae; genus Oophaga; species Oophaga sylvatica. The sequence goes on along the minus strand of JARQOD010000001.1, from coordinate 236,816,212 downwards.
TACCCACTTTACACTTAATGTCCCGAGTCTCCCCCCTGTACAGCTCCCCTATACACAGTATGATGCCCCCTCACTGGATATATACTGACCCCTTAATATCCCCAAACTATTTAATGGCTCCAACACTGTATGATGGCCCCACCACTGTAATCTCCATACTGTATGATGGCCCCCTAGATAGCCTCCATATAGCATAATACACCAGATAGTCCTCAATATAGTATAATGCACCCCCATAGACAGCCTATGTATTGTAATGCACCCCCATAAGCAGCCTCTGTATTATAATGCACCCCAACAGACAGCCTCTATATTTAATGCACTCCCCATAGGCAGTCTTATTAATAATGCACCCCATAGGCAGTCTTATTTATAATGCACCCCATAGGCAGCCTTATTTATAATGCACCCAATAAGCAGCCTTATTTATAATGCACCCAATAGGCAGTCTTATTTATAATGTACCCCATAGGCAGCCTTATTTATAAATGCACCCCATATGCAGCCGTACTTATAATGCACTCCCCCATATGCAGCCTTACTTATAATGCACTCCCCCATATGCAGTCGTACTTATAATGCACTCCCCCATATGCAGCCTTACTTATAATGCACCCCCATATGCAGCCGTACTTATAATGCACCCCATATGCAGCCGTACTTATAATTCACTCCCCCATATGCAGCCTTACTTATAATGCACCCCCATATGCAGCCGTACTTATAATGCACCCCCATATGCAGCCGTACTTATAATGCACTCCCCCATATGCAGCCGTACTTAAAATGCACTCCCCCATATGCAGCCTTACTTATAATGCACCTCCATATGTAGCCGTACTTATAATGCACCCCATATGCAGACGTACTTATAATGCACTCCCCCATATGCAGCCTTACTTATAATGCACCCCATATGCAGCCGTACTTATAATGCACCCCCATATGCAGCCATACTTATAATGCACTCCCCATATGCAGCCGTACTTATAATGCACTCCCCCATGTGCAGCCGTACTTATAATGCACTCCCCCATATGCAGTCGTACTTATAATGCACTCCCTTTACAAAAATAATAAATCCTGTACTCACCTCTCTTGCTCCCGGCTCCTGCGCTGCTCACTGCTCTCCCTCTCAGCTTCTGACTGCCGGCGCCGGGCAGTGATGTCATTGCACCCGCTGTCAGACGCTGAGAGGGGGATTATGGGAGAAGGAGCGCTCGCTCCTTCTCTCTCAGTGCGGTCAGCTGTATTGGCTGGAAGCCGATACAGCTGACCCTGCGATGATCGGGCGGGGGGCCCACTGCTGGCACCGGGCCCTCCACCGCCTGCTCAGTGGCCCCATAGCGGCCGGGCGGCAGAGCAGGGAGATTGATTCTCCCTGCTCTGCCGCAGAAAGTTACTGTGTTGGCGTGCTGTGCATGCCGATACAGTTACAGTAGCGTAGCTCCAGGTGGGCCCCCTCCGAGCGCGGGGCCCGGGGCCACCGCCCCCTCTGCCCCCCCGGTAGCTACGCTACTGGTGCTCACTCATCTCTATTAATCATCTATAGAATTCAATCTGTTTGCCAAAATATCCCCTAAACCATATAACTTTAGAGGTCTGGATACAGCCCAATGCAGCCGCGGATCTACACTAAACTGTATCACTGTCTTTATTTTATATTTGTGCAGCTTACCTATGCTACACAAAAGGACAAACCCTATGCTTCCCCAACATGTTTCTCCAAAACTGGCATCATCAGGGGATTGAGGCTGTAATGTGAAAGCACATGGATTAAAGGTTTGGTTGTGATTTCATCTGAGGTCTACCAATCAATTTCCTTAATCTAAATAACCAATGGCTCTTATGTCAAAACAATGGATGAATCTATCATCTCTTATTATTGGTGAATCAGGTTGTCAATTATCCATCAGTCATCTAATTGGCAGATAGATGTACGTACAAACCACTTGCTTACAGGAACTCCTCCAATCAGATGCTTATGTATACCATGGGACTCAAATGAGAGATGAACAACGCTGTCAGATCACTTCCAGGTCTCCACTATGACACACACACCTGCCTGTGCATTAATGTAAATATGAAAGTAGCAAATGCGCATGTCAGCAAATCAGAGCTCGCCCTGCACTTAATAATCAATACACCGGCCCCAAGGAAGAGATGATGATCTTACTGCACATGTCATCAATTGCATTCATGAATTTGCCATCACTTATGTGCATGACAGCGGACTAAGTGCAAAAATGTAGGATTCAGCAAACCCAGGTAATAAAGATGGCGGCAACACAGGTGCAAAATACTGATGAGACAACCACTCACAACCTACCAGTTCAAGGAGGGGGTGATTGCTTAGTTAATTGCACACAAAAAAGGCTTCTATAGGGCTCTGGTCACACACACAGATAGTGCACAGTGTCTGTCTTACAGTCTATATGTTATGCCCATGCATTTAGATTAGGTTGGCTTTCCAGAACTAGTAAGTACACCCCATGCACCCCATGAAGACAGACAATCCAATTTACAAGGCCAACTTTAATGGTCCTGGCTGCACCCTGAATATAAATATGCAATGTAAATATATATATATATATGTATATATATATATATATATATATACATATATATATATATATATAAACATATATAAGGAATTGACCAATATTTTGGCCAAGATATGGTAAGCTCGAAACTCGCGTCAAGGGTGCTCACACTTGTGAGTACCTACACTAAAATAAAAGAATAAAAGCATAGCCACAATAGGAGGAATTAGAATGCTCCCAAACAATTGCACACAAAAATTGCTGGATAGCCCTCCTAATTTAATAGTATTGGCATCACTAATAGGCTGTAAGCCAGAAACTATCCATAACCTGTGTGTTTGACCAGGGTGCCCAAACTTTTACATGCCACTGTAAAAACATACATACAGTCAGTTGTGATTTTTAAACAAATAAAAATGTATGTATATTATCAGAGTTAATGTTGCAACTTTTTACATACAGTATCTGTTTAAAATTTCCAATGAAATAACAATCTTGAACCTCTTTTCCTACAATTCTCTGTTGCATTATTCACATTAATCCTCCTAAATATTTGTATAAATTGACAATTGGGCGTTACTTTGTAGGTACATATCTTCATAAGTTAACACCAAGTTGTGAATTTATTCATAATTTTCTACTAAAAATAAAAGTGGAAGAATACCATGTAGGATTGATACTATGTCACGATCCATTTCTGGATCTGTGGAAGATTTTCATTTCATATTAAAACTTTTTTCCATTCAGGCCATCGGGGGTTAATGTCTGTTTTTCCCCCATTAGCCGCTGGTGTAATTACATTGCTGCTGAGTTTGCTGATGCAGGTGGTGACCACTCCCACCATCCTTTAAAAAGTCACCTAATGCATCAGCTGACTGTTGGTGATACACTTCCTCTTTGGAGACCAACCAAGTAGGAGAATGAGCTTGCTGAGTGCAGTTGTGCTTCAGCTATTACCCTTATCTGATGACTATCCTGCTGTGTGGAGCTTTACAGCAGAAAGCTAAGTGTGGTGCTTTTGTTGTCTTTACCCTTTGTTGTTTGTTCCTTCCCTTTGTGTTTCATTAGTGCAGTGGTGTGACTAGTGCTCTCACCGGCCTGCTCCCAACCTATGGATTAGCACAGGGCTTGTGAGGGTTTAAGGTATCCTGCTCAGTGACGGGGTGAAAGAACCCATATAGGGACGATAGGAAGAGAAGGGCACAGACTTAGGTGAGTGCAGGAGGTGTCCATTTCCCTCATTCTCTATCGCAGGGACCACCGTTGTTAAAGTTTCCCCGGTATTCCCTTGTGTGTTTTGCCGTTTGGTGACCGACCAACCGTCAGGTCGCGTCACATCAGGACAGTCACTTAGTGACACCAACCGTCACATTTAACTTTTCTGGTGAGCCATGGCCCAAATGCAGGCCTTTGCCCAACTGCTTCAGACCCTCACTGATGAGCTTAAGGTGCTGCGTGGTGAGGTGATGCAGCAGCTGCCGCAGTTGGTGGGGTTCTGGGCTCCGGGTCAGCGGCAGGCTCATCCAGAACCCAAGATATCTTTCCCTGACAGGTTTTCTGGAGGGAGAGATACATTTTTGGATTTTCAGGAGGCCTGTAAGTTATACTTCAGGCTCTGCCCCAGTTCATCAGGAAATGAGGAACAGCGTGTGGGAATTATTGTCTCTCTTCTCAAGGGTGATCCCCAATCCTGGGCCTTCTCCCTGCCGACCAATTCACAATCTTTACGGTTGGTGGACATGTTTTTTGCGGCTCTGGTGCTGGTGTATGGAGATCCTAATGGGGTCTCCGTTGCAGAATCCCGACTCCGTAAAATCAAGCATAGGGGCCAGCCGTCTGAAGAGTACTGCTCAGAGTTGAGGAGGAGGGCCACTGACACACAGTGGAATGACCCTGCCCTTAGGAGTCATTTTATGCAGGATCTGTCTCCAAGGTTGCAGAATACTCTGGTGCAGTAAGCCGCCCCCAGGTCATTTGAGGCCGCCATATCCCTTGCCATCCGGGTGGATAGATCCCTCATGGAGAGGCATACACAAAATGTGCCCCCTGTAGTCCTTGCTTTCGAGGAGGACACACCTGAGCAGGCAGACAAACCTATGCATCTGGGAGGAGTAGGTTCCCAAATGGGGCTGCCTGAGGTTTGCTGTGGTGTGGAGGCATGTTTTTACTGTGGGCAGACTGGTCATTTCATTGAGGTCTGCCCAGCTCATGCCAAAATACCTGTACCATCTAAGAAGTTGCTTCCCCCTAGTCGTGTGGAGGGAGGCGACCAGGGAGTGTATATTTCCTCCATTTTTTCCCCTCAGTGTACCCTGTCTGCTGAAGTGGTGGTTGGCGGGGTAACTGAGGGTATACCAGTGCTTGTGGACAATGGAGCAGTTGTCAATTTGGTGGATGCTCACTTTGTCCAAACTCTTGGCCTGAGGTGGAGGACACTAGCAAAACCCCTAAGTGTCCAGGCCTTTAACTCTGTCCCACTCAGCCAGGGGAAGGTGACCAAAGTTGTAGATGATATACACCTGCCTATAGGGACTCGTAATGAAGAGTCCCTGTCATGCTACATCTTGGAGGGTATGCCAACTCCCATCGTCTTAGGCCTCCCTTGGTTGAAAAAACACAACCTGTTCATAGATTGACGGTCAAGGGAAATACTCAGTTGGGATCAGTCGTGTGAAGACTGTTGCCCGAGGGCTACTGTCTCTGCTGTCTTTCTAGAATCGGCCTCTTCCTCTCCAGTGGGGGCAGCAGAGGTGCTGCTAGCGAGTAGGGGCAAGTCTCAACGCTCAACACAAGCTAACCCTGAGTGTCGGAGTCCTCTTGGGAGGACGGGTTAGGGAAGGGTGGTGGTTCCTTCTGAGCATTGTGAGGGTGCGTGTGACGACAAAGGGGGACGCCTCTGTTGTCGGTTCCTCGAAGAGTTCACCATCTTGTGGCAAACGTGTGGGTCAATAAAGGTTCAGGTCCGGACCTGTGTGTGAATGAGCACGTATGGGTGTCCATCATAAACATCCGGTGGAAGTGTGCTGCTGGGGCCTGGAGTTCTCGGGTGATTGGGCCGTATCGGGTGTCGGCCATTCTCGGCCCGGGGACTTACCAGCTAGAGTTACCCCACAGTAATGCCCGTACACAACTCATTCCCCCGGTCGGCGTTCTGGAGATTTGTAGCAACTCCGGAGCATGCGTTATTGTCACTTCCATCAGTCCTCGTTTGCCATAAACCTGAGAGTCAGGTGACTGCCGAGGTGAACTCTGGTGGATCGAGGTGTCCTCACTATAGGTTGTTTTCTGGTACGGTGCTGTGTTGAGGGGCCAGAGGCCCCTCATTGAAATGGGGGTACTGTCACGATCCATTTCTGGATCTGTGGAAGATTTTGCGTTTCATATTAAAATGTTCCTGCCCTTTGTGTTTCATTAGTGCAGTGGTGTGACTAGTGCTCTCACCAGCCTGCTCCCTACCTATGGATTTGCGCAGGGCTTGTGAGGGTTTAAGGTACCCTGCTCGGCGACGGGGTGAAAGAACCCATATAGGGACGATAGGGAGAGGAGGGCACAGACTTAGGTGAGTGTAGGATGTGTCCATTTCCCTCGTTCCCTATCACAAGGACCAATGCTGTTAAAGTTTCCCCCCTTTTCCCTTGTGTGCTTTGCCATCTGGTGACCGACCAACCGTCGGGTCTTGTCACATCAGGACAGTCACTTCGTGACATACTACATATTTTTTAAATTGTGTATGCAATTTTTCCTAATTAAAGAAAGTCCAAAAACCTGTAAGTCTTATTTAGAGAAAATTTTAATGATTTGATGGAAAGCGAATTTGTGTTGAACAATATGAAATTTGAAGGTCTGGGGAATTCAAACAATTTGATTTTCGCGAATTGGAAAAAAAAATCCCGCTGCCTTTTTACACTTGACAGAAGATTGCATTAGTCACAGAAATCTGACATTACATGTGGGCTTCCCCATAATGCTTTGTATTTATCGCATGGCATATTGCAGAAAATCAGGAGTGCTTGTGGAGGCCGGCATATAAGCCTATTAGGGAAAGCAGCAGCTATTTAGGGTTTTAGGGTAGTAAAAGTTTGCCAAAGTTTACAGTTCAGCATTAGGGACAGGAAGAGAAATGTCTAAAACATTAGACAAATACTCCAGTCAATAATATGTTGAATAACTGTAAAAAACAGCAGCAGAAGCACAACTGACAACACTAGCAGCGCAGTCATAGCATAGGAACTACCAAATGCAGAGCACTTTGGTAAGGGTTTTATTGGGGGGGAAAACAAAAGTAGTATGGAACAAATACATCACTCATCTTAGTCACAGCAGGAAGATGTTACCTCTAACAGTCAAGGCCAATGCAAAAAACATAAAAAGTTTGATATTGCACTGTTATGTACAGTACATTTGCAACGGATGTTGGTAGTGGTTGTTTGGGGCAGCTAAATCTGTGACACACAGCCAGGAAATGTGTCTAACAGAACACCCATGATTGTTAACCTATTAAATGTATTTGTCAAATTCTGATAGCAGCACTTACTGCTCAGCAGCATGAAGGTGCATCATTCTATGCGCCCATCAGTGGCTCTATGTATGATCACACGTGCTAATATTTGCTGTGACAACTGGGGGTCAGATCTACCCCAAAATGGTATCAATAGAAAAGTAGTCTCGAGCTCGAAAGCATTAACCATCAGCCAGCTTCACTTACAAAAAAATGAAAATGTTTCATGTCTCGAAAAACCACAAGACAATTAAAAACATTTTATTTTAAAGTTTAATTTTTTTTTCACCACTAAAATAATAAAAAAGGAACAAGTATGGTATTGTCATATTGCAATGTTGAGGAGAATCATAGTGTCAGGACAATTCCCAAAAAACAATGCCTGAATTATATATTTTTTTCACAATTCCACCGCACTTTGAACTTTTTTCTCATTTTCCAGTAGATTATGTGGAAAAATGAATGGAATCATTCAAATGTACTACTTGCCCTGCAAAACACAAGCTCTTATAGGTCTACATAGACATAAATATATAAAAGATATCGCTCTTGGAAAAAAAGTGAAGAAAAAATGAAAACGCCAAAAATGGAAATTGTCGATTTCCAGAAGTGGTTAAATGAGATGTTAGTTACTACCAGATTACCATCTATTTCTATTGCTAGGTCACTTTGACTTTATAAAGGCAGTGTTAGCATTAAACAAGGCCTTGGAGACCTCAGAGTGCTACACACATTTTATCTGAGCAAATGGAGAATCTACGAGTCAAAATGAATTAAGTTTTTTTTTTAAAGTTTGCTGAACATGGTGAACTTGAATTTCAAAAGTTGAAGATGACGATGATGTGAAGATTTAGAGGAGGGTCAGTGGCTATGAATCCGGAGTTGACTGATGAGGCCAATCCGGGCCCTGAAGGCTTTCCCACATACGTGACATAAGTAGATATAGTCAGGACAGTAGATACTGCTTGTGTCTTGTGCACAGCTCACTTTAGTTTTGCCTCAAAGATTCTCCTGTCTTCAAATGCACAAGCTTCTGACGTGATCCTGCCTAGCCAACTGGACAGTCCAGAGAAAGTTACCTCCTTTTGATGATGTCAACTCCCAGGATTTTGGGTGAATGCTTTTAGGCAGTATTTGTGATATTTCTTCTGCCTCCTGACTGTTTGCTTTACCTGAAATAGTTCTTCATACAGCAGTTGTGCAAGCAATCGACTGTCTGGCTGTTGTGAATATGCTGGAGGCGGCTTCTGAGCTGGGGCTCCCTCCGGTGGTTGCTGAGGGTAATGAACTGAACTGATTATTGAATGGCCTTCAGCTGGCTGAACGGTAGGATATAAGTGGCATGAGTTCCCAGCAGCCTTGCCGGTTATCAATTGTTCCTTCTGGTCTTGCTTGAAGCACTGCTAGTTTCCTGCTCTCCTTCAGATAAGTGTTTGCTGGTTTTTTTTTCCTCTGTTTGATTTTCTCTGCTGGTTTGCTGCTTGCAGTGGACTGCAGCCTGTCCCCTTTTGGGGTCTGGCGCTGCAATTGTGCTCTGTTTTTGTCTGCACTTTTGCTTTGCTCCTTTGTTACTTTTTATTTGCTGAATAGCGTTTTGTTACACCAGAGATCTGATTTAGGTGGATAAGATCGTGTGATCTCAGGTTTTTTGGCAATCAGAACTGTTGGTATTTTTGTTAGGGTTTTTTTTGGATTGCAGTCAGAATTCCTTCCTGTACTTTTCTGTCTAGACAGATTTGGCCCCAGCGTTTGCTCATTCTATTTTCTGTCTGTGTCCGTGCTTTCTTCTTGTCTAACCACCCTACATGTTTGGGGGCTTCCTATTTTCTTTTGGGGATCTGCTCCGGGGCAGATAGCTTTCATCTTTCTGCCTTTAGGTGTAGTTATCTCTCAGGCTGTGACGAGGCGTCTAGGATCACCATATGAATGCTCCACGGCTACTTCTAGTTGTGTGGTTAGTTCAGGTTACTGCAAACCAATAGGTTCCAGCCTCTCTGGTGTATTACCGCTTTTGCTATTTTTTGCTATTTCTCCTCAGTTACCGAAACACAACATCTGGTATTCTGACCGTATTCCTAACCTACCTGGTTTGAGCTTAAAGCAGGAGAGTGTAGATATTGTAGAGTCTGGCTCATTCCAGGATTGCTGTGTCAGAGATTGTCACTGGTTTACGAAGCAGAGAGGGGCCTGTCCTGAAACAAAGTATCACACACCCCAATAAGCCTTTGAACCCATGTACTGGATGGCCACCTGAAAGCATTGTTCCTAATAATTTGGTACTCTCATATTGTTTGGCTACGCAGTAAAATGTTGATACTGAAGAACCTGAATTGGAGAATGTCAGTGTTGATGATGAAGACCCGGCAGTGGAGAATGTCAGTGTTGAGTCTGGAAAACCTTCAGTAGATAATTTCAGTGTTGATGCTGAAGAACCAGCAGTGGACAATTGCAGTGTTAAGGCTAGAGACCCAGCAGTGGAGCATTGCAATGTTGAGGCTGAAGACCTGGCAGTGGACAATTGCAGTGTTGAGGCTGAAGATCCGGCAGTGGACAATTGCAGTGTTGACGCTAAAGTCCCGGCAGTGGACAATTGCAGTGTTGACGCTAAAGACCCTGCAGTGGACAATTGCAGTGTTGAGGCTAAAGACCCTGCAGTGGACAATTGTAGTGTTGATGCTAAAGACCCTGCAGTGGATAATTGCAGTGTTGAGGCTAAAGACCCAGTGGTGGACAATTGCTGTGTTGAGGCAGAAGACCCGGCAGTGGACAATTGCAGTTTTGAGGCTAAAGACACAGTGGTGGACAAGTGCAATGTTGAGTCTAAAGACCCAGAAGTGGACAAATGCAGTGTTGATGCTAAAGACCCTGCAGTGGACAATTGCAGTGTTGATGCTGAAGACCCAGCAGTGCAGAATTGCAGTGTTGAGGATTAACACACAGCAGTGAAGCATGGCAATGTTGAGCACGAAGAAACTGCATTGTAGCATTGCAGTGTTGAGGAAGAACACACAGCAGTGGAGCATTTCAGTGTTGAGCCTGAAGAACAAGAAGTGGAGAATTGCAACATTGAGACTGAAGAACCTGCATTGGTGAATTGCAGTGGTGAGGCTGAAGACCCAGATTTGTGCATTGCAGTATTGAAGATGAACAACCAACAAAGTTCACATTATTAAGAAATTGGTCTCCAAGTGTTTTCCTATGCAGTTAATGCAAGTCCAGCCTCAAATTTGGCCACACACAAATACCACTTGGCTGAGACGTGGAGGAAGTCCTCCTTAAAATCTGTTTCCATTACAAAGGAGCGGGACTCCTAAACTTGTAATGGCCATGCACTAAGTGTATTGGCTGTCAAACAATTCCTCCTGGGTGGTACACATCAACCTACTGTGTAAATATTTTTTGTTATATTAGTAACACCCTTGAAAAACAATATAGTGCAGTTGCAGCACGGAACACGTTCACTCAGGTGATCTAGTGGTGGTGTTTGAAGAGACGTGGAAAATGGCCTTCGAAAAAGGTCTTCTGTTATGATTTGGTAGCTGAGGAGAGCAGGCAAAAAAGGAAATACACCAGAGAGGTTGGAATCTATGGGATTGCAGTACCCTGACTAACCACCACAACTAAAGGCAGCCGTGGAGCGTACCTACGTTGGTCCTAGACGCCTCGTCACAGCCTGAGAAGCTAACTACACCTAAAGACAGAAAGAGGAAAACTATCTGCCCCGGAGCAGATCCCCAAAGAACATACAAAGCCCCCAAACATGTAATGGCGGTTAGACAAGAGGAAAATACAGACACAGACAGAAAATAGTATGAGCAAACGTTGGGGCCCAAACTTCCTAAATAGAAAAGGATAGGAAGGACACTTACTACAATCCCAAAAAACCCTGAAAAGTAACACTACTAATTACAAAAACACCTGAGATCACACGACCTCTACCACCTAAATTAGTTCTCTGGTGTAACAAAACTAAACAGCAGCCACTGAAAAAACTGGAAAAGGCAAATGAACAAACAACAGTGGCTGAACTAAACTGAGAGGAGCACAAGCCCCCGGAGGGGACCCGGCAGACCCCCACAGAAGTGCAGGACAAAATGCAAAAAGCAAGCACAAAAAACTAAAAGAAGAAAATGTCTTATCTGTTAGCAGAAGATGCAGGCACGAAACAGCAAGCTACAAAGTGAACAGGAATCAAAGATGAGACCAGAACAATTGATCACCGGCAACCCTGATGGGAGGGAACCTCCCTTATATAAGACCAGTCAGTAACACCTGATCGCCAATCTTCACAATCTTCATTGGATAGTTCAGTACTGTTTGTAACCACAGGAGGGAGCTTCTGCTCAGAATTCATTTCTAGCAAATTCACAACAGTACCCCCCCTTGAGGAGGGGTCACTGAACCCTCATTTGAGCAACCAGGTCGGTCAGGATGAGCTTTGTGATACGCACGGATGAGTCTCCTAGCATGGATGTCCGAAGCAAACACCCAAGAATTGTTCTCCTGACCATAACCTCTCCACTTAACCAAATACTGGAGTTTCCATCTAGAAAAACGAGAATTCAATATTTTCTCAACCACATACTCCAGATTACCCTCAACCAAAACAGGGTCAGGAGGCACAGCCATAGGAACCACTGGCTCGACAAACCTCTTCTATAAGGACTTGTGGAACACGTTATGGATCTTAAATGTCCCTGGAAGAAGTAAACGAAAGGAAACAGGATTAAAAATCTCCATGATCTTATAAGATCCAATGAACCTAGGCTTAAACTTAGGAGATGCAACTCTCATAGGGATATTTCTTGAGGACAACCAGACCAAGTCCCCCACTTCAAACCGAGGACCATCAGTCCTATGCCGGTTGGCAAACCGCTGGGCCCTCTCTTGAGAGAGGGACAACCTCTCCACTACCTGGTCCCAAATCTGCTGCATACGCTCCACAACAGAGTCAACACCTGGACAGACAGAAGCCTCCATCTGTCCTGAAGAAAATCGAGGGTGAAACCCAAAATTGCAGGAAAATGGAGACATCAAAGTGGCAGAGCTAGCCCTATTAATAAGAGCAAACTCAGCCAAAGGCAAAAAAGAGACCCAGTCATCCTGATCAGCAGACACAAAGCATCTCAGATAAGTCTCCAATGTCTGGTTTGTTCTCTCAGTTTGTCCATTGGTCTGAGTCTGAAAAGCCGAGGAGAAAGACAATTGAACACCAAGTTTAGAACAAAAAGTCCTCCAAAATCTGTCAGACACAATGTTCTCAGGGAAGCCGTGTAACCGAACCACGTGCTGAAGGAACAAAGGCACCAATTCAGAGGAGGAAGGCAACTTAGGTAATGGCACAAGATGTATCATTTTGGAAAACCTATCACAAATCACCCAGATAACGGTCATTCTCTGAGAAACAGGGAGGTCGGAAATGAAATCCATAGAGATATGGGTCCACGGTCTCTTGGGCACAGGCAATGGCATCAACAAACCACTAGAGCGAGAGCAAGGCTTGGAGCGAGAGCAAGTCCCGCAGGACTGTACAAATTCCCTGACGTCACGAGACAAAGTAGGCCACCAAAAGGACTGACTAACCAAGTCTCTGGTACCAAAAATTCCGGGATGACCGGCCAACGCGGAACAATGAATCTCAGACATCACACTCTTTTTCCACCGGTCTGGGACAAACAATTTCCCAATAGGGCAGCGCTCGGGTTTATCCTCCTGACACCCTTCCAGAGCCAGTCTCATATTGGGCGAGATGGCGGAAAGAACTACACCCTCTTCAAAATAACAGCAGGATCAGATAACTCAGGAGAGTCCGCAAGGAAACTCCTCGAGAGGGCATCCGCCTTAACATTCTTAGTGCCAGGAAGAAAGGAAACCACAAAATTAAAACGTGTGAAAAACAGGCCCACCTGGCCTGTCTAGGATTAAGTCGCTTGGCTGATTCCAGATAAACCAGATTCTTATGGTCCGTGAGGACCACCACCTGATGTTTGGCTCCCTCCAGCCAATGTCTCCACTCTTCAAAAGCCCACTTCATGGCCAATAACTCCCGATTACCCACGTCATAATTACGTTCAGTTGGAGAAAATTTTCGAGAGAAAAAGGCACAAGGGTTACTTTTAGAGGTCTCTGGATCTCTTTGGGACAAAACAGCACCTGCCCCAATTTCAGAGGCATCAACCTCCACCTGAAATGGCAGAGAAACATCAGGCTGCCGTAGAACAGGAGCAGAAGTGAATCTCTGCTTAAGTTCCTGAAACGCAGAGACTGCCTCAGGAGGCCAATTCACCACATCAGAACCCTTTTTGGTCAAATCAGTCAATGGTTTAACAATAACAGAGAAATTACCAATAAATTTACGATAAAAATTGGCAAAACCCAAGAATCTTTGAAGAGCCTTTAATGAAGTAGGTTGGACCCAATCACAGATGGCCTGAACCTTGACCGGGTCCATTTCAATAACAGATGGGGACAAAATGAATCCCAGAAATGAGATCCTCTGTACGCCAAAAAGACACTTTGATCCCTTCACATACAGAGCATTCTCTCTCAAAATCTGGAACACAGTCCGAACATGTTTCACATGAGAGTCCCAGTCATTGGAAAAAAATCAAGATATCATCCAAATAAACAATCAGAAATTTATCCAGAAAATCCCTAAAAATGTCATTCATGAAGGACTGGAAGACAGAAGGAGCATTAGTGAGCCCAAAGGGCATCACTAGGTACTCAAAATGCCCCTCTGGGGTATTAAATGCCATCTTCCATTCATCCCCGTGCTTAATGCGAATAAGGTTATATGCCCCCTGAGGTCAAGCTTGGTAAACCAAGTAGCACTTTTCACCCTGGAAAACAGGTCAGAAATCAAGGGCAACGGATATTGATATTTCACAGTGATATTGTTCAAGAGACGATAATCAATACACGGCCTTAATGAAATATCCTTTTTGGCCACAAAGAAAAAACCGGCAACCAAGGGTGAAGAGGATGGTCTGATATGACCCTTCTCCAATGACTCCTTGATATAAGACCGCATAGCGTCATGTTCAGGTACAGACAAGTTAAAAAGGCGACCTTTAGGGAATTTACTACCAGGCACTAATTCAATAGCGCAGTCATAGCTCCTATGGGGGGGCAAGGATGCAGATTTACTTTCGCTAAACACATCAGAAAAATCAGTCAAAAAGTCAGGAACATCCTGAGCCTGGGGGGAGGCAGAAAAAACAGGAGTGTTGGTATTAACACATTGGCAGCACCAACTGGTTACAGACACAGATTTCCAATCCAAAACAGGATTATGAGACTGTAACCAAGGGAAACCCAGTACGATAATGTCATGCAGATTATACAGCACCAAAAATTTGCAACTCTCCTGATGATCAGGTTCAACCCTCATTATCACCTGAGTAGAGAACTGAGGTTTATTCTCAACCAAAGGGGTAGAATCGATCCCCAGTAGGGGAATAGACTTCCGTAGGGGTATCAAGGGAAACCCACAACGTTTTGCAAAATCAAAATCCATCAGGTTAATAGCTGCTCCCGAATCAACAAAAGCCTGAGCAGCAAATTCACAACAGTCTTCCCAGTTTAAATGAGCGGGTCTCTTATACTTGTTATGCCCATACACTAAGTGTATGGGCTGACAAACATTTCCCTCTGGGGGGTAGACATCAACCTACTGTGTAAATATGTATTGTTATGGACATCCGTAACATCCTTGCAAAACAATTTAGTGGCTGTTGCATCACGGAACACATTCACACTGGTGATCTAGTGGTGGTGTCTGAAAAGACATGGAGGATGGCCTCTGAAAAAGGTCTTTCCAGTTTAAAGGAGTGGGACTCCTATTCTTGGCAAACATATCCCCCTGGGGGTACACATCAACAAACATTTCCCCCTGGGAGGTACATATCAACCTACTGTGTAAATATTTTTAATGAAAAGGGCATCAAAAACACCCTTTTACTCAATAAGTTGGCTGTTGCATCATGGACCACGGTCACCATGTTATTCTAGTGGTGGTGGATGATGAAGATGAGGAGGAGGATAACACATCAAATAGCTAAAGTCAGGAAGCGTATATACCCATGTGTGGGTGTGAAGAGGTGCATGGTAATACACCTCCCAAAAAAATACAATATATTGTTGGTTATGTTTCACTGTTATCATTCGGTGGAGTAGAGATGTCTGGCCCAATCCAGCCCTTGTTAATTTTTATAAGTGTCAGCCTGTCAGCATTTTCAGTTGACAGGCGGATGCGCTTATCAGTTATAATTAGTGTTGAGCGATACTGCTCGATATCTAAAAATATCGGATCGGAATGGTATCGCCGATATCACTAAATATCGTCGATATCCGATTCCGATACCGAAGTCCCATGTAAGGCTATGGAAACAAAATATCGCAACTAAAAAAACACTTTCTTTCGTTGTAAACACAAAATATACACACATAGAATACATATATATATATATATATATATATATATATATATACATGTCATTGTGACATATATATATACATATATTTATAGTTTATACACTTCTACATAGTAAAATAGACTCTGATTCAATTGCCGGGTAAAGCCGTGACATACCCCATAGAAGTCGACGGGCTCGGAGCCGAGTACCCCCAAAACCTCTGGCTCTGTGCGACTCAACTTGGGCGTCACGAACAGGATTCTGTAGCTCGCTATAAGCGAGTCCTGTGTGCCTGAATTGAACTGGTTTTGTGCTTGAGAATTGCTAAAATCATCAGAGAATGTATTTGCCATTTTTCCGCCATATCTGCGTCACGACGAGGCACTGGTGAAGAAGAAGGGCGTGCTCTTCGTGGGTGTACACTCACTTAGTGCGCGAAAACGATGGCCGACCACTCTAAATGGTACTGCAATGTAAGATCGTGCCCCACAGCTCTTGAGTTCCGCCTCCTCATCCTCCTCAGTGTGCGGAAACTAACACGAAGGTTCCGCCTCACTACAAAAGAGGGGCCCTTTCCAGATGCTAATGACACATGTGACTTGGCAGAGATGGCTAATGGACACGAGCAGAAGTTTGAAGGGATGGAGCAGTCAGAGCTCTACCCCCACGGAAGCGACCCGATCGCCACGGAACCACCGTTGGGCACCCGGCCTGGAAACCCTCCTACGCTGCAAGAAGCGGAGGATACCCTAAGAGGCCTGGCCCGGCACCGGGAGGAGGTCGCCAGGATGGAAGCCAGCTGGCGTGCCCTAAAACTAAACTTGGAGCGGCGCCAATCCCTCTTACCTGAAGTGTCTGTACCGGAAGGTGAGGCACCCGTTCTAGTAGAGGAGTCCGTGCGGGCATCCCAGCTCTTGCAATGTGATCCAGTTGACGTTGTCGCAGTGGAGGCACCCGTTCTAGTAGAGGAGTCCGTGCGGGCATCCCAGCTCTTGCAATGTGATCCAGTTGACGTTGTCGCAGTGGAGGCACCCGTTCTAGTAGAGGAGTCCGTGCGGGCATCCCAGCCCTTGCAATGTGATCTGGTTGACGTTGTCGCAGTGGAGGCACCCGTTCCTGCAAAAAACGCTGCACCGGCAGCACCCCAGATCCCGCTGTCTGCCCCCGTCGCTGAGACAGAAGAAGCGACACCCGTCCTCATGGAGGAGGCAGCGCAGGCACCAGAGGTCTACCTGTCTGTACCGGAGCCCCGAATGTCATCTGTTCCAGAGCCGGCTGCTTCCTCCGCAGGTGAGCGCCGCCAGGACTGTCGGGCGCCAGGAGAGCTGCCGCAAACCGGACATCGTAAGCTGCAGTTTGATGGTGGAGACATGGAGATGCTGGTGGAGGAGAATTACAACCGGCGTCAGGAGGAAGAGTGGAGACGTTGGGAGAGAGAAGCTGAGCGACAAAGGGAGCAGCGCGAATCCCAGAAGCTTCGCCAACGTCACATCGACAAGGACCGGGCAGATAAGGACCGGATGAGAAAAGATAAAGGAACCCTGAGGGAGCCGCGGCGTAAGGGTGCAGTACGGAGCTTTAAATTGAAAGCTGGTTGGGGCTTCATCCAGGAGCCTGGACTTTATTTAGAAGTGTTTGTGACCCGGCGGGACGTGGAGACTCACCTCCCAGAAGGACACCCGGGGAGGGACCTGTTGCCAGGAGACTTGGTAACTTACACCCGACACTGGGGTTACAATGGATGGTATGCCCTAAATGTCACCAGGTGCGACCCCTGGTCCCCAGAGTGTCAGGAACCTGTGAGACCCTCGGAGCCTTCAGCCTCCCACATCCAGGCCTCTGCACAAGTGCCCACCCCACGCCGTAAATCTCCCCAGCCTCCCTCACTGGTCTCCTCAGCAGCCCCAGCTATGGACATGCTAATGATAGCTGGCCCGTACCCGGCGCCTGTTAGGCCCCCCTGGGGTTCGTTCAGTCCGGGACATAGGGCTCCAGACCCGGAGGGAGATGAAAGAGGTGGCCACACAGACACAGATAGCGGGTCACGACTTGACTTTACAGGCCACACGACGTCATCAGGTCCTGGTGGTCCTTGGTGTCTCGGATGTTTGGCAAGCATCAGAAGAGTACCAGGTGGTACCTGGAACACCCCTGCCAAAGAATTATAAATAACCCGGACAGGGTCCCTGTATGTAAATAGTTAAATTGTTGATGTACCCGGACGGGTGAATGTTCATAAAAAAGTTTTTTAATTTAATAAAAAAAACAACACAGTTTTCATTACTTTTATTACAGTCTCATCCTGCGATGCCATCGATCTCCTGTAAAAAAATGAAAAAAAAAAACCAGCAGTATACCACCTGTCCGACGCAGTCCATAGTAACGAGGGTCCCACGAGATCCAGCTCTGCTACATTGCAATGACAGGCAGAACCTGTCATCCCGGCGCAGCACAGCTGATTACCTGCTTCCCCGGCGGTGACGTCATCGGACTGACTGCTTTACGGCCGGGATTACCCAGCAGTCACTGGAGTTATCGCGAAAAACTGCATGTGACCGCCAGGGAGAAGATAATGGCGGCCATCAAGCAGTCCAGGACGTGACCGCCGGAGATCTTCTGCCAGGTAAGTGCCGCTGACTCCTGACAGACCCGACCGACGGACACTCACAGTGACAGTGACAAATCCGATTCCGGTATCCGATATGACGAAAATATCGGTACTCAGAATCGAAAGCCCGATACAGCTAATATCGGCCGATACCCGATATTTTCAGTATCGTATCGCTCAACACTAGTTATAATTCTACCAGTGGCACTAAAACTCGGCTCTGACAAAACGCTAGTGGCAGGGCAGGCCAGGACCTTCAAGGCGTTGAGAGCCAGTTCATGTCACATGCCCAGCTTGGAAACCCAATAATTATAAGGCACAGAGGAATCACGGAAGACGTTGGTACGGTCAGCAAGGTACTTCTTCCTGGACCCGTGGAAGCGTGTTAAACGCGAAACGGCCGTAGTTCTGTTGTTTTGTCTGCATGCCTGCATTTCTCCTGCCCTCACAAACCTTGTCCATGTGAACTTTTCTTAAATAAAGGACTTTGTTTTTATGATACGGTAAACAGAGTGTGCTGCTTTTTTCCTTCTTTTTTTTTTTTGGACTCCTTCAACATTCAACATCTTCCTAAACTTTCCAGTTCTTGTGACAGTACCCCGTGACTCTGGGCCAGGGCGATAGGAGGGTCTTACAAAAGTGTCCCAGAACTTTGCCAGTGTTACCCTGCATCTGTAGTATTGGAGTTGTGTCTCTCTACGCCTAAGTTGTCAAATGAACTAATACCTCTGCTGCCAGCGTTTTCAGATGGGAATTTTTGTAATAATTCTTCAACAATGGCCCTCTGGTACTGCAACATTTTGGTACGCCTATCTGACTCTGGAAGAAGAGATTGAAAGTTCTCCTTGTAGAATGGGTCTAGAAGTGTCACCAACCAGTAATGAGAGTCAGCACAAATTTTGATAATGTGAGGCTCACGGGATAGGTAGTGCAACATAAAGTCTGCCATGCATGCCAGACTGCTAACTGGCTAGACTTCTGTGTCTTCACCAACAGGATGACTAACCATGCAGTCCTCCTCCCTGTCCTAAGGCCATCCACGCTGAACAGATGGTATGACAGTTGTGCTTGCAGTACAATCTATAGCGCATGAAAGTAGTTCCTGTTCTTCCTCCTCCTCTTCATTGTCAACCAATCCATGTTGGGATGACATGAGGCTAGGCTATGTATAACCACCCTGTATGGTTCCTTGCTCCATTTCATCGTGCTCTGACTGCAATGCATGCTCTTTCATTGTGAGCAGAGAACTTTTCAGAATACAGAGAAGCGGGATGATGACGGTAATTTTGGTGTCATTGCCACTCACCATCTTGGTGGACTCCTCAAAGTTTTTTAGGATGTTACATATGTCTTGACATCCATGTCCACTCCTGAGGTCTTATGTGTGGAGTCTGAACTGAATACCGACAGCCTTGTTGATGCTGGTAGTCAACAACTGCCCTCTTCTCACAAATCCTTTCCAACATATGCAGTGTAGAGTTCTAATGCGTGGGGACATCACACAACAGTCGGTGAGATGGAAGCTGCTAATGCTGCTTAAGCACGCTAAGGCGGTGGAAGCTGTAGCTAATTTTCTAAATTAGGTTCACAGGTGGCGTACTTTCACAAGCAGATCCGGCAGCTCCTGGTAGGTTTTGAGAAACTGCTGAACCATGAGGATAAGCACATGGACCAGGCTTGGTACGTGTGTGAGCTCGTCTCGCCTCAGAGCCGCCACCAGGTTCCAGCCATTGTCACACATGACCATACCAGGCTGTAGGTTCAGCAGTGTCAGCCACAGATCTGCCTGCTCTTTCAGAGCTGTCCACAACTCTTTAACATTGTGCGGTTTGTCACCTAAACATATTAGCTTCAGCAAAGCCTGATGCCGCTTGGCTGAGGCAGTGCTGCAGTGCTTCCAGCTTGTGACTGATGTGGAGGTGGAGGCTGAAGAGGAGGAGGAAGTGTGGGAGCTATAGACTGTGGGGGCAGCCCTGATTGATGTAGGGTCTGCAATCCTTGGCGTCGGAGGACGTGTACCATCCCAAGGTCCGACTGGGTCCTGGCTTCCACTATGTTAACCCTAGCATGTGTATTGGGGGCCTTTTAGGCCCCCATGCTTACTTTTTTGCTATTATCTGCAAAATACTTGTTAGAATTTTGAAACTTCAGGTAATCCTCAAGTATGTCGCTGTTGGTAATATCCAGTTGTTCATATAATTTTTTTCATAGGCATTTCGGTGTAACAATGCTTTTTTGGTGAAAACCACATCTGTAGGGATTGGGGGCCTTTTAGGCCCCCATGTATTTATCATGTTCTCAGTAGTGTTTGTGTCTCAAGTTACTTTACTTGTACTCAGTAATGCTGCTGGAGGGGCCATGGTGTGGATAATGCCATATGAGGATGTCATGTGATTTTTGAAGGGAGAGATAAGGCCATGACATTGTCTCAGGTCCTTCTGAACACAGTAATGAGCTGTGTAGAGAGTAATGAGGACAGTATAAACTATGAACTAATTGTGAAGGATCTCAGATAAGATGTTGAGAGGAAGTCTGATTCAGTTTCAGTTTCTCTGATTCTAAGAAGCCAGCAAAGGGTAAAGCTATTGAGCTACAGACATCCAGAGAATTGTACAACACCTAAAAGAAAGTATAAAAGGTAAGAGGATGGAGGGGGCACTTTACACTTACAGTGTGTCACACACAAGCAAAGAGTGGTCAACCCTCATTGTGTTCATTATTTTTTCTTTTAGTTTGCTAGCATCTAGTCAGCAACAGCACAGTCTTCCTCCAAGCTTCTGAGTGACCAATAGATTGAAGCAGTTGTCTTTCAAAGTGATGATGAAAGTGAACTATCTTTGTCCGATGACAAATACCTGCCACCAGAGAATCAAACATCCTCAAGTGATTCTTCTTCTGATGATGAAGAAGTGAATACAGTGGATCCTCAAGAAGTGATAAGTAGAACATCCAAAATGAATGTTTTTTGGGACAGTAATACTACATTAGTTGGACGTATTGCAATACATAATATTGTGAGACAGGCTCAAGGAGCTGTGGGAAGTCCCAGTTACTTTTCCCCTAAAGACGTATTCTGTACTTTTTTTTCTGACAATATTGCAGTAGAGGTCCTTTTATGTACAAACCTAGAAGGAAGACGTATCGCTTCTGCAAAGCATAAGTCCTGGAAAAATATCTCAAAAGAGGAACTTTATGCATACATTGGACTTTTACTGCTGGCAGGGAGTCAAAAATGATGTTCCAATATGAGAATTAATTCTGGACCCACTTTCTGATCCACACTATAAGGTGACAATGTCAGTGGACAGATATGAGGAAATTAGAAGACACATTCGAATTGATGATTAGCGAACACGTGCATTGAGGTTTGAAACAGACAAATTAGCCCCTATCAGTTTTATCTGGAACATATTTATCAAAAATGCACCAAACTTTACAATCCTAGTACTAATGTTTAGTGTTGAGCGATACGATACCGCAAGTATCGGGTATCGGCCGATATTAGCTCTATCGGACTTTCGATACTTAGTTCCGATATTTTCGTCTTATCGGATACCGGAATCGGATTTGTCACTGTCACTGTCAGTGTCCGTCAGTCGGGTCTGTCAGGAGTCAGCGGCACTTACCTGGCAGAAGATCTCCGGCGGTCACGGGCTGGACTGCTTGATGGCCGCCATCATCTTTCCCCGGCGGTCACATGCAGTTTCTCGCGATAACTGCAGTGACTGCTGGGTAATCCCGGCCGTAAAGCAGTCAGTCCGATGACGTCACCGCCGGGGAAGCAGGTAATCAGCTGTGCTGTGTCGAGATGACAGGCTCTGCCTGTCATTGCGATGTAGCAGAGCTGGATCGTCGGGGACTCTCGTTACCATGGACTGCGTCGGACAGGTGGTATACTGTTGGTTTTTTTTTTTTTCTTTTTTTACAGGAGATCGATGGCGTCGCAGGAATGAGAGTATAATAAAAGAAATGAAAACTGTGTTGTCTCTTTTATTTCACTAAAATACTTTTTTCTTGCTGTGTCTTTTTTTTTATACATTTAAAAACTTTGGGATTAATAATGGATCGGTGTCTTATTGACACCTCTCCATTATTAACCGGGCTTATTCTCACCGTGCAATGAACGGTGACATTAACCCCTTATTACCCCGCTTGCCACTGCTACAGGGCAGTGGGAAGAGCCGGGTAAAGTGCCACAATTGGCACATCTTTTGATGCGCCAAATGTGGGGCTGCTGTAGCCTGGTATTATCAGGCTGTTGAGGGCCAAAATCCATGGGCCTTGACAGTCTTTTAATACCAGGCCGCAGCAGTCTGCATTTTACTTGGCTGGTTAACAAAATTAGGGGGACCCCTACGCCGTTTTTTTTTCGAGGGGATCCCCTATTTTTGTTAACCAGCCAAGCTAAGCAGACTGCTGTGGCCTGGTATTATCAGGCTGGCAAGGTCCATGGATATTGGATCCTTACCAGCCTGAAAAACCAGGCCTCAGCAGTCTGCTTCATCTGGCTGGTTAACAAAAATAGGGGGGACCCCACGCCAAATTTTTTTCGAGGGGATCCCCTATTTTTGTTAACCAGCCAAGATATGCAGACTGCTGTGGCCTGGTATTATCAGGCTGGCAAGCAGGGTCGGACTGAGGCACCGGGACACCGGAGAAACCTACGGTGGGCCCCAGCTCCTGCGTGGTGGGCCCTGATTTGAAAGGATAGGTCGCGGGGCAGAGGGGGTGGTGGCCCCGGGGCCCGCGCTCTGAGGGGGCCCACCCGGAGCTACGATACAGTTACATTCTGCGGCAGAGCAGGGAGAATCGCTCTCCCTGCTCTGCCGCCCGGAAGCTATGGGGCCTGAACAGGCGTTGGGGGGGCCCGGTGCCAGCAGTGGGCTCCCCACCCATCATCGGAGGGTCAGCTGTATCGGCATCCAGCCGATAAAGCTGACCGCATGGAGAGAGAAGGAGCGAGCGCTCCTACTCTCCCATAATCCCCCTCTCAGTGTATGACAGCGGGCGCAATAACATCACCTGCCGGCGCCCGCTGTCAGACGCTGAGATGGAGAACAGTGAGCAGCACAGGAGCCGGGAGGTGAGTTTTTTTTTAATTTTTTTTTTAATGGGGGTGCAGTCGAGTCCTGGCTGGAGAAGTCGTCATGTCGGTGTGGGCCAGATGGAAAAGACATGAAAAGTGAAACAATTCCATTAGAAAGAACATCAGCGGTAAGTCATTATCTGTACCTGTGGTGTAATCTATTATATGTTCTGTAGGACTGGTATTATTTAACACAGACCATATGGCGGTAATATCAATATTGGTCTTTTTATATATAGATTATTTTGGCCAACAGCGCGGTCATTTGCTGAGGTTCTCTGATGATGGGCCCACTCAGAAGTTTTGCCCCCACTAAACCAAAACCCTAGCTACGCCTATGGCTCTCTCTCTAGTCTTTCTTTCTCGCTCTCTGTTCTTTCCTTCTCGCTCTCTGTTCTTTTTTCTCTCTGTTCTTTCTTTCTCTCTTTTCTTTCTTTCCTCTCTTTCTTTCTCTGTTTGTTCTTTCTCTCTCGCTGCTCTTTCTTTCTTTTCCTCAGTACCAGCCACTGTGCCCTCATTACCAGTCAGTGTGATCAGCAGTGCTAAATGGTTACGCTTGGGGCGAGGATATGGGTGTGATTAGCTGTGAAATGGGTGTTGTCGGGGCGTGGCCTAAAATTTTCAGCGGCGCGCAACACGCGACGCAGCCTTTAATCCTCTTTCATGTCTTCCAAATTTGGGAGGTATGCTGTATGACCTCCCTACAACTTCTGGCCATGCTCCTGATGAGCGCAACGTATGGTCTCGTGAGGGATCTCCTCCCACACCTGGACTAAAGCATCCACCAACTCCTGGACAGTCTGTGGTGCAACGTGGCATGGCCTAAAATTTTCTGCAGCATGCACAGCGTGCCACAGCCTTTGTCCCTCTTTCCCTTATTCAAAGGTTGGGAAGTATGATGTTGGGCCGCAAGAATATATTTTCTCTGGTGGGCCCAAGGTACTCCAGTCCGACGCTGCTGGCAAGGTCCATGTATGTTGGCTCCTTAACAGCCTTAAATACCATGCCTCAGCAGCAGGGCGTACATATAAATCATGGGGCCCCATAGCAAAAGTCTGAATGTTTCCCACCCCCCCAAAAAAAAAACTCAGAGGCATTGTAAATGTAAAGTGCCAGCACAGTGAGGGAAGTTGAGTCGCACAGAGACAGGGGTTTTGGGGGTACTCGGCACCGATCACGTCGACTTCTATGGGGGATGTCACGAGTAGCACAGCTCGGTCCGTGACCTGGGCGATCACTGGAATGTGGGATATTTCCAGGGGATGATAGAATGTTCGTGTAGTTTGTCGTGACGCCACCTGTAGTACCTGGTCAGGGTGTCCAGCGCTGCTGTGCAGGTCCTCTGGAAGGGATGGTGTAGTGCAGGTAGGTGAAAAGTCTTCTACAGGTAACACGCTATCCTTCCAGGGCAGATAGATGTGAGATAGAGCAATGGTGCAAAGTGATGTAGCAGAGTGGACTATGCGACGCAGTAAGAAAGCAGGAAACACTTCAAGTTAAACGTTGCATAATAAAATTTTTAATAATAACATTACAAAAGTGCAAATGGCTTATATTATGTGACATGTTTTGTTACTGTTCATACCCTTGATATGTGTTATACATGTGTGTTATTAAATACATATTCAACAAAAGTGCAAATAGCATTAGTGCCGAAGTTCGTGGAGACTTCTTAGGACTACCCCACCGGGGTAACTTCACAGTGTCCTTTACTTGTGCTTGTGGAGGACCCGCTCCAAACCTCCAACTGTGGTCTTGGGTGGGCTGCAAGACTTTCCTTGAGCAGACCTCACTTTCGCCACACCAAACGGGTTTTTAGTTTCTGAGGTAGTTGAAAATAGTGCACAGTAACGTTTTTTGTAAAACCAAGATGGAGCACCGAAGTGCCAACTATTTACAGAAAAGTTTGTGAGCCAGTACAGTTCATGGCTTCAAAGTTCAACATTTTCATTACAGTGAAACACCATTACCCAACCTGGGTATATTAAGGCAACAATAAACTTGTTCTTCTGAACATTCACCCATCCGGGTACATCAAACCATTACCCAACCTGGGTATATTAAGGCAATAAACTTCTTTTTATGAACATTCACCCGTCCGGGTACATCAATAATTTAACATACAGAGACCCTGTCCGGGTTATTTAGACTTCTTTGGCTGGCCTCTTCCAGGTACCACCTGGTACTCTTCTGGAGCTTGCCAAACATCCGTGACAGGAGGGTCCACCCAGACCTGATGACGTAGTGTGGCCAGTACAGTGACGTCGTGACCCGCTATATGGGTCTGTGTGGCCACCTCTTTCATCTCCCTCCGGGTCTGGACCCCTATGTCCCGGACTGAACGAACCCCAGGGGGCCTAACAGGCGCCGGGTACGGGCCAGCTATCATTATCATGTCCATAGCTGGGGCTGCTGAGGAGACCACTGAGGGAGGCTGGGGAGATTTACGGCGTGGGGTGGGCACTTGTGCAGAGGCCTGGTTGGGGGAGGCTGAAGGCTCGTAGGGTCTGTCAGTTTCCTGACACTCTGGGGAGTAGGGGTCGCACCTGGTAACATTTAGGGCGTACCATCCATTGTAACCCCAGTGTCGGGTGTAAGTCACCAAGTCTCCTGGCAACAGGTCCCTCCCCGGGTGTCCTTCTGGGGGGTGAGCCTCCACGTCCCGCCGGGTTACAAAAACTTCTAAATAAAGTCCAGGCTCCTGGATGAAGCCCCAACCACCTTTTAACTTAAAGTTCCGTACTGCACCCTTACGCCGCGGCTCCCTCACCGTACTTTTATCCTTTCTCACACGTGCCTTCTCTGCCAGGTCCTTCTCCAGGTGACGTTGCCGAAGCTTTTGGGATTCTCGCTGCTCCCTTTGTCGCTCTGCTTCCCGCTCCCGACGTCTCCACTCTTCCTCCTGACGCCGGTTGTAATTCTCCTCCACCAGCAGCTCCATGTCTCCACCATCAAACGCCAGCTTACGATGTACGGTTTGCGGCAGCTCTCCTGGCGCCCGCCAGTCCTGGCGGCGCTCACCTGCGGCGGAAGCAGCCGGCTCTGGAACAGATGACGGTCGGGGCTCCGGTACAGGCAGGTAGAGCTCTGGTGCCTGCGCGGCCTCCTCCATGAGGACGGGTGTCGCTTCTTCTGCCTCAGCGACGGGGGCAGACAGCGGGATCTGGGGTGCTGGTGCGGCGTTTTCTGCAGGAACGGGTGCCTCCACTGTGATACTGGCAACCGGTTCAGATTGCAAGGGCTGGGATGCCCGCACGGCCTCCTGTACTGGAACGGGTGCCTCCACTGAGATACTGGCAACTGGTTCAGATTGCAAGGGCTGGGATGCCCGCACGGCCTCCTCTACTGGAACGGGTGCCTCACCTTCCGGTACAGACACTTCAGGGGTAAGAGGGATTGGCGCCGCTCCAATTGTAGTTTTAGGGCCCGCCAGCTCGCTTCCATCCTGGCGACCTCCTCACGGTGCCGGGCCAGGTCTCTCAGGGTATCCTCCGCTTCTTCCAGCGTAGGAGGGTTTCCAGGCCGGGTGCCAAACGGTGGCTCTGTGGCGATCGGGTCTCTTCCGTGGGGGAGAGCTCTGACTCCTCCATCCCTTCCCACTTCTGCTCACGTCCATTCGCCATCTCAGCAAAGTCATATGTGTCATTAGCATCAGGAGAGGCAACATCTTTTGTAGGGAGGCGGGACCTTCGCGTTCGTTTACGCCCACTGAGGAGGATGAGGAGGCGGAACTCCAGAGCTGTGGGGCACGATCTTACATTGCAGTAACATTTAGAGTGTGCGGACATGGTTTTCGCGCCACGGAGTGAGTGTACGCCCACGAGAGCACGCCCTTATTCTTCACCTGTGCTTTGTGGCGCAGATATGACGGAAAAATGGCAAATACAGTCTATGATGATTTTTGCAGTTCTCAAGCAAAAAAACAGTTCAATTAAGGCACACAGGACTCGCTTATAGCGAGCTTCTGAATCCTGTTCGCTGGGTGCGATGCAACATCTCTGTGGCGACTGGACCCTCGGGTGCTTCTGTCTTTTCACAAATGCCGGCTTTACCCGGCAATTGAATCAGAGGCTATTTTACTATGTAGAAGTGAATAAACTATAAATATATGTATATATATATGTCACAATGACATGTATATATATATATATGTATTCTAAGTGTGTATATTTTGTGTTTACAAGGAAAGAAAGTGTTTTTTTAGTTGCGATATTTTGTTCCCATAGACTTACATGGGACTTCCGGTATCGGAATCGGATATCGCCGTATTTAGTGATATCGGCGATACCATTCCGATCCGATATTTTTAGATATCGAGTAGTATCGCTCAACACTACTAATGTTACAGTAGATGAGCAACTTGTACAGTTCAGAGGATGCTGCAAGTTCATACATTACATGCCCAGCAAGCCAGCCAAATATGGAATCAAAATCTTCTGGATGTGTGATTCTGCAAATTATTATGGCATAAATGGCATAATCTGCTGTGGCAAAGAGGTTGGTGCACCAGTACAGAAGGATCTGGGGTCTGAAATTGTCAAAACTCTTGCTGTTCCAATATTCAATTCAGGTAGAAACATTACCATGGACAATTATTTCACCAATGTTGAACTAGGCAATTTTCTGCTTCAAAAAGCTATTACACTTGTTGGTACTATCAAGCCAAACCGACGAGAAATTCCAGATGCACTGAAATACAATTGTCAGCGAGCACTTTATGAGAGTGTCTTTGGATTCAATAACAAAGTGACTTTGGTATCTTACAAAGCGAAGAAGGAGAAATCAGTGATTTTACTCAGTACCATGCATCACAATTGCAGTATTGACAGCAATGACAGAAAATTAAAACCAGAAATCATCCTGCATTACAATAAAAAAAGGAGGTGTAGACAAAATGGATGAGATGGTGGGAGAATATTCATGCAAGAGGCAAACAAAACAATGGCCTGTAGTACTTTTTTCAAATATGCTTGATGTACCAGCCCTAAATTCATTCATCATTTATACAGAAACTCATCCAGAATTCCATGCACGGGGGAAGGACAGGAGACGCCTATTTTTGAAGGACCTTTGTCATGAACTTGTAATGCCTTGCATGATACAGGTAAGCGACGTGAAAGGCTTGCTAAAGCAAACTAAAGAAGCAATGAAACAGTGTGGCGTACAGTTTCAGATGATTCCAGGGCCAGGAGAAAGAAAAAGAAAGCACTGTTTCATGTGTCCAAGAAACTTAGAAAGGAAAACTGAGAGATTTTGTTCAATTTGTAAGGAAAATGTCTGGAAAGAACATTCTTCCGAATAAATAACTTGTCAAAATTGTTTGGAAGACTAATATAATAGAAAAGAAACATAATAGAAATGTAGCTGTAGCTAGTTTGGTATAGATTTCTATACATTTTTGTGCGTTTTTTCATGTTTGTGTGAAATTTTGAAAAAAAAAAATTTGGGGGTGTTTTTTTGGTGAAAAATTATAATTAAAATTTTGTTTACTAATCATATTTTATTTAGCAGTTTTAAAATAAACTTGTAAAAGTTATATAAGTGTGTTTTTCTATATGATTTGCATGGGGGCCTAAATGGCCCCCCAATACGTTGATATGAAGACTTCTGATGTCACGCATACTAGGGTTAACCCAGTGAGCCGTCACCGAGATGTACCGTCTCTGCCCACAAGCACTTGTCCACGTGTCAGTGCTTAGGTGGACTTTACAAGTAACTGCATTGTTGAGTGCTTTAAACAACAAGTCATATAATAGTAAGCCGAGTACTGGTGAGAATGTAATCACCCCAAAATAATTTGGCCCCAAAGCCAATAAGTAGTGTTGAGCATTCCGATACCGCAAGTATCGGGTATCGGCCGATATTCGCGTTATCGGAATTCCGATACTTAATTCCGATACTTTTTCAATATCGTATACCGGAATCGGAAGTTCCCATAATTCTTTGAGAGGCAATGTGATTTTAGTCAGCCAATGAGGAATCCTACGAAGTGTGGGCACATCCTGTAATGCTGCGGTCATCTTAACTAATGGCATGGCTGTGATTGGCTGCTGAAATGATGTCAGAATGCACTATAAAAGGCGCCGCAGCCATTTTAGCGTCACTGTGCTGTGAACTCAGTAAGGGACAGAACGCTGCTGTGCTGACTCTGAGGGACAGTTAGATATTGCGATTTTGTGTACTACTGTGCTTGAGGCAGGCTAGTTTACCAACCGCTGTGTAAAGCTTCATTTTGCCAGTGTTGTTTTAACAGCTCTGTGCAAGGTGTGTGTGTGACAGTGCAGGTGACGCTGCAGTTTGCTCTGCATCCACCGCTGTTTGTAGGCATCTGCACGTGTCACTGATTCTTTTTTTTTTTATTTTATTTAGTGGAATTGGTGCAGCTCCATTATATTAGAAAAAAATCAAATCTATTAGTGTGACGTGCTTCCATCCGTATACAATACATTGGTTGCAAACACTATAGAAGTACAGAAAGGAGCTTTTCACAGATAGTGAATAGTTGTGTTTCAGTGTTCACTGCAGTCTGTGAGGTTTTGATTTTTTGAGTGCAGATCACGCTCCAGTTAGTTCTTCAACCACTGCTGGTTGTAGTCTGCTGAGCGTGTGTCACTGCCTCATCCTTCACATTTTTCTCTAATTGGTGCTGCTCCATTTTAGTGGAAAAAAAATCTAATCTATTAGTGTGACGCGCTTCCATCCGTATACAATACATTGGTTGCAAACACTATAGAAGTACACAAAGGGGCCTTTAACAGCTACAGAACAGTTGTGTTTCAGTGTTCACTGTAGTCTGTGAGCTTTTCATTTTGTGAGTGCAGATTACGCTCCAGTTTGTTCTTCAACCACTGCCGGTTGTAGTCTGCTGAGCGTGTGTCACTGCCTCATCCTTCACATTTTTCTCTAATTGGTGCTGCTCCATTTTAGTGGAAAAAAATCTAATCTATTAGTGTGACGCGCTTCCATCCGTATACAATACATTGGTTGCAAACACTATAGAAGTACACAAAGGGGCCTTTAACAGCTACAGAACAGTTGTGTTTCAGTGTTCACTGTAGTCTGTGAGCTTTTCATTTTGTGAGTGCAGATTACGCTCCAGTTTGTACTTCAACCACTGCCGGTTGTAGTCTGCTGAGCGTGTGTCACTGCCTCATCCTTCACATTTTTCTCTAATTGGTGCTGCTCCATTTTAGTGGAAAAAAATCTAATCTATTAGTGTGACGCGCTTCCATCCGTATACAATACATTGGTTGCAAACACTATAGAAGTACACAAAGGGGCCTTTAACAGCTACAGAACAGTTGTGTTTCAGTGTTCACTGTAGTCTGTGAGCTTTTCATTTTGTGAGTGCAGATTACGCTCCAGTTTGTTCTTTAACCACTGCCGGTTGTAGTCTGCTGAGCGTGTGTCACTGCCTCATCCTTCACATTTTTCTCTAATTGGTGCTGTGCTCCATTTTAGTGGAAAAAAATCTAATCTATTAGTGTGACGCGCTTCCATCCGTATACAATACATTGGTTGCAAACACTATAGAAGTACACAAAGGGGCCTTTAACAGCTACAGAACAGTTGTGTTTCAGTGTTCACTGTAGTCTGTGAGCTTTTCATTTTGTGAGTGCAGATTACGCTCCAGTTTGTTCTTCAACCACTGCCGGTTGTAGTCTGCTGAGCGTGTGTCACTGCCTCATCCTTCACATGTTTCTCTAATTGGTGCTGCTCCATTTTAGTGGAAAAAAATCTAATCTATTAGTGTGACGCGCTTCCATCCGTATACAATACATTGGTTGCAAACACTATAGAAGTACACAAAGGGGCCTTTCACAGATACTGAACAGTTGTCTGCAGGGTTCACTGTAGTCTGTGAGGAATAACCACACTTAGGCCTTAACTTTTCTGACTTTCTTTATCAATCTACCAAGATGAAGAAGTCAGTGAGTAAGGCACGTGGTCGTGGTCGAGGCCGTGGATTTGCAGCAGGGAGAGGACATGGGGATTCTGTGGCTGCTGCCGCACCCAGTGACACAGCATCCACCAGTTTTCCCCGTGAGCGTTCCTTTATGCGCACTTTTGTAGGAGCTCAGCGTACCCCCCTGCTGCGTGAAGAACAAATTGAAGCCGTTGTTGGTTGGATGGCAGCCAATGCATCGACTTCAATAGCTTCCACCTCCTCTCAGGACCACAGCACTGTTGAACAACCATCAGTCTCTTCACCGCCTGCCAAATTGCCCAGGCAGTCAGAGAGCTCTGTACAGGAGCCAGCTGAGTCTCTGCTTCTGTTCTCAGAATCTGTTGGCTTGGAAACAGGGGCCCAGCCAAGCAGCATTCTGGAATGTGAAGAAGAGGCAGTATGCAGTGATGCGCAACAGCTGTGTCTCTCTGAATCTGAAGAGGCGGGTGAGCCAGTGCCGATGGTCAGCACACCGCAGAACGCATCTGATGATGATGAGACTCAGTTGCCAGTTTCTGTTGAGCATGGTGCTGGCCAGACCACCCAACAACAGCAGGTGTTGGAAGAGGGTAGTGGTGGAGATGATGAGGTCCAAGACCCAACATGGCGTGAGGAACAGGAAGGTGGTGGGAGCAGCTCTGAGGAAGAGATTGCACCAACGGTCCAAACAGTAGGGAGAGGTAGGCTGCAGACTCGCTTGCCTGTAGCCTCCAGTTTGGCACCCGTTCGGAGCAGTTCTCTTCCAACAGCCAAACCGGGCGCTCCCAGGACTTGCTCTGCGTGGTCCTTTTTTGATACAGTTGCAGATGATATTTGCTATGTAAAATGCAAGCTGTGTAATCAAAAATTAAAAGAGGTAAAAGTGTCAGTAACCTTAATACAACAAATATGTGGAAACATGTGCGGTCAAAGCACTTTGTTGAGTTACAAAGACACACTGGAGATGTAGGCCAACCTACAGCAGCACTTACATCTTCAGCTCGTGTTGGAGCCTCTTCCTCCAGTTCACACACAGCTGGTTCGGCTTCCTCAAAGGATCGCCATGGAAGAACCTCTGTCACTGTTGTCCAGAGACACAGTGTTACTCCACCCACAGCTGCAAGTTCCCTGTCATCCTCACACACCCAGGCCACAAAACAGCCATCGGTAGCACAGGCATGGGATAAAAGACGGCCATACTCGGCAAACCATCCACGAGCACAGGCTCTGAATGCTGGCATTGCAAAACTCCTGTCCCTTGAAATGCTGTCATTCAGGCTGGTGGAGACTGACAGTTTCCGTGAATTAATGGCATTGGCAGTCCCACAATACAATGTGCCCAGCCGATTTTATTTCAGCAGGCAAGCCGTCCCTGGTCTGCAAAAGCATGTTGAGGCAAAAATTAAACATGCGCTACTAAACGCCGTCAGTAGCAAGGTCCACCTGACCACCGATGCGTGGACCAGTACCCATGGCCAGGGATGATACCTTTCACTCACTGCCCATTGGGTGAATGTTGTGGAGCCGGGTACAGATCTTGCGAGTGGCGCTGTACGTGTTCTGCCAACTCCAAGGATTGCCGGAATCAAGTCTGTCCACATTGACTCCTCCTCCTACTCCAGTTCCTCAGAATCATCGCTGCAGGAGCCGTCACGGTCTACCTCCACATGGACCCGTGGACGCTTACCTGATGCGACCGATATGAGCACAGCCGTGGCCAAACGGCAACAGGCCGTTCTGAAATTAATTCCCATGGGGAATCGAAGCCACACAGCGCAGGAGGTCTGGAATGCCATCAAGCAGGAGAGCGACGTGTGGTTTTTGCCAGCGAATCTCCAGCCAGGCTTGGTAGTGTGTGACAATGGCCGAAATCTGGTGGCAGCTCTGGGCCTTGGCAACCTCACTCACATACCATGTCTGGCACATGTGCTCAACTTGGTCGTGCAGAGTTTTTTGAGGGACTATCCGGATCTTGTTGCACTGCTGCACAAGGTCCGCCTAGAGTGCGCTCACTTGCGACGTTCCAGCATGGCCAGATCGCGCATTGCAGCTCTGCAACGCAGATTGCGCCTTCCTGAACATCGCATCATATGTGACGTATCCACCAGGTGGAATTCAACGTTACATATGTTGGAGCGGTTGTGTGAGCAGCAGCCAGCAGTTATGGAGTATCAGCTGCATCAGGCGCAATCAACACGCAATTTGCGCCGTCCACACTTCACCATTAATGAGTGGGCCACTATGAAGGACATGTGCCACGTTTTGCGTGCGTTTGATGAGTCAACGCGGATGGCGAGTGCAGATGATGCACTAGTCAGCCTGACTGTCCCCCTTATCTGCCTGCTTCAAAAAACACTGCAAGCAATAAGGGATGAGGTTTTGGAAGAGGTGGAGGATGAGGAGTCACAAATTCCATCACCTTCTGGAAAGTCAGCGCAACGTGGTTCCTCACAAAGGGCTGGGCAGGGCTCACTTTGTGAGGAGGATGAGGAGGAGGAGTCAATGGAGGAGGAAGACATCGCTCCAGAGGGAGGTACACAACGCTCTAGTCAGTATGTAGAGCGAGGGTGGGGTGATGCAGAGCAGGCAGAGATAACGCCTCTTGCAGAGGACAGCGTTTCTTTGCCAGTTGGGAGTCTGCAGCACATGGTTGATTTCATGCTGCAGTGCCTAAGAAACGACCGCCGCATCGCCCACATTCTCACGACGTCTGATTATTGGGTGTACACCCTCCTAGACCCTCGCTACCGGGACAACGTCAAAAGCCTCATCACACCGTTGAACCGGGAGCGTAAAATGCGGGAGTACCAAGACACACTGGTGCAATCCCTAATGTTCTACCTTACTGCCGAGAGCACTGCTGCTGCTACTGCTTTACAAAGCAGCTCTGTGCGTCGAGGCAGTGTAGAGAGCTCTGCAACAAGAGGGAGCACACGCAGTGCCTCTGCACAGGGAAAGACCAGTATGTTAAAAATGTGGCAAAGTTTTGTGGCAGCGCCACAAATGTCTACACCATCCGAGAGGGCTCCAGTCAGCGGGAGGCAACGTATCCGTCAGATGGTGACAGACTACTTGGCTTTGCCTCTCAGTGTACTCCCAGATGGCTCTTCCCCATTCAAGTTTTGGGTCTCTAAGCTGGATACATGGCCAGAGCTTAGCCAGTATGCATTGGAGGTGCTGGCTTGCCCTGCTGCCAGTGTATTATCGGAGCGCGTCTTTAGTGCTGCAGGTGGTGTACTAACAGACCGTCGCATGCGACTATCCTCCGATAATGTAGACCGGCTTACTTTTCTGAAAATGAACAAGGCATGGATCTCGCCAGAATTTGTCTGTCCGTTTTCAGATTAAATAACTGGTTCGCAACGTTATCCATGTCTCCTGTTATGTTCATCTTTCTACCACCTGAACTCTACTCCCTGGGCTCCAACACTGCCAGTTGCTGCTCAGAAGTGTCGTGTCCACAGAACAAAACACAAGCTCTACTGTTAGTGGGGTTCAGTAACGCCAGCTGTTCCCCTGCTGTGTCAACGGCAAGAAGTCTCCTGTTCCCGACACATGGACAGAAAAACACATGACCAACATGCTCCAAATAGGGAAGAGCCGTCACCCTGCTTGTTATGCTGAAAACATGAAATTGTGAAGTTTTGCAGGCCTAGAATGATAAATTTTTATGACAAATATGGACAAATAATAATTTGTCATCACAGCGCATATCTGCACATGTCTATTAGAAATGGTAACAAAAAATAAAACATAGTCTACTCTTCACATTTTGAAATTAATGCATAAAAGTACATTTCAGACTTATGAATTAATGCTTTTTAAGGAACTTTATCTGTACCTGTAAGATAATGCAGTCAATGGATGTACGAATCATTAAATCCTCATCATCATCATCACGAGTTTTATTTATGACAGACATTATAAAATACACATACTGATGCCAACTGTAACTTCAAACACCATATATGAAATGGCCAGCATGTAAACATGGTAATAATGTCCAATAATAAATTATTACATCTAGAAAGTGCATCATGCATACTGACAATAGGTAGTTATACC
The DNA here is from genome assembly GCA_033576555.1 of Oophaga sylvatica. Classification (NCBI taxonomy): domain Eukaryota; kingdom Metazoa; phylum Chordata; class Amphibia; order Anura; family Dendrobatidae; genus Oophaga; species Oophaga sylvatica. Next base: position 236,781,068 of record JARQOD010000001.1, on the reverse strand, counting down.
TGCAAGTGCTGTTGAAACAACCACAAGAGATATAAATTAATACTGGTATATAGGTATCACAGTGCATAGTTACTCATGGACAATGTTGATGTAATACTGTATCTCAATTAAGTCAGCGTCAACCATTAGGCTTGTTAGTCTTGTACATTGTTAAAGAGGGAACGTAATTTTTTTGTTTGTCATAGGTGGAGTATTACACATTAAATTATTACTGCTGTATTTTTTTGGGCGTCCCTAGTGCGCAATAACGCAGCCTAACCTCACATTTCATAGTCAGCTAATTGCCACACGCTACCCTACCCTACGCGTGACAGTAGGAAGGTAGTGTTGACGGATAAAGCTTTGAGCAACCAGACATTCTTTTACCCTCTTCAACACTCTACAAGCAAAAAATGCATGATTTCAGCCGCAGACTTTATTGACGTACAGTATAACATCGGCATTACCCATCAGAGGCTGTCCACTGTCTGATACAGACATAGAATATACCTTTGCTATCCGTAGCCTTTGTTTCACCTACACTTGCAGGCACACACTTAAATTGTGACAAACAATGCCTAATGTTTTTTTAAATGGTTATTTTTTATTGTACATTATTGTGTCATCAATCACATTGATGAGTCCATGCTGGACATGTCATACATGCTATAGAAAGTTACGATTTTATGAACTTAAATAATTGAAATGTCTGTGACTGTCACATAAAATTTGCGATGATGATGATGAGTGACTATTACAAAATCCATTGTCTTCACTATGTTATGGTTTAACATAGCGTTCCTTAAGCATTATTCATAAAAAAAAAATGGACTTTTATTCTTAAATTTACAACACTATATTTTGTTACCAATTTTTTGGGTGTTGTGTTGTTCCATTTATTTTTGGCATGTGCATATATGCGTTTATATTTCTATTTTCTTTATTTTTCCTTCTTGAAATTAGAAAACATGTGTATCTTTGTACCGTGTTAGCCAGTAGATAGAAAAATATTTAGACTTCAGAGTCAGCAGTGGTTGATACCTTTTAATGGATAACTGAAAAGATGGAAACAAATTGCAAGCTTTCAAGGCTACTCACGTCTCTTCATCAGGGAAAGACTAACTAAAAAAATTAAGCATCACATATTTCTATACACAACAGGACACAGGAATAGTGCAATAGGTAAGACAAGTAAGTGACGTGTATCAGAACTGTCATTATCTCACAGGGATGAACATAAATATTGGAACAGTTCCTAGATAAGGATAGAAAGTTTGATTGCCCTCTCATTGGCGTATTTTTTTGGGTTTTCATGACCCTGGAAGGGCATAGACGCAGATTCCTTAATTGATATAGAATGACATAAATCCATGTGATCTATTCATTCCATCACTAACAGTGTCAAAGGTCATGATGAGCTTATATTCTGAAACCTTTGTACGTTTTTCATATTTGAAGTTATATTTTAATACCAGTAATTCCATATCCATGATGCTATGACCGGGCATACAAAAGTCTTTTGCCACAGGTAAATTCATTAATTTATCTGTGATTGTGTGGCGCTGATAATTCATCCTTGTTCTCCTTTTTGTTGCCGGTCTCCCCTCACTTGTCCCTCCCTCACTTGTCTTAGCTATTCCTGTGTCCTGTTGTGTGTAGAAATATGTGATTCTTCATTTTTGGCTTTACTCTTAGCCTGATGAAGACACCTGAGTAGTCTCGAAAGCTTTGAATTTGTTACCATATTTTCAGTTAGCCATTAAACGTTATCAACCACAGAGGACTGTCAAGTATAAATATTTTTCTATTCTTGTAATTGAAATTTATCATTTTATTGTTGTAGTAAAACTTCATTTATTCTTGTTTGAAGTACATACATTTGCAATGGCCTCGTAACAAGGCAATAACTCAATATTTTATGCCTACACCCTCCTTGACCCTGGGCTTCAACAGCGCCAGTTGCTGCTCAGAAGTGTTAGATGCACAGATGAAAACAATCGCTGATGTGTTTGTGGGGTTCAGTAACGCCTGCTGTTCCCCTGCTGTGTGTCTGGCAAAAATTACTGCTGCTAACTACAACTTCAACTTCAAACGTCTCATACTAGGCCTCTGCCTACACCCTCCTTGACCCTGGGCTTCAACAGCGCCAGTTGCTGCTCAGAAGTGTTAGATGCACAGATGAAAACAATCGCTGATGTGTTTGTGGGGTTCAGTAACGCCTGCTGTTCCCCTGCTGTGTGTCTGGCAAAAATTACTGCTGCTAACTACAACTTCAACTTCAAACGTCTCATACTAGGCCTCTGCCTACACCCTCCTTGACCCTGGGCTTCAACAGCGCCAGTTGCTGCTCAGAAGTGTTAGATGCACAGATGAAAACAATCGCTGATGTGTTTGTGGGGTTCAGTAACGCCTGCTGTTCCCCTGCTGTGTGTCTGGCAAAAATTACTGCTGCTAACTACAACTTCAACTTCAAACGTCTCATACTAGGCCTCTGCCTACACCCTCCTTGACCCTGGGCTTCAACAGCGCCAGTTGCTGCTCAGAAGTGTTAAATGCTCAGATGAAAACAATCGCTGATGTGTTTGTGGGGTTCAGTAACGCCTGCTGTTCCCCTGCTGTGTGTCTGGCAAAAATTACTGCTGCTAACTACAACTTCAACTTCAAATGTCTCATACTAGGCCTCTGCCTACACCCTCCTTGACCCTGGGCTTCAACAGCGCCAGTTGCTGCTCAGAAGTGTTAGATGCACAGATGAAAACAATCGCTGATGTGTTTGTGGGGTTCAGTAACGCCTGCTGTTCCCCTGCTGTGTGTCTGGCAAAAATTACTGCTGCTAACTACAACTTCAACTTCAAACGTCTCATACTAGGCCTCTGCCTACACCCTCCTTGACCCTGGGCTTCAACAGCGCCAGTTGCTGCTCAGAAGTGTTAGATGCACAGATGAAAACAATCGCTGATGTGTTTGTGGGGTTCAGTAACGCCTGCTGTTCCCCTGCTGTGTGTCTGGCAAAAATTACTGCTGCTAACTACAACTTCAACTTCAAACGTCTCATACTAGGCCTCTGCCTACACCCTCCTTGACCCTGGGCTTCAACAGCGCCAGTTGCTGCTCAGAAGTGTTAGATGCACAGATGAAAACAATCGCTGATGTGTTTGTGGGGTTCAGTAACGCCTGCTGTTCCCCTGCTGTGTGTCTGGCAAAAATTACTGCTGCTAACTACAACTTCAACTTCAAACGTCTCATACTAGGCCTCTGCCTACACCCTCCTTGACCCTGGGCTTCAACAGCGCCAGTTGCTGCTCAGAAGTGTTAGATGCACAGATGAAAACAATCGCTGATGTGTTTGTGGGGTTCAGTAACGCCTGCTGTTCCCCTGCTGTGTGTCTGGCAAAAATTACTGCTGCTAACTACAACTTCAACTTCAACGTCTCATACTAGGCCTCTGCCTACACCCTCCTTGACCCTGGGCTTCAACAGCGCCAGTTGCTGCTCAGAAGTGTTAGATGCACAGATGAAAACAATCGCTGATGTGTTTGTGGGGTTCAGTAACGCCTGCTGTTCCCCTGCTGTGTGTCTGGCAAAAATTACTGCTGCTAACTACAACTTCAACTTCAAACGTCTCATACTAGGCCTCTGCCTACACCCTCCTTGACCCTGGGCTTCAACAGCGCCAGTTGCTGCTCAGAAGTGTTAGATGCACAGATGAAAACAATCGCTGATGTGTTTGTGGGGTTCAGTAACGCCTGCTGTTCCCCTGCTGTGTGTCCGGCAAAAATTACTGCTAGCTACCTAATCATGGTGAAAAAAACATGACATCTCAAAGTGTCTAGTGCTACACATAGATATGAGGCTACACCATGATTTCTAAGCTGTAAACATTTGAAACGTCAACTTTCAAACCTATAAAATGATTTGTCTTTGTCACAAATCTGTAACAAAATAATTGTGACATATTATTACAGATATGCACATGTCGAAAACAAATGCAAACACAAAAGCCTACTTATGCTATAGGATACTGATGGTCAACCTTGTCACTCCATAGCTTAGACAAATCCAACTCACATCATGATGACTCAAATACTGCAATGTTGGAAGTGCATAATGTGGGTTGAACTTTGACAACTGCTGCAGTGCGAAGGTTATGCTTCAGTGTTCTTGCCTTTGAAATAAAAGCATACAAGTAAATATAATATCCAATGTTGATTAAGGGACGTGATGTACACCTTTAATATTGTGCAAACAATGCATGTAGGAATAGTCCTCTTCAACATTACTTATATTTGTGTCATTTTAAAAAATACATATTTGATTAGAAAGTTAACAGCCCATATCATAAAGGTCCTTCATGTAAACATGATAATCGCTAACAAAAATCATGCATTACCTTGGTAAAGTCAATAGTGCATAGTCACAATAGCAAAATATATACCTGTAAGTGGTGCTGAAAGAACGACAACTGATAGAATAGGTGAATGATATCTATTTATCAGACTGAATAGCGACACCTGTACAATGTCGATATAATACTGTACCTTAACAAAACAGCTGTGTCACACCTCACACGCATTTTTCTTGTAGCTTGTTATGTAATAGGGCACATGCGTGTATGTTTCATCATAGGTGCATGTTTACTGAGTAAAGCAGTCATGACAACGCCTTTGTGTTGTCGGTACGCTTGCGATGATGAACGATGCGCACCGTGAATGTTAGTCTGCGTCATAAGACGCACAGACGCTCCAATACCCAACGCGTCACAGCAGGAAGCCAGTCTGTGCGTCCAAACAAAGGCGCAAGCATACATGCACGTACCCTTTTAGAAAGCTATATAAAAATAAGGATGTAGTACTTAGTAACGCACACTTTATTGAGGTACAGTATTACATCGCCATTCACCATCTGTGGCTATGCAGTGTCATCTATATATACCTTATCTATCCGTTGTCATGCTTGCAAGTCCACAGTCAGGCATAAATAGCTGTTTTCACTATGCACTTTTTAAAGGTTTTTTTGTTAATATAAATGATTGGCACATATTATCAGTATTACATGATGGAAATTTTAGATATTTTTAAAAACTTTTTAGTGATATTATTCAGCAAATGAAAATGGTGTACATACTGTTACTTATCCATCATTAATGGATTCTGATATGTACTTGTATGCTTTTATTTAAAACCGTATAGCAGATTATTTAACCGATTTTTATTGTGGTTTGCATTGCTTTTCAACATGTTAATGTATGCGTTTATGTTTGTCAATTATTAATTTACATATATTTTTTAAAGTAAAATCATCATCTTATGGTACTAAAGGTTATATTTCTCTTGTTTGGAGTATAGACATTTTTAATTGACACGTAACAAGGAAAATACTTCATCTAGTATTTAAACATCCTCCTTGACCCTGGGCTCCAACACCGCCAGTTGCTGCTTGGAAGTGCTGTTAGCACAGTCTACACTTGCTCCTGTGTTACTGGGGTTCAGTAATGTCAGCTGTTCCCCTGCTGTGTGAACGGCAAAAAGTCCTGCTGCCTCCACCCTGTTCTCTTCTCATCCCTGGGTTACAACACCGCCAGTTGTTTCTCGGAAGTGCTGTTAGCACAGTCTACACTTGCTCCCGTGTTACTGGGTTCAGTAATGTCAGCTGTTCCCCTGCTGTGTGAACGGCAAAAAGTCCTGCTGCCTCCACCCTGTTCTCTTCTCATCCCTGGGTTACAACACCGCCAGTTGTTTCTCGGAAGTGCTGTTAGCACAGTCTACACTTGCTCCCGTGTTACTGGGGTTCAGTAATGTCAGCTGTTCCCCTGCTGTGTGAACGGCAAAAAGTCCTGCTGCCTCCACCCTGTTCTCTTCTCATCCCTGGGTTACAACACCGCCAGTTGTTTCTCGGAAGTGCTGTTAGCACAGTCTACACTTGCTCCTGTGTTACTGGGGTTCAGTAATGTCAGCTGTTCCCCTGCTGTGTGAACGGCAAACAGTCCTGCTGCCTCCACCCTGTTCTCTTCTCATCCCTGGGTTACAACACCGCCAGTTGTTTCTCGGAAGTGCTGTTAGCACAGTCTACACTTGCTCCCGTGTTACTGGGGTTCAGTAATGTCAGCTGTTCCCCTGCTGTGTGAACGGCAAACAGTCCTGCTGCCTCAACTTTAATTTCCATGGGTACCTTCTGCTACCCATCCGGGTTCCAGTACCGTCAGCTGGTTCTCCGCAGTGCCTTTGGCCTAGGTGCCTCCATGTCGGTATCCGAGTTCCAGCAACGTCTGCTGGTCCTTGGTAGTGCTTTGGAGCACAGGTACCTCCTGCTTAGTAACCCTGTCCCAGTAACGTCAGCTGGTCCTCGGTTGTGCCATTGGCTCTTTTCCTTCTGCTGACCCTCCGGGTTCCAGCACAGTCAGCTGGTCCTCGTTACTTTCATTGGCTCTTGTACCTTCTGCTACCCATCCGGGTTCCAGTACCGTCAGCTGGTTCTCCGCAGTGCCTTTGGCCTAGGTGCCTCCATGTCGGTATCCGAGTTCCAGCAACGTCTGCTGGTCCTTGGTAGTGCTTTGGAGCACAGGTACCTCCTGCTTAGTAACCCTGTCCCAGTAACGTCAGCTGGTCCTCGGTTGTGCCATTGGCTCTTTTCCTTCTGCTGACCCTCCGGGTTCCAGCACAGTCAGCTGGTCCTCGTTACTTTCATTGGCTCTTGTACCTTCTGCTACCCATCCGGGTTCCAGTACCATCAGCTGGTTCTCCGCAGTGCCTTTGGCCTAGGTGCCTCCATGTCGGTATCCGAGTTCCAGCAACGTCTGCTGGTCCTTGGTAGTGCTTTGGAGCACAGGTACCTCCTGCTTAGTAACCCTGTCCCAGTAACGTCAGCTGGTCCTCGGTTGTGCCATTGGCTCTTTTCCTTCTGCTGACCCTCCGGGTTCCAGCACAGTCAGCTGGTCCTCGTTACTTTCATTGGCTCTTGTACCTTCTGCTACCCATCCGGGTTCCAGTACCGTCAGCTGGTTCTCCGCAGTGCCTTTGGCCTAGGTGCCTCCATGTCGGTATCCGAGTTCCAGCAACGTCTGCTGGTCCTTGGTAGTGCTTTGGAGCACAGGTACCTCCTGCTTAGTAACCCTGTCCCAGTAACGTCAGCTGGTCCTCGGTTGTGCCATTGGCTCTTTTCCTTCTGCTGACCCTCCGGGTTCCAGCACAGTCAGTTGGTCCTCGTTACTTCCATTGGCTTTTGTACCATCACCAACAGGACAAAGAAGGTTAAGACAAACTACAAGATACAGAACAAGAGACAGAAGAACAATAAGCAGAAGATCAAAAAGCAGAAGAACATTAAGTATAAGACCAAAATGAAGAGCAAAATATATGCTCTAAATTCTAAGCAGAAGAAGACTAAGCAGTGTATGGGGGTGAGTCCGTTCCTCCTCGTGGTGCCCCTGGAAAATGCCTGATGCTGCTGCAGGCTAAACTGAACGCGGACAAATACTGTTGTAATTAAAATCTTTCGTGACAGCAAGAACGGAAGGATGAAAATTCAGAGTTTTACAGATTACAAGTACAGGAATGTCTGTCACAAATAAGAATATGATGAAAAGGATGAATAGGAAGAAGATGAAGAAGTAGAATATGAAGAATAATAACTGTTTAATAAGAACAATATAAGTAATGTTAACAAAAAGATGAATAGCAAGAAGTTTTAGAAGATTAAGAAGGTGAAGATGAAGAATAATTTGATGAGAAAGATGATGCTGCTGAAGATTATGAAGGAGAAAGTGTGTGAAAAGTTAAAAAGGTGAAGACCATGGAAGTTGTGAAACAGACATATTTGACAAAATAGAAAAAAGGTTAACAACATTGTCAATTTCTTCGTCAATCCGAACGTATTTCCTAAAAAAAAAAAATTAATGCTATTCCATTGGATTGGGTTAAACATCTATGCCTTTAATGTCTCCTCAACCTCCCCCAATACATTCTACATTACTCTTTGTTGTTTTCCTTCATGTACAATTAACCTACAAGGCAAGAATGGGGTTTTTTTTATTTCGATATTTTGTTCCCATAGACTTACATGGGACTTCCGGTATCGGTATCGGGTATCGCCGATATTTTTTGTGTATCGGCGATACCATTCAGATTCCGATACTTTTGGATATCGGAAAGTATCGCTCAACTCTACCAATAAGGCAAAAACTCCCAAAGATATGTTAAAACAGAAAAGAAAGGAGCATAGACTTTGTCTCAAAGATTATCAAAATACTTTATTACAACATTATAAAATGCCAACAATAAAGGCCCAAAATAGACATAGAGGTGTGACGAGGATAAGCTGTCGGTAAGAAAGACAGCAGCAGACAAGTATAGCCAGGGTAAATTATACAATTATGAAGCCAGCATATTAATATATCAATGTAAACTGAAATCAATCCAAAGATCTCTGTATATAAACCAGTGGCCACATATAAAGTGCATAGTGCATATCATTCATCTTGCTTACCCATATTGTAGGGCTGAGTCTGTGCGTCTCACAAGAGCAGACCCCAGCGTTTCGCGGATGTGCTTTCTCAAAAAGGGGACTCACCATGTCATAACCCCAGGGCTTTTTATATGTATGGTAAGGTCCAGATAATGTCGGTATAATAGGGCGCACATGTTCACCGCATCACACGCCGCTAAAATACCTCCCCTTCCTCCGGCAGTCAATACATCGCTCGCATGTAGGCAAAAATCGCTTCGTGACGTCATCAGTATGCGCGCGAGGTGACACAGACGCAGCCATCATCGTGGAGACCATGAAGGTGGACATTTTTAGGAAGATCACAACAAAAGATAATAATAAAGATTGAAAAATACAAATAACATACATTATCGTGCATAACAAAGATAAAGTGCACAAATAAGACAAATGATTGTCATATAATACAAAAAATAGTGAACAGATGATCTCGGTGCAAAAAATAATAAATATATATAATGCAAAAAGAGATCAATACAACTATAATAAACAGTGCATATAAGTGACAAGATATAAGATGTGTAATTATATAAATATATATATAAGACGATCTTTCATCCAAAGTGTCGACCGAAAATGGGTCCGTAAGGATTTTTCTTGGAACACAGCATGCTTAGAAAAGTCTTCAAATTCAATCGAATGAAAAAAGATGATATGCCAAGGCAAATCTTTATCCATATAATAGCGACATTAGATACACTAAAATAAAAAACTGAGAAAATGACAGAATTAAAAATAATAAAATATTTAGAGTTGAGAGTCCTCAGTGGTTGATACCTTTTAATGGCTAACTGAAAAGATGGTAACAAATTGCAAGCTTTCGAGATTTGTTACCATCTTTTCAGTTAGCCATTAAAAGGTATCAACCACTGAGGACTCTCAACTCTAAATATTTTTCTATCTACTGGCTAACACGGTACAAAGATATACCACTTTACTGTATTAAAAATAATAATAAATTTAAAAGACGTGGTGGGTAGATTCATAATTATATTCAATATAGGATGAGCACTAGGCCGGACGAGAGAAATGGCGGACAGGACAATCCCGCTTTCAAAAAGGAAGAATCACGGCGGGGGACCACAAAATCATTACAGGAATGGGGCAAATGTTAATCTTTCATTTAACCCTTTGGGTGTTACCGTGTCAAGAGTGACAATCCACCTACATTCGCGTTGTGCTAGAATGCGGTTAAGATTGCCACCTCTGACGCTACCCCTGATTCTATCAATACCCCTTATTTTTAACCCGCTGGGGTCAGATCCATGACATAAACGAAAATGCCGTGGTAACGTTTTTAATGTTGATATGTCCTCAATATCTCTAGCAGCCAAGATATCTCGCACATGTTCACGTGTCCTGATCTTCAATTCCCTAGATGTGAGACCCACATATATGAGGGAGCAGGGACATGTGGCGTAGTACACCACATGAGTGGTATTGCAAGAGATATATTCGCGAATTTTAAATTTCCTGCTTCCATCTGATTTTTTGAAGGTCCCACATCTAAGGATATTAGGACACGCGACACAAGTACCACAGGGAAACAACCCACCCGTGGATTTTCAATTTTGAAAAAAAATGGGTCTTGGCCACATAATGGCTTTGAACCAAATGATCTCTTAGATTTCTCCCCCTCCGTTGTGTAAGGAGAGGGCGCTGAGGTAAATTGGCTGCCAGGATAGTGTCAGTATGTACTACCGACCAATGTTTATTCAATATGTCACGGATCTGATCCCAGCGGCAATTAGACGTGGAGATAAATCGCAACTCATTTGAGCTGGTAATATCTCTCCTCCCTGAAGGGGTAAGTAATTCTTCCCTCCTGGTGTTTCTGGCACGTCTATACCCTACTTTGATGGAGCGACCACTATAACCCCTCTCCCGAAAACGTTCAGCAAGGATGACGGACTGTCGCTCGAAGCGGGCCATAGTAGAGCAGGTCCGCCTGTTCCTCAAGAATTGTCCAACTGGGATGGCCCTGATCACTGAAGAATTATGTGCCGAGGAGGCGTGCAACAGAGAGTTAACAGCCGTCTCCTTACGATAGAGATCTGTCTCAATAGATCCATCCTCCGCGACACATAGAGTCACATCCAAAAAATCAATTCTTTTGGAGTGATGTTTAAATGTAAATCTGAGATTGTATGAATTGACATTGAGGAACTGCATGAAAGTGGATAGGCTGGTCTCGTCACCCCTCCAAATCATCAACATATCATCGATGTAACGGAACCAGCCACCAATGGGTCCGCGGCGTGTGCCCCGTCGCCAAAGAAAATCTGCCTCTCCCAGTATCCCAAAAATAGATTTGCATACGACGGAGCACACGCCGCGCCCATTGCAGTCCCCTGTATCTGCAAATAAAATTTATCCTTAAAAACAAAAAAGTTTTTTGTTAAGGCAAACTTAAGTAAATCCAAAATGAATTCGAAAAATGACCATCCCAGTTGGCAGTCTCATAGAAGAAGCGGACCGCTCTAAGGCCATCATTATGTCGAATAGATGTATATAGTGATTCAATATCGATGGTCACTAATAACATATCTGCCTCGAGAGAGAGTCCGTCCACCTTGGTGAGAATGTCGGTGGTGTCTCTGACATAGGAGGGAAGCATTTCCACCAAGGGCTTCAAATGGTGATCAATAAATTTGCACAAATTCTCACTAAGACCTCCTATGCCAGAGACAATTGGTCTCCCGGGGGGGTTCTGGGCATCTTTATGCACCTTTGGTAAAAGGTAAAAAGTAGGTACCTTAGGATGTTTTGGCAGCAGGGCATCCAGAGCTTTTCTTGGAACAAGACCCAACTCATCAGCATTGTCCAGAATAGCCTTTAATTCTGAGGAAAAAGGTAGAGTTGGATTCTGAGGTAACACTTTATCGTTTGCTTGTCTCTAAGTTGGCGAAATGCCTCCTTCTCATATTTTTCAATTGGCCAGATCACTACGTTCCCCCCTTATCAGTTGGTTTGATTACCACAAATTCAAGAGATCGTAGCTCATCAAGGGCACATCGCTGTGCTCTTGTCATGTTGTCACCACAAATGCTACCAGATATTTTTCTCAGGTCTTCAGTGACTAATTTGCAAAAAATATCGACCTGAGGGCAAATTGACATGGGGGGAAAGTAAGTGATCGTGGCACAATTGAACGTGGCAGGATGCTCGTATTGTTAGGTTGTTGTTCATTCAAAAGATCTTCCAGATCTATTAGAGCTTGTTGCTCATCATTATTCATGGTATCACCTCCATGATGATGTAATTTACGAATGACTAACTTACGACAAAACAAATGTAAGTCCTTGAGGACTGTGAAAAAATCAAATCCACTCTTAGGTACAAAGTTAAGCCCCAGTTTAAGTAAATTTAACTGTGTCTCAGATAAAATATGAGAAGATAGGTTTATTACCTGTAAACCAGAGATTTTTGCTTTCCGCTCATATGTTGGAGAAGTCAGATGTCTTTTCTTAGTATTGTAACGACTTCTTGTATTTCTCATAGGGTTCGCTGTCCTCATATTCTCTGTCCCCAGATTTTTCATTTGGTCAGATCTGATGCTGGCATCATCAGCTGATGTCAACGAGGACAGTGACCCAGAACGTGACTCTATGGTCGGGCGTGTTTTTTTACCTCTGTTTCTCCATCTATAGACTCTATTTTCTAAAAAATCTGAATTATCTCTCTGTAATTTTCTGGATTTGATAGTACAAATTTCTTGTTCCCATTTGGTAAGATCTTTATCCAAATCACTATTCAATTTTTCCAGTGCATCATCAGTTAACATGTCCTTCAAAGAAATTTGTATAGTGTCAATCTCTTTTTCCAACTCCACCAATTTAACCTCATCAGACATAACAAGTAATTCCATAAATCTCCGAGAGCATTTATTAGCAGTCTCTTCCCATTCCAATTTAAATTTATCATCCTCAATAGGGAAGGCCGGAAAAATCTGCACACATAAACCTCTCGGGATTAGAGTACGAGTTAGATATTGTCCCAAGGAAGCTTTATTCCACCACAGTCTCGTCCGCCTGTGCAACAATGTCCTCAATTTCCTAATCATTTCATTTGAATTACCACCATTCGAAATACTAATACGAGCAGCGTCCTCTTTCAACACCTCTTGCAGTTGAGATAACCACGTATGGTCTCTCGCACGGTAATCCATATGATTAGTATAGGAGGTATAGTATTCGTCAAACTCAAATCTGACAGGTCGACACGCCCCCTATCATTTAATCCGTCTCCCTGTGCTTGTGAGCTGTCTGGACTTTGCTCAGGCTGGGAAATCTGGTCTGCTGGATTTGTGAATTTCAATCAAAGTGATTTATTCGTCTCTATTGATATTTTATCCACTGGATTTGATTAGTCTGTGGAGTATTAGTGTATTAAAGAGGAGAGAAACTTTTAAGGACCCAGTAAATGTATAAGGAGTTGTGAGTTTTAGTGAAATACAGACTTTTGTTACAGATCGGTAAGCTATTACAAAGCTGTATGTACAAGGCTTGTGTTGTGTTGAGAGGACATATTTTTCTATTTACTAACTAACATGGTACATAGATATACATCTTTACTGGCACATAGAAATGTAGTACAACAGTGTTGACATGAATATTAAGGATTTTTAGTGAATTAAAGAGTGAATCTTGATCTTTTTTGTGGTGAGAAACTTTTAAGGACCCAGTAAATGCATGTAAAACACTATTGTGGTGGAATTTGGAATTATGACGCTCATCTTATAGTTTTATTCAGTATATATATTTTAGCTTGGCAGTGTATCTACACTTATATCAGTACTGGGAAGAATGTACTTTTGTTACAGATCGGTAAGCTATTACCAAGCTGTGTATCTAAGGCTTGTGTTGTGTTGAGAGGAGCATATTTTTCTATTTACTAACTAACATGGTACATAGATATACATCTTTACTGGCACATAGAAATGTAGTACAACAGTGTTGACATGAATTGTCAGAATGAGTGAAGGTCGATGCTACGGTAATTCAGGCAAACAGTAAATAGTATTGCATTGTATATAGTCAGTGGGATCTTTTAAAACCAACACATTTATGTGTATTCTTCTAGCAGTGCCCATAAAACCGAAGGTTTCTAGCAAACATAACCTGCACTAATGTGATTTTAAAACAATGGGTTTCTGAAGGGTCTTCCCACACTACCACTCTGTGGGAAGCTGTGTGGAAATGACATAGGCATAAGAGATCATTCATCTTAAAAACGTTTATTGCCAGAACTAATCATGATTTTACTGTAATAAATAAATACATCTCAAAGACATTTCAAGCATTGAATTAATTGTGACACCAAAATGTCGATACAAATGGCAATACAGGTCATGGGATTCTCTCTAGACAGGAACAACGCTGTTGAATGCTCCAACACGTGTAGTGAGGGTTTTTTAAAGTTGATTTCTTCTCAGCAATGAAATTTCTCACAATTGTATCATTACGCGGTTTATCAGCAGAAAACTTCTCCAATATCTTACTGAACGGCATGTTCTGAGCTAAAAAATGTAAAAAGTACAGGCAGTAGCACTATATGTATGTAAAGGTAATTTATCTATGGGTGTTCTTTTATGAGCAGCAGTAATTTATCTGGTGTGTGTGTGTGTGTTTTCACACAGGACACGGGCTGTGATCCATCTATTGTGTGGGAAAAGTCAATGCGAGCGCACATTATGAGGTGATCATATTATGTACAGGTAGATGTTACAATATAAGAATGTGATTTTAAAACAAGGGGTTTAAAAATAGCCAAATGCAGACAGGCATGAACTACATTCAAATCAATATATAATAGTGCACATCTCCATATCTTATATGTTATAGCAATAATAGACTAATCCGGGACTAAACAATAATAACCTCCATATATTTGTCCATATATATGCAAGCTATGTAACTCACAATATCCCCCAATAGGCAGACATATATGCACTATATATAGGATTATAAGTATCTCAATGAAGCAGGTATATCAATAAAGTAACTGCCCCATCGCAGCTGCTAATATAATGCTGTTACCATGCAGGTGCAGAGCTCATGTCCATATATATGCAATCTATGTAACTCACAATACCCCTCCCAATAGGCAGACATATATGCACTATATATAGGATTATAAGTATCTCAATGATTCAGGTATATCAATAAAGTAACTTCTCCATCACAGCTGCTAATATAATGATGTTAGCATGCGAGTGCAGAGCTCACAATACATACTGTGCGTGCATATGAAGTCAATTAGCAAATCCATATGAGGAGCTATATTAAAAAAGCATCATATATGTTTCCAAAGTTTAATTGTAGCGAATCAGGGTGTATTAAACTGATTACTAACCCAATTACGGCAACTTGATAACAAATTCACAACAATCTCGTTATTTTGGGACTATTTTTTAACGATGCTAAGACCCTCAGATATGAAAGACAGGCAGCGCATCGCTGCTGTTTTGGAAAATATCATATTTCATAGATGGTGCTGATCCGCTGAATCATTTTTAAACACTCATGCACCCACACCATTTTGATCAACATTCAACAAAAATTGAGGCATGTTGGAACATGTCCCGACCTATTTTGGCCCATGACAAATGTTCTGACTCTCAGATGCTATTTTATTAGTTACCATACGAATATTATACCGAGTCAAGGTGTATTAAAGTGATTACTAACCCGATTACGGCAATTTGATAACAAATTCACAACAAATTCGTTATTTTGTGACTATTTTTAACTGGTTCATGTGAGAATACAGGTATAGGATGGGGCCGATACT
Source organism: Oophaga sylvatica (assembly GCA_033576555.1). Lineage (NCBI taxonomy): Eukaryota > Metazoa > Chordata > Amphibia > Anura > Dendrobatidae > Oophaga > Oophaga sylvatica. The sequence goes on along the minus strand of JARQOD010000001.1, from coordinate 236,765,798 downwards.
TAGTGTATACTATTTATGTACAAAGATGATACGGAAAATATATGTTTCCAAAGTTTACTGACAGGGAGTACATAGTAGGGGAGAGCCCTCTTGCATTGGTGACCACGGCAACTTGATAACAAACTCACAACAGATTCGTTATTTTGGGACTATTTTTTAACGATGCTAAGCCCCTCAGATAGGCGTTTTTATGGTTTAATACTGATAGACACATTGTGAACTGGCATATAGGGTCCATGTGAGACACCATATTTTCAACATTTTTGCGCCTTCACGGATTTATTTTGCATTATATTTTTTTATTTTGCTTAAGGATCATGTACAGAGGAGTTTTTATGGTTTAATACTGATAGACATATTGGCCCAGGCATGTCCTGGCATGCCTGAACAAGTCCTGGTCACGTGACAACCGTGGAAAAAACAAGCCTGAAATTCAAAAACTGTGTCCATCTCAAGGCATGCTGAATGTCAACGTTCCCGCTATGAGCTACACACATGATCAACTGTATAGCCTGGGATGCGTAGCGTTATTGTTGCACAGGGCTATTTTTAAAGATGCTATGACCCTCAGATATAAAAGACAGGCATGTTGGAACGTGTCCCGGCCTATTTTGGAAAATGCCCACTCCTATGCATCGATATTGACCACTACTCAACAAAAATTGGTTACAAACTTTTTAGCATAGCTGTGTTTCTGGCTCTCAGCTGCTATTTTAATAGTTACCATACGAATACTGTAGCGAACCAAGATGTGTTAATTTGATTACTAACACGATTTCAGCAACTTGATGACAAATTCAGAGCAAATTCGTTATTTCGGAACTGGCATGTCCGGGCATGCCCGGACAAGTCCCGCATGTCCGGGCATGACGGACAAGTCCCGGGCCTCTACACCTCGCCCCTATAGTGTAGTTTAATGTAGGTGGCAAACAGATCATCGCTGGTGTTTGGAAAATACCATATCTCATAGATAGTGGTGATCCTCTGAATCATTTTTAAACATTTCACGCCACTCATGCACCCACAGCACTCTTATGGTGTACCAGCACCGCTGTAGCTAGCGCTTTTTTGTGACCTTATCTGCATCATTTTCATTATAGCATGAGGGACAGCCATGGAAAAACAACCCTGAAATTCATAAACTATGTGCTGGCCGTTAACACGTGCACAGTCATCTAGAAAATATTGAGCGAGTTGCTTCACAAACCCTCTCAAGGCATGTTGAATGTTAACGTTCTCGGTATGCGCTACATACAAGAACCTCTGTATAGCCTGGGATGCGTAGCGTTCTTGCAGCGCAGACCTATTTTTAAAGACGCTAAGCCCCATCAGATATAAAAGACAGGCATGTTGAGACATGTCCCGGCCTATTTTGGCACAGAACCACACCTATGCAACAATTTTGATCAGCATTCAACAAAAAATTGCGTGCAAACTTTTTAGCATACCTGTACAAACTTTTTAACATACCTGTGTTTCGGACTCACATGGCGTACCAGAAGCACCCAGTGCCATGTACTCTAGCTCATAATATTTCACATCGGGTATGGGACCTACATAGCTTTGTTTTCTCAGGTATTAAAAAGCGTGGAAAACTGAAAATCCCGAGGCCTGAGGTAATTTACTGAGCTTCATGGGGATAAAATTTATCGAGTCTATGAACCTTATAGACAAAACGGGTAGCGTCACACACAAGGCGACGAAACCTCGGGCTATCACATTTACCGGTAGTTTTCAAAAACCACTGACTTAACAATAAAGTAAGAATCGTGGCGATCTGCATTGTGGGCTATAAATGTATACCCTGAAAATTTACCGCTGGTAAAGAACAGTAAAAAGTCGTGCGTACAACTATCATCCTCAAACACCCAGAGCTATCACAAACACTATTGCCTACAGAGGCGGCCCCGCGAGAATTTCTGGATGTGTGTATCAAGAGGCTCTTTGCTTTGACCGATTGTTTGCTCGTGAATGCTGACATTTCCAGGATCATCATAGTTGTGTAAATGCGCTGGGAGCTCGTTTATAGGCCCCTAGGGTGTGATGCGTGATCATTTTAATTATTTTTCAATTCATAACCATACGCTCTCAGGCAGACAGGTTTATTTCACAGAAGTTGACTGTACAGTTGCATAATTTTTGTTTAAAATCATACATTTGCATAATTTTGTTTAAAATCACACAGTTCTGCGATAATGTCGGGTGTTGGACACGCACTTATCAGTCTTTCATACGTGTCGCAGAAAGATTTTAGTCTGTTCTGCGAGAGTTTATTATGCACGTACTGTGCAGACATGTCAAGAAACATTTTGGTGTGTTCACCAGTCCATACGGGTGTTGCTGTGTAAGGCGATCGACCATCATCCTTCTGCTTCTTACTTACACGACGGCGCGATACCGTGCGTTTCTTTGACGGTAATGCAGCGGCTGAATTGGCAGCTGCTGCTTCCGCGTTGCTATTTGCAGATTCTGTAGCTTGACACAGACGTATATTCTTAAGCCGACTACTCTCAGTATTCCCAGGGTGCTCGGTTGGCGCGTCGTTTTCTTCACGATCTGCGACACACCCGTGTGAAAGAGGCTCCGTTCTCACTTCCGTTCTGTTCTCAAATCCATAATTGCGCTGCTGCAAAACTCGCGAATGACGATCCTCCGTAACTAAAGAAAAGATACGTGGTGTAGTTAACCGCTAAGTGTGGGAGATATAGGAAGAGCTACATGAGCCACTTTACTCTGATTCAACGCGATATTTGTAAAGCTACTAGCACCGATTATCTGTGAAACCGATGCATGATTGTTTGTATAAGTACACTATAGAGCGGCCTAGACATATATACTTACAAGTATGCCCCGGGTGCTGATCTACAGAGAATGCTGAATTAAAAGACATCTCGCTGCACGGGCGCCGCCGTATGGGGCTGTTTTCTCCCTCAAACTGCAACCTCACGGGCGATACTTTAGCAGCTGTAAATAAAATATAGCATACATGAATGCGCACAACACATTCACAAAGCTAACTTGACACACGTAAATAAAATATATCGACTAGTTACCGCAGAAATTTTTATCTGCGTGTATAAGTACACTATAGAGCTGGCTAGACATATATGCTTACAAGTATGAGACGTGTAGTGTAGTTCAGAGATTGGTGAATTAAACGGTGTGGAGGTGCTCGGGCGTTTTCGTATGGGTGTGTTTTCTTTTTCAAGCTGCAGCCTCCTGCTCGTTAGTTTAACATCTGTAAATAAAATATAACTATTACTCGCCACAGAAATGATATCTACGCGGGCCACACGCACAAAGCTAAATTCGCAAAGCTATCGTAACGCGCGTAAATAAAATATATCCGCTAGTTATCGGTGGCGTCACAGGGTACAGAGGGTACAAACACATATCACCCTGGTTTCAAGGACCCGCTACCTTTTCTATTCCAGAGCCGTGTGCTTAGCGAATCACCCCATCTTTTAGGAGCGTTGGGAGGATTATAGTCCGGTTCTACGAACTCGACATCTGAATCCTGGGGATCCTCCACGATCTCAACATCGGAATCGCGATGCTCGAGCGGCTCAGTCGCCACAGGGTTTCCAACCGCCCAGTCCGCTACAGCTGTATCTGTATGAGAAAATGTTTATATTATTAAAACATGTCTAGCTAACGACCCAGTCAGCTAAAATAAAATTAACTGTATGGATTTTAGCGGCAGTCTATATTAATTATTAATATTAATAGTAGGCGTTATAAATTTACAGCTACCACGTTTACCCGTCTAGATACATAGGTTTAAAACATATGATATAGCTATAGGTTTCTTGCCTGTGACAGACTGGTGAGAGCTTGAGGCTCGTCGCCCGCTAGCAGAGTTGCCTTCCTCTAACAGGTTCTGCGTAATGAACCGGTTCTCGTAGGAGTAGTCTGAATGGACTCCCGCTTCTTAAATAAGAAAGAATGAAATATATCACTTATATATACAAAGCGCAGACTCAGACATCCCGAGACATTGCGGAGTACCCTATATACTGTGTAAAACTTACCCGATTGTTCTGGTGAAAGCATAGCAGAATATTGACCGCGAGAATATCTGGCCTCCATCTTGAATAAAAAAGGGTCCGCTATTGAATTAAAGCAAATAAAGATCAAGTATGAAAACACGGCTAACCTGTTCATACAAATACTACACAAACTTAAATATAATTGAAACGAAATCCGTAAAAATACTCACTATAGTCCTGTTCAGATCGGAGTTGTGGTCTGTGAGTTGCGAAGTCTTACAGCTGAGCGTTGTATTGCTTGTGAGCTACCCGTATTTATTAGGGCTAGCAGAGAGAACACGCCCTCTGTCAATGAGGAGTAGAAAAAAATCTATTAATGTTTTACAGGGCCATCATGCCGGCTAAACGCGTTCAAAGAATATTTTACACCCGAAGCCCCACCATCATTACCCTGTAGCTGTAAATTTATAACGCCTACTATTAATATTAATAATTAATATAGACTGCCGCTAAAATCCATACAGTTAATTTTATTTTAGCTGACTGGGTCGTTAGCTAGACATGTTTTAATAATATAAACATTTTCTCATACAGATACAGCTGTAGCGGACTGGGCGGTTGGAAACCCTGTGGCGACTGAGCCGCTCGAGCATCGCGATTCCGATGTTGAGATCGTGGAGGATCCCCAGGATTCAGATGTCGAGTTCGTAGAACCGGACTATAATCCTCCCAACGCTCCTAAAAGATGGGGTGATTCGCTAAGCACACGGCTCTGGAATAGAAAAGGTAGCGGGTCCTTGAAACCAGGGTGATATGTGTTTGTACCCTCTGTACCCTGTGACGCCACCGATAACTAGCGGATATATTTTATTTACGCGCGTTACGATAGCTTTGCGAATTTAGCTTTGTGCGTGTGGCCCGCGTAGATATCATTTCTGTGGCGAGTAATAGTTATATTTTATTTACAGATGTTAAACTAACGAGCAGGAGGCTGCAGCTTGAAAAAGAAAACACACCCATACGAAAACGCCCGAGCACCTCCACACCGTTTAATTCACCAATCTCTGAACTACACTACACGTCTCATACTTGTAAGCATATATGTCTAGCCAGCTCTATAGTGTACTTATACACGCAGATAAAAATTTCTGCGGTAACTAGTCGATATATTTTATTTACGTGTGTCAAGTTAGCTTTGTGAATGTGTTGTGCGCATTCATGTATGCTATATTTTATTTACAGCTGCTAAAGTATCGCCCGTGAGGTTGCAGTTTGAGGGAGAAAACAGCCCCATACGGCGGCGCCCGGCAGCGAGATGTCTTTTAATTCAGCATTCTCTGTAGATCAGCACCCGGGGCATACTTGTAAGTATATATGTCTAGGCCGCTCTATAGTGTACTTATACAAACAATCATGCATCGGTTTCACAGATAATCGGTGCTAGTAGCTTTACAAATATCGCTTGAATCAGAGTAAAGTGGTCATGTAGCTCTTCCTATATCTCCCACACTTAGCGGTTAACTACACCACGTATCTTTTCTTTAGTTACGGAGGATCGTCATTCGCGAGTTTTGCAGCAGCGCAATTATGGATTTGAGAACAGAACGGAAGTGAGAACGGAGCCTCTTTCACACGGGTGTGTCGCAGATCGTGAAGAAAACGACGCGCCAACCGAGCACCCTGGGAATACTGAGAGTAGTCGGCTTAAGAATATACGTCTGTGTCAAGCTACAGAATCTGCAAATAGCAACGCGGAAGCAGCAGCTGCCAATTCAGCCGCTGCATTACCGTCAAAGAAACGCACGGTATCGCGCCGTCGTGTAAGTAAGAAGCAGAAGGATGATGGTCGATCGCCTTACACAGCAACACCCGTATGGACTGGTGAACACACCAAAATGTTTCTTGACATGTCTGCACAGTACGTGCATAATAAACTCTCGCAGAACAGACTAAAATCTTTCTGCGACACGTATGAAAGACTGATAAGTGCGTGTCCAACACCCGACATTATCGCAGAACTGTGTGATTTTAAACAAAATTATGCAAATGTATGATTTTAAACAAAAATTATGCAACTGTACAGTCAACTTCTATGAAATAAACCTGTCTGCCTGAGAGCGTATGGTTATGAATTGAAAAATAATTAAAATGATCACGCATCACACCCTAGGGGCCTATACACGAGCTCCCAGCGCATTTACACAACTATGATGATCCTGGAAATGTCAGCATTCACGAGCAAACAATCGGTCAAAGCAAAGAGCCTCTTGATACACACATCCAGAAATTCTCGCGGGGCCGCCTCTGTAGGCAATAGTGTTTGTGATAGCTCTGGGTGTTTGAGGATGATAGTTGTACGCACGACTTTTTACTGTTCTTTACCAGCGGTAAATTTTCAGGGTATACATTTATAGCCCACAATACAGATCGCCACGATTCTTACTTTATTGTTAAGTCAGTGGTTTTTGAAAACTACCGGTAAATGTGATAGCCCGAGGTTTCGTCGCCTTGTGTGTGACGCTACCCGTTTTGTCTATAAGGTTCATAGACTCGATAAATTTTATCCCCATGAAGCTCAGTAAATTACCTCAGGCCTCGGGATTTTCAGTTTTCCACGCTTTTTAATACCTGAGAAAACAAAGCTATGTAGGTCCCATACCCGATGTGAAATATTATGAGCTAGAGTACATGGCACTGGGTGCTTCTGGTACGCCATGTGAGTCCGAAACACAATTATGTTAAAAAGTTTGTACAGGTATGCTAAAAAGTTTGCACGCAATTTTTTGTTGAATGCTGATCAAAATCGTTGCATAGGTGTGGTTCTGTGCCAAAATAGGCCGGGACATGTCTCAACATGCCTGTCTTTTATATCTGATGGGGCTTAGCGTCTTTAAAAATAGGTCTGCGCTGCAAGAACGCTACGCATCCCAGGCTATACAGAGGTTCATGTATGTAGCGCATACCGAGAACGTTAACATTCAACATGCCTTGAGAGGGTTTGTGAAGCAACTCGCTCAATATTTTCTAGATGACTGTGCGCGTGTTAACGGCCAGCACATAGTTTATGAATTTCAGGGTTGTTTTTTCCATGGCTGTCCCTCATGCTATAATGAAAATGATGCAGATAAGGTCACAAAAAAGCGCTAGCTACAGCGGTGCTGGTACACCATAAGAGTGCTGTGGGTGCATGAGTGGCGTGAAATGTTTAAAAATGATTCAGAGGATCACCACCATCTATGAGATATGGTATTTTCCAAACACCAGCGATGATCTGTTTGCCACCTACATTAAACTACACTATAGGGGCGAGGTGTAGAGGCCCGGGACTTGTCCGGTCATGCCCGGACATGCGGGACTTGTCCGGGCATGCCCGGACATGCCAGTTCCGAAATAACGAATTTGCTCTGAATTTGTCATCAAGTTGCTGAAATCGTGTTAGTAATCAAATTAACACATCTTGGTTCGCTACAGTATTCGTATGGTAACTATTAAAATAGCAGCTGAGAGCCAGAAACACAGCTATGCTAAAAAGTTTGTAACCAATTTTTGTTGAGTAGTGGTCAATATCGATGCATAGGAGTGGGCATTTGCCAAAATAGGCCGGGACACGTTCCAACATGCCTGTCTTTTATATCTGAGGGTCATAGCATCTTTAAAAATAGCCCTGTGCAACAAGAACGCTACGCATCCCAGGCTATACAGTTGATCATGTGTGTAGCTCATAGCGGAACGTTGACATTCAGCATGCCTTGAGATGGACACAGTTTTTGAATTTCAGGCTTGTTTTTTCCACGGTTGTCACGTGACCAGGACTTGTTCAGGCATGCCAGGACATGCCTGGGCCAATATGTCTATCAGTATTAAACCATAAAAACTCCTCTGTACATGATCCTTAAGCAAAATAAAAAAATATAATGCAAAATAAATCTGTGAAGGCGCAAAAATGTTGAAAATATGGTGTCTCACATGGACCCTATATGCCAGTTCACAATGTGTCTATCAGTATTAAACCATAAAAACGCCTATCTGAGGGGCTTAGCATCGTTAAAAAATAGTCCCAAAATAACGAATCTGTTGTGAGTTTGTTATCAAGTTGCCGTGGTCACCAATGCATGAGGGCTCTCCCCTACTATGTACTCCCTGTCAGTAAACTTTGGAAACATATATTTTCCGTATCATCTTTGTACATAAATAGTATACACTAAGTATTGCCCCATCCTATGCCTGTATTCTCACATGAAACAGTTAAAAATAGTCACAAAATAACAAATTTGTTGTGAATTTGTTATCAAGTTACCGTAATCGGGTTAGTAATCACTTTAATACACCTTGACTCGGTATAATATTCGTATGGTAACTAATAAAATAGCATCTGAGAGTCAGAACATTTGTCATGGGCCAAAATAGGTCGGGACATGTTCCAACATGCCTCAATTTTTGTTGAATGTTGATCAAAATGGTGTGGGTGCATGAGTGTTTAAAAATGATTCAGCGGATCAGCACCATCTATGAAATATGGTATTTTCCAAAACAGCAGCGAATGCGCTGCCTGTCTTTTATATCTGAGGGTCTTAGCATCGTTAAAAAATAGTCCCAAAATAACGAGATTGTTGTGAATTTGTTATCAAGTTGCCGTAATTGGGTTAGTAATCAGTTTAATACACCCTGATTCGCTACAATTAAACTTTGGAAACATATATGATGCTTTTTTAATATAGCTCCTCATATGGATTTGCTAATTGACTTCATATGCACGCACAGTATGTATTGTGAGCTCTGCACTCGCATGCTAACATATTAATTAGCACTGTGATGGAGAAGTTACTTTATTGATATACCTGAATCATTGGATCTTATATCCTATATATAGTGCATATATGTCTGCTATGGGAGGTATGTGATTACATAGATTGCATATATATGGACATGAGCTCTGCACTGCATGGTAACATATTATATTAGCAGCTGTGATGGAGAATTACTTTATTGATATACCTGAATCATTGAGATACTTATAATCCTATATATAGTGCATATATGTCTGCCTATTGGGAGGGGTATTGTGAGTTACATAGATTGCATATATATGGACATGAGCTCTGCACCTGCATGGTAACAGCATTATATTAGCAGCTGCGATGGGGCAGTTACTTTATTGATATACCTGCTTCATTGAGATACTTATAATCCTATATATAGTGCATATATGTCTGCCTATTGGGGGATATTGTGAGTTACATAGCTTGCATATATATGGACAAATATATGAGGTTATTATTGTTTAGTCCCGGATTAGTCTATTATTGCTATAACATATAAGATATGGAGATGGGCACTATTATATATTGATTTGAATGTAGTTCATGCCTGTCTGCATTTGGCTATTTTTAAACCCCTTGTTTTAAAATCACATTCTTATATTGTAACATCTACCTGTACATAATATGATCACCTCATAATGTGCGCTCGCATTGACTTTTCCCACACAATAGATGGATCACAGCCCGTGTCCTGTGTGAAACACACACACACACACAGATAAATTACTGCTGCTCACAAAAGAACACCCATAGATAAATTACCTTTACATACATATAGTGCTACTGCCTGTACTTTTTACATTTTTTAGCTCAGAACATGCCGTTCAGTAAGATATTGGAGAAGTTTTCTTCTGATAAACCGCGTAATGATACAATTGTGAGAAATTTCATTGCTGAGAAGAAATCAACTTTAAAAAACCCTCACTACACGTGTTGGAGCATTCAACAGCGTTGTTCCTGTCTAGAGAGAATCCCATGACCTGTATTGCCATTTGTATCGACATTTTGGTGTCACAATTAATTCAATGCTTGAAATGTCTTTGAGATGTATTTATTTATTACAGTAAAATCATGATTAGTTCTGGCAATAAACGTTTTTAAGATGAATGATCTCTTATGCCTATGTCATTTCCACACAGCTTCCCACAGAGTGGTAGTGTGGGAAGACCCTTCAGAAACCCATTGTTTTAAAATCACATTAGTGCAGGTTATGTTTGCTAGAAACCTTCGGTTTTATGGGCACTGCTAGAAGAATACACATAAATGTGTTGGTTTTAAAAGATCCCACTGACTATACACAATGCAATACTATTTACTGTTTGCCTGAATTACCGTAGCATCGACCTTCACTCATTCTGACAATTCATGTCAACACTGTTGTACTACATTTCTATGTGCCAGTAAAGATGTATATCTATGTACCATGTTTATCAAAGAAAACTTCTCCAATTCTTATGAACGGCAGTTCGAGCTAAAAAATTTAAAAAGACAGGCGGTACATAATGTAGTAAAGGTAATTTTATTTTGGGGTTTTTCTTTTGTAGCACAGTAATTTATCGTGTGTGTGTGTGTGTTCACAAGGCACGGGCTGTGATCCATCTATTGGTGGGAAAAGTCAATGCGAGCGCACATTATGAGGTGACATTTTATGTACAGGTAGATGTTACATAAAGAATGTGATTTTAAAAAAAAGGGGTTTAAAAATACCAAATGCAGACGGATAAAACTACTTTAAAATCAAAAAATTTAAAGGGGCCCACTCCTATCTTATTGTTAACAATAAAGACTATTCCGGGAAAAAACCCTAATAACCTCAATATTTGTCCATATATAGCAGCATGTAACTCACAAAATCCCCCAATAGGCAGAAAATTATGCACTATATAAGGATTATAAGTATCTCAAAAGCGGGTTTTTCAAAAAGTAACTGCCCCCATCGCAGCTGCTAAATAATGCTGTTCCCACAGGTCAGAGTCATGTCCATTTTTAAAAAATCTATGTAACTACAATACCCCTCCCAATGGGCGACAATAGCACTAAAAAAGGATTAAAAGTATTAAATGTTTCGGGATATCAAAAAAGTAACTTCTCATCACAGCTGCTAATATAAGAGTTAACCTGCAGGTGCAAGCTCAGTCCATTATAGAATCTATGAACTCACAATACCCTCCCAATGGGCAGACATATGCCTATATATGGGATTATAAGTACTAATGATTCGGGTATATCAAAAAAAATTTTCTCCCAAGTTGCTAAATAAGATGTTAGCATGCGAGGCAGAGTCCAATACAACTGGCGTGCAATAAGAATTAGCAAACCCAAATGGGACTATATTAAAAAAGCACAATATTTTTTCCAAAGTTTAATTTGTAGCGAATCGGGTGTTTTAAACTGATTACTAACCAATTCGGAAATTTTAAAAACAAATTCACAACAATCTCGTTTTTTTGGGACTATTTTTACGATGCTAAGCCCTCAGAAATAAAAGACAGGCAGCGCACGCCTGTTTGGAAAACCTTTTTCCCTAATGGTTTTTCCCGCGAATCTTTTTTTAAACACTCATGCACCCACACCATTTTGATAAACTTCAACAAAAATTGGGGCATGTTGGAACAGTCCCGACCTTTTTTGGGCCCCATGAAAAAGTTCTGACTCTCAGAGCATTTTAATTATTTCCCAACAAAATTTTATCCGATCAAGGTGATTAAGGATTACTAACCCGATTACGGTAACTTGATAAAAAATTACAAAAATTTGTTTTTTTGGACTTTTTTTTAACTGTTTCATGTGAGAATTTCAGGCATAGGTGGGGGAAATTAGTGTTTTTTTTGAAAAGTTTTAGGTTTATATGTTTAAAGTTTCTGAAGGGAGTTTTTGTGGGGGGCCCCTCATGCTTTGGTGACCACGGCAACTTGAAAAACAAACTCAAAACAGATTCGTTTTTTGGGGACTTTTTTTTTAACGATGCAAAGGGCCCCTCAGAAGGCGTTTTTATGGTTTAATCTAAAGGGACACTTTTGTGAACTGGCATATGGGTCCATGTGAGACACCTTTTTTCAACATTTTTGCCCCTTCACGGATTTTTTTTTGCTTTTATTTTTTTATTTTGCTTAGGATCATGTACAGAGGAGTTTTTTATGGTTTAATACGATAGACATATGGCCCAGGCATGCCGGGCTGCCTACAAGCCCTGGTCCGTGACAACCGGGAAAAAACAAGCCTAATTCAAAAACGGTCCATCTCAAGGCAGCTGAATGTCAACGTTCCGCTAGACTACACACATGATCAACTGTATACCGGGGGAGCTAGCGTTCTTTTGCACAGGGTTTTTTTAAAGATGCTGCCCCTCAGATATAAAAACAGGCGTTGGAAGTTCCCGGCCTTTTTTGGGCAAATCCCACTCCTTGCATCAAATTTTGCCCTACTAAACAAAAATGTTAAAATTTTTTTGCATAGCTGTGTTTCGGGCCCAGCTGCTATTTTAATATTTTACCAAAAACAATACTGTGCAAAACCAAGATGTGTTAATTGTTATAACACGATTTCAGCAACTTGATGAAAAATTCAGAGCAAATTCGTTATTTGGGAACGGCGTCCGGGCAGCCCGGACAAGCCCCCCGCATGTCCGGGCTGCCGGGACAAGTCCCGGGCCCTTACACCCGCCCCTAAGTGAGTTTAATGTAGGTGGCAAAAGATCATCGCTGGGTTTGGGGAAAATACAAAATTCATGATGGTGGTGTCCTCAAAACTTTTTTAAACTTTCACGCACTCATGCACCCCAGCACTCTTATGGTGTACCAGCCCCGCTGTACAGCGCTTTTTGTGCCCTTATCTGAAAACTTTTTCATTATGCAAGAGGGCACCAGGGAAAAAACAACCCTGAAATTCTAAACTTTTTGTGGCCTTTAAACCACCGCACATCATCTAGAAAATTTTGAGCGAGTTGTTTCAAAAAACCCTCTCAAGCTTTTGAATGTTACTTTTCTCGGTGGGGCCACATACATAAACCTCTGTATCCTGGGTGCGTGGTTCTTGCAGCGCAGCCTATTTTTAAAGAGCTAAGCCCTCAGATATAAAAGAAGGCATTTTTGAAAATTTCCCCGGGCCTATTTGGCCCAAAGAACCACACTTGCAACGTTTTTTGACGCTTCAACAAAAAATTGCGTGCAACTTTTTTGCATACCTGTAAAACTTTAACTAATTGTGTTTCGGACCACAGGGCGTCCAGAAGCACCCATGCCATGTACTCTAGCTCTAATATTTCACATGGGGTAGGGACCTCATAGCTTTTTTTTCAGGTTTTAAAAAAAGCGTGGAAAACTAAAAAACCCGGGCCCTGGGTTTTTATGAGCTTCTTTGGGGAAAAATTTATGGGTCTATGCCTTAAAAAAAAGGGGGTGCGCACACACAAGGAGAAACTCGGGCTATCACATTTCGGTAGTTTCAAAAACCACTGATTTAACAATAAAGTAAGAATTGGCGATCTTTTTGTGGCTAAAAATGTATACCTGAAAATTTACCCGGGGTAAAGAACAGAAAAAGTCTCGTACAACAAAAACCTCAAAACCCAGAGCTATCAAAAAACACTATTGCCAAGGGCGGCCCGCAAAATTTTTGGGATGTTGTATCAAGGGGCCCTTTTGCTTTGACCGTTTTTTGCTCGTGAATGCTGACTTTCCCCGGGCACAATTTGTGTAAATGCGCTGGGAGCTCGTGTATGGGCCCAGGTGTGTGCTGATCATTTTAATTTTTTTTAAATTCTAACCATACGCTCTCGGCAGAGGGGTTTATTTCAAAAAGTTGATGTACAGTTGCTAATTTTTTTTTTAAAATCACACAGTTCGCGATAAGTCGGGTTTTGGACCGCATTATCATTTTTTTCTAGGGCGCAAAAATTTTAGTCTGTTCTGCGAGTTTATATGAAGTATTGCGGGACATGTCAAGAAACATTTTGGTTGTTCACCACCATAGGGTGTTGCTGTGTAAGGCGACACCATCTCCTTCTGCTTTTTACTTCACACGGCGCGATACCGGCTTTTTTTTGACGGAATGCAGCGGCGAATTGCAGCTGCTGTTCCCGTTGCTTTTTTCGTTTCGGTACTTGACCAGACGTAATTCTTAACCGACTCTCTCAGTATTCCCAGGGGTCCCGGGTTGGCGCTCGTTTTCTTCCGTCTGCGACACCCCCCGTGTGAAAGGGGCTCCTTCTCATTTCCCCGTTCTTTTTCTCAAACCATTTTGCGTGCTGCAAAACCCGAATGACACCTCCTAACTAAAGAAAAATACTGGTGTTTTTAACCCGCTAAGTGGGGGAAAATTAGGAAGAGCTAATGACCCACTTTACCTGACAATGCGATATTGAAATAACTGCCCCCGTTTTTCTGTGAAACCGTATGATTGTTTGATAAGTCCCTATAGAGCGGCTTAGACAAATCTTAAAAAGTATGCCCCGGGTGCTGACACAGAGAATGCTGATTAAAAGACATCTCGCGAAAACGGGCGCCGCCGTAGGGGGCTGTTTTTCTCCCTAAAACGCAACCCAGGGGCATTTTTAAAGCAGCTTAAAAAAAATTTAAGCATACATAAATGCGCACAACACTTCACAAAGCAACCTTGACACATGTAAAAAAAATAATCGCTTTTTACCGAAAAAAATTTTTTTCTGGTTTTAAAGACACAAAGAGCTGGCTAGACTAATGCTTAAAATATAGACTGTAGTGAGTTCAAGATTGGTGAATTAAACGGTGTGGAGGTGCTCGGGGTTTTGTAGGGGTGTGTTTTTTTTTTCAAGCTGCAGCTTCCTGCTCGTTTTTTAAATTGTAAATAAAATATAAGTTACCGCCACAAAAAATGTACTACGGGGGGCCACACCACAAAGCTAAAATTCGCAAAGCAAACGTAACGCGCGAAATAAAATATCCCCCTTTTTAATCGGGGGTCACGGGGTACGAGGTAAAAAACACATACCCCCGGTTTAAAGGGACCCGCACCTTTTCTATTCCGAGCCTGTGTTTTCGAATAACCCCTTTTTTTAGGAGCTTTGGGAGGAATAGTCCTTCACAACTCGACATTGAATCCTGGGGACCTCCACATTCAACACGGGAAACGCGATGCTCGGTGGCTCGTCGCCACAGGGGTTTTCCCAAACCCCCCAGTCCGCTACAGCTGATCTTATGAAAAATGTTTTTATTATTAAAACAGTCTAGCTAACGACCCGTCAGCTAAAATAAAATTAACGTATGGTTTTCGGCATCATATTTATTATTAAAATTAAAAATAGGCGTTAAAATTTTTTAGCTCAGGGGAATATGGTGGGGCCCCTTCGGGTGTAAAAAAATTTTTTTAACGCATTTTCCGGCATGAGGCCCGTAAAAATTAAAAGTTTTTTCCCCCCCATTTACAGGGGCGTGTTCCTCTGCTAGCCCCAATAAATACGGGTAGCCACAACAATACAACGCTCACGTAAAACTTCCAATCACAGACCCCCAACTCCGATCTGAACAGGATATGGAGTATTTTTAGGATTTCGTTTTAATTTTAAAATTTAAATTTTTGTAGTTTTGTATAACAGGTAGTCGTGTTTCCAAATACTTTTATCTTTTTTATTTGCTTTATTCAATAGCGGGACCCTTTTTTTAAAATTTAAGGGGGTTGGAAACCAAAAATATTCCGGGTCAAATATTTTGCTTGGGTTTCCCCAGAAAAAAAAAATCGGGTAAGGGGTTTTTTTCACAGTAAAATAGGGGTACTCCCAATGTCTCGGGATTCTAGTCTGCGCTTTGAATTTAATGATATAAATTTAAATTTTTCATAAGACGGGAGTCCATTCAAAACTACTCAACAGAACCGGGCATTACGCAAAACCCTGTTAGAGGAAAAGGCAACTCCTACGGGCGACGGCCTAGCTCTCCCGTCGTCAAAAAGGGAAAGAAAAACCTATAGTATTCATTTGTTTTAAACCCTATGTATTAAGGGGTTTAAAAATGGGAGCTGTAAATTTAAACGCCTACTATTAATATTAATAATTAATATAGACTGCCGCTAAAATCCATACAGTTAATTTTATTTTAGCTGACTGGGTCGTTAGCTAGACATGTTTTAATAATATAAACATTTTCTCATACAGATACAGCTGTAGCGGACTGGGCGGTTGGAAACCCTGTGGCGACTGAGCCACTCGAGCATCGCGATTCCGATGTTGAGATCGTGGAGGATCCCCAGGATTCAGATGTCGAGTTCGTAGAACCGGACTATAATCCTCCCAACGCTCCTAAAAGATGGGGTGATTCGCTAAGCACACGGCTCTGGAATAGAAAAGGTAGCGGGTCCTTGAAACCAGGGTGATATGTGTTTGTACCCTCTGTACCCTGTGACGCCACCGATAACTAGCGGATATATTTTATTTACGCGCGTTACGATAGCTTTGCGAATTTAGCTTTGTGCGTGTGGCCCGCGTAGATATCATTTCTGTGGCGAGTAACAGTTATATTTTATTTACAGATGTTAAACTAACGAGCAGGAGGCTGCAGCTTGAAAAAGAAAACACACCCATACGAAAACGCCCGAGCACCTCCACACCGTTTAATTCACCAATCTCTGAACTACACTACACGTCTCATACTTGTAAGCATATATGTCTAGCCAGCTCTATAGTGTACTTATACACGCAGATAAAAATTTCTGCGGTAACTAGTCGATATATTTTATTTACATGTGTCAAGTTAGCTTTGTGAATGTGTTGTGCGCATTCATGTATGCTATATTTTATTTACAGCTGCTAAAGTATCGCCCGTGAGGTTGCAGTTTGAGGGAGAAAACAGCCCCATACGGCGGCGCCCGTGCAGCGAGATGTCTTTTAATTCAGCATTCTCTGTAGATCAGCACCCGGGGCATACTTGTAAGTATATATGTCTAAGCCGCTCTATAGTGTACTTATACAAACAATCATGCATCGGTTTCACAGATAATCGGTGCTAGTATATTTACAAATATCGCATTGAATCAGAGTAAAGTGGCTCATGTAGCTCTTCCTATATCTCCCACACTTAGCGGTTAACTACACCACGTATCTTTTCTTTAGTTACGGAGGATCGTCATTCGCGAGTTTTGCAGCAGCGCAATTATGGATTTGAGAACAGAACGGAAGTGAGAACGGAGCCTCTTTCACACGGGTGTGTCGCAGATCGTGAAGAAAACGACGCGCCAACCGAGCACCCTGGGAATACTGAGAGTAGTCGGCTTAAGAATATACGTCTGTGTCAAGCTACAGAATCTGCAAATAGCAACGCGGAAGCAGCAGCTGCCAATTCAGCCGCTGCATTACCGTCAAAGAAACGCACGGTATCGCGCCGTCGTGTAAGTAAGAAGCAGAAGGATGATGGTCGATCGCCTTACACAGCAACACCCGTATGGACTGGTGAACACACCAAAATGTTTCTTGACATGTCTGCACAGTACGTGCATAATAAACTCTCGCAGAACAGACTAAAATCTTTCTGCGACACGTATGAAAGACTGATAAGTGCGTGTCCAACACCCGACATTATCGCAGAACTGTGTGATTTTAAACAAAAATTATGCAAACTGTACAGTCAACTTCTATGAAATAAACCTGTCTGCCTGAGAGCGTATGGTTATGAATTGAAAAATAATTAAAATGATCACGCATCACACCCTAGGGGCCTATACACGAGCTCCCAGCGCATTTACACAACTATGATGATCCTGGAAATGTCAGCATTCACGAGCAAACAATCGGTCAAAGCAAAGAGCCTCTTGATACACACATCCAGAAATTCTCGCGGGGCCGCCTCTGTAGGCAATAGTGTTTGTGATAGCTCTGGGTGTTTGAGGATGATAGTTGTACGCACGACTTTTTACTGTTCTTTACCAGCGGTAAATTTTCAGGGTATACATTTATAGCCCACAATACAGATCGCCACGATTCTTACTTTATTGTTAAGTCAGTGGTTTTTGAAAACTACCGGTAAATGTGATAGCCCGAGGTTTCGTCGCCTTGTGTGTGACGCTACCCGTTTTGTCTATAAGGTTCATAGACTCGATAAATTTTATCCCCATGAAGCTCAGTAAATTACCTCAGGCCTCGGGATTTTCAGTTTTCCACGCTTTTTAATACCTGAGAAAACAAAGCTATGTAGGTCCCATACCCGATGTGAAATATTATGAGCTAGAGTACATGGCACTGGGTGCTTCTGGTACGCCATGTGAGTCCGAAACACAATTATGTTAAAAAGTTTGTACAGGTATGCTAAAAAGTTTGCACGCAATTTTTTGTTGAATGCTGATCAAAATCGTTGCATAGGTGTGGTTCTGTGCCAAAATAGGCCGGGACATGTCTCAACATGCCTGTCTTTTATATCTGATGGGGCTTAGCGTCTTTAAAAATAGGTCTGCGCTGCAAGAACGCTACGCATCCCAGGCTATACAGAGGTTCATGTATGTAGCGCATACCGAGAACGTTAACATTCAACATGCCTTGAGAGGGTTTGTGAAGCAACTCGCTCAATATTTTCTAGATGACTGTGCGCGTGTTAACGGCCAGCACATAGTTTATGAATTTCAGGGTTGTTTTTTCCATGGCTGTCCCTCATGCTATAATGAAAATGATGCAGATAAGGTCACAAAAAAGCGCTAGCTACAGCGGTGCTGGTACACCATAAGAGTGCTGTGGGTGCATGAGTGGCGTGAAATGTTTAAAAATGATTCAGAGGATCACCACCATCTATGAGATATGGTATTTTCCAAACACCAGCGATGATCTGTTTGCCACCT
This sequence comes from Oophaga sylvatica, assembly GCA_033576555.1. Taxonomy (NCBI): domain Eukaryota; kingdom Metazoa; phylum Chordata; class Amphibia; order Anura; family Dendrobatidae; genus Oophaga; species Oophaga sylvatica. Next base: position 236,747,197 of record JARQOD010000001.1, on the reverse strand, counting down.
ACATTAAACTACACTATAGGGGCGAGGTGTAGAGGCCCGGGACTTGTCCGGTCATGCCCGGACATGCGGGACTTGTCCGGGCATGCCCGGACATGCCAGTTCCGAAATAACGAATTTGCTCTGAATTTGTCATCAAGTTGCTGAAATCGTGTTAGTAATCAAATTAACACATCTTGGTTCGCTACAGTATTCGTATGGTAACTATTAAAATAGCAGCTGAGAGCCAGAAACACAGCTATGCTAAAAAGTTTGTAACCAATTTTTGTTGAGTAGTGGTCAATATCGATGCATAGGAGTGGGCATTTGCCAAAATAGGCCGGGACACGTTCCAACATGCCTGTCTTTTATATCTGAGGGTCATAGCATCTTTAAAAATAGCCCTGTGCAACAAGAACGCTACGCATCCCAGGCTATACAGTTGATCATGTGTGTAGCTCATAGCGGGAACGTTGACATTCAGCATGCCTTGAGATGGACACAGTTTTTGAATTTCAGGCTTGTTTTTTCCACGGTTGTCACGTGACCAGGACTTGTTCAGGCATGCCAGGACATGCCTGGGCCAATATGTCTATCAGTATTAAACCATAAAAACTCCTCTGTACATGATCCTTAAGCAAAATAAAAAAATATAATGCAAAATAAATCCGTGAAGGCGCAAAAATGTTGAAAATATGGTGTCTCACATGGACCCTATATGCCAGTTCACAATGTGTCTATCAGTATTAAACCATAAAAACGCCTATCTGAGGGGCTTAGCATCGTTAAAAAATAGTCCCAAAATAACGAATCTGTTGTGAGTTTGTTATCAAGTTGCCGTGGTCACCAATGCATGAGGGCTCTCCCCTACTATGTACTCCCTGTCAGTAAACTTTGGAAACATATATTTTCCGTATCATCTTTGTACATAAATAGTATACACTAAGTATTGCCCCCATCCTATGCCTGTATTCTCACATGAAACAGTTAAAAATAGTCACAAAATAACAAATTTGTTGTGAATTTGTTATCAAGTTACCGTAATCGGGTTAGTAATCACTTTAATACACCTTGACTCGGTATAATATTCGTATGGTAACTAATAAAATAGCATCTGAGAGTCAGAACATTTGTCATGGGCCAAAATAGGTCGGGACATGTTCCAACATGCCTCAATTTTTGTTGAATGTTGATCAAAATGGTGTGGGTGCATGAGTGTTTAAAAATGATTCAGCGGATCAGCACCATCTATGAAATATGGTATTTTCCAAAACAGCAGCGATGCGCTGCCTGTCTTTTATATCTGAGGGTCTTAGCATCGTTAAAAAATAGTCCCAAAATAACGAGATTGTTGTGAATTTGTTATCAAGTTGCCGTAATTGGGTTAGTAATCAGTTTAATACACCCTGATTCGCTACAATTAAACTTTGGAAACATATATGATGCTTTTTTAATATAGCTCCTCATATGGATTTGCTAATTGACTTCATATGCACGCACAGTATGTATTGTGAGCTCTGCACTCGCATGCTAACATCATTATATTAGCAACTGTGATGGAGAAGTTACTTTATTGATATACCTGAATCATTGAGATACTTATAATCCTATATATAGTGCATATATGTCTGCCTATTGGGAGGGGTATTGTGAGTTACATAGATTGCATATATATGGACATGAGCTCTGCACCTGCATGGTAACATCATTATATTAGCAGCTGTGATGGAGAAGTTACTTTATTGATATACCTGAATCATTGAGATACTTATAATCCTATATATAGTGCATATATGTCTGCCTATTGGGAGGGGTATTGTGAGTTACATAGATTGCATATATATGGACATGAGCTCTGCACCTGCATGGTAACAGCATTATATTAGCAGCTGCGATGGGGCAGTTACTTTATTGATATACCTGCTTCATTGAGATACTTATAATCCTATATATAGTGCATATATGTCTGCCTATTGGGGGATATTGTGAGTTACATAGCTTGCATATATATGGACAAATATATGAGGTTATTATTGTTTAGTCCCGGAATAGTCTATTATTGCTATAACATATAAGATATGGAGATGGGCACTATTATATATTGATTTGAATGTAGTTCATGCCTGTCTGCATTTGGCTATTTTTAAACCCCTTGTTTTAAAATCACATTCTTATATTGTAACATCTACCTGTACATAATATGATCACCTCATAATGTGCGCTCGCATTGACTTTTCCCACACAATAGATGGATCACAGCCCGTGTCCTGTGTGAAACACACACACACACACAGATAAATTACTGCTGCTCACAAAAGAACACCCATAGATAAATTACCTTTACATACATATAGTGCTACTGCCTGTACTTTTTACATTTTTTAGCTCAGAACATGCCGTTCAGTAAGATATTGGAGAAGTTTTCTTCTGATAAACCGCGTAATGATACAATTGTGAGAAATTTCATTGCTGAGAAGAAATCAACTTTAAAAAACCCTCACTACACGTGTTGGAGCATTCAACAGCGTTGTTCCTGTCTAGAGAGAATCCCATGACCTGTATTGCCATTTGTATCGACATTTTGGTGTCACAATTAATTCAATGCTTGAAATGTCTTTGAGATGTATTTATTTATTACAGTAAAATCATGATTAGTTCTGGCAATAAACGTTTTTAAGATGAATGATCTCTTATGCCTATGTCATTTCCACACAGCTTCCCACAGAGTGGTAGTGTGGGAAGACCCTTCAGAAACCCATTGTTTTAAAATCACATTAGTGCAGGTTATGTTTGCTAGAAACCTTCGGTTTTATGGGCACTGCTAGAAGAATACACATAAATGTGTTGGTTTTAAAAGATCCCACTGACTATACACAATGCAATACTATTTACTGTTTGCCTGAATTACCGTAGCATCGACCTTCACTCATTCTGACAATTCATGTCAACACTGTTGTACTACATTTCTATGTGCCAGTAAAGATGTATATCTATGTACCATGTTAGTTAGTAAATAGAAAAATATGCTCCTCTCAACACAACACAAGCCTTAGATACACAGCTTGGTAATAGCTTACCGATCTGTAACAAAAGTACATTCTTCCCAGTACTGATATAAGTGTAGATACACTGCCAAGCTAAAAATATATATACTGAATAAAACTATAAGATGAGCGTCATAATTCCAAATTCCACCACAATAGTGTTTTACATGCATTTACTGGGTCCTTAAAAGTTTCTCACCACAAAAAAGATCAAGATTCACTCTTTAATTCACTAAAAATCCTTAATATTCATGTCAACACTGTTGTACTACATTTCTATGTGCCAGTAAAGATGTATATCTATGTACCATGTTAGTTAGTAAATAGAAAAATATGCTCCTCTCAACACAACACAAGCCTTAGATACACAGCTTGGTAATAGCTTACCGATCTGTAACAAAAGTACATTCTTCCCAGTACTGATATAAGTGTAGATACACTGCCAAGCTAAAAATATATATACTGAATAAAACTATAAGATGAGCGTCATAATTCCAAATTCCACCACAATAGTGTTTTACATGCATTTACTGGGTCCTTAAAAGTTTCTCACCACAAAAAAGATCAAGATTCACTCTTTAATTCACTAAAAATCCTTAATATTCATGTCAACACTGTTGTACTACATTTCTATGTGCCAGTAAAGATGTATATCTATGTACCATGTTAGTTAGTAAATAGAAAAATATGCTCCTCTCAACACAACACAAGCCTTGTACATACAGCTTTGTAATAGCTTACCATCTGTAACAAAAGTCTGTATTTCACTAAAACTCACAACTCCTTATACATTTACTGGGTCCTTAAAAGTTTCTCTCCTCTTTAATACACTAATACTCCACAGACTAATCAAATCCAGTGGATAAAATATCAATAGAGACGAATAAATCACTTTGATTGAAATTCACAAATCCAGCAGACCAGATTTCCCAGCCTGAGCAAAGTCCAGACAGCTCACAAGCACAGGGAGACGGATTAAATGATAGGGGGCGTGTCGACCTGTCAGATTTGAGTTTGACGAATACTATACCTCCTATACTACTCATATGTTTATGACCAGATGCTGTGAATAACACAGAAACAACAGATTTAAACAAGTCATATAATAGTAAGCCGAGTACTGGTGAGAATGTAATCACCCCAAAATAATTTGGCCCCAAAGCCAATAAGGCAAAAACTCCCAAAGATATGTTAAAACAGAAAAGAAAGGAGCATAGACTTTGTCTCAAAGATTATCAAAATACTTTATTACATTATAAAATGCCAACAAAAAAGGCCCAAAATAGACATAGAGGTGTGACGAGGATAAGCTGTCGGTAAGAAAGACAGCTTATTCTTCCGAATAAATAACTTGTCAAAATTGTTTGGAAGACTAATATAATAGAAAAGAAACATAATAGAAATGTAGCTGTAGCTAGTTTGGTATAGATTTCTATACATTTTTGTGCGTTTTTTTCATGTTTGTATGAAATTTTGAAAAAAAAAATTTTGGGAGTGTTTTTTTGGTGAAAAATTATAATTAAAATTTTGTTTACTAATCATATTTTATTTAGCAGTTTTAAAATAAACTTGTGAAAGTTATATAAGTGTGTTTTTACATATGATTTGCATGGGGGCCTAAATGGCCCCAATACATTGATATGAAGACTTCTGATGTCACGCATACTAGGGTTAACCCAGTGAGCCGTCACCGAGATGTACCGTCTCTGCCCACAAGCACTTGTCCACGTGTCAGTGCTTAGGTGGACTTTACAAGTAACTGCATTGTTGAGTGCTTGTGTAATACAGGGACGGCACACCGGGAGAAATAGTGGAGGCTGGGGACCGAGTACCGAGGGACGGCCACCGCCATCAGGTTGTGGAAAGCTTCCGTCTACACAAGCTTAAAAGGCAACATTTCGAGTGCAAGCAGTCGCAAAATGTGTGAATTTAGTAGAGTAGCCTGCGGGTCGTTGGCTGCATTTTTGCGCTTGCGTTTCAAGTACTGAGGTATGAACAACTGAATGGTGCGTTGGGACAAGGACGTTGTAACAATTATGTAGGTACTAAGGAATCTGATAGCGTGGGATAAAACCAGTCTGAGAACAAAGCTGCAGCAAAAAGGTGTACTTAAGCTAGAAATGCAAACAGAACTAACACAGATATTCCTGCAATTGAAATGAGCTGCACAGCACAATACAGTAAATCACAGCAAACTGAATAGCGGGATGCGATCGCTGAAACGAACCAGTCCAGCAAAGATATGACACAGGAGTGCGCAGACACTTAAATGAGGAAGTCCAGTAAAGATATTAGTGCGAATGCACATAGTACTTAAAGGTGCAAGTCTAGCAAGGATATTCGTGGGAATGCACACAGTACTTGAATGAGGTTGTCCAGCAATAACTTGATCACATGTGCGTACGGCACTTGTTTGTGGAAGTCCAATAATATTTAGATGGAGCATCGACAGGGCAACGTCTCTAAATGTACCTTTAAGGGCTGACAATTTCCGCTCTAGTCCCTCACCACAGCCCAACAGACATAGTCCAGAAGATAAGAGGAAGTTAAGGCTATGGTTCCACGGTCCGGAACCACAGCGCTTTGGACGGAGCGGAAATTCCGCTCCGTCTAAGCCCCGCCCCCTTTATGACGCGCGATCTTTCCGGATGTGTTCAGGACACCTCCGGAACACCTCCGGAAAGAGCGCAGGGCTACATAGCCCTGTGTTAATTATGTTGCGGCGACGCACCGTCGCCGCAATACGCGAGGACATGCTGCGGTCTAAAAAGACGCGCCGCATGTCGTTTACGCAGGTCTGCCACCTGCATATTGTTACGCATAGTGGAGACGGGATTTCTTTAAATCCCCTCCACTATGCTGTAACATCTGGACGCTGCGTGTTTGGCGCTGCGCCAGCGCACAGCGCCAAACACGCAGCGTTTCCTGACCGTGGAAACTCACCCTAACACTTCTTGCTGACAGCAGCAGTTTCAGAGGCGAGAGGCAACACCCAAGTATTAGGGTCTGTGCACACATTGAGGATTTTGCTGCAGATCTGCAGCAGAACTGTAAGTGATGTACTGTAGCATTAGATTCAATGTAAAAAAAAAAATGCAGTGCACATGCTGCGGATTTTTCCGCGTGGATTTGGTGCGGATTTAAATCCGCAGCATGTCACTACTTTTGTGCAGTTCCGCAGCGTTGTCAGACCTGCTCTAAATCGAAATCCGCAGTTCTAAAAACGCAGGGGAAATCCGCACAAAAAACACATAAAATCCGCATCAAATCCGCAGTAAATCCGCAGGTAAAACCCAGGTCATTTTACCTGCGGATTTACCAAAATCTGCGCTGAAAATTCCTCAGCAGAATCCGCACCATCTGCACATAGCCTTACTGTCAATAGGCAGCCTTGGTCAGGATCCATGAGCGCACAGAAGATGGAAGGCAGCTGAACGAGGTGAGGCAGACCACCGAGTAATGAGCAGCAGTAGCAAGAGTTCACCAGCAAACAGGCAGAAGCTCAGGAGCCAACAGCACAAAATACTCATGCAAGGAGGAACGCATGACCCGGACTTAAATAACAGGACAGCTCTCCTCTCTCCTTCTGTACCAGTCGGGACTTGAATTGTTTAAGATTACTGTACTTGTTTTATTATGTATACCCCTCCTCACATGTAAAGCACCATGGAATAAATGACGCTATAGAAATAAATAATAATAATAATAAAGTGACTAGCTTGCTCGTTCATCACTATTAATGGCAAAATACTTATTTTCCACCATAATTTGCAAAATAACTGTTGCCAAATCAGACAGGGTGATTTTCTGGATTTGTTTTCTCATTTTGACTCTCATAGTTGTGGTCTACCTATGATGTCAATTACAGGCCTCTCTCATCTTTTTAAGTGGGTGAACTTGCACAATTGGTGGTTGACTAAATACTTTTTTCCAAACTGTAAACACCTTTCTACCCAGCCATAAAGCAAAAGCTAGCTCTGACCTGGGTTTGAATCAGGACTAGTGTTGAGCATTCCGATACCGCAAGTATCGGGTATCGGCCGATATTCGCGTTATCGGAATTCCGATACTTAATTCCGATACTTTTTCCATATCGTATACCGGAATCGGAAGTTCCCATAATTCTTTGAGAGGCAATGTGATTTTAGTCAGCCAATGAGGAATCCTACGAAGTGTGGGCACATCCTGTAATGATGCGGTCATCTTAACTAATGGCATGGCTGTGATTGGCTGCTGAAATGATGTCAGAATGCACTATAAAAGGCGCCGCAGCCATTTTAGCGTCACTGTGCTGTGAACTCAGTTAGGGACAGAACGCTGCTGTGCTGACTCTGAGGGACAGTTAGATATTGCGATTTTGTGTACTACTGTGCTTGAGGCAGGCTAGTTTACCAACCGCTGTGTAAAGCTTCATTTTGCCAGTGTTGTTTTAACAGCTCTGTGCAAGGTGTGTGTGTGACAGTGCAGGTGACGCTGCAGTTTGCTCTGCATCCACCGCTGTTTGTAGCATCTGCACGTGTCACTTTTTTTTTTTTTTTTTATTTTATTTAGTGGAATTGGTGCAGCTCCATTATATTAGAAAAAAATCAAATCTATTAGTGTGACGTGCTTCCATCCGTATACAATACATTGGTTGCAAACACTATAGAAGTACAGAAAGGAGCTTTTCACAGATTGTGGACAGTTGTGTTTCAGTGTTCACTTCAGTCTGTGTTTTTTACTTTTTTGAGTGCAGATCACGCTCCAGTTACATGTTCAAGCACTGCTGCTTGTACTCTGCTGAGCGTGTCTCAGTGGCTCATCCTTTTCATTTATCTCCAATTGGTTCTGCTACATTCCATTTAAAATAAATCTAATCTATTAGTGTGACGCGCTTCCATCCGTATACAATACATTGGTTGCAAACACTATAGAAGTACAGAAAGGAGCTTTTCACAGATTGTGGACAGTTGTGTTTCAGTGTTCACTTCAGTCTGTGTTTTTTACTTTTTTGAGTGCAGATCACGCTCCAGTTACATGTTCAAGCACTGCTGCTTGTACTCTGCTGAGCGTGTCTCAGTGGCTCATCCTTTTCATTTATCTCCAATTGGTTCTGCTACATTCCATTTAAAATAAATCTAATCTATTAGTGTGACGCGCTTCCATCCGTATACAATACATTGGTTGCAAACACTATAGAAGTACAGAAAGGAGCTTTTCACAGATTGTGGACAGTTGTGTTTCAGTGTTCACTTCAGTCTGTGTTTTTTACTTTTTTGAGTGCAGATCACGCTCCAGTTACATGTTCAAGCACTGCTGCTTGTACTCTGCTGAGCGTGTCTCAGTGGCTCATCCTTTTCATTTATCTCCAATTGGTTCTGCTACATTCCATTTAAAATAAATCTAATCTATTAGTGTGACGCGCTTCCATCCGTATACAATACATTGGTTGCAAACACTATAGAAGTACAGAAAGGAGCTTTTCACAGATTGTGGACAGTTGTGTTTCAGTGTTCACTTCAGTCTGTGTTTTTTACTTTTTTGAGTGCAGATCACGCTCCAGTTACATGTTCAAGCACTGCTGCTTGTACTCTGCTGAGCGTGTCTCAGTGGCTCATCCTTTTCATTTATCTCCAATTGGTTCTGCTACATTCCATTTAAAATAAATCTAATCTATTAGTGTGACGCGCTTCCATCCGTATACAATACATTGGTTGCAAACACTATAGAAGTACAGAAAGGAGCTTTTCACAGATTGTGGACAGTTGTGTTTCAGTGTTCACTTCAGTCTGTGTTTTTTACTTTTTTGAGTGCAGATCACGCTCCAGTTACATGTTCAAGCACTGCTGCTTGTACTCTGCTGAGCGTGTCTCAGTGGCTCATCCTTTTCATTTATCTCCAATTGGTTCTGCTACATTCCATTTAAAATAAATCTAATCTATTAGTGTGACGCGCTTCCATCCGTATACAATACATTGGTTGCAAACACTATAGAAGTACAGAAAGGAGCTTTTCACAGATTGTGGACAGTTGTGTTTCAGTGTTCACTTCAGTCTGTGTTTTTTACTTTTTTGAGTGCAGATCACGCTCCAGTTACATGTTCAAGCACTGCTGCTTGTACTCTGCTGAGCGTGTCTCAGTGGCTCATCCTTTTCATTTATCTCCAATTGGTTCTGCTACATTCCATTTAAAATAAATCTAATCTATTAGTGTGACGCGCTTCCATCCGTATACAATACATTGGTTGCAAACACTATAGAAGTACAGAAAGGAGCTTTTCACAGATTGTGGACAGTTGTGTTTCAGTGTTCACTTCAGTCTGTTTTTTTACTTTTTTGAGTGCAGATCACGCTCCAGTTACATGTTCAAGCACTGCTGCTTGTACTCTGCTGAGCGTGTCTCAGTGGCTCATCCTTTTCATTTATCTCCAATTGGTTCTGCTACATTCCATTTAAAATAAATCTAATCTATTAGTGTGACGCGCTTCCATCCGTATACAATACATTGGTTGCAAACAATATAGAAGTACACAAACGGGCCTTTCACAGCTACTGAACATGGGTTTTTAATTTTTAACTAAAATATGTATTTTTTCAAATGACACAAATATAAGTAATGTTGAAGAGGAATAGTCCTACATCCATTGTTTGCACAATATTACAGGTGTACATCATGTCCCTTAATCAACAATGTATTATTATATTTACTTGTATGCTTTTATTTAAAAGCCAAGAACACAGAAGGATAACCTTCGCACTGCAGCTGTTGTCAAAGTTCAACCCACATTATGCACTTCCAACATTGCAGCATTTGAGGCATGATGTGAGTTGGATTGGTCAAAGTTATGGAGTGAGAAGGTTCACCATCAGTACCCTATAGCATAAGTATGCTTTTGTGTTAGCATTTGTGTTAGACATGTGGATATCTGCCATAATATGTCACAATTATTTAGTTACAGATTTGTTACCAACACTAATCATTGAATGGTTTTAAATTTGACGTTTCACTTGTTTACAGCTTAGAAATAAGGGTGTAGCCTGATATCTATGTGTAGCACTAGCCACTTTAACATGTCATGTTTTTTTAAACATGTGTAGCTAGGTAGCAGTAATTTTTGCCGGACACACAGCAGGGGAACAGCAGGCGTTACTGAACCCCACTATCACTATAGCTTGTGTATTGGTCTGTGGACACGACACTTCTGAGCAGCAACTGGCAGTGTTGTAGCCCAGGGAGTATAGCTCAGGTGGTAGAAAGATGAACATAACAGGAGACATGGAAAACGTTGCCAACCAGTTAGTTAATCTGAAACCGGACAGGCAAATTCAGGCGAGATCCATGCCTAGTTCATTTTCAGAAAAGTAAGCCGTTCTACATTATCGTAGGATAGTCGCATGCAACGGTCTGTTAGTACACCACCTGCAGCAGTAAAGACGCGCTCCGATAATACACTGGCAGCAGATCAAGCCAGCACCTCCAATGCATACTGGCTAAGCTCTGGCCATGTATCCAGCTTAGAGACACAAAACTTGAATGGGGAAGAGCCATCTGAGAGTACACTGAGAGGGCAAGACATGTAGTCTGTCACCATCTTACGGAAATGTTGCCTCCTGCTGACTGGAGCCGTCTCGGATGGTGTAGACATTGGTGGCGCTGCCACAAAACTTCGACACATTTGGAACATACTGTTCTTGCCCTGTGCAGAGGCGCTGCTTGTGCTCCCTCTTGTTGCAGAGCTGTCTCCACTGCCTCGACGCACAGAGCTGCTTTGTAAATCAGTAGCAGCAGCAGTGCTCTCGGCTGGAATGGAGAACATTATGGATTGCACCAGTGTGTCTTGGTACTTCCGCATTTTACGCTCCCGGTTCAACGGTGTGATGAGGCTTTGTAAGTTGTCCCGGTAGCGAGGGTCTAGGAGGGTGTACACCCAATAATCAGACGTGGTGTGAATGTGTTCGATGCGGCGGTCGTTTCTCAGCCACTGCAGCATGAAATCAACCATGTGCTGCAGACTCCCAACTGGCCAAGAAACGTTGTCCCCTGCAAGAGGCGTCATCTCCGCCTGCTGTGCATCACCCCACCCTTGGTCTACATACTGACTAGAGCATTGTCTACCTCCCTCTGGAGCGATGTCTTCCTCCTCCATTGACTCCTCCTCATCCTCCTCACAAAGTCCTTCAAATACATATAAATTTACAAAATTTAAAACTCAAAATTTAAAAACTTTGTATCATAATTCTGTAACATCAGTTTATGGAAACACAATAGCATTACAAAAGGATAGACAAAAAATGTACATTATGTGCTTTGTAAATACATTAAAAGTTTGTAATGGTTATGAAAATATAGACAGCGACTCTGGAGGTTCAATTGTTGATACAGCATGGTACTTTGAAAGTCCTCCAGCCCTTTGTGAGGAACCACGTTGCGCTGACTGTCCAGAAGGTGATGGAATTTGTGACTCCTCATCCTCCACCTCTTCCAAAACCTCATGCCTTAGTGCTTGCAGTGTTTTTTGAAGCAGGCAGATAAGGGGGACAGTCAGGCTGACTAGTGCATCATCTGCACTCGCCATCCGCGTTGACTCATCAAACGCACGCAAAACGTGGCAGATATCCTTCATAGAGTTATTCGCCACTCATTACACTGGCAGTGGCTGCCCATTCATTATAGGATCCAATTCTAATTACTGGTTCTCACCAACAAAGCTCTCCACAGCGCAGCACCCCCCTACATCTCCTCCCTTATTTATATTTATCGGCCTAACCGACTGCTGCACTCTGCAAACGACCTTCGACTAACCTCTGCACTAATCCGTACCTCCCACTCCCAACTCCAAGACTTCACCCGCGCTGCGCCAATCCTCTGGAATGCTCTACCCCAAGAAATTAGGACTATCCGCAATTTGGATGGTTTCAGGCGCTCCCTCAAAACACATTTGTTCACAGTGGCCTATCACATTCACTAATCAAAGTCATTCTATGTGTAATTCTGTGTGTGTAGCCCATTCACTATCTCCATGCATCCCTCACTTCCTTAAAATGGCTGGACCATCATTGTAAAAACACCATTGTATATAAAACCCCTGTACTTTGTATCTCCCACACCTCATTGTAGATTGTAAGCTTTCACCAGCAGGGGCGGCTGATTTTGCTTTAATTATTGTATTGTTAACGTTGTTACTTATGACTCGTGTTTTGAAACTGTTAAACTGTAAAGCACTGCGGAATATATGGCGCTATATAAATAAATAATATTATTATTCTTATTATAGAGGCCCACTCAGTAGTGGTGAAGTGTGAACGCCGCAAATTGCGAGTTGACTGCGCCTGATGCAGCTGATACTCCATTACTGTTGGCTGCTGCTCACACAACCGCTCCAACATATGTAACGAGGAATTCCACCTGGTGGGTACGTCACATATGATGCGATGTTCATGAAGGTGAAATCTGCGTTGCAGAGCTGCAATCAGCGATCTGGCCATGCTGGAACGTCGCAAGTGAGCGCACTCTAGGCGGACCTTGTGCAGCAGTGCATCAAGATCCGGATAGTCCCTCAAAAAACTCTGCACGACCAAGTTGAGCACATATGACAGACATGGTATGTGAGTGAGGTTGCCAAGGCCCAGAGCTGACACCAGATTTCGGCCATTGTCCACACATACCAAGCCTGCCTGTAGATTCTCTTCCAAAAACCACACGTCGCTCTCCTGCTTTATGGCATTACAGAGCTCCTGCGCTGTGTGGCTAAGATTCCCCATGGAAATTAATTTCAGGATGGCCTGTTGACATTTGGACACGGCTGTGCTCATATCGGTCGCAACAGGTAAACGTTCACGGGTCCATGTGGAGGTAGACCGTGACGGCTCCTGCAGCGATGATTCTGAGGAACTGGAATAGGAGGAGGAATCAATGTGTACAGACTTGATTCCTGCAATCCTTGGAGTTGGCAGAACACGTACAGCGCCACTCGCAAGATCAGTACCCGGCTGCACAACATTGACCCAATGGGCAGTGAGGGAAAGGTATTGTCCCTGGCCATGGGTGTTAGAACCCTCTTGTTAGGTTTTGTTTCAGTTTGCTGGTCACATGACCTTTTTTCCCTATTTAGTCTGGCTCCGCCCTTCTGGCTTTGCTTGACTTCATTGTATTATCTACTGTTAAGCTAGCCGGGTGCTTAGGTGCCTTAATCTGTCAGTTTTGCTTGATGTTAGGATCACAAAGTATTTATTTTTCTGTTTAATTATCCATGCTACAATTTATGTTAGGAGGTGTCCACCTTTTCTCACAGTCCCTAGATCTTGTAGGGATTACTCCCTCGCAACTATAGGTCTTCGTTCACACTAGATGAGGACTTTAGCGGGTCTGGTCGCAGGATCAGGTTCCCCGTTACATCGTAGGGATTCAGCTTAGTTGTATTGTAGGGACAGAATTCCCTTCTTTCCTTACTGGTTGTAGCAGATCATAACAATGGGTACTGGTCCACGCATCGGTGGTCAGGTGGACCTTGCTACTGAGGGCTTTTAGTAGCGCATGTTTAATTTTTCCCTCAACATGCTTTTGCAGACCAGGGACGGCTTGCCTGCTGAAATGAAATCGGCTTGGCACATTGTATTGTGGGATTGACAATGATATTCAGTTACGGAAACTGTCTGTCTCCACCAGCCTGAATCACAGCATTTCAAGGGACAGGAGTTTTGCAATGCCAGCATTCAGAGCCTGTGCTCGTGCATGGTTTGCGGAGTATGGCCGTCTTTTATCCCATGCCTGTGCTACCGATGGCTGTTTTGTGGCCTGGGAGTGTGAGGATGACAGGGAACTTGCTGCTGTGTGTGGAATAACAGTTTGTCTCTGGACAACAGTGGCCGAGGTTCTTCCATGGCGATCCTGTGAGGAAGCATAACCAGCTGTGTGTGAGCTCGATGAAGAGGCTTCAACACAACCTGAAGATGTAGGTGCTGCTGTAGGTTGGCCTACATCTCTAGTGTGTCTTTGTAACTCAACTATGTGCTTTGTCCGCACATGTTTCCACATATTTGTGGTATTGAGGTGACTGACACTTTTAGCTATTTTTAATTTTTAATTACACAGCTTGCATTTCACATAGCAAATATCATGTGCAAGTGTGTGAAAAAAGGACCACGCAGTGCAAGTCCTGGGAGCGCACGTTTTGACTTTTGGAAGACAACTGCTCCGAACAGGTGCCAAACTGGAGGCTACAGGCAACCGAGTCTGCAGCCTAACTCTCCCTCCTGTTTGTACCGTTGGGGCAATGTCTTCCTCTATCTTCCTTCTATCACTAACCATTTCTCTAGGCCTCTCCCAGCTTTCAACCAAAGTACTGGTTCTCACCCACAAAGCTCTCCACAGTGCAGCACCCCTCCTACATCTCCTCCCTCATTTCTATCTATCGGCCTAACCGACTGCTGCGCTCTGCAAACGACTTTCGACTAACCTCTGCACTAATACGTACCTCCCACTCCCGACTCCAAGACTTCTCCTGCTCTACGCCAATCCTCTGGAATGCTGTACCCCAAGAAATTAGGACTATCCACAATTTGCATGGTTTCAGGCGCTCACTCAAAACACATTTGTTCAGAGCGGCCTATCACATTCACTAATCAAAGTCATTCTATGTATTCTGTGTAAGTGTGTGTGTGTCTCTAGCCCATTCACTATCTCCATCCCTCAGTCCCTTAAGATGGCTGGAACATCATTGTAAATGCACCATTGTATATAAACACCTATACTTTGTATCTCCCCCATCTCATTGTACATTGTAAGCTGTCACGAGCAGGGGCGACTTATTTAGCTTAAATTATTGTATTGTTAACGTTGTTACTTATGACTTGTGTTCTGAAACTGCTAAACTGTAAAGCGCTGCGGAATATGATGGCGCTATATAAATAAATATTATTATTATTCCTCTGAGCTGCTCCCACCACCTTCCTGTTCTTCATGCCATGTTGGGTCTTGGACCTCATCATCTCCACTACCCTCTTCCAACACCTGCTGTTGGGTGGTCTGGCCAGCACCATGCTCAACAGAAACTGGCACCTGGGTCTCATCATCATCATCAGATGCGTTCTGCGGTGTGCTGACCATCGGCACTGTCTCACCCGCCTCTTCAGATTCAGAGAGACACAGCTGTTGCGCATCACTGCATACTCCCTCTTCTTCACATTACAGAATGCTGCTTGGCTGGGCCCCTGTTTGCAAGCCAATAGATTCTGAGAACAGAAGCAGACACTCAGCTGGCTCCTGTACAGAACTCTCTGACTGCCTGGGCAATTTGCCAGGCGGTGAAGAGACAGATGGTTGCCCAACAGTGCTGTGGTCCTGAGAGGAGGTGGAAGCAATTGAAGTCGATGCATTGGCTGAGATCCAAACAACAACGGCTTCAATTTGTTCTTCCCGCAGCAGGGGGTACTCCGAGCTCCTACAAAAGTGCGCATAAAGGAACGCTCACGGCCCGGGGAAAACTGGTGGATGCTGTGTCACTGGGGGCCGCAGCAGCCACAGAATCCCCACGTCCTCTCCCTGAAGAAACTCCACGACCACGTGCCTTACTCCCTGCCTTCTTCATCTTGGTAGATTGATAAAGAAAGTCTGAAAAGTTATAAGGTCTAAGTGTGGTTATTCCGCAGAGACTGCAGTGAACACTGCACACAACTGTTCACTACCCAATGCGTCTCAGCAGGAAGGCAGTCTGTGCGTCAAAACAAAGGCACAAGCATACATCCATGTACCCTGTTTATACAGCTATATAAAAAAAAATATGTAGTAGTGACGCACACTTTATTGAGGTACAGTATTACATCGCCATTCACCATCTGTGGCTATGCAGTGTCATCTATATATACCTTATCTATCTGTTGTCATGCTTCCAAGTCGACAGTCAGCCATAAATAGCAATTTTCACTATGCACTATGCACTTTTTAAAGGTTATGTTTGTTAATAAAAATGATTATTGCCACATATTATGAGTATTACATGATGGAAATTGTATAATTTTGTATAAAATATTTAGGGACATTATTCAGCAAATGGAACATTTTAGTAATATCACAGATAACTTGTAATGCTGATGATGTTTTGAAGTCAGACATTCATTGTCTATACAATAAAAATGGTGTACATACTGTTACTTATCCATCATTAATGGATTCAGATATGTACTTGTATGCTTTTATGTACAACCGTATAGCAGATTCCTTAACTAATTTATTTTGTGGTTTGCATTGCTGTTCAACATGTTAATGTATGTGTTTATGTTTGTCAATTCTTTATTTATCTAGATATTAGTTTAAATGAAATCATCATCTTATGGTAGTAAAGGTTATCTTTCTCTTGTTTGAAGTATAGACATTTAAAATTGACAGGTAACAAGGAAATTACTTGATCTAGTATTTAAACATCCTCCTTGACCCTGGGCTCCAACACCGCCAGTTGTTGCTCGGAAGTGCTGTTAGCACAGTCAACACTTGCTCCTGTGTTACTGGGGTTCAGTAACGTCAGCTGGTCCTCGGTTGTGCATTGGCTCTTTTCCTTCTGCTGCCCCTCCGGGTTCCAGCACAGTCAGCTGGTCCTCGTTACTTGCATTGGCTCTTGTACCTTCTGCTACCCGTCCGGTTCCAGTACCGTCAACTGGTTCTCCGCAGTGCCTTTGGCCTAGGTGCCTCCATCTCGGTATCCGAGTTCCAGCAACGTCTGCTGGTCCTTGGTAGTGCTTTGGAGCACAGGTACCTCCTGCTTAGTAACCGTGTCCCAGTAACGTCAGCTGGTCCTCGGTTGTGCCATTGGCTCTTTTCCTTCTGCTGCCCTCCGGGTTCCAGCACAGTCAGCTGGTCCTCGTTACTTGCATTGGCTCTTGTACCTTCTGCTACCCGTCCGGGTTCCAGTACCGTCAACTGGTTCTCCGCAGTGCCTTTGGCCTAGGTGCCTCCATCTCGGTATCCGAGTTCCAGCAACGTCTGCTGGTCCTTGGTAGTGCTTTGGAGCACAGGTACCTCCTGCTTAGTAACCGTGTCCCAGTAACATCAGCTGGTACAAGATTGTGCTACAAATACAAGATACGGAACAAGAGACACAAGAACAATAAGCAGAAGATCTAAAAGCAGAAGAACATGAAGTATAAGACCAAAATGAAGAGCAAAATATATGCTCTAAATTCTAAGCAGAAGAAGACTAAGCAGTGTATGGGGGTGAGTCCGTTCCTCCTCGTGGTGCCCCTGGAAAATGCCTGCTGCTGCAGGCTAAACTGAACACGGACAAATACTGTTGTAATTTAAATCTTTTGTGACAGCAAGAACGGAAGGATGAAAAATTCATACTTTGACAGATTACAAGTACAGGATTCTCTGTCACAAATAAGAATATGATGAAGAAGATGAAGCAGAATATGAATAAGAATAATAGTTTAATAAGAAGAATATGAGTAATGTTAACAAAGATGAATAGCAAGAAGTTTAAGAAGAAGATAAAGAAGGTGAAGATGAAGAATAATTTGATGAAAAAGATGATGCTGCAGAAGATTATGAAGGAGAAAGTGTGTGAAAAGTTAAAAAGGTGAAGATGAAGAGCATGGAAGTTGTGTAATATACATATTTGCCAAAATATAAAAAACGTTAACATTGTCAATTTCTTCGTCAATCCGAACATCTTTAAAAAAAAAAATATTTATGCTATTCCATTTGATTGGGTTAAACATCTATGCCTTTAATGTCTCCTCAACCTTCCCCAATACATTCTACATTACTCTTTCTTGTTTTCCTTCATGTACAATTAACCAACAAGGCAAGAATGGGTTTTTTTTAATTTCGATATTTTGTTCCCATAGACTTACATGGGACTTCCGGTATCGGTATCGGGTATCGCCGATATTTTAGTGATATCGGCGATACCATTCCGATTCCGATACTTTAGGATATCGGAAAGTATCGCTCAACTCTAATCAGGACCCAGATTATAAGTGGCTAACAGAGCTCAGCTATGCACTCATACTCCCAGACTTTACAACGGGCTGATCAACCTTTGTTCTGCCAAAAGAAATAAACACCATTTAAAAAGGAGTAGTTCTCCTTTTCAGTGCAGGAGTGTTAGGGCTGGTGGGATGCACCAAATAAATATAAATAATAGGTGCGTTCGCAGCACGGGGTCCACCGTGCAGGCAGGGCCTGCTGCTAGTAAGATGGCACAATATGGCTGTATAAGTGAGCTCTATTACTCCAAAGAGTCGCTGATATAGAAGCTGTGGCACTATATGGTGGTAAGAGCAAACTCTGTTACTCCACAGAGTCGCTGTGGTAGAGACTGTGTTAGGGGTCAAGTTCCCGCTTCTGCACAAGGGGAATCTTGAACCATCCCTGCTGCAGTCTCCCATCCATCTCCGGCCGCAGTGGACTTTGTTCAGCTGAGACATCGGTCCCAGCGTCTCGCCCAATCTAACACTGTGCAGAGGATTACTGCTGCCTCTCCAGGTTCTGCTATTGTAGCCAGTACTGGTCAGCAGCGAGCAGACGTCTTTGGGACTAAGTCCTGCGTTTCTCCATCTGAGCATGCCCAGGGCAAGATCTCCCATTGGAGATCAGGGGTCACATGCTCGGTTACAGCAGCGACTCCCATTGGTCCGCCAGGAAGGTCCTGAAACTGCTTGTATTCAGGAACAGTTTCTCATTGGTCCTTTTCTGGAAGGTCCTGTAGCTGCTACTATAAAAGGTGTGCATGACCGCTCGGCCGTGCGCTAGTATCAATTGTGTTATATGCTTTGCGCCAGTGTGATCATGCATGCAAGTGGTTAGGGCTCGGCTGAAATAAGCCCCTAGAATACCGGCACCTCCGGTGAGAAGATTTGTATGCACGTGTTCTGGGCTTGGCTGAAATAGCCTCTAGAATACCGGCTACTCCGGTGAGGAGTTGCTTGTTTGCGTTGCTGACTGCATGACCACGGACTGCTATCCGCACAGCAGTTATCTGTGTACCCCTGTGGAGTTAACAGGACACAGTCTCTATCTCTACGTCTCTACCTCAGCGACTCTGTGGTGTAACAGAGTTTGCTTATACCGCCATATAGTGCCACAGCATCTATGTTTGCGACTCTGTGAAGTAACAGAGTTCGCTTATACCGCCATCTTACTAGCAGCAGGCTCTGCCTGCACAGTGGACCCCGGGCTGCGAACGCACCTATTATTTATATTTATTTGGTGCGATCCGCTAGCCCTAACAGACTGTGTCCTGTAACCCCACAGGAACACACAGATAACTGCAGAATGGATAGCAGTCCGTGGTCATGCAAACAGTAACGCAAACAACCAACTCCTCACCGGAGAAGCCGGTATTCTAGAGGCTAATTCAGCTGAGCCCTGAACACGTGCATACAAAATTCCTTACCAGAGGTGCCGGTATTCTAGGGGCTTTTTTCAGCCGAGCCCTAACCGCATGCGTACATGACCACACTGGCACAAAGCACATAACAGTATTGATACTAGCGCATGGCCGTGTAGCCATGCAACCCTTTTATAGCCGCAGCAACTGCAAGACCTTCCAGAATGAACCAATGGAAGCCTGCCCCAGAACTCAAGCAGCTTCAGGACCTTCCTGGAGGACAAATGGGAGTTGCTGCAGTACCTGAACATGTTACCCCTGATCTCCAATGAGAGATCTTACCCTTGGCATGCTCAGAAGGGGAAAAGCAGGACTTAGTCCCAAAGTCGTCTGCTCGCCGCTGACCAGTACTGGCTATAATGGCAGAACCCAGAAAGCCAGCAGTATTCCTTTGCACAGTATGAGACTGAGCAAGACACTGGTACCGAAGTCTCTGCTGAGCAGGAACCACTGCGGCAGGAGAAGAATGGGAGACCACAGCGGAGATGGCTCGATGTTCCCCCTATGCAGAGGCGGGAACTTGACCCCTAACATTAACCCCCTCCCTAGGGCCTCCCTCCTTGGGCCTCACTACGCTCAAAGGCCATGATGAGTTGCGGAGCCCGAATGTGCTCAGCAGACTCCCAGAACCTGTCCTCTGGGCCATAACCCTTCCAGTCCACCAAATAGAATTTTTGCCCCGTACTACCTTGCACCCCAAAATGCCTTCACCTCTTAGTCGTCCGTAGACAAACCCGATGTCCCGGAAGATGACTCGGAAAACCGGGACATGTACAAGGGCTTCAAGAGGGACACGTGAAAGGTGTCGGTGATACCAAGGTGTGGTGGAAGAGCCTGTCGGTAGACCACCGGATTGACCTGTTCGAGGACCTTGAAGGGACCCAAGAAGCGAGGTGCAAACTTAGTGGACTCAACTGGCAGCCTGATGTTAAGGGCGGAGAGCCACACAAAGTCGCCAGGGGCAAATGTGGGAGCGGGGCACCGATGTGCGTCGGCGGAAGACCTCATCCTCTCCTTGGAGGCCTGAATGGCATCCTGAGTGCGGTCCCAAATGGCCTGTGCCTCCACAGCCCAGTCTGCCACCCTGGAGTCGGCAGAAGATACGGGCATAGGTACAGGAACCCCCGGATGCTGACCGTAATTTAGAAGGAACGGGGTTTGACCAGTGGAGTCAGCCACGGCGTTGTTCAAAGCAAACTCCCCCCACAGTAGCAAGGATGCCCAGTCATCCTGCCTAGCTGAGACAAAATGTCGCAGATATGTGACCAATGTCTGATTGGCCCTCTCTACCAACCCATTCGTCTCGGGATGATAGGCGGAAGAGAGATTCAACTCAATGCTGAGAAGACGACAAAGCTCTCTCCAGAACCGAGATGCAGTCTGGGGACCCCGGTCACTGAAAATCTTGTCGGGCATGACATGTAGGCGGAAGATGTGTCTAATAAACAGTGCCGCCAAGGCCCGTGCAGAAGGTAGCCATGGTAATGGCACCAAGTGCACCATTTTACAAAAATGGTCGGTGATAACCCAAATGATGGTGCACCCACGAGACTTGGGCAAGCCCACCACAAAGTCCATCCCGACCATCTCCCAGGGTCTGTCTGCCACCGGCAAAGGGTAAAGTAACCCAGCTGGACGTTGGCGAGGAGACTTATTCTTGGCGCAGGAGACACACGCCCGAACATAGTCTCCAACGTCCCTGACAATATGCGGCCACCAATACGTACTCACCAGCAGCTCAGATGTCCATTTTGTCCCAAAATGTCCCCCTACCCTGGACGCATGAGCCCAAGAGAGAACCTCCAGTCTCAAATTGGTAGGTACAAAAGTCTTGCCCGGAGGCACTGACTAAAGCGACACATGAGCTACGGTTCTCAAGCTCTCAGGAGGGACTATAAGCAGAGGCTCCCCCTCCTTCTCTTCAGAGGACACAACAGAGGGAGATAGAGCGTCAGCCCGAATGTTCTTCTCTTCCGAGAGGTAATGGAGGGTGAAGTGAAACCGGGAGAAGAACAAGGACCATCTGGCCTGACGAGAGTTTAACTGCTGGGCTGTCTGTAAGTACACCAAATTCTTGTGATGAATGAAGACTTGGAAGGGAAAGTGAGCCCCTCCAAAAGATGTCTCCACTCCGAGAAGGCCAACTTCATTGCTAGCAACTCCCTGTCCCCTATGGAATAATTCCTCTCCACAGGTGTCAAGGTCTTGGAGAAGAAGAAGCAAGGATGCTTCCTACCTTGAGCATCCTTTTGGAAGAGGACTGCTCCCGCACCAACGGATGAGGCATCCACCTCCAATATAAATGGCTTATCTACATCGGGGCGATGTAGGATGGGAGCGCTAGCAAAGTGGGATTTGATAGAAGTGAAAGCCTTGGAGACCTCTTCAGACCACAATTTGGGATTTGCTCCCTTCTTGGTGAGGGCTACCAAGGGAGCTACCAAAGTTGAGAAATGAGGAATAAACTGGCGATAGTAATTGATGAACCCCATAAAGCACTGAACCGCTTTAAGAGAATGTGGTTCTTGCCAGTCCATTACAGCCTGTAGTTTGGCAGGATCCATAGCCAATCCCTGGGCGGAGATGATATAGCCCAGTAAAGGTAAAGACTTCTGCTCAAACATGCATTTCTCCAACTTTGCATAGAGGGAATTTGCCCGTAGGAAGTCGAAGACTCTGCAGACATCTTTCCGGTGAGAGTCAATATCTGGAGTGAAGATGAGAATATCATCCAGATAGACTATGACCGAGATGGAGAGCATATCCCAGAAAATATCATTAACAAAGTCTTGGAAAACAGCTGGGGCATTACAGAGCCCAAAGGGCATCACCAGATATTCATAGTGCGCATCCCTGGTATTAAAAGCCGTCTTCCATTCGTCCCCCTCACGGATACGAATCAGGTTATAAGCACCCCACAAATCTAATTTGGTAAATACCCTTGCTCCCCGTAGTCTATCAAAGAGCACGGAAATCAGGGGCAATGGGTACTTATTTTTAACGGTGATGGCGTTAAGACCCCTGTAATCTATGCATGGACGTAATTTTCCGTTCTTCTGCACGAAGACGAATCCTGCCCCTGCAGATGACACTGACTTCCTAATGAACCCTCGAGCCAGATTCTCCTGGATGTATTGGGACATAGCCTCCGTCTCCGGAAGAGAGAGAGGGTAGACCCGTCCCCGAGGAGGTTCTGCTCCAGGCAAGAGGTCTATAGGACAGTCATAGGGGCGGTGAGGCGGAAGGGTCTCACAGCCTTTTTGGAGAACACATCTGCATACGACCAATAGTACTTGGGAAGGGGAGTGAGATCTGCGGGTATTTCAGAGTGGAAACCTGAACGCATTCCCTCACACATCTGCCAGTACAAGACGTACTCCACCCCAGTATCCTCCCAGTGGACCACTCAATATGTGGAGAGTGGCAACTGAGCCAGGGTATTCCCAGAAGAATCTCATCTATTACCTTGGGAAGGACGAGAAAGGATATACTCTCCTGATGGGAAGGGGACATAGATAGGGTGAGAGGGATAGTCTTGCGGGTGATTTATGAGGGCAGAGTCGAACCATTCACTACTTGCACAGTCACCGGTTTGGCGAGCAACACCTGAGGTATAGCGTGGCAAAGAACAAAGGCCGAGGACATAGGATTCTCCTCAGCCCTGAGTCCACAAAAAGCTCAACGGCGAGAGTGGATGGTCCTAAAGAGATTGTCCCTTTAAAGAGCAACTTGGAAGCAAACGCCACTGTGTCTAGTGACCCTGCTCCCATGGTTACTGGACGCGACCTTAGACACGATCGCTGTGGATATTGGTTGGCAAAATGTCCCAGCTGCTGGCACACATTACAGACCATGGATGCACGAGCAGCCCGAGACTTAGGTCCCGCTCGAGAAACCTCCATGGCCTCTTGGGGGTCGGACGCCTGAATGGGGAATTCTAGTGCTTTGGCGAAGATGGGAGCCAGCCGAAACCTGTCTACACTGGGCCTGCTCCAATCTCCGCTCGTGAAAACGGAGGTCGATGCCGGTAGATATTGCGATAAGTTTCTCCAGTGTGGCAGGAATCTCCCTGGTGGCCAAGGCGTCCTTCACATACATCGGGATGAGGACTTTATCCAGCCATTCTAACTCAGAGGCCAGAGTACAAAATTGGACAGCAAACTGGCTGACCATGGATGCACCCTGTGAACTTGCCAGCAGTTGGAGCGCCGTATCGTGGGTGACACGAGGTCCCATGAAGACCTTTTTTAGAGCCTCCAAATAATGAGAAGCGCTCCGCACCACACGATCGTCGCGCTCCCACAGCGGCGTTGCCCACTCCAACATTCTGTCTGACAGAAGAGATAATACAAAACCCACTTGTGCCTGATCCGTGGGGAAACGTGCAGCCAGAAGCTCAAGTTGTATAGAGCACTGACTCACGAATCCTCGACATTGCTTACTGTCACCAGCAAACTTGTCTGGAAGCGGGAGGTGGGATAATGTAGGAGCAGAGGTGGCAGCGGACAAACTGTTGGCAGCCACGCTAACAGCCTGAACAGCGACTGCGGTAACATCCACAGCTGAGTTTGTGCGCTTAAGAGCCGCCAACCTACCCTCCAGCTGCTGAATGTACCCTTGTAGACGCTGGTCATCCGCCATTTTACTAGCCAGACCCTGGCTCTAGTATTATGTTAGGGCTGGCGGAACGCACCAAATAAATATAAATAATAGGTGCGTTCACAGCCCGGGGTCCACCATGCAGGCAGAGCCTGCTGCTAGTAAGATGGCACAATATGGCGGTATAAGCTAGCTCTGTTACTCCACAGAGTCACTGATATAGAAGCTGTGGCACTATATGGCAGTAAGAGCGAACTCTGTTACTCCACAGAGTCGCTGTGGTAGAGACTGTGTCCTGTTGGCGAAAAGCACATAACAGAATTGATACTAACACATGGCCGTGCAGTCATGCTACCCTTTTATAGCCGCAGCAACTGCAAGACCTTAGAGAACGAACCAAGGGAAGCCTGCCCCAGAACTCGAGCAGTTTCAGGACCTTCATGGAGGACCAATGGGAGTTGCTGCAGTACCTGAACATGTGACCCCTGATCTCCAATGAGAGATCTTACCCTGGGCATGCTCAGAAGGGAAAAAGCAGGACTTAGTCCCAAAGTCATCTGCTCGCCACTGACCAGTACTTGCTATAATGGCAGAACCCAGAAAAGCAGCAGTATTCCTTTGCACAGTATGAGACTGAGCAAGACGCTGGGACTGACGTCTCTGCTGAGCAGGAACCACTGCGGCAGGAGAAGAATGGGAGACAGCAGTGGAGATGGCTTGAGGTTCCCCCTGTGCAGTGTCGGGAACTTGACCCCTAACAAGGAGTAGGAACAATCAAATGCTGCAGTCTTCAGGCTCCTCTCTGTTGCGGTAACCCCATGACACTGTTCACAATAACAGTTATCTTGGCCAGGGGTGCCAAAACTTTTACATGCCACTGTATATAATATAATGCTGTGTTTATGCTGTATAGTGTGGACTCTACACTATATACTATATACACAGGCACATCGCTACACTGTAAAGAATATACTGTAGACAGCTCCATACTTTGTGATATTAACATAGTATATAGTGTGGAGCTTTGTGTCAGGTGTGGAATCCCCACTACAAATTAGATGCACAGGCACAACTATAATTATACACTGTACACAGCTCCATCGTATATACTGCAATGTAGTCCACGTATTAGTATAGTCCATAGTAAATAGTGTGGAGCTGTGTATATAATTGATTGCAGCATATATTGTGGAGCGCTCTATGCTGGATGCAATTCTTCTTCATGTTACAAATTGTGTGTTTATATATTGTGTGTGTGTTTGTGTGTTGCTGTATGTGTGTAAACATCAGTAAAAAAGTATTTATTTATTTATATTTAATCTTTAATTGTGCAAACTTTGAAAAATAAAAAGTAAAGATACTTAAAATCACGTTGATTATACCACAATGATGTAAAAACAAGAAAAAAAATCACTTTCTCCTCAATGCCAAAATGGCAGCATACTTATGGTGTTTAAATTAAGAAATGCCATGTGTACACTATATTTATTGTAGATTCCATTTTCTAATATCATACTTTACAGATATGATTTCTTTTGACAAGCCAATTTGTAAAAATGTGTGAAAGCATGGCTTTCCTTATTGAAATTAATGAAATATTTATTGAAAAACACTAACTTTGTTTTGACTGTAAAAGCAGAAACAGATTCCTTTTGAGTTAACAATCTAGTTGTTTATGAATAATGTTGAGTAAATTATAAGAAATGAAAAATTTTAAAAAATATATTTTGTTAGGATTTACTTTCCTTTATACTGTAAATCACGTCTTACCGGTCAATAATGAATCTGGATTTGAAAAATGGGATATTGACTAATCCTTACTGCTGAAAGGCAGTCATAATTCTCAAATGAGTCATGGGGTTTATTTTCTTGCTAGATCTACCAAGAAGTATAAATAAGACTGATATCATATCATAAAGAATAAATTCAAATAGGTGCTTAATGTGACATTTTTATTTTTGATTTCAAGTATAAATTTTGTACATGAACAAGTAAGTTTTTTCTCTGTCTGTTGAGCAGAAAAACAAACCATAGGAGTTATAATAATATAAAAAATAACAATAATAATTACAGCAGTAGTAGTAGTAGTAGAATTATTTTTTTTACTGATATAATGCCAGAACTCTTTTTTCTTTTATTTATAATTGGATGATTTGTTGAAGGTAATTGAGCTGTTAAGTAAAATTAAGTCCATATATGCAATAGTCTTTGGAATAGTCATTTTCTAAAATGTATTTTATTGTTAAGGCACTAACACTGCAGGGAGAAATTGAAAAAAGCACTTGATAAAGAAAATAATCACTATAGCTATTATGATCTATAGGTTGTTAATATTGCTTAGCTAAGTTTTATTTGTTATCCAAAACCAAAGTCCATAATTAAAAAACTCCTCCTCATCAACAAGACTCATAGTTTGGCCTACCACCTAAAATTTATATGCACCTATTGCAACTCCAAATAAACAGACCTGATTGAAGTACTTAAACACTTTGTGGTACAGCAAATTATCGCTTATTAATTAATATAATGGGTTGGCAGTAGGGATGAGCGGACCAGTGGATATTCGGTTAGTCGGGGTTGGCCGAACTAGAGTTAAAAGTTCAGTTCTGGCTCGAACTTGACCCCAGACCCAAACCCAATAGAACTCAATGGGGATCCAAACTTTGGTGCTTTAAATTGGCTTTAAAATGTTCATAGCTAGGGCTAGGGAGCTGCAAACAAGAGATAAATGGGAGTAAGAGAAAGACAACTACCCTGCAAACAAAAGTGGACTGACTTAAAATAATATAGATTAAAAAAAGGAAAAATTATAATCTTGAACCAAGAGGTGGAGGTTCAAGTGGGGCAGGGGATTGAGGAGGAGGTGTAGGTGGCAGTGTATGTGAAAAAGAGGGGTAGAAGGAGGAGGTAGCTAAGACTGTTTTTGTATTTTTCTTATTGATTTTCTTGGGGGTACTCTGAAAACAGTCAATATAATTATTTGATGGCTGTTCTCCTTCTCTGCATACAGGCTATAGTAACATAGTTAGCAATGCCGAAAAAAGACATTTGTCCATCCAGTTCAGCCTACATTCCGTCAGAATAAATCCCAGATCTACGTCCTTCTAAAGAACCTAATTACTGTAAGATACAATATTGTTATGCTCCAGGAAGACATCCAGGCCTCTCTTGAACCCCTCGACTGAGTTCGCCATCACCACCTCCTCAGGCAAGGAATTCCAGATTCTCACTGCCCTAACAGTAAAGAATCCTCTTCTATGTTGGTGTAAAAACCTTCTCTCCTCCAGACGCAGAGAATGCCCCCTTGTGACCATCACCTTCCTTGGTATAAACAGATCCTCAGAGAGATATTTGTATTATACATGGTTATTAGGTCGTCCCTCTGTCGTCTTTTTTCTAGACTAAATAATCCTAATTTAGCTAATCTCTCTGGGTATTGTATTTCCCCATCCCCTTTATTAATTTTGTTGCCCTCCTTTGTACTTGCTCTAGTTCCATTATATCCTTCATAAGCACCGGTGCCCAAAACTGTACACAGTACTCCATGTGCGGTCTAACCAGGGATTTGCACAGAGGCAGTATAATGCTCTCATAATATGTATCCAGACCTCTTTTAATGCACCCCATGATCCTGTTAGGCTTGGCCGTCGCTGCCTGGCATTTGCTGCTCCAGGTTAGTTTATTATTAACTAGGATCCCCAAGTCCTTCTCCATGTCAGATTTACCCAGTGGTTTCCCGTTCAGTGTGTAATGGTGATATTGATTCCTTTTTACCATGTGAATAACCTTACATTTATCATTGTTAAACTGTATCTGCCACCTTTTGGTCCAAGTTTTCAACTTATCCAGATTCATCTGTAGCAAAATACTATTTTTTCTTGTATTGATTGCTTTACATAGTTTTGTATCATCTGCAAATATCGATATTTTACTGTGTAAACCTTCTACCAGATCATTAATATCTTGAAGAGAATAGGTCCCAACACCAACCCCTGCAGAACCCACTGGTCATAGCGACACAGAGAATATACCATTTAAAACCACCCTCTGCTTTCTAACACTAAGCCAGTTACTTAACCATTTTCACACATTTTCCCCAGAACCAGCATTCTCAATTTGGGTACCAACCTCTTGTATGGCACGGTATCAAATGCTTTGGAAAAATCAAGATATACCACGTCCAATGACTCACCTTGTAAAGTCTATAGCTTACCTCTTCATAAAAACTGATGAGATTGGTTTGACAGGAGCGATTCCTCATAAACCCATGCTGATATGGAGTTAAACAGTTATTCTCATTGAGATAATCCAGAATAACATCCCTCAGAAACTCTTCAAACATTTTGCCAACAATAGAGGATAGACTGACTGGCCTATAATTTCCAGATTCACTCTTAGAGCCCTTTTTGAATATTGGTTCACATTTGCTATGCGCCAGTCCTGTGGAACAGACCCCGTCGCTATCGAGTCCCTAAATATAATAAATAATGGTTTGTCTATTACATTACTTAGTTCTTTAGTACTCGTGGGTAGAGATGAGCGACTTTGCCTCCGGGAGGGTCGAATCGGTTTTCGGACCACATGAATTTCCCAAAAGTCGAGTCGAACGAAATCGTCCGACTATCGGAAAAAGTCGAAGGTCTGACTGAAACACGAACCGACCTCAATGCAAGTCAATAGGGAAGAAAAGTCGGCAGGGAGTGGTGGACAGTAAACACACCTACAGTGCCCATTTCAATGCCAACGACATCAATTCTTATTACTTAAGCTTGTAAACCTTAATTTACTTTATAATAATAGTAAAGCATTGAAAACTGGGGGTTATTTGGCTAAAGTTGTGGCGGGGGCAGGGCTGACTCCAGATGTTCGTGGGCCCGGGCGAAAGAGTCTCAGTTGGCCCCTTTAAAACATACCACAATTCATGATGCTCTGATATGGCAGAGAAATATAGGTATAATACAATGATAAAAACTTCACTTCTTACATTACAAGAGTGATATCTATTGTAAATTCTACAATAGCTCAAAAAATGGACAGTATAGTCCTCCATACAGTGCCATACCGGATAATGAGCCCCATATATTGCTTCATACATAATTGGTCCCATATAATGTTCCATACAGTATATGATGAGCTCCACATAATGCTCCAGTATATGATGGTCCCCATATAATGTGCCATACAGTATAGGACGGTCCCCATAGAGTATAATGAACCCCACATATTGCTCCATACAGTATAATGAGTCGCATATAAAGCTCCATACAGTATATGATGGGCCTCATAAATTGCTCCATAACAAAATGGGCTCCATATAATGCTCCTTACAGAATAGGCCCCATATGTGCTCCATATGATGCTCCATATATAAAGAACCCTACATCATACCCCATAAATAATGAACCCTATATGATGCTCTAGTATATGATGGGCCCCATATATGATGCTTCAGTGTATGATGAGCCCCATATAATGATCCAAATATAATGTTCCCCATTTTTAATGCTCCATATATAATGTGCTCCATGTGATGCGCCATATATAATGAGCCCCATATGATGAGCCATATATAATGGGCCCCATATGATGCTTCAGTATATGATGGGCCCCATGGATGATGCTCCAGTGTATGATGGGCCTATATAATTCTCCATATATAATGGGCCACATATGATGCTCCAGTGTATGATGGGCTCCATGGAAGATGCTCCAGTGTATGATTGGCCCATATAATGCTCCATATATAATGGGCCCCATATGATGCTCCAGTGTATAATGGGCCCCATATATGATGCTCCAGTAGATGATGAGCCCCATGGATGATGCTCCAGTGTCATATGGGCCCCATATGATGCTCCAGTGTATAATGGGCCCCGTATATGATGCTCCAGTATATGATGGGCCCCATGGATGATGCTCCAGTGTATGATGGGCCTATATAATGCTCCATATATAATGGGCCCCATATGATGCTCCAGTTTATGATGGCCCCATGGATGATGCTCCAGTGTATGATGGGCCCATATAATTCTCCATGTTATGATTTGGTAGCTGAGGAGAGCAGGCAAAAAGGGCAATACACCAGAGAGGTTGGAATCTACTGGATTGCAGTACCCTGACTAACCACCACAACTAAAGGCAGCCGTGGAGCGTACCTACGTTGGTCCTAGACGCCTCGTCACAGCCTGAGAGGCTAACTACACCTAAAGATAGAAAGAGGAAAACTATCTGCCCGGAGCAGATCCCCAAAGAACATAGGAAGCCCCCAAACATGTAATGGCGGTAAAGGTACTGCCACACTAAACAATCCCGCTAGCGATCACTATCACGACGCATACTAATGCGATCGCTAGCGGGATTGTTTCTATATCGCTAAATGCTGCCGCATTTAGCGATATAGTTCCCGACGCTATCGCCGTTAGCGATCTTCTTAACGACTTTAGCGGTACAAAAGTACCGCTAAATCGCTAAGAAAAGGTGCCACACAGCGATAAGATACTTACCCAGCGGGAGCGCCGACGAGAAAATAGGGTCCGGAGCGATTCCAGCGACGAGCGAGATCACAGCAGGAAGCTCGTCGCTGGAAACTGCCGCACTGAACAATATCGCTAACGGGATCGCTAAATAGTGACGTTTTTTAGCGATCCGTTAGCGATATTGTTTAGTGTGGCATACCCTTTAGACAAGAAAAAATACAGACACAGACAGAAAATAGTATGAGCAAACGTTGGGGCCCAATCTTCCTAGAAAGAAAAGGATAGGAAGGACACTTACTGCAATCCAAAAAACCCTAAAAAAATACCAACTCACTAATTGCAAAAACACCTGAGATCACACGACCTCTACCACCTAAATTAGTTCTCTGGTGTAACAAAACTAAGCAGCAGCCACTGAAAAAAACGGGAAAAGGCAAATGAACAAATAACAGTGGCTCAGATAAACTGAGAGGAGCACAAGCCCCCGGAGGGGACCTGGCTGACCTCCACAGAAGTGCAGGACAAAATGCAAAAAGCAAGCACAAAAATAAAAGCTGAAAATATATTATCTGTTAGCAGAAGATGCAGGCAAGACACAGCAAGCTTCCAAGTGAACCAGGAACCAAAGTTGAGACAAGAACAATTGATCACCGCAACCCTGATGGGAGGGAACCTCCCTTATATAAGACCAGTCTGTAACACCTGATTGCCAATCTTCACAATCTTCATTGAATAGTTCAGTACTGTTTGTAACCACCAGAGGGAGCTTCTGCTCAGAATTCATTTCTAACACATTCACAACAGTACCCCCCTTGAGGAGGGGTCACCGAACCCTCATTTGGGCAACCAGGTCGGTCAGGATGAGCTCTGTGATACGCACGGATCAGTCTCCTAGCATGGATGTCCGAAGTAAACACCCAAGAATTGTCCTCCTGACCATAACCTCTCCACTTAACCAAATACTGGAGTTTCCGTCTAGAAAAACGAGAATCCAATATTTTTTCAACCACATACTCCAGATTGCCCTCAACCAAAACAGGGTCAGGAGGCGCAGCCATAGGAACCACTGGCTCGACATACCTCTTCAATAAGGACTTGTGGAACACGTTATGGATCTTAAATGTCCCTGGAAGAAGTAAACGAAAGGAAACAGGATTAAGAATCTCCATGATCTTATAAGGTCCAATGAACCTAGGCTTAAACTTAGGAGATGCAACTCTCATAGGGATATTTCTTGAGGACAACCAGACCAAGTCCCCCACTTAAAACCGAGGACCATCAGTCCTATGCCGGTTGGCAAACCGCTGGGCCCTCTCCTGAGAGAGGGACAACCTCTCCACTACCTGGTCCCAAATCTGCTGCATACGCTCCACAACAGAGTCAACACCTGGACAGACAGAAGCCTCCGTCTGTCCCGAAGAAAATCGAGGGTGAAACCCAAAATTGCAGAAAAATGGAGACATCAAAGTGGCAGAGCTAGCCTTATTATTAAGAGCAAACTCAGCCAAAGGCAAAAAAGAGACCCAGTCATCCTAAATAGCAGACACAAAGCATCTCAGATAAGTCTCCAAAGTCTGGTTTGTTCTCTCAGTTTGTCCATTGGTCTGAGGATGAAAAGCCGAGGAGAAAGACAATTGAACACCAAGTTTAGAACAAAAAGTCCTCCAAAATCTGTAAACAAACTGGACTACTCTGTCAGACACAATGTTCTCAGGAATGCCGTGTAACCAAAACCACGTGCTGAAGGAACAAAGGCACCAATTCGGAGGAGGAAG
The DNA here is from genome assembly GCA_033576555.1 of Oophaga sylvatica. Lineage (NCBI taxonomy): Eukaryota > Metazoa > Chordata > Amphibia > Anura > Dendrobatidae > Oophaga > Oophaga sylvatica. The sequence continues at coordinate 236,714,964 of JARQOD010000001.1, read as the reverse complement.
GCAACTTAGGTAATGGCACAAGATGTATCATTTTGGAAAACCTATCACAAATCACCCAGATAACGGTCATTCTCTGAGAAACAGTGAGGTCGGAAATGAAATCCATAGAGATATGGGTCCATGGTCTCTTGGGCACAGGCAATGGCATCAACAAACCACTAGAGCGAGAGCAAGGCTTGGAGCGAGAGCAAGTCCCACAGGACTGCACAAATTCCCTGACGTCACGAGACAAAGTAGGCCACCAAAAGGACCGACTAACCAAGTCTCTGGTACCAAAAATTCCGGGATGACCGGCCAACGCGGAACAATGAATCTCAGACATCACACTCTTTTTCCACCGGTCTGGGACAAACAATTTCCCAATAGGGCAGCGCTCGGGTTTATCCTCCTGACACCCTTCCAGAGCAAGTCTCAAATTGGGCGAAATGGTGGAAAGAACTACACCCTCTTTCAAAATAACAGCAGGATCAGATAACTCAGGAAACTCCTCGAGAGGGCATTCGCTTTAACATTCTTAGTGCCAGGAAGAAAGGAAACCACAAAATTAAAACGTGTGAAAAACAAGGCCCACCTGGCCTGTCTAGGATTAAGTCGCTTGGCTGATTCCAGATAAACCAGATTCTTATGGTCCGTGAGGACCACTACCTGATGTTTGGCTCCCTCCAGCCAATGTCTCCACTCTTCAAAAGCCCACTTCATGGCCAATAACTCCCGATTACCCACGTCATAATTACGTTCAGTTGGAGAACATTTTCGAGAGAAAAAGGCACAAGGGTTACTTTTAGAGGTCTCTGGATCTCTTTGGGACAAAACGGCACCTGCCCCAATTTCAGAGGCATCAACCTCCATCTGAAATGGCAGAGAAACATCAGGCTGCCGTAGAACAGGAGCAGAAGTGAATCTCTGCTTAAGTTCCTGAAACGCAGAGACTGCCTCATGAGGCCAAATCACCACATCAGAACCCTTCTTGGTCAAATCAGTCAATGGTTTAACAATAACAGAGAAATTACCAATAAATTTATGATAAAAATTGCCAAAACCCAAGAATCTCTGAAGAGCCTTTAATGAAGTAGGTTGGACTCAATCACAGATGGCCTGAACCTTGACCGGGTCCATTTCAATAACAGATGGGGACAAAATGAATCCCAGAAATGAGATCCTCTGTACGCCAAAAAGACACTTTGATCCCTTCACATACAGAGCATTCTCTCTCAAAATCTGGAACACAGTCCGAACATGTTTCACATGAGAGTCCCAGTCATTGGAAAAAATCAAGATATCATCCAAATAAACAATCAGAAATTTATCCACAAAATCCCTGAAAATGTCATTCATGAAGGACTGGAAGACGGAAGGAGCATTAGTGAGCCCAAAGGGCATCACTAGGTGCTCAAAATGCCCTCTGGGGTATTAAATGCCGTCTTCCATTCATCCCCGTGCTTAATGTGAATAAGGTTATACGCCCCCTGAGGTCAAGCTTGGTAAACCAAGTAGCACTTTTCACCCTGGAAAACAGGTCATAAATCAAGGGTAACGGATATTGATATTTCACAGTGATATTTTTCAAAAGACGATAATCAATACACGGCCTTAATGAACCATCCTTTTTGGCCAAAAAGAAAAAACCGGCATCCAAGGGTGAAGAGGATGGTCTGATATGACCCTTCTCCAATGACTCCTTGATATAAGACCGCATAGCATCATGTTCAGGTACAGACAAGTTAAAAAGGCGACCTTTAGGGAATTTACTACCAGGCACTAATTCAATAGCGCAGTCATAGCTCCTATGAGGGGGCAAGGATGAAGATTTACTTTCGCTAAACACATCAGAAAAATCAGTCAAAAAGTCAGGAACATCCTGAGCCTGGGGAGAGGCAAAAAAAACAGGAGTGTTGGCATTAACACATTGGCAGCCCAAACTGGTTACAGACACAGATTTCCAATCCAAAACAGGATTATGAGACTGTAACCAAGGGAAACCCAGTACAACAATGTCATGCAGATTATACAGAACCAAAAATTTGCAACTCTTCTGATGATCAGGTTCAACCCTCATTATCACCTGAGTAGAGAACTGGGGTCTATTCTCAGCCAAAGGGGTAGAATCAATCCCCAGTAGGGGAATAGACTTCCGTAGGGGTATCAAGGGAAACCCACAACGTTTAGAAAAATCAAAATCCATCAAGTTAATAGCTGCTCCCGAATCAACAAAAGACTGAGCAGAAAATGTGGACAGGGAGCAAATCAGGGTAACAGTCAACAGAAATTTAGTCTGAACACTACCCAAAACAACTGAGCGTGCAAAACGTCTTCCCCGCTTAGGGCAGACTGAAATAGCATGAGAGGCGTCACCACAGTAGAAACATAACCCATTGCGTTTTCGAAACTCATGACGCTGTGCCCAGAAGCCACTCTATCACACTGCATGGGTTCAGAAGCTGGTTCACAAGGCAACACTATTCCACGCATACCTCTACGCTCACACAAACGTCTGTCAATTTGAATCGCTAATGACATAGAATCATTGAGACCAGAGGGGACAGGGAATCCCACCATAACATCCTTTACATTCTCTGACAGACCCTTCCGAAAAAGGGCTGCCAAAGCATCATCATTCCATTTGGTCAGGACTGCCCACTTACGAAATTTCTGACAGTATAACTCAGCGTCCTCAAGCACCTGATTTAATGCCAACAAGGCTTTTTCAGCTTGATCAGTGACATTAGGCTCATCGTACAATAACCCCAGAGCCTGAAAAAATACATCAACATCATTCAAAACAGGATCCCCAGGTGTCAGGTAAAAAGCCCAATCCTGAGGATCGCCGCGCAGGAGAGAGATGACAATTTGAACCTGCTGTGCTGCGTCACCTGAGGACTTAGGTTTTAAGGCAAAAAGCAACTTACAGTTATTTTTGAAATTCAGAAATTTAGCTCGATCCCCCAAAAATAAATCTGGCATGGGGACTCTAGGTTCCACAACCGGCAACCTTGCAAGATAGATAGCAATACTCCGAACTTCAGTGGCAAGTAGTGTTGAGCATTCCGATACTGCAAATATCGGGTATCGGCCGATATTGGCTGTATCGGAATTCCGATTCCGAGTTCCGATATTTTCGTCATATCGGATACCGGAATCGGAATGTCACTGTCACTGTCAGTGTCCGTCGGTCGGGTCTGTCAGGAGTCAGCGGCACTAACCCGGCAGAAGATCTCCGGCGGTCACATCCCGGACTGCTTAATGGCCGCCATCCTCTTCTCCCTGGCGGTCACATGCAGTTTCTCGCGATAACTGCAGTGACTGCTGGGTAATCGCGGCCGTAAAGCAGTCCGATGACGTCACCACCGGGGAAGCTGTGCTGCGCCGGGATGTCAGGCCCTGCCTGTCATTCCGATGTAGCAGAGCTGGATCGTCGTGGGACAGTCGTTACTATGGACTGCGTCGGACAGGTGGTATACTGTTGGTTTGTTTTTTTTATTTTTTTACAGGAGATCGATGGCGTCGCAGGAATGAGAGAGTAATAAAAGAAATGAAAACTGTGTTGTCTCTTTTATTTCATTAAAAGACTTTTTTCTTGCTGTGTCTTTTTTTTAAAGATTTAAAAACTTTGGGATTAATAATGGATCAGTGTCTTATTGACGCCTCTCCATTATTAACCGGGCTTATTGTCACCGTGCAATCAACGGTGACATTAACCCCTTATTAACCCGCTTGCCACCGCTACAGGGCAAGTGGGAAGAGCCGGGTAAAGTGCCACAATTGGCACATCTTTTGATGCGCCAAATGTGGGGCTGCTGTAGCCTGGTATTATCAGGCTGTTGAGGGCCAAAATCCATGGGCCTTGACAGTCTTTTAATACCAGGCCGCAGCAGTCTGCATTTTACTTGGCTGGTTAACAAAAATAGGGGGACCCCTACGCCGTTTTTTTTTTCGAGGGGATCCCCTATTTTTGTTAACCAGCCAAGCTAAGCAGACTGCTGTGGCCTGGTATTATCAGGCTGGCAAGGTCCATGGATATTGGATCCTTACCAGCCTGAAAAACCAGGCCTCAGCGGTCTGCTTCATCTGGCTGGTTAACAAAAATAGGGGGGACCCCACGCCAATTTTTTTCGAGGGGATCCCCTATTTTTGTTAATCAGCCAAGATATGCAGACTGCTGTGGCCTGGTATTATCAGGCTGGCAAGGTCCATGGATCTTGGCTCCTTAACAGCCTGAAAATCCAGGCCTCAGCGGTCTGCTTCATCTGGCTGGTTAACAAAAATAGGGGGGACCCCACGCCAATTTTTTTCGAGGGGATCCCCTATTTTTGTTAATCAGCCAAGATATGCAGACTGCTGTGGCCTGGTATTATCAGGCTGGCAAGGTCCATGGATCTTGGCTCCTTAACAGCCTGAAAATCCAGGCCTCAGCGGTCTGCTTCATCTGGCTGGTTAACAAAAATAGGGGGGACCCCACGCCAATTTTTTTCGAGGGGATCCCCTATTTTTGTTAATCAGCCAAGATATGCAGACTGCTGTGGCCTGGTATTATCAGGTTGGCAAGGTCCATGGATCTTGGCTCCTTAACAGCCTGAAAATCCAGGCCTCAGCGGTCTGCTTCATCTGGCTGGTTAACAAAAATAGGGGGGACCCCACGCCATTTTTTTTTCGAAGGGAACCGTATTTTTGTTAAACAGTTCCCTCTGACGTCACTGATTGTGTCCCTGGCTGACCTGAAGTGAAAGTGGAAAGCAATCAATTAAGCTTTCCACTTAAGGGCCCGTCTCACATAGCGATATCGCTACCGAGATCGCTGCTGAGTCACTAGTTTTGTGACGCAGCAGCGAGCTCACCAGCGATATCGCTGTGTGTGACATTCAGCGACGATCAGCCCCCCTGCCGGGTATCGCTGATTGTCGCTGAAATGTCAGGACCTTCTTTTGATCGCTGGTTTCCCGCTGACAGGCACGCATCGCTGCGTGTGACAGGCGGGAGACCAGCGATCCGCTGGTAACCAAGGTACACAGCGGGTTTCCAGGCGCGGGGCTGTGCCTAGAAACCCGCTGTGTACCTTGGATACCAGCGCCCTGATGTGTAAACTATACATATATGTATATATATATGTCACAATGACATGTATATATATATATATATATATATATATATATATATGTATTCTATGTGTGTATATTTAGTGTTTACAAGGAAAGAATGGGGTTTTTTTTAGTTACGATATTTTGTTCCCATAGACTTACATTGGATTTCCGGTATCGGTATCGGGTATCGCCGATATTTTAATGGTATCGGCGATACCATTCCGATTCCGATACTTTTGGATATCGGAAAGTATCGCTCAACTCTAGTGGCAAGCTGATCCACACGGCCAGACAACTGTGCAAACTCCATTGAGAGAAAAAAAAATCCTCAGCACCCAGAGAAAAAGAGGGAAAGAAAAAAATATATATATCTCTGACAACTCTGACAACTTTTTTTTTTTTTTTACACTATCTTTCCCTTCTGTGAGTACCATATAATTTTCAGCTTGGCCGGTGATACTGTTATGATTTGGTAGCTGAGGAGAGCAGGCAAAAAGGGCAATACACCAGAGAGGTTGGAATCTACTGGATTGCAGTACCCTGACTAACCACCACAACTAAAGGCAGCCGTGGAGCGTACCTACGTTGGTCCTAGACGCCTCGTCACAGCCTGAGAGGCTAACTACACCTAAAGATAGAAAGAGGAAAACTATCTGCCCCGGAGCAGATCCCCAAACAAGTAGTAGTAGGAAGCCCCCAAACATGTAATGGCGGTTAGACAAGTGGAAATACAGACACAGACAGAAAATAGTATGAGCAAACGTTGGGGCCCAATCTTCCTAGAAAGAAAAGGATAGGAAGGACACTTACTGCAATCCAAAAAACCCTAAAAAAATACCAACTCACTAATTGCAAAAACACCTGAGATCACACGACCTCTACCACCTAAATTAGTTCTCTTGTGTAACAAAACTAAGCAGCAGCCACTGAAAAAACTGGAAAAGGCAAATGAACAAATAACAATGGCTCAGATAAACTGAGAGGAGCACAAGCCCCTGGAGGGGACCTGGCTGACCTCCACAGAAAGGCAGGACAAAATGCAAAAAGCAAGCACAAAAATAAAAGCAGAAAATATCTTATCTGTTAGCAGAAGATGCAGGCAAGACACAGCAAGCTTCCAAGTGAACCAGGAACCAAAGTTGAGACAAGAACAATTAATCACCGGCAACCCTGATAGGAGGAAACCTCCCTTATATAAGACCAGTCTGTAACACCTGATTGCCAATCTTCACAATCTTCATTGAATAGTTCAGTACTGTTTGTAACCACCAGAGAGAGCTTCTGCTCAGAATTCATTTCTAACACATTCACAACAGCTCCATATATAATAGGCCCCATGGATGATGCTCCAGTGTCATATGGGCCCCATATGATGCTCCAGCATATAATGACCCCCGTACATGATGCTCCAGTATATGATGGGCCCCTTGGATGTTGCTCCAGTGCATGATGGGCCCCAGATTTTGCTCCAGTGTATGATGGGCCTATGTAATGCTCCATATATAATGGGCCACATATGATGCTCCAGTGTATAATAGGCCCCGTTTTTGATGCTTCAGTATATGATGGGCCCCATGGATGATGCTTCAGTGTATGATGGGCCTATATAATGCTCCATACTGAATATAATGGGCCCCATATGATGCTCCAGTATATGATGGGCCCCAAGGATAATGCTCCTGCGTATGATGTGCCTATATAATGCTCCATATATAATGGGCTGCATATGATGCTCCAGTGTATAATGGGCCCCGTATATGATGCTCTAGTATATGATGGGCCCCATGGATGATGCTCCAGTATATGATGGGCCCCATGGATGATGCTCCAGTGTATGATGGGCCTATATAATGCTCCATATATAATGGATGCCATATGATGCTCCAGTATATGATGGGCCCCATGGATGATGCTCCAGTGTATATTGGGCCTACATAATGCTCCATATATAATGGGCCCCATATGATGCTCCAGTGTATAATGGGCCCCGTATATGATGCTCCAGTAAATGATGGGCCCCATGAATGATGCTCCAGTGCATGATGGGCCCCATATGATGCTCCAGTGTATAATGTTCCCTGTATATGATGTGCCAGTATATGATGGGCCCCATGGATGATGCTCCAGTGTATGATGGGCCTATATAATGCTCCATATATAATGGGACCCATATGATGATCCAGTATATGATGTGCCCCATGGATGAAGCTCCAGTGTATGATGGGCCTATATAATGCTCCATATATAATGGTCCCCAAATGATGCTCCATTTTATAATAGGCCCCATGGATGATGCTCCAGTGTATGATGGGCCTACATAATGCTCCATATATAATGGGCCCCATATGATGCTCCAGAGTATAATGGGCCCCGTATATGATGCTCCAGTATATTATGGGCCCCATGGATGATGCTCCAGTGTATGATGGGCCCCATATGATGCTCCAGTGTATAATGGGCCCCGTATATGATGCTCCATTATATGATGGGCCCCATGGATGATGCTCCAGTGTATGATGGGCCTATATAATGCTCCATATATAATGGGCTCCATATGATGCTCCAGTATATGATGGGCCCCATGGATGATGCTCCAGTGTATGATGGGCCTAAATAATGCTCCATATATAATGGGCCCCATATGATGCTCCAGTGTATAATGGGTCCCGTATATGATGCTCCAGTATATGATGGGCACCATGGATGATGCTCCAGTGTATGATGGGCCTATATAATGCTCCATATATAATGGGCACCATATTATGCTCCAGTATATGATGGACCCCATGGATGATGCTCCAGTGTATGATGGGATAATGTAATGCTCCAGTGTATAATGGGCTCTATCTATGATGCTAACGTGTATGATGGACACCATATATAATTCTCCAGTGTATAATGCTCCCCATATATTGCTCCAAATTTTAAAAAAATTAAATACCTCTCCTGGCTGATCACTGCTTTACTCTGGACTCCTCAGCGTCGCCAACTTCCAGCTCTCTGCACTGTGACTGTTCAGGCAGAGGGTGCACAGACGTGACATCATTGCGCTCTGTGACCTGAAATTCACTGTCAGGAAATGCAAAAGCGTCATAGTGGTGGAGCAGGGAGAGGTAAGTATTGCAAATGCTGGGGCCCTGAGCATGCAGAGGGGGCCCACTCATGGGCACCAGCATTGGCACAGGGCCCCTCATAGTATGCCGGTGTCTTTGACGGCAACTGGGCCCCCCACCTGCTCTGGGCCCCGGCACTTGTCTAGGTGCACCAGGTGCTGACGCTGGCCCTGGGGGGGGGTACAGCACAGGTAGGGAGGTGGAAAAACTGGCATATGTTGAGGTGTAGGCTGGACGTTCAGCAGCTGCAAATGGAGGAATTGGAGAAGTCGGAGGAAGAGGAGGACAAAGCGAATAATTTTGCTGGCAACCTATGTGTCATCAGGGGAAGGTGGTACAAAATCCTTTGAAACCCAGGCATGGTTCATTTTAATGAAGGTGAGATCACCAACATTTTGGGTCGACAGCCGGGCCCTTCTTTCTGTCAGTATTGATCCAGCAGCACTGAAGACTCTTTGTGATAGCACACTACCAGCAGGGCAAGCGAGCTCATGTATGGCATATTGTGCCAATTCAGGCCAGTGTGTCCAGTTTACAGGCCCAGTATTCAAAGGGGAATGACCTGTGAGGGAGAATATCGATAGGGGAGGAGAGGTAATTTTGAACCATAATTGATAACTGTTGTTCCCTGTCTGTTGCAATCGATTCAGTATTAACACTCATGTGAGCTGTACTCAAGAAATCAGTCCACAACATGGTCATGAAACACCTGTCTCCAATGCCACTTCGGTTGTGTGCACCACGAACACCTCTTCCATTTGGCTCAGTACGGCTCGTGGTAGAACCTGCCCCGCTGCTGTGTGCTGGGAATGCCTCTAGCAAACTGTTTACCAGAGTTGCTTGTTTGTTCGCCAATATTAGCTCTAGGTTCTCCTGTGGCATGATCTTCTATAATTTGCCTTTATAGCGTGGTTTGAGGATGCTGGCCAACCAGTAGTCATCATGCTTCATAATTTTGGTAATGCGGGGGTCCCTTTTTTGGATCCACAAGACATAATGACACATGTGAGCCAATGTTCCAGGTGTCAATGATGCACTGCCAGTGGTCGGTGGGGGAGCACTTTCTGCCAAATACACATTCCTCCAGTCACTAGTGTTGAGCGATATGCTCGATATCTAAAAATATCGGATCGGAATGGTATCGCCGATATCACTAAATATCGCCGATATCCGATTCCGATACCGGAAGTCCCATGTAAGTCTATGGGAACAAAATATCGCAACTAAAAAAAAACTTTATTTCCTTGTAAACACTAAATATACACACATAGAATACATATATATATATATATATATATACATGTCATTGTGACATATATATATTATACATATATGTATAGTTTATACACTTCTACATAGTAAAATATCCTCTGATTCAATTGCCGGGTAAAGCCGGCTTCTGTGAAAAGACAGAAGCACCCGACATGAAATGACACTTGGTGTACATAGGGTTAACCATGTCTTTTCATGTCCTTTGCTATCTGATTTGCACAAACAATTACATCAGTCTATGTGTGCAAAATTTCACACCTGTAGGGGTTAATTAAAGGTGTAAATTCGTTGTAAAAAAACGGACTTTTTTGCTACGAATTTACACCTTTAATTAACCCCTACAGGTGTGAAATTTTGCACACATAGACTGATGTAATTGTTTGTGCAAATCAGATAGCAAAGGACATGAAAAGACATGGTTAACCCTATGTACACCAAGTGTCATTTCATGTCGGGTTCTGCATTTTCACAAAAGCCTGCAATTGAATTAGCGGCTATTATACTATGTAGAAGTGTATGAACTATAAATATAAATATATATATATGTGTCACAAATTCAATGACATGTATATATATATATATATATATATATATATATATTATATATGAGGTGTAAAATTGTTTAAAAAAAATGCGTGGGCTCCCGCCCTATTTTCGCAACCAGACAGACAAAGCCAGCGAATGGGGGCAGATAATAATAGCCCAGAGAGGGACCATTATTTTTGGCCCCCCCTGGCTACTAACATCTGCCCCCAGACACCCCAGAAAAGACAAATCTATAATTAGATTCGCCCTTTCTGGCACTTTGCCCGTCTATTCCCATTGCCCTGTAGCGGTGGCGAATGGGTTAATATGGGGTTAAAGCCACATTGCAATTGAAAGGTGACCTTAAGCCAGGTTAATAATTGAGAGCTGTCAATTAGACAACTATCAATTATTAATCCTATTGCATGAAATAAAAATAAAACACACACACTTTAATTAAAAATCATTTTAATGAAATAAAGACACATGTTTTTGACCATCTTTTATTTGACTGCAAAAACCATTTCCTGTAATAAAAATAAAATAAAAAAGCAAAATTATTCTTACCTATCCCATGCACAGTCAGGTCCCACGGTGTAATCCTTCAGAAAGGGTTAATGTTTACTGCAGGGACCGCAGCTAATGCTGTAGCCTCACAGTAAACCCCCAAATGAATAAGTTCCTCTCCTGGCTGACAGGAGAGGAAGTGGAAAGCTTAATTGATTGCTTTCCACTTTCACTTCAGGTCAGCCAGGGACACAATCAGTGACGTCAGAGGGAACTGATTAACAAAAATAGGGGTTCCCTTCGAAAAAAAAAATGGCGTGGGGTCCCCCTATTTTTGTTAACCAGCCAGATGAAGCAGACCGCTGAGGCCTGGTTTTTCAGGCTGGTAAGGAGCCAAGATCCATGGACCTTGCCAGCCTGATAATACCAGGCCACAGCAGTCTGCATATCTTGGCTGGTTAACAAAAATAGGGGATCCCCTCGAAAAAAATTGACGTGGGGTCCCCCCTATTTTTGTTAACCAGCCAGATGAAGCAGACTGCTGAGGCCTGGTTTTTCAGGCTGGTAAGGATCCAATATCCATGGACCTTGCAAGACTGATAATACCAGGCCACAGCAGTCTGCTTAGCTTGGCTGGTTAACAAAAATAGGGGATCCCCTCGAAAAAAAAACGGCGTAGGGGTCCCCCTATTTTTGTTAACCAGCCAAGTAAAATGCAGACTGCTGCGGCCTGGTATTAAAAGACTGTCAAGGCCCATGGATTTTGGCCCTCAACAGCCTGATAATACCAGGCTACAGCAGCCCCACATTTGGCGCATTATTATTATTATTATTATTAATATTTATTTCTATAGCACCATTGATTCCATGGTGCTGTACATGAGAAGGGGTTACATACAAATTACAGGTATCACTTACAGTAAACAAACTAACAATGACAGACTGATACAGAGGGGAGAGGACCCTGCCCTTTCGGGCTTACATTCTACAGGATTGTGAGGCAGGAGACAGTAGGTCGGGGGGTTGCAGCAGTTCCGGTGTTGGTTGAGGCAATAACTCCGGTAGTGGTGAGGAGGCAGCAGGGTCATTGCAGGCTGTAGGCTTTCCTGAAGAGATGGGTTTTCAGGTTCCGTCTGAAGGATCTGAATGAGTTTGATAGTCGGATGTGTTGGGGCAAAGAATTCCAGAGGATGGGGGATATTCGGGAGAAGTCTTGGAGGCGGTTGGGTGAGGAGCGAATAAGTGTGGAGGAGAGAAGGATGTCTTGGGAGGATCGGAGATTACGTGAGGGAAGATATCGGGAGATTAGTTCAGAGATATATGGAGGAGACAGATTATAGATGGCCTTGTAGGTCAGTATTAGTAATTTGAACTGGATACGCTGAGGGAATGGGAGCCAGTGAAGAGATTTGCAGAGGGGAGAAGCGGAGGAGTAGCGAGGAGAGAGGTGAATTAGTCGTGCAGCAGAGTTAAGGATGGACTGGAGAGGTGCGAGGGTGTTAGCAGGGAGGCCAGAGAAAAGGGTGTTGCAGTAGTCGAGGCGGGAGATGATGAGGGCGTGCACAATCATTTTAGTAGATTGAGGGTTGAGGAAAGGACGGATTCTTGAAATATTTTTGAGCTGAAGGCGACAGGAGGTAGAAAGAGCTTGGATGTGCGGTTTGAAGGACAGGGCAGAGTCAAGGGTTACTCCGAGGCAGCGGACTTCTGGTACGGGGGAAATCGTGATGTCGTTAATTGTGGTAGATAGGTCAGGTAAGGAAGATCTGTGGGATGGGGGAAAGATTATGAGTTCAGATTTGTCCACATTGAGTTTGAGGAAGCTGGAGGAGAAGAAGGAGGATATGGCTGATAGACACTCCGGGATTCTGGATAGCAGAGAAGTGATGTCTGGGCCAGAGAGGTAGATCTGAGTGTCATCAGCGTAAAGGTGGTACTGGAATCCGTGGGACTTTATGAGTTGCCCCAGGCCAAGTGTATAGATTGAGAAGAGTAGGGGTCCTAGAACAGAGCCTTGGGGAACTCCAACAGAGAGAGGGTGGGACGAGGAGGTAGTGTGGGAGTGGGAGACGCTGAATGTGCGGTTGGAAAGGTATGAGGAGATCCAAGATAGGGCGAGGTCTTTGACGCCAAAGGAGGAAAGAATCTGTAGTAGAAGGCAGTGGTCAACTGTGTCAAAAGCAGAGGACAGGTCAAGAAGCAGGAGTATAGAGTATTGTCCGTTTGCTTTGGCTGTAAGTAGGTCATTAGTAATTTTGGTCAGGGCTGTCTCAGTGGAGTGATGGTGGCGGAAACCAGATTGTAGAGTGTCAAAGAGCAAGTTAGAAGAGAAGTGGTAGGAAAGCTCAGCGTGGACATGCAGCTCCAGGAGTTTGGAAGCGAATGGGAGCAGCGATATTGGGCGATAGCAGGACATAGCGGTTGGGTCGAGGGTTGGCTTTTTAAGGATAGGCGTGATTGTGGCATGCTTGAAAGCAGAAGGGAAGGTACCGGAAGTTAGTGATAGGTTGAAGAGGTGGGTTAGGGATGGAATAATAGTGGTGGTGAGGTTGGGGAGGAGGTGGGTTGGGATGGGGTCAAGTGCACAGGTTGTGAGGTGCGATTTGGAGAGAAGACAATTAAGCTCCCCTTCAGTTATATTGGAGAGGGAGGTTATGGGGTTAGGGCATTGGTCTGGTATACAAAGTGGTTGAGGTGGTTGAACAATGAAGACTTGCCTTGTTTGGTCGATCTTATTTTTGAAGTGTGTGGCAAAGTCCTCAGCAGAGATGAGGGAGGTAGGAGGGGGCAGTGGTGGGCGGAGGAGGGAGTTAAAAGTTTTGAATAACTGTTTGGGGATGTAGGATAGGGAAGATACGAGGGTTGTGAAGTAGGCCTGTTTAGCAGAGGTGAGGGCAGATTTGAAAGAGAGTGTTGCTTGTTTGAATGCAGTGAAGTCGTCTTGCGAATTTGTTTTTTTCCAGCGCCGCTCTGTAATCTGGACACTTGCCGGAGCTTTTTAGTGGTGTTATTGTGCCAGGGTTGTCTGTTGGTACGTCGCACTCTGCCATGAACGAGAGGGGCGACCGTGTCAATAGCCAATGTGAGAGTGGCATTGTAGAAAGCAGTGGCACTGTCTGTATCGTGGAGTGAGGATATTGATGCCAGTGAAAGAATAGAGTCAGAGAGTGTGTGGATGTCTAGTTGTGCAAGGTGTCTGCGGGGGTGCACGTGTTGCTGGACATGGGTGACAGGAGAGGAGGACAGGGATGAGAAAGTGAGTAGATGGTGGTCGGATAGAGGGAGAGGGGAGGTGGTGAAGTTAGATAGAGAGCAGAGGCGGGTGAAGACCAAGTCTAATGTATGACCATCCGTGTGGGTGGCTGAGGAGGACCACTGAGTAAGTCCAAAGGATGAAGTAAGGGACAGAAGTTTGGAGGCTGCTGACTGAAGGGTATCAGTGGGGATGTTGAAGTCACCCATGATGATGGTGGGGATGTCAGTGGAGAGAAAGTGAAGAAGCCAGGTAGTGAATTGGTCGATGAAGGCAGTGGTCGGGCCTGGAGGTCGGTATATGACGGCCACTTGGAGGTTGGAGGGAGAGTAGATGCGGACAGAGTGGACTTCAAAGGAAGGGAGGATTAGGGAGGGAAGAGGTGGGATTGTGTTAAAGTTGCAGTTAGAGGAAAGGAGAACACCCACTCCTCCACCATGTCTGTTTCCAGGGCGAGGAGTGTGGGTGAATTGGAGGCCACCGTAACACAGCGCAGCAGGGGAGGCGGTGTCAGAGGGTGTCAGCCATGTTTCTGTGAGGGCGAGGAAAGCAAGATTGAAAGAGAGAAAGAGGTCATGAATCACATGAAGCTTATTGCAGATGGAGCGGGCATTCCAGAGTGCTCCAGAGAGAGGGAGCAGGGGGGTGGGTGTCAATGGCACAGGTTTTACGTTGGAAAGATTGCGGTAGTTCCTATTAGATAGGGAGCGGTAGGAAGGAGTACTAATGGTGGGTATGAACTGTGGAGGTCCAGGATTGGGAGATATGTCACCAGCAGTGAGGAGGAGCAGAGAAAGGGAGAGCAGGTGGGAGAAGGAGAGAGGGAAGCTTGTTTTGTGTTTTATTAGGACAGATTTGAGGTTGAGGAGCAGGTCAGCAGAGGAGGATAGGTGGGGAGGAAGGAGGTAAGGGGAGATGATTATTTGATTAGAGGGTGCTGGGGTTTGGGGATAGCGAAGGAGAGAGAGGATTAAAGGAGCAAACACTGTGAAGGCATATGTAAACATGGTGAAAGAGTAAGATGGGTAATTAGAAAAGCCAGGTACAAGTAATTAGAAGTGCTTACTCAGCAGACATACCCAAAAGAGACATAGTGTGGGGTCCTGACTCCTGCCGTGACTAACTGCCGTTGAAATAACTGCAGCTTCTCTGTACTTTTGCTGCAGTGGTACTTCTGCTGCAGTTGCGTGCCTGACCCCACACGCGTGCCCCCTTAGACTGCTACTGAATATATAGGACTGAGTAGAGGATCAGGTGGGAGGAGTTATGGTAGCTGCATCAAAAGATGTGCCAATTGTGGCACTTTACCCGGCTCTTCCCACTGCCCTGTAGCGGTGGCAAGTGGGGTAATAAGGGGTTAATGTCACCGTTGATTGCACGGTGACAATAAGCCCGGTTAATAATGGAGAGGCGTCAATAAGACACCGATCCATTATTAATCCCAAAGTTATTAAATGCATAAAAAAAGACAAAGCAAGAAAAAAGTATTTTAATGAAATAAAAGAGACAACACAGTTTTCATTTCTTTTATTGTACTCTCATTCCTGCGACGCCATCGATCTCCTGTAAAAAAAGAAAAAAAACAAACCAACAGTATACCACCTGTCCGACGCAGTCCATAGTAACGACTGTCCCACGACGATCCAGCTCTGCTACATCGCAATGACAGGCAGAGCCTGTCATCGCGACGCAGCACAGCTGATTACCTGCTTCCCCGGCGGTGACGTCATTGGACTGACTGCTTTACGGCCGGGATTACCCAGCAGTCACTGCAGTTATCGCGAGAAACTGCATGTGACCACCAGGGAAAGATGATGGCGGCCATGAAGCAGTCCAGCCCGTGACCGCCGGAGATCTTCTGCCAGGTAAGTGCCGCTGACTCCTGACAGACCCGACCGACGGACACTGACAGTCCCGACCGACGGACACTGACAGTGACAGTGACATTCCGATTCCGGTATCCGATATGACGAAAATATCGGTACTCAGAATCGAAAGCCCGATACAGCTAATATCGTCCGATACCCGATATTTGCAGTATCGTATCGCTCAACACTACCAGTCACGCACAAACCCTGTACCTGACCTTGGCAAGCCAACATTTTCTCTTGCCCCCTAAGAAGCATCCTCCTTCCCAAAATAATCATCCCCCTCATCCTCCTCTTCTTGCTCTTCTTCCTCCACCTCGTCCAGGACAGTTCCCTGAGCAGACAATGGCTAACTGACATCAAGGCTTCCCTCCTCCTCCTCTTCCTCTCAGCTGCAAACGCCTGATCCTTAATGTGCGTCAAAGTTTGCATAAGCAGACGCATAAGTGGGATGCTCATGCTTATGATGGAGTCATCTGCGCTTACCAGCCATGTGCATTCCTCAAAACACTGAAGGACTTTACAGAGGTCTTTCAGCTTTGAGCACTGCACACCCGACAAATCGATGTCTGCCCTCAAACTGCCTGCCTGTGTATCCTCCCACAAATGCATTACAGTCTGCCTCTGTTCGCATAGCCTCTCAACCATGTGCATGGTAGAGTTCCACCTTGTTGCAACGTCTATGATTATGCGTTGCTTGGGGAGGTGGAGCGATTGCTGCAGCTTCTGCACACGAATGGAGTTTACAGGCGAGCGACGGATGTTCGAGCTCAGTCTTCGCACCTTATGGAGCAGGGCTGGTAACTTCGGATAATTATTTATGAAGAACTGCACCACCAGGTTCAAGGTGTGAGCCAGGCAAGGTATGTGTCTGAGTTTTGCCAGGGTTATTGCCGCCACAAAATTACGTCCGTTATCACTGACTACCTTGCCTGGCTCAAGATGTAGACTGCCCAGCCATGACTCAGTTTCTTGCTGCAAGTAGTCGGTCAGTACCTCCGCGGTGTGTCTGTTGTCGCCCAAAGACATCATCCCTAAAACAGCCTGATGATGCTTACCACTAGCTGTTCGATAGTGGGACACCTCGTGTGCAACACTGGCAGCTGCGGATGGAGTGCTCGAGCGACTGCGCTCTATCGACGAGCTTTCATTTCAGGAGGAGGATGAGGAGGAGGAGGGTCAAATGCCTACAGCCAACTGTTGCTAGGCAACACTGTCCCACCGCCGCTGTCCCCTGTGGACCCTGCATCCACCACATTAACCCAGTGCGCAGTGATGGACACGTAACAGCCCAGGCCATGACTACTGGCCCATGCACCTGTTGTGAGGTGCACCTTTCCACTCACTGATTGTTTGAGTGCATGGACAGAGCGGTCTTCCACATGCAGGTGTAGGCCAGGGATGGCTTTTCTAGAAAAGACTATCCAGCAAAGTCACTAAAGGAGACTCAAGGTCTCCAAAAATTCAATATAAACAGCAAAAAAAAGGCAGCAACACTCACCTGCCCAGATCTCAGAACAAATGCACTACAGGATGCAGCCAGCCCATTAAAGCAAGATGTTAGCAGCACGAAACCCGACTTTGGTGAAAGTCGGCGACTTATGAATCTGACCGACCTGTTTCACTCAACTCTAGTCATGGGTGTATGCCATCCAGACCCGGAGATTTATCTATTTTAATCTTATCTAGCCTGTTTCTCACCTATTCTTTGGTTAGATTGGTGACCCTTAATATAGGGTTTTCTTTGTCTCTCGGCATTTCACCTAGCATTTCATTTTCCACTTTGAATACCGTGGAGAAGATGTTTAATATATTGGCTTTTTCCTTGTCATCTACAACCATTCTTTCCTCACAATTTTTTAAGGGGCCTACACTTGCAATTGTGATTCTTTTACTATTGATATAGTTGAAGAACAGTTTGGGATTAGTTTTACTCTCCTTAGCAATGTGCTTTTCTGTTTCCTTTTTGGCAGCTTAAATTAGTTTAAATTAGTTTTTCAGATAAAGTATTTTTCTCCCTATAGTTTTTAGAACTTCAACAGTGCATCCTGCTTTAGTAGTTTAAATGCTTTCTTTTTACTGTTAATTGTTCCACTTACTTCTTTGGTTAGCCAGATCGGGTTTTTCCTATTTCTTGTCCTTTTATTCTTACAAGGTATATACTGCTTACAGTGCCTATTAAGGATGTTCTTAAACTTT
The DNA here is from genome assembly GCA_033576555.1 of Oophaga sylvatica. NCBI lineage: Eukaryota > Metazoa > Chordata > Amphibia > Anura > Dendrobatidae > Oophaga > Oophaga sylvatica. Next base: position 236,697,152 of record JARQOD010000001.1, on the reverse strand, counting down.
TATCATTTATTATCTGTATTCTTATTTCTGAGGACATTGTCCCAGTCAACCAGATTAAGGGCATCTCAAAGCTGGTCAAACTTTGCCTTCCTAAAGTTCAAGGTTTCTGTGACTCGCTGACAAGTCCCCATAGCAAAAGACAAGTGAAACTGTATAATATTGTGGTCGCTATTTCCTAGATGCCCGACGACCTGCAGATTTGTTATTCTGTCAGGTCTATTAGATAGTATTAGGTCTAAATTGCTGCTCCTCTGGTAGAATTCTGCACCAGTTGTGAAAGATAATTTTTCTTGGTTATTCACAGAAACCTATTGTGTTTATGGGTTTCTCAGGTCTCTGTTTGCGAATTAATATCCAGGTTGCTAAAGTACCCCACAACAAGAACCTCATTATGGGTTGCAGCTTCATCTATCTGCCTTGGTAGTAGACTTACCATGATTTCTGTTATATTTGGGTGTTTGTAACAGAAGAAAATGAAGGAAAAAGGGATCCAGCTTCAATAAAATCTTCATCTTTATTGATTCATAAAAACATGAATAATGGCATGCTCCTGGACAAGCTCAGGACAAGGCTACGCGTTTCGATCACAAGGATCTTTATCACAGCTGACATATTCAGACAAAGGCACATATTTAAGACAAAGGAAGACCAATCACGATCAGAAAAAATGTCATGTGATTTTTGACAAGTCCTTTAACAATTTGCACATAACGAATAAAGAAAAAAAAAAAAAAAACAATATTTGCACAAATAAAATCAATGCAAAGAAATAAATTAATAATGGAACATCAATTTGTTTCTTTTGTTGAGACCAAATGGATGTCTGGTATGTAGATTAAAGATCCAGAAAGCTTCACGTGTGAGGAGTCGCTGACGTGCATCTCCACCTCGGGCAGACAGGTTAACACTTTCAATACCTGTGACTTGGAAGGAAGAAACATTGCGAGCATGCTGAAAAATAAAATGTTTAGCAGCAGCAGAAATATTGCGATTCGAAGAAACATTCTTTATATCCTGCAAATGTTCAGCGATCCTGATTTTTAGTTTCCTAGTAGTGCAGCCTATATAAGATAAATTGCAAGTAGTGCACATAATTTTATATACCACATAGCATGAATTACAATTGATATATTTGTTAATGGTATAAATCGCAGTGCTGTCATTATTTTCAAAGGTTTTCGTTACACAAACATATTTGCAAAGTGCACATCTATTGTGGCCACATTTATAAAAACCTTTATGTTCTAACCACGATGTTTTATGAGAAGAGAAATTATTACTGAACATGCTTGGAGAAACTTTGTTACCAATAGATGGCGCTTTCCTTGAAACAACATTAATACCTGATGAAAGAATGTCAGCAAGAGAGGGATCTTCATATAAAATAGGCAGCGATCTCAAAATGATTTTTTTGATGTCCCCAAATTGAGGACTATATTGAGCACAAAAATATGGTTTCACTGCAAGATCATTTTTTTGTTGTCGCCCTCCACTAATGAGATCCTCTCTGTTTTTATTACTTACAATTGTTCGTGCTCTTTTTAATGACCATTTAGGATAATTTCTGTTTTTTAATTTTGTATCCACACAATTAAATTCCGTTTCCAAAGCTGTAGGATCGCTGCAGTTTCTCAAAATTCTGGTATATTCACCCAAAGGAATCGATTTAATAGTATGTTTGGGGTGACTGCTTGCTGCATGCAAGATAGAATTACCAGCACAAGGTTTGCTGAACGTTTTAGTAATAATAACAGAGTCATGTACCCCATATAAATCAAGATCCAAAAAAGAAATTTTGTTATGGTGAAATTTATGAGTAAAATGTATGTTGAATGAATTAGAATTGATATAATCAATAAATCCGGATATGGCAGGTACATCACCACTCCAAATGATGAGTAAATCATCAATATATCTACCATACCAAGCAATCGAGTTAATAAATGGATTAGTAGCTGAAAAAATAAAAAAATATTCCCAATATGACATAACAAGATTAGCTAGGGATGGCGCAAATTTCGCACCCATCGCCACGCCAGATTTTTGTAAAAAAAATTTATTGTCAAATGAGAAAAAATTGTGGGTTAATAAAAATTGAATAACTTGTAAAATATAATTAATGAGACCCTGGGAATAATTACTGAATTTCGTTAAGACAAACTGCAGCGCTGTCATGGCAACATTGTAAGGTATACAGGTATATAAAGAAGTCACATCACAACATAACCAAGTATTTTCTTTAGACCAGATTTTCTTGGAAAACATTCTCAGCACTTCTTTAGAATCTTTAATATAACCAGGAGTGACTTGTACTAGTGGTTGAAGTAGTGAGTCAACCCATTCACCCAGATGTTCATTTAAAGATCCAATCCCTGAGACAATGGGTCTCATGGGGGGGATTTTCATATCCTTGTGAATTTTTGGGAGACCATGCATGATAGGGATAATAGGATGAGACACTGTGAGATAATCAGTTTGTTTTTTGGTTAGAATGCCAAGGCTGAAACCCTCATTGATAATTTGGATAATCTCACTTTTAAATTTATCAGTGGGATTTGTATGGAGTTTTTCATATACATCACTGTCAGACAAGAGAGACATAATTTGAGAATGATAATCCTCTTTATTCAGGATAACTACCATGCCACCCTTGTCCGACATTTTAATTATTATATCTGACATACTTTTGATCTCATCTAATGCAGTTTTCTGGGCTTTTGTTAAATTGGAATGATTTCTGCTGCTGCCCATTTTAACCTATCATGAAGGATTTTTAAATCCCTCTCTATCACCTCCTGGTATTTAGTCATGCAATCAGGCCTGGATTGAATGGGATAAAAAGAGGGATTTTTTGTTTTAAACACAGGTGCATGAATGGTATCAGATTCATTATCATAGGAATGAGTAGACAAACTAAACAAAGTGTTGAGAGATACCTGTTCTCTGAAAGACAAGTCAGTAAATTCATTATTATATGTCAGCGACTCCTGCAAAGGGGTCTCATCAGAATGATTTAAAAAATGCTTTTTGATGGTAAGGTCTCGCATAAACTTATTGACGTCCAAAATAGTAGAAAAAAGATTGAAATTCTGATAGGGCACAAAATTCAGACCTAAGGACAAAACATCTAATTGCGTTTTGGTAAAGTCTCGTGCAGATAAATTCAAGACATTATCATGGTTTATTATTTGCGATAATTCTTCCTGCGGCGTGTAATCATGACATGATCTTTGTCGGTGTTTTCTGCCACCCCGCCTTTTACGTTTTTTGAATGACGAAAAAACTTTGTGGTGTGAACACTGTCATTAGAGGAAACACTCAGATTATTGTCAGATGAATCCAACTCAGAGGATGTAAAACAGACATGTGGTTTAGATACCGGTTCATTGAGAGCATGGTTGCGTTTTAAAATAGATTTAGGAGTTCTATGACCCCGCTCCCAATGGCCCCAGTCATAGACTTTCTTGGTTGAATAGTCTCTTAGATCACGAGAAAATTTTCGTTTTTTCCGGTCCATGATATCCTTTTCTAGGCTAGAGACATTATCTTGCATTTTAGCCACAAGTGAGTCATACTGAGTCAACGATTTAAATTCAGTGAGCGCAGTATCTGCATCATTCATTTGTTTCTGAATATCCTCCAATTTATTACTCTCATATTTGACTATGAGTTGCATTAGTTTGGAAGAACAATTACTGAGTATCTGATTCCACTCTTCAATGAAAATGTCAGAAAAAATTGTAGTGGGGATTTTTTTAAATATTGTTTTTTTTTTTTTTTTCTTTATTTGTTATGTGCAAATTGTTAAAGGACTTGTCAAAAATCACATGACATTTTTTCTGATCGTGATTGGTCTTCCTTTGTCTTAAATATGTGCCTTTGTCTGAATATGTCAGCTGTGATAAAGATCCTTGTGATCGAAACGCGTAGCCTTGTCCTGAGCTTGTCCAGGAGCATGCCATTATTCATGTTTTTATGAATCAATAAAGATGAAGATTTTATTGAAGCTGGATCCCTTTTTCCTTCATTTTCTTATGTATCTTCACGTTTGATCAAGCGGAGGATCCGTGCTTCTACAAACCGGTGAGCTGGTTAGCGTTCTTATGTTTGTAACAGACCCCAATGAGAATTTTGTTACTATTTTTCCCTCCATGTATTTCGACCCATATGGACTCGACATCCTCATTCCTTCGCTAATATCCTCCCTTAAAGTGGACTTAAGACAAGACTTTACATAAAGACAAACCCCTCCTCCTCTCCGATTTTTACGATCCTTTCTAAACATAGTGTAAACCTGTAAGTTAACTGCACAGTCATAGCTTTCATCTAACCATGTCTTGGTTATTCCCACTATGTTATAGTTACCTGTAGATATTTCTTCTTCCAGTTCTTCCAACTTGTTTGTCAGGCTTCTGGTGTTTGCGAGCATGCAGTTTATAGGATTTTATATTGTTCCAATCTCCTCTCTGTGGATTGTTTTAGAAATTTTCTTACCTCCCTTCCGAGTATGTTGTCATGGTTCTTCTTTGTCGCTCCTCATATCCTTCATTAGCATATTTTCTGGCTTCATGTTTGTGTCTAATGCTTTCTTCCTGTCCCCTCTTCTTCTAGTTTATCGCCCTCCTGATGAGTGTAGCGAGTCTTCTGGCGAATATGTGTTTCCCAGGTTTGTTAAGGTGTTGTCATGATCCATTCCAGGGTTTACTCCTGTCTGCACTTGTTCCAGGCAGACCATGTCAAGGGTTAACTTTGCTCTGCCTCATTCTGGGTTCAGGTTTGATATTTAGCTCCTATGCATCCTACTGGTGGTGTGAGCTATACTGCTGCCTTCGGCGTGTGAACCTGACTCTGGTAACCCTTGATTTGTCCTGCTGTTATCCTGACTTGGCCCGTGTCTGTTGTTTTTCTCTTTCTGCCCTTTTCCCTGCATTTCCCTGTTTGTCGGTTTGATTCTCTGGTTTCTGACTTGGCCTGTATTCGGACTCGCTTCTGCTCTCTGTCTTTGTCTTATCCGCTTCTGACCATTGCTGATGTCCTGGTTTCTCCTGACCACGTTTATTGCTTATTCCTTTTGTACTTCTGACTCTGAATGTTTTTCACTCGGCTTGTCTGACCACGCTCCAGCCACTTTGGTGGCGCCTGTGCTTCTGATCTGGGAAGCTACTCTGTGTATGCAGTCTCATGTCCCTCCCTAGCTCCCTCTGGGAGAGGTTGCGCTACACTGAAGTAGCCTGACAGGTGTAGTCCGTCTCTGGCGAGGAGTCCGTCGTACAGGTAATTCACACTGTGGTCCAGGAATCTGAATCCTTGTTGTCTGCACCATCATCTTAGCCAGTTGTTCGCATCAAGGATCCTGGTCCATCTTCTGGTGCCATGCCTGTCTACTGGAAGGATAGAAGAAAAAACTACCTGTGCATCCAGTTCATTTACTTTCTTCCTCAACTTTTCAAAGTCCTTGCAGATTGTCTGTAGGTCCTTCTTTGCCGTGTCATTGGTGCAACACAATAAGAAGAAATGGGTGGACATCCATGGAACTGATGAGCTTTTGTATCCTATCAGTCACATCCTTGATCTTCGCACCTGGGAGGCAGCATACTTCTCTTGCGGTTATGTCTGGTCTGCAGATGGCTGCTTCTGTGCCTCTCAGTAGTGAGTCTCCCACCACTGCCCCTCTTCTTCTCTTCTTGGCTATACTTTTTCTTGTCAATTCTGGGTGTTGCTGTGTGCCCTTTTCTTCTTTGCTTGCTGGTAGTGCCTCAACCTTAGGCGTGCCATCTTCGTACTCCACAAGGCCTTGGTATCGGTTTCTCATTTGTATGGTTGGTGATTTCTGCATGGACTTCTTGCTTCTTTTGGTCACATGTTTCCACTTGTCTGCTTTTGGAGGTTCTCTGACACTTTCTTCACCTTCTGTGACCATTAGCGATGCTTCTGTTCTGTCTAGGAAATCTTCATTTTCTTTGATGAGTTTCAAAGTTGCAATTCTTTCTTCCAGACTCCCCACCTTTTCTTCTAAAAGTGCCAGTAGTCTACACTTCTGACAGGTGAAGTTGGATTCTTCTTCTGGTTGATCTGTAAACATTGGTTTTATTTTAGGATATTTGTTTCTTGTTTTTTGTTTTCTCTGTTTAATGGTCATGTGTTTGATATGCATTTACATTTTGCATACACATCAACTTACTTTTTCAGTTCAGACCCAGTTTTTCATTTAGTTCTTAGTGCTTCTTGTGCATATAAGGGTGTGACCACCCTGCTTTTGAGCTGAAAAATCCATCCTGTCTGGCCTATGCTTCAACTGGTGGGTTCAGTCCCTCTGCCTTGTTCACATTTACGTCACTTGACAAGTGGAAAGGTTTTCAATATTAGAGTAGGACTGTCCCACAAAGGGTTGCCTCGACGTGGCGGGATGGCTTGTACATTCTTTTGATCAAAATTATGTTTACCAAATACCCTTATTATTATTATTATTATTACAACTTCATGCATGTTTTGCAATAAATTTTTTATTTTGTTTTATTTTAGGATATTTGTTTCTTGTTTTTTGTTTTCTCTGTTTAATGGTCATGTGTTTGATATGCATTTACATTTTGCATACACATCAACTTACTTTTTCAGTTCAGACCCAGTTTTTCATTTAGTTCTTAGTGCTTCTTGTGCATATAAGGGTGTGACCGCCCTGCTTTTGAGCTGAAAAATCCATCCTGTCTGGCCTATGCTTCAACTGGTGGGTTCAGTCCCTCTGCCTTATTCACATTTACGTCACTTGACAAGTGGAAAGGTTTTTAATATTAGAGTAGGACTGTCCCACAAAGGGTTGCCTTGACGTGGCGGGATGGCTTGTACATTCTTTTGATCAAAATTATGTTTACCAAATACCCTTATTATTATTATTACAACTTCATGCATGTTTTGCAATATATTTTTTATTTTGTTTTACTTTAGGATATTTGTTTCTTGTTTTTTGTTTTCTCTGTTTAATGGTCATGTGTTTGATATGCATTTACATTTTGCATACACATCAACTTACTTTTTCAGTTCAGACCCAGTTTTTCATTTAGTTCTTAGTGCTTCTTGTGCATATAAGGGTGTGACCACCCTGCTTTTGAGCTGAAAAATCCATCCTGTCTGGCCTATGCTTCAACTGGTGGGTTCAGTCCCTCTGCCTTGTTCACATTTACGTCACTTGACAAGTGGAAAGGTTTTTAATATTAGAGTAGGACTGTCCCACAAAGGGTTGCCTTGACGTGGCGGGATGGCTTGTACATTCTTTTGATCAAATTATGTTTACCAAATACCCTTATTATTATTATTATTACAACTTCATGCATGTTTTGCAATATATTTTTTATTTTGTTTTATTTTAGGATATTTGTTTCTTGTTTTTTGTTTTCTCTGTTTAATGGTCATGTGTTTGATATGCATTTACATTTTGCATACACATCAACTTACTTTTTCAGTTCAGACCCAGTTTTTCATTTAGTTCTTAGTGCTTCTTGTGCATATAAGGGTGTGACCGCCCTGCTTTTGAGCTGAAAAATCCATCCTGTCTGGCCTATGCTTCAACTGGTGGGTTCAGTCCCTCTGCCTTGTTCACATTTACGTCACTTGACAAGTGGAAAGGTTTTTAATATTAGAGTAGGACTGTCCCACAAAGGGTTGCCTTGACGTGGCGGGATGGCTTGTACATTCTTTTGATCAAAATTATGTTTACCAAATACCCTTATTATTATTATTATTACAACTTCATGCATGTTTTGCAATATATTTTTTATTTTGTTTTATTTTAGGATATTTGTTTCTTGTTTTTTGTTTTCTCTGTTTAATGGTCATGTGTTTGATATGCATTTACATTTTGCATACACATCAACTTACTTTTTCAGTTCAGACCCAGTTTTTCATTTAGTTCTTAGTGCTTCTTGTGCATATAAGGGTGTGACCGCCCTGCTTTTGAGCTGAAAAATCCATCCTGTCTGGCCTATGCTTCAACTGATAGGTTCAGTCCCTCTGCCTTGTTCACATTTACGTCACTTGACAAGTGGAAAGGTTTTTAATATTAGAGTAGGACTGTCCCACAAAGGGTTGCCTTGACGTGGTGGGATGGCTTGTACATTCTTTTGATCAAAATTATGTTTACCAAATACCCTTATTATTATTATTATTATTACAACTTCATGCATGTTTTGCAATATATTTTTTATTTTGTTTTATTTTAGGATATTTGTTTTTTGTTTTTTGTTTTCTCTGTTTAATGGTCATGTGTTTGATATGCATTTACATTTTGCATACACATCAACTTACTTTTTCAGTTCAGACCCAGTTTTTCATTTAGTTCTTAGTGCTTCTTGTGCATATAAGGGTGTGACCGCCCTGCTTTTGAGCTGAAAAATCCATCCTGTCTGGCCTATGCTTCAACTGGTGGGTTCAGTCCCTCTGCCTTGTTCACATTTACGTCACTTGACAAGTTGAAAGGTTTTTAATATTAGAGTAGTACTGTCCTACAAAGGGTTGCCTTGATGTGGCGGGATGGCTTGTACATTCTTTTGATCAAAATTATGTTTACCAAATACCCTTATTATTATTATTATTACAACTTCATGCATGTTTTGCAATATATTTTTTATTTTGTTTTATTTTAGGATATTTGTTTCTTGTTTTTTGTTTTCTCTGTTTAATGGTCATGTGTTTGATATGCATTTACATTTTGCATACACATCAACTTACTTTTTCAGTTCAGACCCAGTTTTTGATCTGTAAACATGTAGCACATGATGCAGCTCACCATGTAGGTTGTCACATCTGCCATGTTGCTCCTAGATCCTGCTGACTTGCTGTGTGCCTTCCTTCTTGTGTAATCTACTGTGTGAAACCTACTTGTGTAATCTGCTGTGTGTTTCCCTTCTTGTGCGGAGATCTCAAACTGCATTCCTCAAGGGCAGCAAACAGGTTATGTTTTCAGGATTTCCTTGTATTGCACAGGTGATAATTTAATCACCTTCACAGATAATGATTCCAGCACCTAGTGCAATCCTAAGGAAAACACACTCGGTTTGCGACCCTCGAGGAATGCAGTTTGAGACCCCTGTTCTTGTGTAATTTACTCAATCATCCAAGCTTTCTTGCAATAATGTCCTAGAGGCAAAAATTATTTTTCACTTTTCCCAGAAGGCATGTTGGCTATGCACTTTGTCCTCTTCAAGCTTCAATCCCTGGTTTGGCGATGTGTTATGAATGTGCTAGAGATGGTTTCTGAGCAGAGGCTCCCTCTGGTGGTTACAGACAGTACTGAGCCTTTCAGCGAGGAGTGGCAATCTGGGATCACTGACTGGTCTGATGTAAGGGAGGTTCCCTCCCATGATGGTTGCTGGTGATCAATTGTTATTGTCTCAATTGTGGTTCCTGGTTCATTTGGAAGTTTGATGAGTCTTGCCTGCATCTTCTGCTATCAGATATTTTCTGCTTTTATTTTTGTGCTTGCTTTTTGCATTGTTCCCTGCACTTCTGTGGAGGTCAGCCAGGTCCCCTCTGGGGGCTTGTGCTCCTCTCAGTTTATCTGAAGCCACTGTTATTTGTTCATTTGATTTTTCCTGTTTTTTCAGTGGCTGCGGCTTAGTTTTGTTACACCAGAGATCTGATTTTAGGTGGTAGAGATCGTGTGATCTCAGGTGTTTTTGCAATCAGAAGAGTTGGTATTTTTTAGGGTTTTTTTGGATTGCAGTGAGTATCCTTTCCTGTACTTTTCTGTCCAGACAGATTGGGGCCCAGCGTTTGCTCATTCTATTTTCTGTCTGTGTACGTGCTTCTTCTTGTCTAACCGCCATTACATGTTTGGGGGCTTCCTATTTTCTTTGGGGATCTGCTCCAGGGCAGATAGCTTTCATCTTTCTGCCTTTAGGTGTAGTTATCTCTCAGGCTGTGATGAAGCGTCTAGGATCAACGTAGCAACGCTCCACGGCTACCTCTAGTTGTGTGGTTAGTTCAGGGTACTGCAATCCAATAGGTTCCAGCCTCTCTGGTGTATTGCCGTTTTTGCTTATTCTCCTCAGCTACCAAAACACAACAGTGATGCTGTCCAAGTAGCTGGTTCCAGCTTTACTCAACAATCTCCTTGCTGGGGGAGACTCTTCGCTGTTCCCAGAAGGCACCTGGAATATGCAAATTGTCCTCTTCAAGCTTCAATCCCTGGTTTGGCGATGCTTTCCAAGCAGCTGGTCCAGGCTGTACCCAACAAACTTCTTGCTGAGCGAGATTCTTCGCTTTTCCTAGAAGGCACCTGGAATATGCAAATTGTCCTCTTCAAGCTTCAATCCTTGGTTTGGCGATGCTTTCCAAGCAGCTGGTCCCGGCTGTACCCAACAATCTTCTTGCTGAGGGAAACTCTTCTTTTTTACCAGAAGGTACCTGAAATATGCAAATTGTCCTCTTCAAGCTTCAGTCCCTGGTTTAGGGATTGGCCATGTAATACTCTGCATTTTTTTGTCTTAAAAACAATGATTAGAACATTAAATAGGAAATAAGGGCATGTTGCTGGTTGTGGGGATGTAGTTGCTGCAGGTAGAGAGATGGTGTGGTCGATCTGTGTCTGCCATGTGGCTAAAAAAACAAATGCCTTTGGTGCAATCAGGTGACAAGACGTTCTGTGTAATTTCATAGGCCCGAGTGCCATTTTATGAATGGTGAGTTGAGATGGGCGCACCCCTCGATGTTAGGGTCTCGCCAAACAGTTAAAAAACGTTCAGGTTTGGGTATCAGAACAGCACCTCAGATCCAAACCCAGACTCCATTCACTTGAATGGGGGGCCCGAACATCCAGTATTTGCACCACTGTCATGTGCATGACTGCTCGGCAAGCATTGCTTCTGATGGGTGGTGAAATCATTACCACGGGTCGGACATCCGCAGTTACCATGCTGTCAAATGACAGCGTGAGCACGTAGCTTTAATCGGAGGTAAAAAGTTTAACTCCAGTCACTGGCATCTGCTGATGGGACTAATACTGCCATCAGCCTACCCTGCTGCTGCTAATAACAGTGAGAGCAGGTGGGGGAAAAACGACATGAGCTCCCCTGTATTTTTGATAACCATCCAGGCAAAACCTTCAGCTGTCAGCATTAGCAAGGCTGGTTATCAAGAATAGAGTGGTCTCCATGCCATTTTTTAAATTATTTAACTAAATAATTTAAAAAACAACCTAGGGTCCCCCACACTTTTAATAACCACCCAAGCTAAAGCATACAGCTGGGAGCTGGTATTCTCAGGCTAGTAACAGACCATAGATTTTGGCCCCCCAGCCTCAAAATAGCAGACCGCAGCCTCCCAGAAAAGGCACATCTATTAGACTCCTCTCCATTACTAATACAAATGTAACATCAACCTGACAAATATGAACCCCACTTGCCACCACTACAGGGCACTACAGGGCAACTGAGAAGAGCCAGAGAAAGCTCCAGAATTGGCACATTTAATAGATGCGCCTTTTCTGGGCAGCCGTGGGCTGCTATTTTTAGGCTGGGGAGTCAATGTCCCTGGACAGCATTGGTTGTCAAAAATGGGGGTACCCATGACATTTTTTTCAATTTTTTATTTGTTCTTGATAACTAGTCTTGCTAAAGCTGACAGCTGAGGGTTGCAGCCCCAAGCTATGAGTTTTCCCTGGCTGATATAAAAAATAAAGGGAAACCCACACTGTTTTTCTTTAAAATTATTTATTTAGAGCACAGGCGGTGGCTGCTGCCTGCTCACACTGTTATTAGCAGTGGCAGACGTAGGCTGATGGGAGCAACAGTCCCATCAGCCGACGTCAGTGACTGGGAGTAAACTTTTTACCTCCGATCAAAGCTGTGGGCTCACAATGTAATTTAAAAGCATGGGAACAGCCTCTGCCTGACCGTCGGTAATCATTTTACTGCCGATCAGAAGTAGTGTTTGCCGCTTTCATGCACATGACAGGGTGCCGAGCGCGAACAGTAACACGGACTAACTGGTTAAGTCCGTGTTCGGTGTTCGTGCCCAAAGAGATAGAGTGCACTGATGCCCAAACACTTGTTCAGTTGGAGGATGAGTACGTGGGAAGTGTGTTGCAAATTGTCAGCGGACCACTGCAGCACATCTCTGATGATTCTGATTGTGAAACAAAGGTGCCAAGTGCTGTAGCTTTCTGCTGTGTCTACAAAGGCAAGGAGGGCACGGGTGATGATTGGTTGGAACATCATGTGGAGGTTTAATATTGTTATTTATTTTTAGATCATCATTTATTCCATGGTGCTGTACATGAGGAGGGGTACATACAAAACACAAATAGAAAGTCCAATGATCAAACTGATAGTGACAGACAGGTAGAGAGGGGAGATGACCCTAACCTTGCGGCCACACATTCTACAGGAAAAAGGGGGATGAAGACAGTAGGTTCAGGTGTTGCAGAACTCTTGGTGTTGGTGAGGTGGCAATGGGGTCTTTGCAGGCTGTAAACTGTTCTGAAGACATGGGTTTTCAAGTTATGCTTGAAAGTTCTGAAGTTAGGGGATAATCAGATGAGTTGGGCAACAGAAATCTACAGGATGAAGAATACTCAGGAGAAGTCTTGCAGGCGATTGGATGAGGAACTGTTGTGAATGGGTTTGAGATGAGTTCTGAGCAGAGGCTCCCTCTGGTGGTTACAAGCGGTACTAGTGAAGATTGTGAGGACTGGGAATCAGGTGTTACTGACTGGTCTTATATAAGGGAGTCATTTTCCCATCAGGGTTGCCGGTGATCAATTGTTCTGGTCTGAATCCTTCATTCCAGTTTCCCTTGTAGCCTGCTGTGTCGTGTCTGCATCTCCTGCTACCAGATAAGAATTTTTCTTCTTTTGTGTTATTGCTATATTTTAGCATTTTGTCCTGCACTTCTTTGGGGGCCTTCTGGGTCCCCTCGGGGGCTTCTGCCTTCTCAGTTTAGTTCAGCCACTGAGTTTTGTTCTTTTGCTTTTTCCAGTTTTTTCAGTGGCTGCTGTTTTGATTTTGTTACACCAGAGAGCTAATTTAGGTGGTAGAGGTCGTGTGATCTCAGGTGATTTTGAAATTAGTAGAGTTGGTGTTTTTCAGGGTTTTCTGGGATTGCAGTAAGTACCCTTCCTGTCCTTTTCTATTTAGATAGTTTGGGCCCCAGCGTTTTGCTCATTCTATTTTCTTTCAGTGTCAGTATTTCCTCTTGTCTAACCGCCATTACTTGTTTGGGGGCTTTCTATTATCTTTGGGGTTCTGCTCCGGGGCAGATAGCTTTCCTATTTCTATCTTTAGGTGTAGTTAGTTTCTCAGGCTGTGACGAGGCGTCTAGGACCAACGTAGGAACGCTCCACGGCTGCCTCTAGTTGTGGTGGTTAGTCAGGGTACTGCAATCCCATAGATTCCAACTGCTCTGGTGTATTGCCTTTTTTACCTGCACTCCTCAGCTACCGAAACATAACAAGGAACGTACAATTGTGGAGGAGAAAAGGGGTCTTGGGAGGACCAGAGGTTAGTTTAGTGTAGGGAATTGCAAGCGTGAGGACCCCGTGACATGGGTTGCAAGTTTGTGTATTTTGGCCAAAATATCGACCAATACCTCACTTTTTTTATTTTTTGCACTATTTCTCAGAGTGCAGCCAAGCCAGAACTTCTGGTCATGTATACTGGGGTGTTCACACTGGGATGAATTGAGAGTGTGCTGGCCAGCCCGCCTAATCGAATATTAGGGGCATGAGTAATAGTCTGTGAACCAGACACTATGCAGTACCCTTGTGTGAACATCGCCCTATGCGTGCCTTTGTTGTGCAATTGTATACTAGGCAGTCGCCCCCTCCAGGAATGGGTAGGTGGAAAGTGGCTGTTAATCTAGTATTTTGCACCTGTGTTACCAACATCTTGCTATATGGTCTGACTGCACCCTGTAGTGCATTTGTTCTAAGATCTGGACAGGTAGGCAGTGCTGCCTTTTTTTTCTGCTGTGTAACTTGAATTTTTGGAGGCTTTTAACACTAGAACTACTGATGGAGTCATTTTGACTCCTTTCGTTTTTATTTCTCTTCTGTGACTACATTTTTCAGAATTCCGGCTTGAAACTCGGTGACTTTTCCTCAAATATGATGTGAAAAAAGATTTTGTGAGAATAAATAATGTTGGTGAAAAATTTGCGCGTTTTTTTCAAAATTTACCAAGAACTACTGAAGGGAGTCATTTTGACTCCCTACTATATTTTGAGGTCCTTTTGTCACTAAATGTTGCTATAAAGTTTTGTGCATAATTTTTTCACTTTGTCTTATTTACCCTGATGTTCATATAGATGTAGTTCAATTTACATGTCAACTTTTCACATTTTCCTTGTGTTTTACCTGCTTGTATTACTGTGTAATGCTGAACAAAATAGCATGTTTACTCTAGGCTCTTATCTTATGCTAATTTTTGATTCATATATATTGACACATATAAAGAACTGTAAGCTTGCAGAAGCATGCAGGAACAATAATTTACAGTTTACTCTATCTGATGAGGAGCTAGATGCATTCATTGCGATATTCTATGCTCGTGGAATATCTGGCACGAACCGTCACTCGATTAGCAGTATTTGGTGTAATGACTGGGGAATACCGTTTTGCAAAGCGACAATGTCTAGGGACCGCTTTGTTGAAATTATGAGGTTTCTCAGATTTGATGAGAAATCTACTCGATCGGAGAGACTGCAAACGGACAAGTTTGCTCTATTTTCTACTGTGTGGGACAGGTTTATTGAAAATTGTATTGCGTGTTACAAACCTGGCCCATACATAACGGTGGATGAGCAACTTTTCCCAAGCAAAACTAGGTGTCCATTCACGCAGTACATGCCTTCCAAACCAGATAAATATGGCCACAAATATTGGCTAGCTGTTGATAAGGAGAGCAAATATCTGGCAAATGGCTTCCCTTATCTAGGCAAAGATGACACACGCCGTGCTGAGGACCGTTTAGCTGACCATGTGGTAATGAAGTTATTGGACCCGTTTTTGAAAAAAGGTCACAATGTTACAACCGATAATTATTTTACTTCAGTAAAATTAGCTAAACAGCTAAAAAGCAAAGGAACAACCATCGTGGGAACACTGAACAAGATAAGGCGAGAAGTGCCTAAAGAAATAAAATCCATGAAAGAGGAATTGTACAACACTAAAGTGTTTAGAAATGAAGACAATTTTACACTTACAGTATATCAAGGAAAGCCCAACAAAAATGTTGTCATTTTGAGTTCCGTCTATCCAGATGTTGTTGTTGCGTCTGATTCCGCTAAAAAAACTCCAGAAACGGTAAAGTTTTACAATGAAACAAAATATGGAGTAGATGTAGTGGATCAGATGGCACGAAAATATACCACACGAACATGCACAAGGAGATGGCCTGTTCATGCATTTGAAAATGCCTTAGACTTTGCGGGTATAAATGCATGGATAATATTCAATGAGATAACCCACCAAAAAATGTCACGCAAGGCATTTTTGCAAACGCTTGTGAGAGAGTTGAGTGGTCCTTATGTCACAGATAGGGAAAAGGGTTCCACGTCCCAAGTTTCTACATGCTCAGAAGTGATGGTTCAAACAAAATTTTGCCAGATCAAAGAAAAGTGCAAGAAAAATAGATCTGTCGGCAATTGT
Organism: Oophaga sylvatica; assembly: GCA_033576555.1. NCBI lineage: Eukaryota > Metazoa > Chordata > Amphibia > Anura > Dendrobatidae > Oophaga > Oophaga sylvatica. Next base: position 236,681,515 of record JARQOD010000001.1, on the reverse strand, counting down.
AAGACTTGTGGTAAGTCTTTGTGTGGGCAATGTACTGCCATAAATCAAAGGCAATGCCTAAAATGCGAAACACCAAATGTTTAGAAGGTGAATTCTGCGCCATATTTTCATTTTTATGCTCCTCCACCTACATTTTCTCTGCTTTTTGTTCTTCAGTTGTTGTTTATATGTGTGCACTTGAATAAAAAAAAATGTTTGAAAAACGTCTATTACAATTATTGTTATTTTCTGTAGAAAAATAAGAAAAGCAGAAAAAAACAATCAAAAGCATTACTGTTGGATCTCACAATAATAATACATTACAAAAAATATAATTATTAATAAATAACCACAAATGAAACTCTAAAAATAAACGAAAACAAGCAAGGAGTCAAAATGACTCCTTTCAGTAGTTCTAGGCGGGGTCACGAGTCCAGTAGTCCTAGTGTTAAGTCTTATTTTGTGGCTTTGCTATTAATTCAGTTTTACAGAAATGTACTCCACACTAGGAAATAGTGTATGGCTGAGAAATGTAACCCAGGTAAATGTTTCAAAGATTTTTGTGTGTGTTATACAACACAGTAAAGGACCTCAAAACACATAATACTTGATGGATTAAAATAATCTAAATTTTTTCAGCCCCACAAAAAACTGCAACTATGTATTTGCAATGGTGTTAATGTACTGAGCCGGGCAGTTCCTGTGCTTTTATAGTCCTTGATGATCTCAGAAGGTCAACCAATCACAGTAATGGCACAACCAAGATGGCTACAGTATTACAGTGACTCACCGGCAATCCCGGCAAGCTTATTGGCTGCGTAACAAAGATGCGGAGCAGAGATTAAATTTTTACATCGAGCATCACCCATTACTCGGCTAGTAACTAGCACATCCGAGCACTGTGATACTTGCGGGACAACCGAGTATCACCGAGCACGTTCACTCATTCCTAATAAACACCAATAATAACTAGAACAAAAGTTTGTGAATAGTGTTGAGCGATACGATAATGCAAATATCGGCTATCGGCCGATATAAGCTCTATCGGCCTTTCGATAATTCGTTTCGATATTTTCGTCATATCGAATACCGTAATCGGATTTGTCACTGTCACTGTCTGTGTCCGTCGGTCGGGTCTGTAACTGTCAGTGTCCGTCGGTCGGGTCTGTCAGGAGTCAGCGGCACTTACCTGGCAGAAGATCTCCGGCGGTCACGTCCTGGACTGCTTCATGGCCGCCATCCTCTTCTCCCCGGCGGTCACATGCAGTTTCTCGCGATAACTGCAGTGACTGCTGGGTAATCCCGGCCGTAAAGCAGTCAGTCCGATGACGTCACCACCGGGGAAGCAAGTAATCAGCTGTGCTGCGTCGCGATGACAGGCTCTGCCTGTCATTGCGATGTAGCAGAGCTGGATCGTCGTGGGACTGTCGTTACTATGGACTGCGTCGGACAGGTGGTATACTGTTGGTTTTTTTTTTTTCTTTTTTTACAGGAGATCGATGGCGTCGCAGGAATGAGAGTGTAATAAAAGAAATGAAAACTGTGTTGTCTCTTTTATTTCATTAAAATACTTTTTTCTTGCTTTGTCTTTTTTTTATGCATTTAATAACTTTGGGATTTATAATGGATCGGTGTCTTATTGACGCCTCTCCATTATTAACCGGGCTTATTGTCACCGTGCAATCAACGGTGACATTAACCCCTTATTACTCCGCTTGCCACCGCTACAGGGCAAGTGGGAAGAGCCGGGTAAAGTGCCACAATTGGCACATCTTTTGATGCGCCAAATGTGGGGCTGCTGTAGCCTGGTATTATCAGGCTGTTGAGGGCCAAAATTCATGGGCCTTGACAGTCTTTTAATACCAGGCTGCAGCAGTCTGCATTTTTTTTGGCTGGTTAACAAAAATAGGGGGACCCCTACGCCGTTTTTTTTTTTTCGAGGGGATCCCCTATTTTTGTTAACCAGCCAAGCTAAGCAGACTGCTGTGGCCTGGTATTATCAGGCTTGCAAGGTCCATGGATATTGGATCCTTACCAGCCTGAAAAACCAGGCCTCAGCGGTCTGCTTCATCTGGCTGGTTAACAAAAATAGGTGGGACCCCACGCCAATTTTTTTCGAGGGGATCCCCTATTTTTGTTAATCAGCCAAGATATGCAGACTGCTGTGGCCTGGTATTATCAGGCTGGCAAGGTCCATGGATCTTGGCTCCTTAACAGCCTGAAAATCCAGGCCTCAGCGGTCTGCTTCATCTGGCTGGTTAACAAAAATAGGGGGGACCCCACGCCATTTTTTTTCGAGGGGATCCCCTATTTTTGTTAACCAGTTCCCTCTGACGTCACTGATTGTGTCCCTGGCTGACCTGAAGTGAAAGTGGAAAGCAATCAATTAAGCTTTCCACTTCCTCTCCTGTCAGCCAGGAGAGGAACTCATTCATTTGGGGGTTTACTGTGAGGCTGCAGCATTAGCTGCAGTCCCTGCAGTAAACATTAACCCTTTCTGATGGATTACACCGTGGGACCTGACTGTACATCGGATTGGTAAGAATAATTTTGCTTTATTATTTTATTTTTATTACAGGAAATGGTTTTAGCAGGAAAATAAAATATGGTCAAAAACTGTGTGATTATTTCATTAAACTTCTTTTTTATTAAAGTGTGTGTGTTTGATTTTTCTTTCATACAATAGGATTAATAATTGATAGTTGTCTGATTGACAGCTCTCAATTATTAACCTGGCTTAAAGTGACCTTTCAATTGCAAGGTCATTTTAACCCCTTATTAACCCATTCGCCACCGCAACAGGGCAATGGGAATAGACGGGCAAAGTGCCAGAAAGGGCGAATCTAATTATAGATTTGTCTTTTCTGGGGTGTCTGGGGGCAGATTTTAGTAGCCGGGGGGGGGCAAAAAAATGGTCCCTCTCTGGGCTATTATTATCTGCCCCCACTCACTGGCTTTGTCTGTCTGGTTGCGAAAATAGGGCGGGAGCCCACGCATTTTTTTTCAGCAATTTTACACCTCATATATATATATATATACATGTCATTGAATTTGTGACACATATATATATATTTATATTTATAGTTCATACAGTTCTACATAGTATAATAGCCGCTAATTCAATTGCCGGCTTTTGTGAAAATGCAGAACCCAACATGAAATGACACTTGGTTTACATAGAGTTAACCATGTCTTTTCATGTAGTTTGATATCTGATTTGCACAAACAATTACATGAGTGTAAGTGTGCAAAATTTCACACCTGTAGGGGTTAATTAAAGGTGTAAATTCATAGCAAAAAAGTCCGTTTTTTTTACAACGAATTTACACCTTTAATTAACCCCTACAGGTGTGAAATTTTGCACACATAGACTGATGTAATTGTTTGTGCAAATCAGATTGCAAACGACATGAAAAGACATGGTTAACCCTATGTACACCAAGTGTCATTTCATGTCGGGTGCTTCTGTCTTTTCACAGAAGCCGGCTTTACCCGGCAATTGAATCAGAGGATATTTTACTATGTAGAAGTGTATAAACTATACATATATGTATATATATATGTCACAATGACATGTATATATATTATATATATATATATATGTAGTCTATGTGTGTATATTTAGTGTTTACAAGGAAATAAAGTTTTTTTTTAATTTCGATATTTTGTTCCCTTAGACTTACATGGGACTTCCGCTATCGAAATCGGATATCGACGATATTTAGTGCTATCGGCGATACAATTTCGATACGATATTTTTAGATATCGAGCAATATCGCTCAACACTATTTGTGAATACTTATATTTTGAGTTACCTCGATTTTCTGTTGCTCATGTGGAGAAGCAGGATCTTTATGCTGCTTACTTATTTAACCCTTTTACCAAAAAACTTCCTCTTGTTATTGTGGATTGCTGTCAATGTAAAATATTTTCCCGGACTTATTTTTTGTTTTTCCTAACGCTAAAAGCATTAAAATTGAGTAATGTTACAAAACATAAAATAAGACAATAAACATCCATTTAACATTTTTTTTTCCAAAATGAATACTACTGTATTACTTTGTAAGTTGCATTAGGATGTTATGAATATAAGATCTTTAGAATTTCAACATTGTAATAAAATAAATTACATGTAAAATGTTTTTAACTCACTGTTAATATGAAAAATATTGTTATTACCTGGTATAATTAAGTTTACAATTGCTGACTTGTTAAGATAGAACTAATTGCTATTACTTCTTTGTTTAATGTTAATTAAACAATTTATCATTATCTTTCAGTCTACCTCCATCTCTCTTATGACTTCCTTGCTTGTTATGGCACACAAATTAAATTTAGCGATGAATGTTTCAGTCTTCTCTTATACACAAATATGCCTTTGTTCGTCAACTGAGGGAATAGCAAACTAATTGATTCAACTATTGCAATTATTAAAAATAAATAACTATAAGCTTATTTAAAACACAACGTAATAAATTAATTTAGAGGCAATAAACACACACAAAGATAAACAAGCATCAGTAATCAAACAGGGATCTGGAGGAGCTTCTGTAATTGTTAGTTTTAATAGGTAATTAGTTGCTGTTGTATATTGTACAATATATGAACATGTACTATTAATTTATCAGACATTTTTGGAATTATTCATACTAAATGTTTGACTTCAGGCCCTCAATGTAGACTGCATACATTTTCTCTCATTAATAAAAATATGCAAAAAAGTCACCAAATTTAAATAAATGATGAATTTTTTTATATACCTAAAAGTGTATTTTTGGTTACCTAAAATGCAGCTAGATGTCATTCCAATAAGCAGTCATGGATAACGGCATTGAAAAACAGATTTGGCTTACCACTGTTTTATGTCCACCATCTTCAGAAAGCCCGTAAGCTAAGGTACAGGGGCTGGCTAGACCGGAGTGCAGGGGTGCAAATGCCCCCTGGGGCCTGCTACTCTGCAGCTGTTTAGGGCCACTCGACCACCTGCTCTTGCTGTTATCAGCTGAATACAACTCTCAACGTTTTCCCCTGCTAGCGCTGATTGCAATGCTAACAGAGGAAAGTGATGTGAGCTGTTTTCAGCATCCAGCGCCATGCCAACAGTATCGCTGGTTCCCAGGCACCGATATGGATAGAAGAATCTTTGAAATGTATTCATACGTGAAAAATACTGATGACTGATGGTAAAAATGGACACATACAGTTAGGTCCATAAATATTTGGACAGAGACAACATTTATCTAATTTTGGTTCTAGACATTACCACAATGAATTTGAAACAAAACAAATCAGATGCAGTTGAAGGTCAGACTTTCAGCTTTCATTTGAGGGTATCCACATTAAAATTGGATGAAGGGTTTAGGAGTTTCAGCTCCTTAACATGTGCCACCCTGTTTTTAAAGGGACCAAAAGTAATTGGACAGATTAAATAATTGTAAATAAAATGTTCATTTCTAGTACTTGGTTGAAAACCCTTTGTTAGCAATGACTGCCTGAAGTCTTGAACTCATGGACATCACCAGACACTGTGTTTCCTTCTTTTTGATGCTCTGCCAGGCCTTCACCGCGGTGGTTTTCAGTTGTTGTTTGTTTGTGGGCCTTTCTGTCTGAAGTTTAGTCTTTAACAAGTGAAATGCATGTTCAATTGGGTTGAGATCAGGTGACTGACTTGGCCATTCAAGAATATTCCACTTCTTTGCTTTAATAAACTCCTGGGTTGCTTTGGCTTTATGTTTTGGGTCATTGTCCATCTGTAGTATGAAACGACGACCAATCAGTTTGGCTGCATTTGGCTGGATCTGAGCACACAGTATGGCTCTGAATACCTCAGAATTCATTCGGCTGTTTCTGTCCTGTGTCACATCATCAATAAACACTAGTGACCCAGTGCCACTGGCAGCCATGCATGCCCAAGCCATCACACTGCTTCCGCCATGTTTTACAGATGATGTGGTATGCTTTGGATCATGAGCTGTACCACGCCTTCGCCATACTTTTCTCTTTCCATCATTCTAGTAGAGGTTGATCTTGGTTTCATCTGTCCAAAGAATGTTCTTCCAGAACTGTGCTGGCTTTTTTAGATGTTTTTTAGCAAACTCCAGCCTAGCCTTTTTATTCTTGATTCTTATGAGTGGCTTGCACCGTGCAGTGAACCCTCTGTATTTAATTTCATGCAGTCTTCTCTTTATGGTAGATTTGGATATTGATACGCCTACCTCCTGGAGAGTGTTGTTCACTTGGTTGGCTGTTGTGAAGGGGTTTCTCTTCACCATGGAGAGTATTCTGCGATCATCCACCACTGTTGTCTTCCGTGGGCGCCCAGGTCTTTTTGCATTGATGAGTTCACCAGTGCTTTCTTTCTTTCTCAGAATGTACCAAACTGTAGATTTTGCCACTCCTAAAGTTGTAGCAATTTCTCGGATGGGTTTTTTCTGTTTTTTGCAGCTTAAGGAAAGCTTGTTTCACCTGCATGGAGAGCTCCTTTGACCGCATGTTTCCTTCACAGCTAAACCTTCCAAATGCAAACACCACACCTCAAATCAACACCAGCCCTTTTATCTGCTTAATTGAGAATGATATAATGAAGGGATTGCCCACACCTGTCCATGAAATAGCCTTGGAGTCAATTGTCCAATTACTTTTGGTCCCTTTAAAAACAGGGTGTCACATGTTAAGGAGCTGAAACTCCTAAACCCTTCATCCAATTTTAATGTGGATACCCTCAAATGAAAGCTGAAAGTCTGAACTTCAACTGCATCTGATTTGTTTTGTTTCAAATTCATTGTGGTAATGTCTAGAACCAAAATTAGATAAATGTTGTCTCTGTCCAAATATTTATGGACCTAACTGTAGATCATACACTGATACAAAACACTGATGACATGAGTACGGTAATATTTTTTCACTTATGAGTTTAACCACAGAGGTGTAAAAGAGGCCTTAGGTAAATGCATTTGTTTTTTCTATTTTAGAAACAGACAACTGGTGTTAATGCACAAACCCGATCCTTTTGTATAACTGGTGCAAATGGAAGCTGTGGGGTTCTCCATTTTGTTCATTAATTCCACCAGTCTGTTCCTAATATACAGACGACATTATGATCTTGCTTTGGCCGAACATGGATGTTTGAAAAAATACAAAATGATGTTTCCAGAGGCACCGCTGAGTCATTGACTGTGATGGTCAGCCATACTGCATCCATGCTTATATTTGACTCTCCTTACACCAGGTAAACGATTCGTTATAAAAGTCGAGTAAAAAACACCATCTACTAAACTGCTAAAAACCCACACCTGGGATCAGGGCCGGACTGGCCATCTGGAAATTTTGGCAAATGCCAGAAGGGCCTGTTTGGTCATGGGCTGCCTTGTCTGCTACGTTGTTAACAGAATTGGTGTCCTCAAGACACCCATACTGTTAAGAGCTGACTCTGTCAATTACCCCAGCAGACCACGGCATTATTAGAAATATTGGTCTTGTAGTAAATCTTGTTTTCCTCCATCTATGGTAATATTAGTAATATATCCCATCTGGTGCTTGGGGACAGTGACAGCATGGGCCTGAGTGATTCCAAATGCCAGAACTTAATTTCAGTCCCAGTCCGTACCTGCCTGGGATACAGGCAGTTGGACATAAGCATTATTGGTTTGATTGATTCCGTCTGCAGAACATTACCTTTGAATACTTATTTTATGTATTTTTCCAAATACATTCACTTGTTTCATGCTGCATATATAATGTAGAAAACCCCTTATTCTAGATTTGTGCCTCATTTTTAATTGTATCCCAAGATTCTTACAAACAAGGATATGCACAGCAGGTAAACTATAGGCTGTTTCAGATAAATTCATTTTTTTTATGTTTTACAGTGGTGGTAGTGTAAAAATATGGGAAAGGATCGCCACTGACGTCAGGAAACGAAGCATATCACATGAGTAACCTGACGTTCAAAATTCTTGAAACGTATTTTATTTATGCATTCACTATTAGTCATACAGACAGTTAATTTCTGACGTTTCGGCCGTTATGGCCTTTATGAAAGAAATTTATCTAAGAATAAAGAGAAATATAAATGAAAAATAAAAAATAAAAATAAATATTTTTGTGACAAAAAAATCAATGAACAAAGCCTGACTGTTTCGACAATAGTGTACAACAAGCATATTTATACAGACATAGACAATAAACCTTATATCTGAAAACTTCTAATAATAATATGCTGAGGATTAAATCATCCAGAATAGCGACTAAAAAAGAAAAAAATAACAGAAAGTACATTAGTAAATGGATTATGAGATAAGCAATACATGAGCAAAATGAAATCATAATGTAGACTTTTGAGATCATAAGCTTATATCACAGCGGAAGTAAAGATAAGGCATAAAATATGCTATTACTGGTACATATACAAACATGGGCAGAGATCAGGTAAGTGACATAGTGGTTTATATAAGGAGTAGTACCTGTATGGCTTCACGTGTGCAGAGAAGTACTATAGGAAAAAAACAGATATAAAGAAAGCGCTATGAGTGCCCAGAGTAACTATATAAATGTAAAAGGAGCATAAATAAGGTACAAAGAAGGTCTGAGAAACCTTGTGTAACGTGCAAAACACCCACAAACCTGTAATGATAGAGGAAGGCATGGGGACTCGCCGCCGTTTGTAGAGCAGGTGCTTTAATGGCGGTCTGACTGCTTTTTATATGGTATGATTCTATGATTCTATGAAAAAGAAGAGAAAAAAAAAGGAAAAAAAAGGAGAAAAAAAAAGGAGAAAAAAAAGGGAGGAGAAAAAAAAGAGGAAAAAAAAGAGGAGAAAAAAGGAGAAAAAAGAAAGAAAAGAAAAAAAGGGGGGGTTTGGGGTTAGGGAAGGAGATGGAAATGGGGTAAAAAGGAAGATGCAATGAAAAATAAGAAAAGAAAAGGGAGGAAAATAAAGGAAAAAACACCAAGGGTGAATATTCTTAGATAAATTTCTTTGATAAAGGCCATAACGGCCGAAACGTCAGAAACTAACTGTCTGCATGACTAATAGTGAATGCATAAATAAAATACGTTTCAAGAATTTTGAATGTCAGGTTACTCATGTGTTACAGTGGTGGTAAATATATTTTTCTTCTGTGTAATGCGGTTGCTCAGACTGGTTGTCTGAGACATTTGTTGGATTCGACACTGACTTTGACCGGCAGAATTCTAATTATTTGCAATATACTGCTAGGATCCTGTTGTTTTTGTCCTCATCGCACTCATCACATACCTATTCAATTTTCATACAGCTGATCACGAGCCGATCATTGTGGTAACAGCTGAGTGAAATGGAAAAGAAAAATGTCGGCTTGTCATTGTAAGTATGTATCACGCATGGAGTGGCCACGTGACAAGCGAAGTGAGTGTGAAAACAATCAGTTTGAATAATGCAAAAACTTTGAGGATAACATGCAATTTCCAAGCCACAAACTTAGTTTCTGACATCCGATAGTTTTCCTATATTTTTGTAGTAATCTTACTTATGATCAAATGTATATATACACATATATATATATGTATATATATAGATATATATATATATACATATATATATATATTTATATTATATATATATATATATATATATATATATATACTGTATATATAGATATACATATATATATATATATATATATATATATATATACTGTATATATAGATATACAGTATATATATATATATATTATATATATATATAATATATTTTATATATTATATTATATATTATGGCAAGCTTTGCTGTGTTCCCATATATATGTCCAAAACTTTGTTCTGTTATGGAGTTAATATTTACTGTAGGTATCTTGTGTGTATTCTCATACTTGTGGAGTAGGATCTGTTCTGTTCCCATATCTATGTAGTAAGCTTGGGTATTCCCATACATATGTAGTAAGGTCAGCTCTGTTCCTGTATTTATGTAATTTATGTTAACATATGTATGTGTTAAGCTCAGTTCTTTTCCTCTTTTCCTTTAGGAAGTTACACGTTTGTGAATTGCCGTGAAAATTTCCGCGAATACGCAGCTTTCCCGCAGGAATATACGCCTTTTTGTATGCTGATTCCGCCAGAAAATAGCGTTTGCAAGCTATTAGTTGCAGAAGTCTACTTTTTAGGATCTTAAGCATCGTTAAAACTGATTGAAGGTTGGTCACAAGTATAAAGTGTTACATGTGACAATTTTTATATATCCTATATCATATAAAAATATAAAATAAAAAAATAAATATGATATTCTCACCTTCCGGCGCCCCGCAGCCTCCGCGGCCCCGCAGCTTCCCGCCTTCAGCGACGCTCCGCAACTCGGTCCAAGGATGCTTTGCGACAAATCACACCGATGACGTACATCTCGCGAGACCGCTATGCCATCTGGGTGATTCTCGCAAAGGACTCTTGGGACCGGAAGTTGCCGGGAGCGTCGCTGAAGGCGGGAAGGCTGCGGGGGCCGCGGGAAGGCTTCGGGGGCCGCCGAAGGTGGAATAAACATTATTTTTTATTTTAATTATTGTTTTACCAGGGATATGGTACCCAGGGCCTGGAGGAGAGTCTCCTCTCCTCCAGACCCTGGGTACCACCGCACATGAACCGCTTCATTCCGCAAAATTAATGAACATGTTGCTATTTTTTTCCCAAAGCGTTTTTTTCGCGGAAAAAACGCAACATGTGGCCAAAACATGCGGAATCAATTAACATGTATAGGATGCTTAATGCTGCGTTTTATCGCGTTTTTACCGCGGAAAACCGCGAAAAACGCGAAAAAACGCAATTATTCCTGATCGTGTGCACTTAGCCTAAATGTGTTGTAAACTTGGGTCTGTTTCTGTATCTATGTAGTAAGTGTTGCACAATAAGGAGGCATTTGAAGAAAAATGGGTTGCATGGTCGAGTCAATAGAAGAAAGCCGTTACTGTGCAAATGCCATAAAGTATCTCGCCTACAATACACAAAACAGCACAGAGACAAGCCTCAAAACTTCTGGAACAAGGTAATTTGGAGTGGTGAGACCAAAAATTTAACTTTTTGGCCATAACCATAAACGTTACATTTGGAGAGAGGTCAATAAGGCCTATGATGAAAGGAACACCATTCCTGCACTAGAACACGGAGGTGGATCACTGATGTTTTGGGGATGTGTGGGCTACAAAGGAACAGGAAACTTGTTCAAAGTTGAAGGAAAGATGAATGCAGCATGTTATCAGCAATTGCTGGAAGCAAATTTGCAATCATCAGCCTGGAAGTTGTGCGTGGATCGTACTTGGACTTTCCAACATGACAATGATCCAAAACACAAGGCCAAGCCTGTCATTGGCAACAGCAGAACAAAGTGAAGTCAAACTATGAACTAACATATGTGCAATCATATACTTAACAAAAAAGTGTGAAACAACTGAAAATATGTCATAGTCTAGGTTCTTCAAAGTAGCCACCTTTTGCTTTGATGACTGCTTTGCACACTCTTGGCATTCTCTTGATGAGCTTCAAGAGGTAGTCACCGGTAATGGTCATCCAACAATCTTGAAGGAGTTCCCAGAGATGCTTAGCACTTGTTGGCCCTTTTGCCTTCACTCTGCGGTCCAGCTCACCCCAAACCATCTCGATTGGGTTCAGGTCTGGTGACTGTGGAGGCCAAGTCATCTGGCATAGCACCCCATCACTCTCCTTCTTGGTAAAATAGCCCTTACACAGCCTGGAGGTGTGTTTGGGGTCATTGTACTGTTGAAAAATAAATGATGGTCTAACTAAACACAAACTGGATGGAATTGCATGCCGCTGCAAAATGCTGTGGTAGCCATGCTGCTTCAATTTGCCTTCAATTTTGAATAAATCCCCAACAGTGTCATAGCAAAGCACCCCCACACCATCACACCTCCTCCTCCATGCTTCACGGTGGGAACCAGGCATGTAGAGTCCATCCGTTCACCTATTCTGCGTCGCACAAAGACACGGTGGTTGGAACCAAAGATCTCAAATTTGGACTCATCAGACCAAAGCACAGATTTCCACTGGTCTAATATCCATTCCTTGTGTTCTTTAGCCCAAACAAGTCTCTTCTGCTTGTTGCCTGTCTTTAGCAGTGGTTTCCTAGCAGCTATTTTACCATGAAGGCCTGCTGCACACAGTCTCCTCTTAACAGTTGTTGTAGAGATGTGTCTGCTGCTAGAGCTCTATGTGGCATTGACCAGGTCTCTAATTTGAGTTGCTGTAAACCTGCAATTTCTGAGGCTGGTGACTTGGATAAACTTATCCTCAGAAGCAGAGGTGACTCTTGGTCTTCCTTTACTGGGGTGGTCCTCATGTGACCCAGTTTCTTTGTAGCGCTTGATGGTTTTTGCAACTGTACTTGGAGACACTTTCAAAGTTTTCCCAATTTTTCGGAGTGACTGACCTTCATTTCTTAAAGTAATGATGGCCACTCATTTTTCTTTACTTAGCTGTTTTTTTCTTGCCATAATACAAATTCTAACAGTCTATTCAGTAGGACTATCAGCTGTGTATCCACCAGACTTCTGCACAACACAACTGATGGTCCCAACCCCATTTATAAGGCCAGAAAGCCCACTTATTAAACCTGACAGGGCACACCTGTGAAGTGAAAACCATTCCCGGTGACTACCTCTTTAAGCTCATCAAGAGAATGCCAAGAGTGTGCAAAGCAGTCATCAAAGCGTAAGGTGGCTACTTTGAAGAACCTAGAATATAATACATAATTTTATTTGTTGCACACTAGTTTGTTAAGTATATAATTCCACATGTTTTAATTAATAGTTTTGATGCCTTCAGTGTGAATATACAATTTTCATAATCATGAAAATACAGAAAAATCTTTAAATGAGAAGGTGTGTCCAACTTTTGGTCTGCATAGTATTTATCCCATGTTTGGTGTCTAAAGTTGCCAAAACCCCCGGCTTTGGGCAGAGGGGGGTAATATGTGACAGCGTCACTGGCACTGGAGTTTCTCTCCAGCATGCTTTGTGTTGAAGGAGTTAAGCAGTCAAGATAAGGGACCTGTTTGCAGGTGAGTAGGTCTGAGATGGGTGGGATGCCTACTCCCAATTTCTCAACCTCAAGGGTGTGGCTGGTATGTTAAATGCACAGCCATTTACTTTTTTTCTGTGTGTTGTGGTTTGGAGAGGAGAGACTGCAGACGTGGCTCTAGGTGGAACTGAAGACACATGGTGGTCTGAGTGGGCAAACACCACAGACATAAGGACTTTTCTATATATTTTCTTTTTGTTATGCCAGAAAGGCCACATTTATTTTGGTTTATGCTGTTCCATAATAAACCAGCAGATGACTTATCTAAGAAGCATTCCTGTGTCTACCTTTGGAAGCAGCTGTGGGAGTCAAGCCCTCACACATGGTGTTTTGAATGTTGGCAGCATTACAGAAAATAGCATAGTGGCTGTGGACAAACTGCATATCCTGGGTAAAATCTGCCATCCAGCACGAGATGTCAGACAGCATGGAGGAGCTTGTAAAGCATCTGGTCAAGGTTCAACAGCAGCAACAGCTGGCCTGTCAACAGCATCAAATGGCACAATGGGAGACAAATAAACTGTTGGCACAACAGCTCCAATGACAGCAGCAACAGCGACATCAAGAGGTGCTAACATGGCAAATGTATCTACTCACAGAGGCAATTCATGGGAGGCCAGCGGTCCCCAACTCCAGGTGATGAATAGTAAGTCTGGAAAGTGGTAAAATGAGCCATGTAAAAATTTACCCTGGGGGATGTTGTGTAAGCTATTCTGACTGTTTTTGAGAGGGTGGATGAACTGGAGAACCTTCCGCCAGAGCAGTGGGTAGAGGTCCTGGCGCCATATTGGTCGGAAAAAACCTGAAAATGCATATTATGACTTAGTACTCCAGGATGCCAAAGAATACTCCAAATTAAAGACTGAAATCTCGGCATGCCTGGGAGTAACTGTGTCCATTATAACGCAGCAAGTCCACGCAGGGCGTATGCTGGCAACAAACCCCCTCGCTCGCAGATGTGTGATTTTTTGCACCTGGTCCCAAAGTGGTTGCAGCCAAAGACTTCCTCTCCGGACCAGGTAGTCGAGCATGTGGTGATGGACAGGTTCATCTACTCCCTTCCCAGGCCAATACAGACCTGGGTTGCCCAGGGCGACCCTCAGAATGTGGACGACCTGGTTAGCCTGGTCTAGAGATTCCAGGTTGTTGAGAAATCCCTCAGGAGCCAGACATCGCCACTTCCCCATACTGGGATACCTAAAAGGGACGGGCTCAGCATGGAGGGTGGCTAGACCCACAAATGGGGGGCCTCCCAATCCTACTGAGGGGTCTTCTAAAGCTATTATTAAGTACGTGGTCTGCTGGCAATGTCACAATCCTGGACACATAGCCTCCTGGTGTCATGTGTCCGTTGAACAAATGGACAGCAGCCTAGGCAGGCTATATGGCCTGCAGTGTGGCCTGTCAATCCAGTAAGGGGCCACAGGCATATATCGTGTACATCAATGTTGTACTGGTTCTTGGATTTTTGCACTTTGGAAGTCTAATGACACTTATCAGAACTGCACTGCCCCACTAGCTATTCCCTAATACGTTTGTGGTGTCCGCTGCATACACAGAGATGCCAAGGACTACCCTGTGGCCAGAGTGACCATGGGAACAGACTGTGGTACTATGTTCTATGAGGTTGGGATAGTAAAATACTTAATACATCTTGTCATACTGGGGTGGGATTTTTCACTATTTTGGAACTTGTGTTAAAAGGAGCGGCACAGAGTGTCCTGGACAAAAGCCATGTCCCTTTAGAAAAGACTCCATCAAAAACAAAATGTAGGAGTTTCCCCTATGTGTCCTCACTGGAGAGGGGGGCTAGACAGTGACAGAGAAGCCCATCTTCACATCTTGTAAGTGCCAGAAAAGAATTTTGGGACTGCTCAACTTAGAGAACTTACCTTAAAGGGGGGCATTTGATAATGTTTCTGTATGTAATGGGGTTGCTCAAGATTCGGGAGCTGACACCAGGTTCCCACACTTCCCACATGGTGATTTATTGTATCGGGTCACCAAACTAAAGGACGGTGAGGCTACTTTCACACTTGCGTTTTGTAGCGCTGCGTTTCGAGCGCACATAAAACGCATGAAAAAAACGCGTGCAAACGCTTGTAATCGCTGCGATATTTAGTCGCATAAGTGTGCGCATTGCGAAAAAAAACGCAGCGTTTGCATGCGGTTGTATGCGATTTCAAGCGTTTTTGCATGCGTTTGCGTTTTTTCGGCGCATTTCACAGGAGGAAAATCCTTGCAAAATTCTTGCAAATGACTCCACCAATGGGACACCAGTGGGCGTGTCTTATGGGAAATCTTTATATAGAGCCTGTTCACAGCCATTCTTCACATTTGCTTGCATTTGCCTTTGTGAACATGGATCTGCGCTGGAAGAGTTTCCACTTCAACTTGGATCTGGACATTGAGATGGCTCAGGCTTATGCAGTTGCTTGAAGAAAGGGAGAGAGAGAGACAGCCAAGATGGCAGCGGCAGCGTTTGTGGGTACATCCCATTGTTGAACTCCGGGATAGCCGTGGAGTGTACCATACCCTCTATAGCGAGCTGCAGGCAAACCCTGAGAAATTTACGGACTATACCCAGATGTCACAAAAAACCTTCAGGGATTTGCTTGGTCTGGTCCAACAATTCATCCGGAGACAGGACACACAGCTCCGTCGGGCGATTCCTCTGGAGGAAAGACTCCTGGTGACATTACGGTACATAATATTACTAAACCAATGCCTGCATCATTTTATTTGTTCTGCCATGTAGTATTCCAAAGCTGCCAGAATTATTGTTCTGCCATCTAGTAAACAAAGACCTACAGAATTATTTGTATGCCATGTACTTTTTTTTCTCTTTAGTTAAATGTTTTAAAAAAAACCATATACAATAAGATATATTGTTTTTCTTTCTCAGATTCCTTGCTACTGGAGAGAGCCTCTCTTCACTTCACTTCCAGTACAGGATTGGTATCTCCACCTTGTCAGGAATTGTTGTGGACACCTGCCGCGCATTGTGGAATGTTCTCTGTCCAGAATTTATGCCCCTGCCCACCACAGAATAGTGGCTAGAAATAGCTGAAAAATTCTGGACAACCTGCAATTTCCCCAACTGTTTGGGAGCAGTTGATGGGAAACACATCTGCATCATCAAACCAAAAAGAACAGGCTCGGAGTACTACAACTACAAAAAGTACTTCTCTACAGTTCTCATGGCCATTGCAGATGCAGACTGTATATTTATTGCAGTGGACATTGGGACACAGGCTTTTAAGAACTCGGACATGGGTCGGAGGTTGTATGGAAACCAGTTCAATTTCCCCATGCCATGGCCTCTTCCCCACACCGAAGGTCCACCACTGCCATTTGTCATGGTTGGGGATGAGGCTTTCCAGATGAGCCAACACCTGCTAAAACCCTACTCCAGTCGGGACTTGGACCACACCAAAAAAATATTCAATTACAGGCTGACCAGGGTAAAAAGAACTTTAGAGTGTGCCTTCGGTATACTTGTTTCCAGATGGCGCATTCTGGGCACAGCCATTCATCTGAAACTGGAAACAGTGGATGAAGTGGTGAAGGCCTGTGTGGTGCTACATAATTTTGTGATGTCTAAAAAGCACCCAAACTTTGAACTTGATGATGCAGCTCCTAACCCATTGCCTGAGTTCACTCAGCACCCTCTCAGGTCTTCTGTTGAAGTGGGCCAAATGAGGGACCAATTTGCGGCCTACTTTATATCAGATGTAGGACGGGTGGAATAGCAAGAACAAATGGTGTAAAAAACTGTTCTTGTCTGTATGTTAATAAAATACCTGTGTTTATACCTGTACCGAGTGCAGTCTGTGTTTTTACACTCAAATACAAGAATCAACTGGCCAGGTTTACCAGTGAATTCATGATGCTGTGTTTTTTGTGCATCGTGAATTTACTAGTAATCCTGACCAGGTGACTATACATACACACACACGCACAAGTTGTATGACCTTTATCATCTCTCCAGTCTTGGTTCCATTTGCAGCGACGGTGGAGATAGAACAACTAATATTTGTGTCACCTGGCCTGATGTTACAAATAGTGATTTGGGGATGCACTATCATCCGTCACTCTTTATTTCACCTGATATACCTGACCATGTGACTATAAATATTATTTGTAGTATCATCACTGTGACTTGATTTTGAACGCAGACTGGAGAGATGATAAAGATTATACATCTTCTACAATACCCAGGCCTGGTGTCATGCTGAAGTGGTGATGCCCCAAATAACACATCCTCACTTCAGAATTTATCACACCTGGGCAGGTGAATACACATGAGTTATAATCAGCAGCATCGCTACAGTATGCTTGAAATAAATGCAGACTGAAGCGACGCTGTAGGTGAAACTCATGTGTATTCACCTGCCCAAGTGAGATAGTAATGATACAAGACCAGGGGATTGTACATATAACGTGTATTTTCACCATCATCTCCTCAGTTTATTCAAGACACATTGAATAAAGGATGTGGTTAATTACAAGGTATATCTAGAATCCCTGGCCTTGTATCACAAAGTGAAATGATGGTAAAAACACATCAGACTCATTTAACTTTTTATGATACCTGGCAAGGTAAAATAGCTATGCCTTGCACTCAACACCATCCTCTATTCAATACGTGCAATATTAGTAGACAGAGAGACTGGTGGCGAAAATACAAGTCATATATTTGTGTTTTGGACTACACATATCTCCAGGAAAGACACAAGAAACATGTGTCATTCCTGCAGTTATGTGTAGTCAAAAACACAAAGTGTACGGCGCACTGTGTGTACGGCGCAGTGTGTGTAGGTGGCGAAATACACATTAATCAAACCGGATTTACTAAAAGCAGATTTGCACATTTATTTTGTCCAACAGGAACCCCACATTGTAATTGCCACTGATGTTTTGGTGGAGATTTGGATACATTTACTAAAAGCAGATTAGTACATCCTTTGTACAACAGGAACCACGCATTGTAATTGCCACTGAAGTTTGGGTGGAGATTTGGATACATTTACTAAAAGCAGATTAGTACATACTTTGTACAACAGGAACCACACATTGTAATTGCCACTGACGTTTTGGTGGAGATTTGGATACATTTACTGAAAGCAGATTAGTACATACTTTGTACAACAGGAACCACACATTTTTATTGCGAAGGACGTTTAGGTGGAGATTTGGATACTCTGGGGGTGTGCAAAGATGAAGAACGGCTGGAAAGTGAGGAAGGGATTCGAGGGGATGAGGCAACGAAAGTAGTGGGTGAAGGAAGATCAGACATGGAAGTAGAGGCAGGTTGAGACACATTAGGAGGAGAGGGAAGATGGACAAACAAAGTTTTGCTTTTTTTCTTCTTGGGGCAGGAGTCCCTTGCATGGAACGACTTCTGTGTGACCGCCTTGAGCTGGTGGACCGTGGCCTTGATACATAAAACAGTGAATGTAGGTCACCTGTCTCATGCTCTGTGGTGTCAGTGGCGGTGGTGGGAGAAGGAGAAGTGGTGGCGGTGCTCAGAGGAGGACAAGTGGTGGCAGTGGTCCAAGGAGAAGTGGCATCTGTGCTCCTAAACTCTTGCTGAGTGGTGACGGTACTCCTAGACGGAGAAGTGGCATCTGTGCTCCTAAACTGTTGCTGAGTGGTGGCGGTACTCCTAGATGGAGAAGTGGCATCTGTGCTCCTAAACTGTTGCTGAGTGGTGACGGTACTGTCATGTGTGCATTGCCACGAAGATCGTCGCGGTTGCACATTTTGACTTCTCACAGCTGAGCTGCTGTTTCTTTGTGTTTGGCAGCTAGGGAGTTAATTCTGTCTGTGCTCGGTGCTGGGACTGGGTGCAGTTTCTCCCGGCTGCAATTGATTATTTGTTGATTGGTTTCCTTTAAATTCCTGGTTGTCTGCTTGGGGAGTTGCCAGTGAAACCTTCATGCAGACCACAGATAGGAATGAATCTGTATAGACTTTAGTTGTGAGCTCCTTAGTTGTTCTAAGCTCAACTTGGTTAGAGTTTATTTCCCAGACCATTTATGTTCCTTTGGTGTTTGAGTGTGTATGCAAGCGAGTGTTATCCTGTCTGTCTTATATGTCTAATCTGTGTATTTAGCTAAGATCAGCCCATATCCCTTTGGTGGTAGTCAGGATCCTTCTTAGGACTGATTACAGGGTTCAGGGTCTGATAGGAGACAGGGTTAGGTTGGAGACTTGGACCTCTGAACCATTATCAGTACCTCCAAGGTGAGGGATTAGTTAGGACCCCAGTTTAGGGTCAGGTTAGATCCCGGTCCACCTCTTTCCTGTTTCAGCTCATCAAGTCCTCAAGATTAACCCTGAGTTCAGCAGATATCGTGTCAGGTAAATCTATTCTATACTTACATGCTGATGTTGCTATACTAGTTGTTGTATAGAGTGTTGTTCCTGTATTAATAGTTTACTGACATTGTATACATATCATTAGACAGCGTGACATTTTCACTGGCCATAAAAATTATCTCCAGTTACCATGGATCCAGTAGCCCAGCTGGCTCTGCAGTTGCAGGGATTATCCATGGAGCTGACGGACATTAAGTCCAAAGTTTTGTCTCCCTGGAGCAAACCAGAGTTGAACCTAAGGTTGCTCTCCCGGACAGGTTCACTGGTGGGCGAGACAAATTTTTCACCTTCCGGGAGGCATGTAAATTGTATTTTCGGCTTCGGCCTCGATCATCAGGGAGTGAGGAGCAGAGAGTGGGAATTGTTATCTCACTTCTGCAAGGGGACCCTCAATCCTGGGCATTTTCCCTTCCTCCGGGATCCCCGGCTCTACTGTCTGTAGATCAATTTTTTACTGCCCTGGGATTGGTATATGATGACCCAGATCGGGTCTCTCTTGCTGAGACAAAATTACGTAAGATACAGCAGGGAGATCGTCCGGCAGAGGAATTTGCTTCTGAGTTTCGTAGATGGGCCACAGATACTCAGTGGAATGACCCAGCTCTTAGGAGCCAGTTTTGTCATGGGCTTTCTGATAAATTAAATGACGTTTTGGCTCAGTATGAGTCTCCTCCTTCTCTGGAGGCTGCTATGGCCTTAGCTATCCGTACTGATAGACGGCTTCGGGAGAGGGATGAGGTAACCCCACTCCCTGTTGTTTCTCCACCTACCACTAAAGTCCCTTATGTTGAGGTTCCCCTTGTCTGTTCGGATGAGCCTATGCAGTTGGGAGGGACATCGTTTCGTAGGAGGGGATTGGCGGTACGCCGCAGGACTAGAAGATGTTTTTTCTGCGGGAAAGAGGGACATTTTGTTGGAGAATGTCCATCCCGTGCCTTGTTGAGCCAAAAGTGGCCGGAAAACTGTTAATCCCAGGTTGTGTGGTGGACGACAACCTGGGAGTATGTATTTCATTCGCCAGTTCTTCTCAGTTCCTTGTACCAGTGGAGGTGGTAGTTGGTACGAGAGTGGAGAGATTGTCTGTTCTTCTTGATAGTGGTTCCGGGGCTAATCTGGTTGACGCTCAGTTTGCTCAGGCTCAAGGTATGCATCTGAGTGTATTGGTCAAACCGATCCTTATATTCTCCATTGACGCCAGGCCTCTCGGCCAAGGTAGCTTTGTTCATGAGGTTCATAACATTGACCTTCGGGTAGGGGCAATACATAGGGAACAATTATCTTGTTATGTGTTGGAGGGTCTACCTACTCCCATTGTGTTGGGACTTCCTTGGTTGGTTAAACATAACCCTGTGATTAATTGGCAGTCCAGAGAAATAAGCCAATGGGGTGAGTTTTGCAAAAGCAACTGCATGAACACAGTCATCAGTGCGGTCGTGCCTAGTACATTGCCTCCTTTTTTGGAGGATTTTGGGGATGTTTTCTCTGAGGAGGGGTGTCAGGAGTTGCCTCCTCATCGCGTGTATGACTGCTCTATTAATCTCCTTCCTGATGCTAAGTTGCCTAAAGCTAGGTTGTATAATCTTTCTGGTCCTGAGAGGCAGGCTATGAAAGATTATATTTCTGAAAGTCTGGCCAAAGGGCATATTAGACCTTCATCTTCCCCAGTAGCCGCGGGGTTCTTCTTTGTGAAGAAGAAAGATGGAGGCCTACGCCCTTGCTTGGATTTCCGCGAACTTAATCGGATTACTGTTCGAGATCCGTATCCACTCCCTCTTATTCCTGATCTCTTCAATCAAATTGTTGGCGCCAAATGGTTTTCTAAATTGGATCCACGTATAGCTCAGCAGCAGCAGCCTCCACGTATACCCCAGCAGCAGCCTCCACGTATACCCCAGCAGCAGCAGTCTCCATGTATACCTCAGCAGCAACAGCCTCCACGTATACACCAGCAGCAGAAGCCTCCATGTGTACCCCAGCAGCCTCCACATATACTCCACCAGCAGCCTCTATATACAACCCAGCAGCATCCTCTATATACATACCAGCAGCAGCCTCTATATACACCCAGCAGCAGCATCCACATATACCCCTGAAGCAGCCTCCATATATACCCCAGCAGCAGCATCCACATATACCCCAGCAGCAATAGCCTCCACATATACCCCAGCAGCAGTAGCCTCCACATCTACCCCAGTACCAGTAGCCTCCACATATACCCTAGCAGCAGCCTCCACATACACAACAACAGCAGCCTCCACATACACCCCAGCAGTATCAGCATCTACATATACCCCAGCAGCAGCAGCCTCCACAAATACCTCAGCAGCAGCAGCCCCCACATATACCCCAGCAGCAGCCTCCACGTATATCTCAGCAGCAGCCTCCACGTATGCCCCAGCAGCAGCAGCCTCCACGTATACCCCAGCAGCAGCAGCCTCCACGTATACTCCAGGAGCAGCCTCTATATGCACCCCAGCAGCAGCCTCTATATACACCCCACAGCAGCCTCCACATATACCCCAGCAACAGCCTCCACATATACCCAGCAGCAGCAGCCTCCACATATACCCCAGCAGCAGCCTCCACATATAACCCAGCAGCAGTAGCCTCCACATATACCCCAGCTGCAGCCTCCTCATACACCCCAGCAGCAGCCTCCACATACACCCAAACAGCAGCAGCCTCCACGTACTCCCCAGCAGCAGCCTCCACGTACACCCAAGCAGCAGCCTCCACGTACACCCCAGCAGCAGCAGCCTCCACTTACACCCCAGCAGCAGCCTCCATGTATACCCCAGCAGCAGTCCGCGTATACCCCAGCAGCCTCCATGTATACCTCATCAGCAGCCTCCACATATACCCCAGCAACAGCATCCTCCACGTGTACCCCAGCAGCAGCAGTTTACACGTATACCTCAGCAGCCTCCACGTATACCCCAGCAGCCTCCACGTATACCCCAGCAGCCTCCACGTATACCTCAGCAGGTTTTCCACGTATACCCCAGCAGCAGCCTCCATGTATACCCCAGCAGCAGGATCCTCCATGTTTACCCCAGCAGCAGCCTCTAAATACACCCCAGCAGCAGCCACTATATACACCCCAGCAGCCTCTATATACACCTCAGCAGCCTCTATTAGTGTTGAGCGTTCCGATACCGCAAGTATCGGGTATCGGCCGATATTTGCTGTATCGGAATTCCGATACTTAGTTCCGATATTTTTCCAATATCGTATACCGGAATCGGAAGTTCCCATAATTCTTTGAGAGGCAATGTGATTTTAGTCAGCCAATGAGGAATCTTATGAAGTGTGGGCACATCCTGTAATGCTGCGGTCATCTTAACTAATGGCATGGCTGTGATTGGCTGCTGAAATGATGTCAGAATGCACTATAAAAGGCGCCGCCGCCATTTTAGCGTCACTGTGCTGTGAACTCAGTTAGGGACAGAACGCTGCTCTGCTGACTCTGAGGGACAGTTAGAGATTGCGATTTTGTGTACTTAGCTTTAGGCAGGCTAGTTTACCAACCGCTGTGTAAAGCTTCCTTTTGCCTTGCAGTGTTGTTTTAACAGCTCTGTGCAAGGTGTGTGTGTGAGAGTGCAGGTGACGCTGCAGTTTGCTCTGCATCCAACGCTGTCTGTAGGCATCTGCACGTGTCACTCACAGACTCTTTTTTTTTTTCTTTAGTACTTCTAGCTGCTCCATTCAATAGAAATTATAGTGTGATGCGCTTCCATCCGTATACTATACATTGGTTGCAAACACTATAGAAGTACAGAAAGGGGCCTTTCACAGATAGTGAACAGTTGTGTTTCAGTGTTCACTGCAGTCTGTGAGGTTTTGATTTTTTGAGTGCAGATCACGCTCCAGTTAGTTCTTCAACCACTGCTGGTTGTAGTCTGCTGAGCGTGTGTCACTGCCTCATCCTTCACATTTTTCTCTAATTGGTGCTGCTCCATTATATTTGAAAAAAATCTAATCTATTAGTGTGACGCGCTTCCATCTGTATACAATACATTGGTTGCAAACACTATAGAAGTTCAGAAAGGAGCCTTTCACAGATAGTGAACAGTTGTGTTTCAGTGTTCACTGCAGTCTGTGAGGTTTTGATTTTTTGAGTGCAGATCACGCTCCAGTTAGTTCTTCAACCACTGCTGGTTGTAGTCTGCTGAGCGTGTGTCACTGCCTCATCCTTCACATTTTTCTCTAATTGGTGCTGCTCCATTATATTTGAAAAAAATCTAATCTATTAGTGTGACGCGCTTCCATCTGTATACAATACATTGGTTGCAAACACTATAGAAGTTCAGAAAGGAGCCTTTCACAGATAGTGAACAGTTGTGTTTCAGTGTTCACTGCAGTCTGTGAGGTTTTGATTTTTTGAGTGCAGATCACGCTCCAGTTAGTTCTTCAACCACTGCTGGTTGTAGTCTTCTGAGCGTGTGTCACTGCCTCATCCTTCACATTTTTCTCTAATTGGTGCTGCTCCATTATATTTGAAAAAAATCTAATCTATTAGTGTGACGCGCTTCCATCCGTATACAATACATTGGTTGCAAACACTATAGAAGTTCAGAAAGGAGCCTTTCACAGATAGTGAACAGTTGTGTTTCAGTGTTCACTGCAGTCTGTGAGGTTTTGATTTTTTGAGTGCAGATCACGCTCCAGTTAGTTCTTCAACCACTGCTGGTTGTAGTCTGCTGAGCGTGTGTCACTGCCTCATCCTTCACATTTTTCTATAATTGGTGCTGCTCCATTATATTTGAAAAAAATCTAATCTATTAGTGTGACGCGCTTCCATCCGTATACAATACATTGGTTGCAAACACTATAGAAGTACACAAAAGGGCCTTTCACAGCTACTGAACAGTTGTCTGCAGTGTTCACTGTAGTCTGAGCTTTTCATTTTTTGAGTGCAGATTACGCTCCAGTTAGTTCTTCAACCACTGCTGGTTGTAGTCTGCTGAGCGTGTGTCATTGCCTCATCCTTCACATTTTTCTCTAATTGGTGCTGCTGATCCATTATATTTGAAAAAAATCTAATCTATTAGTGTGACGCGCTTCCATCCGTATACAATACATTGGTTGCAAACACTATAGAAGTACACAAAGGGGCCTTTCACAGCTACTGAACAGTTGTCTGCAGTGTTCACTGTAGTCTGAGCTTTTCATTTTTTGAGTGCAGATTACGCTCCAGTTAGTTCTTCAACCACTGCTGGTTGTAGTCTGCTGAGCGTGTGTCACTGCCTCATCCTTCACATTTTTCTCTAATTGGTGCTGCTCCATTATATTTGAAAAAAATCTAATCTATTAGTGTGACGCGCTTCCATCCGTATACAATACATTGGTTGCAAACACTATAGAAGTACACAAAGGGGCCTTTCACAGCTACTGAACAGTTGTCTGCAGTGTTCACTGCAGTCTCTGAGGAATAACCACACTTAGGCCTTATAACTTTTCTGACTTTCTTTATCAATCTACCAAGATGAAGAAGGCAGGGAGTAAGGCACGTGGTCGTAGCCGTGGAGTTTCAGCAGGGAGAGGACGTGGGGATTCTGTGGCTGCTGCCGCACCCAGTGACACAGCATCCACCAGTTTTCCCCGTGAGCGTTCCTTTATGCGCACTTTTGTAGGAGCTCAGCGTACCCCCCTGCTGCGGGAAGAACAAATTGAAGCCGTTGTTGGTTGGATGGCAGCCAATGCATCGACTTCAATTGCTTCCACCTCCTCTCAGGACCACAGCACTGTTGAACAACCATCTGTCTCTTCACCGCCTGCCAAATTGCCCAGGCAGTCAGAGAGTTCTGAACTGGAGCCAGCTGAGTCTCTGCTTCTGTTCTCAGAATCTGTTGGCTTGCAAACAGGGGCCCAGCCAAGCAGCATTCTGGAATGTGAAGAAGAGGCAGTGTGCAGTGATGCGCAACAGCTGTGTCTCTCTGAATGTGAAGAGGCGGGTGAGCCAGTGCCGATGGTCAGCACACCGCAGAACGCATCTGATGATGATGAGACTCAGGTGCCAGTTTCTGTTGAGCATGGTGCTGGCCAGACCACACAACAGCAGCAGGTGTTGGAAGAGGGTAGTGGAGATGATGAGGTCCAAGACCCAACATGGCGTGAGGAACAGGAAGGTGGTGGTAGCAGCTCTGAGGAAGAGATTGCCCGAACGGTCCAAACAGTAGGGAGAGGTAGGCTGCAGACTCGGTTGCCTGTAGCCTCCAGTTTGGCACCCGTTCGTAGCAGTTCTCTTCCAACAGCCAAAACGGGCGCTCCCAGGACTTGCACTGCGTGGTCCTTTTTTGACACACTTGCAGATGATATTTGCTATGTCAAATGCAAGCTGTGTCATCAAAAAGTAAAAAGAGGTAAAAGTGTCAGTAACCTTAATACCACAAATATGTGGAAACATGTGCGGTCAAAGCACGTGGTTGAGTTACAAAGACACACTGGAGATGTAGGCCAACCTACAGCAGCACCTACATCTTCAGCTCGTGTTGGAGCCTCTTCCTCCAGCTCACACACAGCTGGTTCGGCTTCCTCACAGGATCGCCATGGAAGAACCTCTGTCACTGTTGTCCAGAGACCCAGTGTTATTCCACCCACAGCTGCAAGTTCCCTGTCATCCTCACACTCCCAGGCCACAAAACAGCCATCGGTAGCACAGGCATGGGATAAAAGACGGCCATACTCGGCAAACCATCCACGAGCACAGGCTCTGAATGCTGGCATTGCAAAACTCCTGTCCCTTGAAATGCTGTCATTCAGGCTGGTGGAGACTGACAGTTTCCGTAACTTAATGGCATTGGCAGTCCCACAATACAATGTGCCCAGCCAATTTTATTTCAGCAGGCAAGCCGTCCCTGGTCTGCAAAAGCATGTTGAGGGAAAAATTAAACATGCGCTACTAAACGCCGTCAGTAGCAAGGTCCACCTGACCACCGATGCGTGGACCAGTACCCATGGCCAGGGACGATACCTTTCCCTCACTGCCCATTGGGTCAATGTTGTGGAGCCGGGTACAGATCTTGCGAGTGGCGCTGTACGTGTTCTGCCAACTCCAAGGATTGCAGGAATCAAGTCTGTCCACATTGACTCCTCCTCCTACTCCAGTTCCTCAGAATCATCGCTGCAGGAGCCGTCACGGTCTACCTCCACATGGACCTGTGAAAGCTTACCTGATGCGACCGATATGAGCACAGCCGTGGCCAAACGTCAACAGGCCGTCCTGAAATTAATTTCCATGGGGAATCGAAGCCACACAGTGCAGGAGCTCTGGAATGCCATCAAGCAGGAGAGCGACGTGTGGTTTTTGCCAGCGAATCTCCAGCCAGGCTTGGTAGTGTGTGACAATGGCCGAAATCTGGTGGCAGCTCTGGGCCTTGGCAACCTCACTCACATACCATGTCTGGCACATGTGCTCAACTTGGTCGTGCAGAGTTTTTTGAGGGACTACCCGGATCTTGATGCACTGCTGCACAAGGTCCGCCTAGAGTGCGCTCACTTGCGACGTTCCAGCATGGCCAGATCGCGCATTGCAGCTCTGCAACGCAGATTTCGCCTTCCTGAACATCGCATCATATGTGACGTACCCACCAGGTGGAATTCCACGTTACATATGTTGGAGCGGTTGTGTGAGCAGCAGCCAGCAGTAATGGAGTATCAGCTGCATCAGGCGCAATCAACTCGCAATTTGCGCCTTCACACTTCACCACTACTGAGTGGGCCTCTATGAAGGACATCTGCCACGTTTTGCGTGCGTTTGATGAGTCAACGCGGATGGCGAGTGCAGATGATGCACTAGTCAGCCTGACTGTCCCCCTTATCTGCCTGCTTCAAAAAACACTGCAAGCACTAAGGGATGAGGTTTTGGAAGAGGTGGAGGATGAGGAGACACAAATTCCATCACCTTTTGGACAGTCAGCGCAACGTGGTTCCTCCCAAAGGGCTTTGCAGGGCTCACTTTGTGAGGAGGATGAGGAGGAGTCAATGGAGGAGGAAGACATCGCTCCAGAGGGAGGTACACAACGCTCTAGTCAGTATGTAGAGCGAGGGTGGGGTGATGCAGAGCAGGCAGAGATTACGCTTCTTGCAGGGGACAGCGTTTCTTGGCCAGTTGGGAGTCTGCAGCACATGGTTGATTTCATGCTGCAGTGCCTGAGAAACAACCGCCGCATCGCCCACATTCTCACCACGTCTGATTATTGGGTGTACACCCTCCTAGACCCTCGCTACCGGGACAACTTACAAAGCCTCATCACACCGTTGAACCGGGAGCGTAAAATGCGGGAGTACCAAGACACACTGGTGCAATCCATAATGTTCTCCATTCCAGCCGAGAGCACTGCTGCTGCTGCTACTGCTTTACAAAGCAGCTCTGTGCGTCGAGGCAGTGGAGACAGCTCTGCAACAAGAGGGAGCACAAGCAGCGCCTCTTCAAAAGGCAAGACTAGTATGTTCCAAATGTGGCGAAGTTTTGTGGCAGCGCCAACCCATGTCTACACCATCCGAGACGGCTCCAGTCAGCAGGAGGCAACGTTTCCGTAAGATGGTGACAGACTACATGTCTTTCCCTCTCAGTGTACTCCCAGATGGCTCTTCCCCATTCAAGTTTTGGGTCTCTAAGCTGGATACATGGCCAGAGCTTAGCCAGTATGCATTGGAGGTGCTGGCTTGCCCTGCTGCCAGTGTATTATCGGAGCGCGTCTTTAGTGCTGCAGGTGGTGTACTAACAGACCGTCGCATGCGACTATCCTCCGATAATGTAGACCGGCTTACTTTTCTGAAAATGAACAAGGCATGGATCTCGCCAGAATTTGTCTGTCCGTTTTCAGATTAAATAAGTGGTTCGCAACGTTATCCATGTCTCCTGTTCCCTACACATGCACAGAAAAACCCAAGTCGAACATGCTCCAAATAGGGAAGAGCCGTCACCCTGATTGTTATGCTTAAAACATGAAATTGTGAAGTTTTCCAGGCCTAGAATGATAAATTTTTATGACAAATATGGACAAATAATAATTTGTCATCACAGCGCATATCTGCACATGTCTATTAGAAATGGTAACAAAAACTAAAACATAGTGTTCACTTTTTGAAATTAATGCATAAAAGTACATTTCATACTTATCAATTAATGCTTTTAAAGGAACTTTATCTGTACCTGTAACATAATGCAGTCAATGGATGTACGAATCATAAAATCCTCATCATCATCATCACGAGTTTTATTTATGACAGACATTATAAAATACACATACTGATGCCAACTGTAACTTCACACACCATATATGAAATGGCCAGCATCTAAACCTGGTAATAATGTGCAATAATAAATTATTACATCTAGAAAGTGCATCATGCATACTGACAATAGGTAGTTATACCTGCAAGTGCTGTTGAAACAAGCACAACAGATATAAATTAATAATGGTATATAGGTATCACAGTGCATAGTTACTCATGGACAATGTCGATGTAATACTGTACCTCAATAAAGTCAGCGTCAACCATTATGGTTGTTAGTCTTGTAGATTGTTAAAGAGGGAACGTTCTTTTTTTGTTGGTCATAGGTGGAGTATTAGACAGTAAATGATTACTGCTGTCGTATTTTTGGCGTCCATAGGGCGCAATAACGCTGCGTAACGTCACATTTTATAGAGTCATCTAATTGACACACGGTACCCTACCCTACGCGTGACAGTAGGAAGGTAGTGTTGACGGATAAAGCCTTGCGCAACCAGACATGCTTTTACCCTCTTCAACACTGTACAAGCAAAAAATGCATGATTGCAGCCGCAGACTTTATTGACGTACAGTATAACATCGCCATTACCCATCAGAGGCTGTCCACTGTCTGATACAGACATAGAATACACCTTTTTATCCGTAGCCTTTGTTTCACCTACACTTGCAGGCACACACTTAAATTGTGACAATGCATTATGTTTTTTTAAATGGTTATTTTTTATTGTACATTATTGTGTCATCACATTGATGAGTCCATGCTGGACATGTCATACATGGTGTACAAAGTAACGATTTTATTAACTTAAATAATTGAAATGTCTGTGACTGTCACATCTAAATTGCAATGATGATGATGATGAGTGACTATTACAAAATCCATTGTCTTCACTATGTTATGGTTTAACATAGCGTTCCTTAAGCATTATTCATAAATACAAAAATGGACTTTTATTCTTAAATTTACACTATATTTTGTAACCAATTTTTTGGGTGGTGTGTTGTTCCATTTCTTGTTGGCATGTGCATATATGCGTTTATATTTGCAGTGTCTTTATTTTTATTCTTGAAGTTAGGAAACATGTGTATCTTCGTACCGTGTTAGCCAGTAGATAGAAAAATATTTAGACTTGAGAGTCCACAGTGGTTGTTACCTTTTAATGGATAACTGAAAAGATGGTAACAAATTGCAAGCTTTCGAGGCTACTCACGTCTCTTCATCAGGCAAAGACTAAAACCAAAAATGAAGCATCACATATTTCTATACACAACAGGACACAGGAATACTGAAATAGGTAAGACAAGTAAGTGACGTGTAGCAGAACTCTCATTATCACAGAGGGATGAACATAAATATTGTAACAGTTCCTACATAAGGATAGAAAGTTTTATTGCCCTCTGATTGGTGTCTGGTTTTGTGTTTTCATGCCCCTGGAAGGGCAGAGACGCAGATTCCTTAATTGATATAGAATGACATAAATCCGTGTGATCTATTCATTCCATCACTAACAGTGTCAAAGGTCATGATGAGCTTATATTCTGAAACCTTTGTATCTTTCTCATATTTGAAGTTATATTTTAATACCAGTAATTCCATATCCATCATGCTATGACCGGGCATACAAAATTGTTTTGCCACAGGTAAATCCATTATTTTTTCTCTTATTGTGTGGCGCTGATAATTCATCCTTGTTCTCATTTTTTGGCCGGTCTCCCCTCACTTGTCCCTCCCTCACTTGTCTTACCTATTCCTGTTCCTGTTGTGTGTAGAAATATGTGTTTCTTCATTTTTTGTTTTAGTCTTAGCCTGATGAAGAGACCTGAGTAGTCTCGAAAGCTTGGAATTTGTTACCATATTTTCAGTTAGCCATTAAACGGTATCAACCACAGAGGACTCTCAAGTATAAATATTTTTCTATTCTTGGAATTGAAATTCATCATTTTATTGTCCTAGTAAAACTTCATTTATTCTTGTTTGAAGTACATACATTTGCAATGGATTGGCCACGTAACAAGGCAATAACTCAATATTTTATGCCTACACCCTCCTTGACCCTGGGCTTCAACACCGCCAGTTGCTGCTCAGAAGTGTTAGATGCACAGATGAAAACAATCGCTGATGTGTTTGTGGGTTCAGTAACGCCTGCTGTTCCCCTGCTGTGTGTCTGGCAAAAATTACTGCTGCTAACTACAACTTCAACTTCAAACATCTCATACTAGGCCTCTGCCTACACCCTCCTTGATCCTGGGCTTCAACACCACCAGTTGCTGCTCAGAAGTGTTAGATGCACAGATGAAAACAATCGCTGATGTGTTTGTGGGTTCAGTAACGCCTGCTGTTCCCCTGCTGTGTGTCTGGCAAAAATTACTGCTGCTAACTACAACTTCAACTTCAAACATCTCATACTAGGCCTCTGCCTACACCCTCCTTGACCCTGGGCTTCAACACCGCCAGTTGCTGCTCAGAAGTGTTAGATGCACAGATGAAAACAATCGCTGATGTGTTTGTGGGGTTCAGTAACGCCTGCTGTTCCCCTGCTGTGTGTCCGGCAAAAATTACTGCTAGCTACCTAATCATGGTGAAAAAAACATGACATGTCAAAGTGTCTAGTGCTACACATAGATATGAGGCTACACCCTGATTTCTAAGCTGTAAACATTTGAAACGTCAACTTTAAAACCATAAAATGATTAGTCTTTGTCACAAATCTGTTACAAAATAATTGTGACATATTATTACAGATATGCACATGTCGAAAACAAATGCAAACACAAAAGCCTACTTATGCTATAGGATACTGATGGTCAACCTTGTCACTCCATAGCTTAGACAAATCCAACTCACATCATGACTCAAATTCTGCAATGTTCGAAGTGCATAATGTGGGTTGAACTTTGACAACTGCTGCAGTGCGAAGGTTATACTTCAGTGTTCTTGCCTTTTAAATAAAAGCATACAAGTAAATATAATAATCCAATGTTGATTAAGGGACGTGATGTACACCTGTAATATTGTGCAAACAATGCATGTAGGAATAGTCCTCTTCAACATTACTTATATTTGTGTCATTTTAAAAAATACATATTTAATTAGAAAGTTAACAGCCCATATCATAAAGGTCCTTCATGTAAACATGATAATCGCTAACAAAAATCATGCATTACCTTGGTAAAGTCAATAGTGCATAGTCACAATAGCAAAATATATACCTGTAAGTGGTGCTGAAAGAACGACAACTGATAGAATAGGTGAATGATATCTATTTATCAGACTGAATAGCAACACCTGTACAATGCCGATATAATACTGTACCTTAACAAAACAGCTGTGTCACACCTCACACTCGTTTTTCTTGTAGCTTGTTATGTAATAGGGCACATGCGTGTATGTTTCATCATAGGTGCATGTTTACTGAGTAAAGCAGTCATGACAACGCCTTTGTGTTGTCGGTACGCTTGCGATGATGAACGATGCGCACCGTGAATGTTAGTCTGCGTCATAAGACGTACAGACGCTCCAATACCCAACGCGTCACAGCAGGAAGCCAGTCTGTGCGTCCAAGCAAAGGCGCAACCATACATGCACGTAACCTTTTATAAAGCTATATAAAAAAAAGGATGTAGTAGTAACGCACACTTTATTGAGGTACAGTATTACATCGCCATTCACCATCTGTGGCTATGCAGTCTCATCTATATATACCTTATCTATCCGTTGTCATGCTTGCAAGTCCACAGTCAGGCATAAATATCTGTTTTCACTCTGCACTATGCACTTTTTAAATTTTTGTTTGTTAATATAAATGATTGGCACATATTATCAGTATTACATGATGGAAATTTTAGATATTTTTAAAAAAATAGGGAGATTATTCACCAAATGTAAAGTTTTATGAATGTCAAAGATAACTTGTAATGCTGATTATGTTTTTAAGTCAGCCATTCATTGTCTACACAATAAAAATGGTCAAAACAGAAACCACCTAGGTGGAAAAATGGATGTACTCGTCCATTGAAACACATGAAAGAATTTTTATTATAGCAAAACAACAACAGGAACATGGAAAATGGGGTGTACAACACCCACAGTGAATACTAATAGTGCACACAATTGGTTAAAATTTGGTTACGACAAGGGGCACAACACCCCCTGTGACCCTCAAGGCAATGCTAAATTACATCACAATTGGTTAAATGATTATTGGCACAAAGTTATAAGGGAACCATTAGTAGGAGTAAGCAGTCATATTAATACATGTAAATTTCTAAGAGGTGAAGTCAGAAATTGCTGTACTTCATTGCATAAAAAATATGTTGCAATTGATACCACCTGCCAACTAAATATCGCTCCCAAGGTAAAATAGGAAAAATAGAAACAATGGAAAATTGGCCACCACCTGTGTATATGTGGGAGAAAACTACTGTATGGGTACACGTTGGGGCTCGGAAGGGAAGTAGTGACGTTTTGGATTGCAGACTTTGATGGAATGGTCTGGGGGCGTCATGTCGCATTTGGAGAGCCCCTGATGCGCCTAAACAGTGGAAATCCCCAACAAGTGACCCCATTTTGGAAAATAGACCCCACAAGGAACTTATCTAGATGTGTGGTGAGCGCTATGAAGCCCCAAGTGCTTCACAGAAGTTTATAATGTACAGCCGTAAAAACAAAAAAATATTTTTTTTTGTACAAAAATGATATTTTCGCCCCTAGTTTTTTATTTTCCCAAGGGTAGCAGAAGAAATAGGACAAATTGCACAATAACTCTTGGGGTCCAGAGTACGCTGATACCCCATATGTGGGGATAAACTACTGTTTGGACGCATGGCAGAGCTGAGAAGTGAAGGAGCACCGTTTGACTTTTTCAACGCAGAATTGGCTGGAATTGAGATCAGACGCCATGTCACATTTGGAGAGCCCCTGATGTGCCTAAACAGCTGAAACCCCCAATTCTAACTCCAACCCTAACCCCAACACACCCCTAACCCTAGTCCCAACCCTAACCACAAACCTAACCCTAACACACCCCTAATCCCAACCCTAACCCTAATCCTAACTTTAGCGCCAACCCTAACCCTAACTTTAGCCGCAACCCTAACCCTAACCCTAATGGGAAAATGGAAATAAATACTTTTTTTTAATTTTATTATTTTTCCCTTACTAAGGGGGTGATAAAGGGGGGTTTGATTTACTATTTATAGCGGGTTTTTATGATTGGCAGCAGTCACGCTAAAAGACGCTTTTTATTGCAAAAATAGTTTTTGCATCATCACATTTTGAGAGCTATAATTTTTGCATATTTTGGCCCACAGAGTCATGTGAGGTCTTATTTTTTGCGGGACGAGTTGACGTTTTTATTGGTACCATTTTTGAGCACGTGACTTTTTTGATCGCTTTTTATTTCGATTTTTGGGAGGTTAGAATGAACAAAAATCAGCAATTCATGAATTTCTTTTGGGGGAGGCGTTTATACCGTTCCGCGTGTGGTAAAATTGATAAAGCAGTTTTATTCTTCGGGTCAGTACGATTATGGCGATACCTCATTTATATCATTTTTTCATGTTTTGGCGCTTTTATAGAATAAAAACAATTTTATATAAAAAATAATTATTTTTGCATCGCTTTATTCTGCGAGCTATAACTTTTTTATTTTTTCGCTGATGATGCTTTATGATGGCTCGTTTTTTGTGGGACAAGATGACGTTTTCAGCGGTACCATGTTTTTTTATATCGGTCTTTTTGATCGCGTGTTATTCCACTTTTTGTTCGGCGGTATGATGATAAAGCATTGATTTTTTGCTTCGTTTTTTTTTTTTTTTTTAAGGGGTTCACTAAAGGGGTTAACTAGTGGGACAATTTTATAGGGGGGGTCGTTATGGACGCGGCGATACCAAATATGTGTACTTTTATTGTTTTTTTTTTTTTATTTACAGGAAGAAGTGAATTTATTGGGGAATATTTTTTTTTTTTTTATTTATTTTGGATTTTTTTTTTACACATGTTTATTTTTACTTTTTTAACTTTTTTACTTTGTCCCAGGGTGGGACATCACAGTATTTTATCAGATCGCTGGTGTGACAGTGTGCACAGCACTCTGTCACACCAGCGATCGCACAGGCATAGATGCAGGCTTCTCAGTGCCTGCTCTCGGCAGGCACTGAGGTAGCCGCCTCCCTCCAGGACCCCGGCGCCATCTTGGATCCGGGTCCTGGGAGGGAGGAAGCCCTCAGAACAGCGCGATCACATTGCGCTGCTCTGAGGGGCGCGCAGGGAGCCCCCACCCTGCGCGATCCTCCCCTGTGCCCCCAGTACACCGCGATCATGTTTGATCGCGGTGTGCAAGGGGTTAATGTGTCGGGAGCGGTCCGTGACCGCTCCTGACACACAGTCATGGGTGTCAGCTGTGATAATCAGCTGACACCCGGCGGCGATTAGCTGCACTTCCCTCAGGAGCGCAGCTGATCGCCTATGACGTACTATCCCGTCCCCGGTCATACGGGCCCAGGTACCATGGACGGGATAGTACGTCCGATGGCAGTAAGGGGTTAATGATTCCTTGACGCTCATACAATAGGAATCACATATCTAGAGCTATTTACAAGAATATACTTAGTGAAGTCTTTGATAACACAATATCTTTCACTAGGATAAACCTATTGAAATCAGAAGATAAAGGAATAGGGAGCTCCCTCCTTAGGGCAATAGGCAACTATAATGACTGTTTTACAGAGGTCAGAGAAATATAAACAGACATTGGGGCATCCTCACAGCGGACACTGACATAGAGGCCTTTCCCTTTTCACTACCCCAAGTATGACCTATAGAAGGGGTAGATCCATCAGACACCGACTTGTGCATGGTACCTACTTTCCGCCAAAGAAGGTTGGCACATGGTTAGACCAAAGAAGTTGAGGCACCTTTAGTTGAGGCAAATGTAATTTTTGCTAATTTGGAAAATATTGTATATCCCTTTATTATTCTTAATAACAAATTCCCAACATTCGCTGATTATAGTGCTATATCATTAAAACTGATTGTGTATGACACATGTATCTGCCGTTGTGATAACAACCAGTTCTCATTATATGCACAATGATGTGGCTATTTTAATGACGTGAATCATGAGAATTGAGGATGGAAGAAATAGTGACGTTTTCTGGATGGGAAGAGTTAAGGTGGAATGCATCTGGATGGCTTGGTGTGGCATCTCCACATATATGGAATGCACAGTGACATGCATCGTCATCTGATCTTACACATTTCCGGTCATGTGCAGTCTCTGTCTGACAATGAATGCTTAGTATAGCGCTCTGAAGCCTGCCGTATTGCTGGTATATGGAGCTCACTTCTGGACATGAGGAGTCTAGACTAGATTGCATTGGGACATGCAGACTGAGGTGACTTGCGTCAACGATGCACTCCTAGCCTCAATATGGTTCATATGCTCCATGGCAAGTACATTATCCTGTTGGAATGCACGCCGAACTTGGGGGAATCCATATAAAGGGACGATTGTGAGTTGATAACATGCAGACCATCCTGAGGGCACACATCTTCAGCAATTGAATGGGCCTCATCAAATGGCATCCCTACACAAGATGCTAATATCCTGCTGATTAGCTAACTAGATCATTTTTCTGCTCTTTATTTACTATCTATGACATCACTCCTGATGAACCTTGAGAGAAAGGGGAATGAGTTGAATATATGGCAATGACCTTAGTTGAGTATATGGTAATAAGCTCATGATATTTGATTCCTACTGCATAAATATTGTGGAATCATTGAATAACTCTGAATGTGTAATTCCTATTGTATAAACATCAAGGAATCTTTGATTATTGACTTTTTGCCAATTTCAAATGGGAATATTAGGTCTTTAAACTGTATATAAGTAGCCTTTCCCAATTTTTTAGACAATTTGAACAAGTTGTGAAGGTCTGATGATTAATACCACTCTTTCCTGTAAGGTACTATATGGTGAGTTTTTACTGGTGACAGTGGAAAGCCGTCTTCAATGCAGGGTTTGCATTGGTAATAATTAAGTGATTTGGTTGACATTGCCTTAAACCAGTATGCCCAAATAGGATAATGCACTTTTTTAACTGCACTAGCACCTTTTGAGTCCTCTTGGTCCCTACCCATACAGGGCAAAACAGGACAAGAAGGGACAGCCATCAGTGAACAGGGACACCAGTGCTGATTTCTAGGGAAGGAAAGGAGTGAAAGATTTAAACTGAAATATTGTCCCTCTAGGTTTATAAATAATTGGTGTTTGCCTTTTGTCTGTTTTGTCTATGTTTATTTTTCATATCAATGAAATAAAGATTATATTTTAATAATATTTTTAAAAAGTACAAAAGTTTGTGGTGAATCGTTTTTTTCTACTTTGCACTATAATAGGGATTAGCGAGTAGTGAAATACTCTGACTCACTAAGAGTACTCGTTAAGAGTAGCTCCTAATACTCGGGTATTCGTAACGAGTAGCGAGTCCAATGTAAGTCTATGGGAAATGCGAGTAATTGGGCAGAGAATGTGTGTGGGAGGAGAATGTGTGCAGGGGTCTGTGGGACTGTGTGTGTGTGCGGGGCTGTGCCAGGCTCTGCTGACTCGGGCTCTGCCGGGCCTGTGCCAGGGCTGTGCCGGGCTCTACTGGTGCTGTTCGGGGCTCTGACGGTGCTGTGCGGGGCTGTACCAGCCTCTGCCAGGGTTGTGCAGGTCTCTGCCAGGCTCGGGCTCTGCTGGCCCATCCAGCTATGCCTGCTACAGTGACAGCATTAGCGGATGATGGGAAAGTAGTATTCCCATCATCCGGCTAATGTGAATGTTAAAAAAAGACATACAGAACATACAACATAATACAGTACATACACATAACATACAACACATAACATAGAGTACATGCTCACTGCACACACCTAATTCACCGAAGCCCTCGTCTCCTGCAAATAATATTAAAATAATAAATCAAACTATACTCACCTTTCCGATGCAGTCCCTCTTTAAAAACGAGTGTCCCACGATGGACACAGCAGAGCCCGGCACAGCCCCACACACACACACACACCTTCACAGACCCCCGCACACATTCTCCGCACACACATAGTCATAGCCTATGACTCATAGGCTATGACTATGACGCTGCGCGGCCAGCCAATCACAATAATGCCACAACAAAGAAGGCCGTGGCTTTACTGTGATTAGCTAACACATGCCGGGCAGGTGATCTGAATATTGCGAGGCGAGTAGTGAAATTTACTCTCTAGGATTCGAGTACCGCGAGTACTGCATTACTCGCCGAGTACCGAATTCTAATGAGTATACTCGCTCATCCCTACACTATAATACTCAAGTCTCACTGTGAGCATATCAGCAAGACCAGACTTACCATGATAAGAGCACTACTTTTCAGCTGACGTCTGACCAGTGGTAATCTCACACGCTGTCATCTGTGCGACATTGTGGGAATCGCAGTGCTCTAACCATCGGTAATATGAAAGGTTACACCAATCAGAGCCAGTGTTTATCATGCTGTCACACAGATGGGAAACATCAGATGCTCGGGCCCTACATTCATTTGAATTGAGTCCGGGTTTGAATTCGGGTACTATTCTGGTACCCGAACCAAACTTATTATAAAATTTCGGCCCAACCCGATGGACCCAAACATCCAGGGGTCCGCCCATCACTTCCAGATAGTCAAAATGTCACTACAAAGCTTTGCTATTATTTTTGCCTTTTAATCTGATGGAATTAATAAAAAATTAAATTGTTTAATACTTTTGATGTCCTGAACGTTCAGACAGGCTAAGCGCACTAATGATTGGAACAAAATGATAAATAATAGATTGTTCTGTGCGCATAGGCCAGCATTGTTTATGCAGGACAATGTGCTGCCGAGAACAATTACTTTTTAAAGAAAGCCAAAAAAAATATTTTTTTGCATTCGTTCCTGATAATTAAGCAATGTGAATAAATCCTAAATTTGCCATATATGTAGCCCTAAATAGACATTCCCATTTGTCTAATGATAGCTTAGAAGACGGTTTTTACATTTATTAATTCAGTGCCTATATAATTAAAATAATATAAAATAAGAAGGCAGGTAATTATGAGAAGGCAGTGTTATAATGTAAGTTCATTAAAATAGTCTAAAAAAATACACATCAATTTATAAAGAATTGAGGTCATTTAAATTTATTGTTCTATGGTGATATATATCAATGCATGAAATATAACTGAAATATTAGGTCACACTTCCATGGTATGTGTTTATAGGTCAGATTAATGATGCACTGCATATTTGTTCTGTTATACAATATCAAATGTACAGGCTGTATACTTCTTAATAAATATATTGCATTATTATACTGGTAAATTGTTTGATCCATTAAGAATAGATCATGCCCCATGCCTTAATGATTTTCAGTATTTCCTGGTAATTATTATAATCACAATGTCACTGGTACTAACCCCAACAATGACTTGATAATATAATATAAAGATGACATAACACGAGCTTTCTATGTGTTGCAGATAAAAAAGAAAAATACTACACTAAGTAAAAAATGACCCATCATTCAAATATATAATTCACGTCTTGGATTACTGTACAACATTATCTTATTTTCCTTTCCTCAATGGAAACCTTGCACGAGACCTGCTTCTTAACAAGCTTAGTAATATGATTAAATATAATAATGACTTTGGTTCATGACCTTTATCTTTAACGCAAAACAGGAAAATCAAGAATCTATGTCATTAGGATATTTGTAATAAAATGAAAATACAGATAGATTTAATTAAATTATATACTATTGTTAAAAAGAAAGGTCATGCTAAGAAAATGTCATTTTGGAAGTATATTAGTAGCTACCCTCCAGTGTTATTTGCATCTAAAATGTATACTTTGTACTTGACATTTAGGGAGTAAATTGGAACTGCTTATTACGGATGATTGAATACTTTCTTTTCTTCTGCAGTTTGTACACATTGTATTTACAGTAATCAGATTGATGCTACATGCAGTGGTTGCTATGCATGAGTGAATAACTCATCTGTAAATTAGTGAAAAATGATATTTGCAGTGATCTGAAGTTACAAACCAACTTTTCAAAGCTATCAATAATCAAACAATTCCTGAAGGATTTTTCAGGAATTACTTTGATTACTTCGTTTTGGAAAACTCTTGGATGTGAAAATAGCAATATATTTTATTGAGTGCAGAGCAAAAAATGTTGTTGGTGCTTGGAGGTGAGCATCATAGACTTTGGATCTTTCGACCATTCCTGGGTCTTTGTCACAATAGTCATCTACAATTACTGTAGTGATGCGATGCTCCCGTACCATTGCCAGAGGTGGAAGTGCCGCACAGCTACAGTGACCATAAGTGACTATTGTGACAAAGACCCAGGAAGGGTCAAAATGTCTATAGTCTATGATATTCACCTTCCAGCACTATTGAAGTTTTTTCATGTTTGCTCTGCATTTAATAAAATACATTTCTATCTTCACAATTAAGAGTGTGAGTGTTAGGGTTCGAGTTCCCACTCCTGCACAGGGGGAATCTCGAGCTGTTCCCGCTGCAGTGCCCCATCTGTCTCCGGCAGCAGTGGTTCCTGCTCAGCAGAGACGTCGGTCCCAGCGTTTTGCCCGGCCCAGTACTGTGCAGAGACTTGCTGCTGCAACTAGTGTTGGAGCAGGCAGATTTGGGACTAAGTCCTTTGTTGCTTCATCTGGGGCAAGATCTCCCATTGGAGATCAGGGGTCACATGCTCAGATACAGCTGCCACTCCTATTGGTCCTTCAGGAAGGTCCTGTGGATGTTGATGTTCTGAAGCAGCTTCCCATTGGTCCTTCCTGGAAGGTCTTTTTCTCATGGCTGCTATAAAAGGCTGTCCTTACCGCACGGCCGTGCGCTAGTATCAAATCTGCTACATGCTTGCGCCAGTGTGATCAGGTACGCATGTGGTTAGGTCTGGCTGAAATAAGCCCCTAGAATACCGGCACCTCCGGTG
Source organism: Oophaga sylvatica (assembly GCA_033576555.1). NCBI lineage: Eukaryota > Metazoa > Chordata > Amphibia > Anura > Dendrobatidae > Oophaga > Oophaga sylvatica. The sequence goes on along the minus strand of JARQOD010000001.1, from coordinate 236,640,837 downwards.
AGGAGATTGTATGCACGTGTTCAGGGCTCGGCTGAAAACGCCATTAGAATACCGGCTACTCCGGTGAGGAGATTATTGCTTGGGTTCTGATTGCTTGACCACAGACTGCAATCCGCTTAGCAGTCATCTGTGTTCCCTGTGAGTCTAACAGGACACAGTCTTTGTTACAGCGGCTCTGTGAATTAACAGAATCCACTTATATCGCCATATAGTGCTACAGCGTTTACATCTGTGACTCTGATGGATAACAGAGTTCGCTCATACTGCCAATTTACGCCATCTTACTAACAGCAGGCTCTGCCTGCACGGTGGACCCCGGGCTGCGAACGCACCTCTCCTTAATATCTGTTAGGTGAGTTCCGCAGGCCCCTAACAGTGAGGCAAATTACTCAACTTATGCTTCTAAGGTATACACACTGTTCCACAGCCACCTAAACACATCGACCAAGTGCATGCCAATCTTCCTTCCTTTCATTTTAGAATATGACATAAATAAATAATTGGTAGTTTCCAACCCCAAGGACTTCCAACAGTAAGCAGAACACAGGAGCCCATCACTGGAATACATCACACAGCAGAGCTGTCATACATTCAGCTGTGCATGGTGATGCTACTCATCTTCAGCTTTGGTTTGTTCATAGAACCAGGTTATTCCTCATATAAAAAGCAACATTTTGTCATGTATAAATCTACTGAAATTTGATTTAGCAGATCTGCTAAAATTTTACCAGATAATTTACTTTCCAACTAATTTATTTACATGCAAACTTTGGCTAACAAAATAAAAAATCAAACTCACCTGGGTGCTATTGTCTCTTAGAAAAATGAGCATATCGATATGTGTAGGCTCGAGTTTCAGTTGAATTTCTGAATCATAGAATCATAGAATAGTAGAGTTGGAAGAGACCTCCTGGGTAGTGTTGAGCGATACGATACTGCAAGTATCGGGTATCGGCCGATATTGGCTGTATCGGAATTTCGATCCCGAGTTCCGATATTTTCGTCTTATCGGATACTGGAATCGGAATTGTCACAGTCACTGTCAGTGTCCGTCGGTCGGGTCTGTCAGGAGTCAGCGGCACTTACCCGGCAGAAGATCTCCGGCGGTCACATCCCGGGCTGCTTAATGGCCGCCATCCTCTTCTCCCCGGCGGTCACATGCAGTATCTCGCGATAACTGCAGTGACTGCTGGGTAATCGCGGCCGTAAAGCAGTCCGATGACGTCACCGCCGGGGAATCTGGTAAGCAGCTGTGCTGCGCCGGGATGACAGGCTCTGCCTGTCATTCCGATGTAGCAGAGCTGGATCGTCGTGGGACAATCGTTACTATGGACTGCGTCGGACAGGTGGTATACTGTTGGTTTGGTTTTTTTATTTTTTTACAGGAGATCGATGGCGTCGCAGGAATGAGAGAGTAATAAAAAAAATGAAAACTGTGTTGTCTCTTTTATTTCATTAAAATACTTTTTTCTTGCTGTGTCTTTTTTTTAAACATTTAATAACTTTGGGATTAATAATGGATCGGTGTCTTATTGACGCCTCTCCATTATTAACCGGGCTTATTGTCACCGTGCAATCAACGGTGACAATAACCCCTTATTACCCCGCTTGCCACCGCTACAGGGCAAGTGGGAAGAGCCGGGTAAAGTGCCACAATTGGCACATCTTTTGATGCGCCAAATGTGGGGCTGCTGTAGCCTGGTATTATCAGGCTGTTGAGGGCCAAAATCCATGGGCCTTGACAGTCTTTTAATACCAGGCCACAGCAGTCTGCATTTTACTTGGCTGGTTAACAAAAATAGGGGGATCCCCATGCCGTTTTTTTTTCGAGGGGATTCCCTATTTTTGTTAACCAGCCAAGCTAAGCAGACTGCTGTGGCCTGGTATTATCAGGCTTGCAAGGTCCATGGATATTGGATCCTTACCAGCCTGAAAAACCAGGTCTCAGCGGTCTGCTTCATCTGGCTGGTTAACAAAAATAGGGGGGACCCCACGCCAATTTTTTTCGAGGGGATCCCCTATTTTTGTTAATCAGCCAAGATATGCAGACTGCTGTGGCCTGGTATTATCAGGCTGGCAAGGTCCATGGATCTTGGCTCCTTAACAGCCTGAAAATCCAGGCCTCAGCGGTTCTGCTTCATCTGGCTGGTTAACAAAAATAAGGGGGACCCCACGCCATTTTTTTTTCGAAGGGAACCCCTATTTTTGTTAATCAGTTCCCTCTGACGTCACTGATGGTGTCCCTGGCTGACCTGAAGTGAAAGTGGAAAGCAATCAATTAAGCTTTCCACTTCCTCTCCTGTCAGCCAGGAGAGGAACTCATTCATTTGGGGGTTTACTGTGAGGCTGCAGCATTAGCTGCGGTCCCTGCAGTAAACATTAACCCTTTCTGAAGGATTACACCGTGGGACCTGACTGTGCATCGGATTGGTAAGAATAATTTTGCTTTATTATTTTATTTTTATTACAGGAAATGGTTTTAGCAGGTAAATAAAATATGGTCAAAAACTGTGTGATTATTTCATTAAACTTCTTTTTTATTAAAGTGTGTGTGTTTGATTTTTCTTTCAAACAATAGGATTAATAATTGATAGTTGTCTAATTGACAGCTCTCAATTATTAACCTGGCTTAAAGTGACCTTTCAATTGCAAGGTCATTTTAACCCCTTATTAACCCATTCGCCACCGCTACAGGGCAATGGGAATAGACGGGCAAAGTGCCAGAAAGGGCAAATCTAATTAGAGATTTGCCCTTTCTGGGGTGTCTGGGGGCAGATGTTAGTAGCCGGGGGAGGGGCCAAAAATAATGGTCCCTCTCTGGGCTATTATTATCTGCCCCCACTCACTGGCTTTGTCTGTCTGGTTGCGAAAATAGGGCGGGAGCCCACACATTTTTTTTCAGCAATTTTACACCTCATATATATATACATGTCATTGAGTTTGTGACACATATATATATATATATATATATATATATATATATATATATTTATAGTTCATACACTTCTACATAGTATAATAGCCGCTAATTCAATTGCCGGCTTTTGTGAAAATGCAGAACCCGACATGAAATGACATTTGGTGTACATAGGGTTAACCATGTCCTTTGCTATCTGATTTGCACAAACAATTAAATCAGTCTATGTGTGCAAAATTTCACACCTGTAGGGGTTAATTAAAGGTGTAAATTCGTAGCAAAAAAGTCCGTTTTTTTTACAACTAATTTACACCTTTAATTAACCCCTACAGGTGTGAAATTTTGCAAACATAGACTGATTTAATTGTTTGTGCAAATCAGATAGCAAACGACATGAAAAGACATGGTTAACCCTATGTACACCAAGTGTTATTTCATGTCGGGTGCTTCTGTCTTTTCACTGAAGCCGGCTTTACCCGGCAATTGAATCAGAGGATATTTTACTATGTAGAAGTGTATAAACTATACATATATGTATATATATATGTCACAATGACATGTATATATAATATATATATATATATATATATATGTATTCTATGTGTGTATATTTAGTGTTTACAAGGAAAGAATGGGGTTTTTTTAGTTCCGATATTTTGTTCCCATAGACTTACATGGGACTTCCGGTATCGGTATCGGGTATCGCCGATATTTTAATGGTATCGGCGATACCATTCTGATTCCGATACTTAGGGATATCGGAAAGTATCGCTCAACTCTACTCCTGGGCCATCTGGTCCAACCCCCTGCTCAAAGCAGGATTCTCTAAATCATCCCAGACAGATGTCTGTCCAGCCTCTGTTTGAAGACTACCATTGAATGAGAACTCACCACCTCTCGTGGCAGCCTGTTCCACTCATTGATCACCCTAAGTGTCAAAAAGTTTTTTCTAATATCTAATCTGTGTCTCCTCCCATTCAGTTTCATCTCATTGCTTCTAGTCTTTCCTTGTGCAAATGAGAATAAAGATGATCCTTCTACAATGTGACAGCCCTTCAGATATTTGTAGACAGCTATTAAGTCTCCTCTCGGTCTTCTTTTTTGCAATCTAAAACATTCCCAAATCCTGCAACCGTTCCTCATAGGACATGGTTTGCAGACCAGTCACCATTCTGGTTGCTCTTCTCTGAACTTGCTCCAGTTTGTTGATGTCTTTTTGAAAATGTGGTGCCCAAAACTGGACACAGTATTCCAGATGAGGTCTGACCAAAGAGGAGTAGAGGGCAATAATGACTTCACGTGATCTAGACAGTATGCTTCTGTTGATACATCCTAGAATTTGATTTGCCTTTTTTGCTGCTGCATCACACTGTTGACTCATGTTCAGTCTGTGATCAATTAGTATACCCAAGTCTTTTTCACATGTGCTGTTACTTAGTACTATTCCTCCCATTTTGTATATGCTTTTTTCATTTTTATTGCCCATATGTAGTACTTTGCATTTTTCCCAGTTAAAATCCATTCTGTTAGTTGCTGCCCATTGCTTCAGTTTATTTATATCTTTTTGAATCCTCTCTCTTTCTTCTCTAGTATTAGCTACCCCTCCTAACTTTGTATCATCAGCAAATTTGATCAGTTTACCCTCAATTCCTTCATCTAAATCATTGATAAAGATGTTGAACAATACAGGGCCCAAAACAGAGCCTTGTGGTACCCCACTTGATACATTCTTCCAACTGGTTGGCAGCCATTTACAACCACTCTTTGGGTCCGATCACTAAGCCAGTTATGAATCCACCTAACAGTTGCCTTGTCCATTCCATACTTAGTCATTTTTTCAATAAGGATTGTGTGAGATACTTTGTCAAATGCTTTGCTGAAGTCAAGATATACAATATCTACAGCATTTCCCTGATCCACCCAGTCAGTGATTCTGTCATAGAAGGAAATTAAGTTAGTCTGACATGACTTATTAGTTACAAACCCATTCTGACTCTGTTTAATCACTTCATTCTTATCCAGGTACTTGCATACATGTTCTTTAATAATTTGTCCAAAGATCTTTCCTGGTATAGAAGTCAGACTCACCGGCCTGTAGTTCCCTGGGTCCACCTTCTTCCCCTTTTTGAAGATAGGAACAACATTTGCTCTTCTCCAGTCTTCTGGGACTTCTCCTGTTCTCCAAGAATTTTCAAAGATTATGGACAGAGATTCAAGAATTTCTTCTGCTATCTCCTTCAGTACTCTTGGGTGTAATTCATCTGGAACTGGAGACTTGAATTCATTTAGATTTGCTAAGTGTTTCCTCACTGTCTTTCTGTTTATAGATATCTTGGATTCTTCTATTCCTTTAATAGGACAGTGAAGATCAGTTGATGTTACATTTCCTTTCTGAGAGAAAACAGATGCAAAATAGGAATTTAAAAGTTCAGCCTTCTCAACATCCTGTCTTACCATTTCATCATTTTCATCCTGTAAAAATCCTATAGCATCTTTGACTTTTCTTTTACTTTTGACGTATCCCCAAAATCCTTTTTTTGTTGCTTTTGATGTCACTTGCAAGCCTTAATTCATTGTCAGCTTTAGATAATCTAATTTGTGCCCTGCAGGTTCTGCAGACGGCATTATATTCTTCTTTAGATATGCCTCCCTCTTTCCATTTGATAAACATTTCATTCTTCCTTTTTAGCATGTGTTTAAGTTCTGTGTTCATCCATCAGGGTTTCCTTAAATGCTTCCTATTCTTCACTCTTTTCGAAATTGTTAACAATTGTGCTTTGAGAATCTCATTTTTCAAGATTTTCCATCCTTCCTGGACATTTTTGTCCTTAAGGATATCCAGCCATTTGATCACTCCAATTCTCTTTCTGAGTCCCTTAAAATCTGCCTTTCTGAAATCTAACCTTGACGTCTGAGTCTTCACAGGTCTTCCTCCTCTTGTTATCCAAAATTCTAAAATAGCATGGTCACTACCTCCTAGGGTCCCAGCCACTCTTACCTCCTCAACCATTTCTTCTCTGTTTATAAGGATTAGATCCAAGGTAGCAGATCCCCTTGTTTTCTCCCTACCTTTTGGAAGATAAAGTTGTCAGCAAGAGAGGATAAGAATTTCCTTGACCTGTTAGTTTTGCCTAAGAGAGATTCCCAACAAATGACTGGATAGCTGAAATCTCCCATGACCACTATGTCATATTTTTTGGAGAACTTGGCCATTTGATGCATAAAGAGTTTATCCATATATTCAGCTTGCATAGGTGACCTGTAGTAAATGCCCACAATGGTGTCCTTTCCATTGTTCTGTCCTTGTATTCTTACCCAAACAGTTTCCACAGAACTCCCAGTCTCTGAAGCGTCAATCTTTGTGCAGATATACGCTTTTCTAACATACAATGCGACACCTCCTCCTCGTTTATCAAGTCTGTTTCTTGCAAATAAGTTGTATCCTTCTAGCCTTGTATTCCAATCATGTGTATTGTCCCACCAAGTCTCAGTGATTCCAATGACATCATACTTCTCCTGCGTTAGTAGTTCCAATTCTCCTTGTTTGTTGCACATGCTTTGTGCATTTGTATAGAAACATTTTAGTTTGTGATTGGTTTCTCTTCCTCCAATATTTTTATTATGTAGATTTTTTTGTCTTTGTTCTTCCCCTTCACTTCTAATAGTAGAATTCTCAATAGTATTTGTCAGGTGTATGGTTTTTGCAGGCGTTTTGCTTCCCTTCCCACATTTTTCTAGTTTAAAGCTCTCCTGATGAGTGTAGCAAGGTGACTTCCAAATACATGTTTTCCAGTCTTCGTAAGGTGCACCCCATCTCTAGCAAGTAGTCCATCGTATAGGTAATTCACTGCGTGATCCAAAAATCCAAATCCTTGCTGACGGTACCATCGACATAGCCAGTTGTTCACCTGCAGAATCTTCTTCCAATTCCTTGTTCCATGGACATCCACTGGAAGGATGGAAGAGAAGACCACCTGCGCTCCCAGTTCTTTCACTTTCTTACCTTAGTTTTCAAAGTCACTGCAGATGATTTCCAGGTCGTTTCTTGCGGTGTCATTTGTCCCCACATGTATTAGCAGGAATGGGTAGTCATCTGTAGGTTTGAAGAGTCCTGATATCCTGTCAGACACATCTTTAATTTTTGCACCTGGAAGACAGCACATTTCTCTTGAGGTTAAATCCGGTCTGCAGATAGCGGCCTCTGTTCCTCTCAACAGGGAATCCCCCATGACAACAACTCTCTGTTTCTTCTTCACAACAGTTTTCTTTCTCCATTCAGGAGGACTCTGAGGGCCTACAAGGTTATTTGTTCCATGTTAATTTGAACACTATACAATTCAATTTGAGAGATTTTGCAAAAAGAAAATGTGTGACTCCATTTCCCACAATGTTGAAATGAGATGGCTAATGGCGTGACCAGTCTGGCTTTCCCATAATGTCCTGCACATATCTCATTACATGTTCTAGTGCAGATATCGCAGCCTTTAGAAATAGCTAGGGAACAGCCAAGCAGTGCCACTTTGTTATTGTATTGTGAAGGGATAGGTGGTCAGAGTACACAGTATAGGAAGTGAAAAAGGCCTAAACTGATTGCAGCATACTACTTCAATGTTAATGTAGCAGATTAACCCCTTCACTCCCAAGGGTGGTTTGCACGTTAATGACCACTGTCCCTTTATGAGGATATAACTCTGGAACGCTTCAACAGATCTTTGCGATTCTGAGACTGTTTTCTTGTGACATATTGTACTTCGCGTTAGTGGTAAAATTTCTTCGATATAACTTTGAAAAAAGCGCAAATATGGCAAAAATTTTGAAAATTTTGCAATTTTCAAACTTTGAATTTTTATTCCCTTAAAACAGAGAAATATGTCACATAATATAGTTAAGAAATAACATTTTCCACATGTCTACTTTACCTCAGCACAATTTTGGAACCAAAATTTTTTTTTGTTAGGAAATTATAAGGGTTAAAAGTTGACCAGCGATTTCTCATTTTTACAGCAAAATTTACAAAGCCATTTCTTTTAGGGACCACCTCACATTTAAAGTCACTTTGAGGGGTCTATATGGCAGAAAATACCAAAAAGTGACACCATTCTAAAAACTGCACCCCTCAAGGTACTCAAATCCACATTCAATAAGTTTACTAACCCTTCAGGTGCTTCACAGGAGCTGAAGCAACGTGGAAGAAAAAAATGAATATTTAACTTTTTAGTCACAAAAATTATCTTTTACAAACTTTTTTTCATTTTCACAAGGGTAAAAGGAAGAATGGACAGATAAAGTTGTTGTGCAATTTCTCCTGAGTACGTCAATACCCCATATGTGGGGGAAAACCACTGTTTGGGCACACGGCAGAGCTCGTAAGGGAAGGAGAGTCGTATGACTTTTTCAAACCAAAATTGGCTGGAATTGAGATCGGACGCCATGTCGCGTTTAGAGAGCCTCTGATGCACCTAAACAGTGGAAACCCCCCACAAGTGACCCCACTTTGGAAACTAGACCCCCTAAGGAACTTATCTAGATCTGTGGTGAGCACTTTGAACCCCCAAGTACTTCAGACAAGTTTATAATGCCAGTGTTAAGGGCCTACGGAACACACCTAATAGATATTAAGGAGAGGTGCGTTCGCAGCCCGGGGTCCACCGTGCAGGCAGAGCCTGCTGCTAGTAAGATGGCGTAAATAGGCAGCATGAGCGAACTCTGTTATCCCGCAGAGTCGCAGATGTAAACGCCGTAGCACTATATGGCGATATAAGCGGATAACTGTTAATTCACAGAGCCGCTGAAACAAAGACTGTGTCCTGTTAGACTCACAGGGAACACAGATGACTGCTAAGCGGATTTCAGTCTGTGGTCAAGCAATCAGAACCCAAGCAATAATCTCCTCACCGGAGTAGCCGGTATTCTAATGGCATTTTCAACCGAGCCCTGAACACGTGCATACAATCTCCTCACCGGAGGTGCCGGTACTATAGGGGCTTATTTCAGCCAGACCTAACCACATGCATACATGACCACACTGGGGCAAGCACGTAACAGATTTGATACTAGCGTGCCGCCGTGCGGTCACGCACACCTTTTATAGTAGCAGCCAGAGAAACTTCCAGAAAAGGACCAATGGGAAAGCTGCTCCAGAACTAAAGCAGACTCAGGACCTTCCTGGAGGACCAATGGGAGTCGCTATAGTACCCGACCATGTGACCCGTGATATCCTATGAGAGATCTTACCCTGAGCATGCTCAGAAGGGAACACACAGGACTTAGTCCCAACTAAATCTGCTTGCCGCTGACCTGCACTGGTTACAATAGCAGGACCTGAGGAGGCAGCAGTCATCCTCTGCACAGTATTAGACAGGGCGAGACGCTGGGACCGACGTCTCTGCTGAGCAGACTCCACTGCGACCGGAGACGGATGGGGGACCGCAGCTGAGATGGCTCGAGATTACCCTTGTGCAGCAGTGGGAACTCGATCTCTAACTCCTAGGGCCTCCCCTTCTTTGGGCCTCACTACGTTCTAAGGCAGCGATGAGCTGCGGAGCGTGAATATTCTCATCAGTCTCCCAGGACCTATCTTCAGGCCCATAACCCCTCCAATCTACCAAATAAAATTTTTTGCCCCGTACCACCTTGCACCCTACAATGGCATTCACCTCGTGATCGTCCGTAGACAAACCCTAATGTCCTGGCAGATGACTCGGAAAACCGGGACATGACCATGTGTTTCAGGAGGGATACATGAAAGGTGTCGCAGATACCTAAGCAAGGCAGAAGGGCTAAGCGGTAAATCACAGGGTTGACCTGCTCGAGGACCTTGAAGGGACCCAAAAAGCGGGGTGCCAACTTAGTGGACTCCACTCGCAGCCTGATGTTTCGGGCGGAGAGCCACACTAGGTCGCCAGGAGCAAATGTCGGAGGCGGGGCACCGATGTGCGTTGGTGGAAGACCTCATCCTCTCCTTGGAGGCCTGAATGGCATCCTGAGTGCGGTCCCAAATGTCCCGTGCCTCCACGGCCCAGTCTGCCACCCTGGAGTCGGCAGTAGACACGGGCATGGGCACCGGTACCCACGGTTGCTGACCGTAGTTTAAAAGGAATGGGTTCTGTCCGGTGGAGTCAGCCACAGCATTATTTAGAGCGAACTCAGCCCACGGTAGCAAGGATGCCCAGTCATCTTGCCTGGCTGAGACAAAATGTCGCAAGTATGGGACCGAGGTCTGGTTGGCCCTCTGTACCAACCCATTCGTCTCAGGATGATATGCCGAGGAGAGATTTAGCTCAATGCTGAGTAGATGACACAGCTCTCTCCAGAACCGAGACGCAAATTGGGGACCTCGATCACTGAAGATTTTGTCTGGCATTCCATGTTAACAGAAAAAATGCCTAATAAATAATGCTGCCAAGGCCCGTGCAGATGGTAACCGTGGTAAGGGCACCAAGTGCACCATGTTGGAGAAGTGGTCTGTTATCACCCAGATGATGGTGCAGCCCCGAGACTTGGGTAAGCCCACCATAAAATCCATCCCGACAATCTCCCAAGGCCTGTGTGCCACCGATAAAGGGAAAAGTAGCCCAGCTGGCCGTTGTCGAGGGGACTTATTCTTGGCGCAGGAGACGCACGCCTGAACGTATTCCCTGACGTCACGGACCATATGTGGCCACCAGTATGTCCTCGCCAGCAACTCAGATGTCCTTTTTGCCCCAAAATGTCCACCCATCCTGGACGAATGTGCCCAAGAGAGTACCTCCGGTCACAAATTGGTGGGCACAAAAGTCTTGCCCGGAGGCACAGACACAAGCGAAACCGGGGCCACAGTTCTTAGGCTCTCTGTGGGGACAATCAACCGAGGCTCCTCCTCCACCTCCTCAGAGGACACCACGGAGCGAGAAAGAGCATCGGCCCAAATGTTCTTCTCACCGGAGAGGAAATGGAGGGTGAAATGGAACCGGGAGAAAAACAGGGACCATCTGGCCTGACGAGAATTTAGCCGCTGGGCGGTCTGTAAATAGACCAAATTTTTGTGGTCAGTAAAAACTTGAAAGGGAAAGCGAGCCCCCTCCAGGAGATGTCTCCACTCGGAAAAGGCCAACTTCATGGCTAGCAACTCCCTATCCCCAATGGAATAATTCCTCTCTGCTGGTGTGAAGGTCTTGGAAAATAAGAAACAAGGATGTTTCCGACCTTGAGCATCCTTTTGAAAAAGGACTGCTCCTGCACCAACGGACGAGGCATCAACCTCCAATATAAAAGGCTTATCAACCTCGGGGCGATGTAAGATGGGAGCGCTAGCAAAATGGGACTTAATTGAAGTAAAGGCCTTGGAGAGCTCCACTGACCACAATTTGGGATTGGCTCCCTTCTTGGTGAGGGCTACCAAGGTAGCTACCAAAGTGGAGTAGTGGGGAATGAATTGATGATAGTAATTAATGAACCCCATAAAACGCTGCACCACTTTAAGAGAATGGGGTTCTTGCCAATACATCACAGCCTGTAGTTTGGCAGGATCCATAGCCAATTCCTGGGCGGAGATGATATAGCCCAGGAAAGGTAAAGACTCCTGCTCAAACATGCATTTCTCCAACTTTGCATAGAGGGAGTTCACCCGTAACAGGTCGAAGACTTTGCAGACATCCCTCCGGTGAGAGTCAATATGTGGAGAAAAGATGAGAATATCATCCAGATAGACTACTACAGAGGTGGAAAGCATATCCCGGAAGATGTCATTGACAAAGTCTTGGAAAACGGCTGGGGCATTACAGAGCCCGAAGGGCATCACCAGGTATTCATAATGCCCTTCCCAGGTATTAAAAGCCATCTTCCATTCGTCCCCTTCACGGATGCTAATCAGGTTATAAGCTCCACGCAGATATAATTTAGTAAATACCCTTGCTCCCCATAGCCTGTCAAAGAACTCAGAAATCGGGGGCAACGGGTACTTATTCTTAACGTGATGGCATTAAGACCTCTGTAATCTATACACGGACGTAATTCTCCACTCTTCTTCTACACGAAGAAGAACCCGGCTCATGCTGGTGGCACCGACTTCCTAATGAACCCTCTTGCCAGATTCTCCTGGATATATTGAGACATAGCCTCCATCTCAGGAAGAGAGAGGGGATAGACCCTTCCCCGAGGAGGTTCTGCTCCAGGCGAGAGGTCAATAGGACAGTCGTAGGGATGATGGGGTGGCAGAGTCTCCGCAGCCTTTTTAGAGAACACGTCTGCATATGACTGATAGCACTTGGGAAGAGGAGAAAGATCTGCGGGTATCTCTGTAGTGGTAACCTGAATGCACTCCCTGACACATCTGTCCTTACATGACTCACTCCAACCCAGTATCCTACCGGAGGTCCACTCGATATGAGGGGAGTGGGAACAGAGCCAGGGTACTCCCAGTAGGATTTTGTCTATTCCCTCGGGAAGGACGAGAAGGGAAATAATTTCCTGATGGGAAGGGGGTACAGACAAAGTAAGAGGGACAGTCTGATGTGTAATTGGCGAGGGCAATGTCAACCCATTCACTACCCGGACAGTCACTGGTTTGTCGAGCGCTACCTGATGTATTGCGTGGCGACGAGCGAAGGTAGATGACATGAAATTCCCCTCTGCTCCTGAGTCCACACAAAGCTCGACTGTAAGTGTGGAAGAGTCTACAGTGACTGTCCCTTTAAATGTCATCTTGGAGGAAAATGCTGCTGTCTCTAGTGAACCTCCTCCCATGGCCACTAGACGCGATCGCTTCCCTCATCGCTGTGGACATTTGTTAGCATAGTGTCCTTTTTGCTGACAAAGGTTACAGACCACGGATACTCGGACGGCCCGAGACTTAGGTCCTGCACGAGGAACCTCTATGGCCTTTTGGGGTTCGGACGCCAGATCGGGGGATTCGAGAGGTTTGGGAATCCTCTGCCTACACTGGGCCCGCTTCAACCTCCGCTCGTGAAAACGGAGGTCGATGCGGGTAGATATGGAGATAAGCTTCTCCAGTGTGGCGGGAATCTCCCTGGTAGCCAAAGCGTCTTTAACAAGGTCAGCCAGTCCTCGCCAGTAGACTGGAATGAGAACTTTATCCGACCAGTCTAGCTCTGAGGCCAGAGTCCGAAATTGGACGGAAAACTGACTGACCAAAGACGAACCCTTTGACAATGCCAGCAGTTGGAGCGCCGTATCGTGGGTGACCTGAGGTCCTAAAAAGACCTTTTTAAGAGCCTCCAGGAAACGATGAGCACTCCGCACCACACGATCGTTGCACTCCCACAGCGGCGTTGCCCACTCCAACGCTCTGCCCGAGAGTAGAGACAGAACAAAACCCACTTGTGCCCGATCCGTGGGGAAACGTGCAGCCAGAATCTCGAGCTGTATAGAGCACTGACTAACGAATCCCCGACATTGCTTGCTGTCACCGGCAAACTTGTCAGGAAGCGGGAGGTGGGATAATGTAGGGGCAGAGATGGCAGAGGACAAACTGACTGCAGACACGCTAGCAGCCTGAACAGCGACTGCGGTAACATCCACAGCTGAGGTTGGGCGCTCAAGTGCCGCCAACCTACCCTCCAGCTGCTGGATGTACTGCGGTAGACGCTGGTCATCCGCCATTTTACTAGCCAGACCCTCGAGATAGTATTATGTTAAGGGCCTGCGGAACGCACCTAATAGATATTAAGGAGAGGTGCGTTCGCAGCCCGGGTCCACCGTGCAGGCAGAGCCTGCTGCTAGTAAGATGGCATAAATAGACAGTATGACCGAACTCTGTTATCCCGCAGAGTCGCAGATGTAAACGTCGTAGCACTATATGGCGATATAAGCGGACTCTGTTAATTCACAGAGCTGCTGAAACAAAGACTGTGTCCTGTTAGACTCACAGGGAACACAGATGACTGCTAAGCGGATTGCAGTCTGTGGTCAAGCAATCAGAACCCAAGCAATAATCTCCTCACCGGAGTAGCCGGTATTCTAATGGCGTTTTCAGCCGAACCCTGAACACTTGCATACAATCTCCTCACCGGAGGTGCCGGTATTCTAGGGGCTTATTTCAGCCAGACCTAACCACATGCATATATGTCCACACTGGGGCAAGCACGTAACAGATTTGATACTAGCGCGCCGCCGTGTCGTCATGCCCACCTTTTAAAGTAGCAGCCAGAAGACCTTCCAGAAAAGGACCAATGGGAATGCAGCTTCAGAACTAAAGCAGCCTCAGGACCTTCCTGGAGGACCAATGGGAGTCGCTATAGTACCCGAACATGTGACCCCTGATCTCCTTTGAGAGATCTTACCCTGAGCATGCTCAGAAGGGAACACACAGGACTTAGTCCCAACTACGTCTGCTTGCCGCTGTCCTGCCCTGGTTACAATGGCAGGACCTGAGGAGGCAGCAGTCATCCTCTGCACAGTATTAAACTGGGCGAGACGCTAGGACCGACATCTCTGCTGAGCAGACTCCACTGCGGCCAGAGACGGATGGAGGACCGCAGAGGGGATGGCTCGAGATTCCTCTTGTGCAGCAGTGGGAACTCGATCCCTAACAGCCAGGCTGTAAGGTTCTTTGTCTCTTTTGACATGTTCCTTGAAACTCAGTTTTCCGTCGGACATTTTGCTTTCTGTCTTTCTGCAGCTCTTGCCCTCAGTTAATATGGAGTTTCCAGTTTTCATGTTCCCGCCCTGATTCTCTCCCTCTTGCTTCTTAATCAGCCTCAGCTGAACAATCAGTGCTCCTGAATCAAGCCTCAGTCAGTCTGTGACCTGACTCCTGGAAACCTTGGACTTGTACTCCAGCTATTTCCTACTGAGGAACCTTGGAACACCTTTGGACTCTGGAAACCTGCTGTTTGGTGAATCCATGTTTGCAGAGGAATTACGGTACAGAGAAGAGATCCTGAACCTTCTTTGGAGAGCTATTGTAGAGCTGAAGTTACTCTGGCCTGCTGTGTCTCCTGCCTCTGTTCCTGCAAACTGTGTGACCTTTTCCGCATGCTTGTATGAAGTAATACAAGTCATTTCATATCAACCTATGTCTCATGTGTTTTCCTCGCACCCAAGCACAAGACGCTATAGGAACTGTACACTATACATGACAAGATTCAGGAGCCAATGTTTAGTGTCTGCTGGGTCTGGTAAAGCCGTGTCTGCTGTGACTGTGGATATCAGATGTCCGTTTAATACCTTCTGTGATGACAGTGGTTGTGACTTCTCACAACCATTCCAGGTGAGCGCATTCCCTTAAATTTTACTCTGGAGTGTTACCACAGGTAAACACTATTGTTTTTTTTTTTTTTTTTCCTCTTTTCCTTCCAGCACTTCTGCCTTAAAAGATCTGGAAGATGGAGGCCCGCATAAAGGAGCTTTGCGGAGTGACTGATACAATCCTTGCAGATATACAGACTATAAAGACCCGTTTTGCAAGCCTACAGGACCTCACTAATCATAACTTGCAAGTGTTTGGACGAACTACCCAGGAATTACGAGCCAGGATTGAGGCTCTAGAGGAACGAGTCCAGGCTCCTGCCATAACCCCGAGTTCTGGGATCCCCAAGTTACCTCCTTTTCGTTTTGGCGGTGAACGTGAGAAACTCAGGGGATTTATTAACCAATGCAATCTATTTTTCTCTGCACATGCTTCACAATTTCCCACTGAACGATCCAAAGAGCTTACTATAATCATGTTGCTTACCAATAAGGCTTTGATGTGGGCAAACCCTCTGATTGAGACTGAGGATGATTGTTTGAATCACCTTGATGCTTTTATTTCAGCCATGGGGCAGGTGTTTGATGACCCCAATCGAGGTGCAACAGCTGAAGCAGCCATGTTAACTTTGCGCCAAGGTAAGCGTTCAGTAGCCGAATATGCCTTGGATTTCAGGAGATGGGCTCTTGATACCACTTGGGACACTTCCGCCAAAAAATCTATTTTTCGGAAAGGGTTGTCTCCACTGATTAAGGATGAACTTGCTTGTGCCGACCCTCCCACTGCGTTAGGTGACTTCATTAACTACTGTATCCGTATTGATGCTCGTCTGACTGAACGCAGACAAGAGAGATGGTTCGAAAATAATCGCACTAACCTTTTCCTACCTCCCTCCTCAGCTAAGGAACCTTTGAGTATGATCACAAGGGAACCAGAACCTGAACCCATGCAGGTGGACTCTTTACAAAGACGGGTTAGTGATGCACGCAAAGAACATCGTATAAAGGAAAATCTATGTTTCTACTGTGGTAAGTCAGGGCACTTCATTATAAACTGCCCCAGTCGTTCTCGTAAGACTACTGCAGCAGTCATTCACTGTGAGTGTTGCGAGAGGAGCTCTGTCATGTCCGAGCCTCAGGCTCCAGAGCGATCTGCTGCAAGAGATCTTGATTTCTCGGACTTAAACTCTGTTAGTTCTGGGGACGATGACGGTATAAACGCTGCAATTTTTCAAGTTTCCTCAGCGGTGTCCCAGCTGAGTTGTAAAAGAAACAATTCTCATTGCTTCCTTTCCATCAAACTCTGGGTTGACTCAGTCTGGGTGTCTAGCTCTGCTATGATCGACTCAGGAGCAAGTGGAAATTTTATGGATATCTCCTTTGCTCTGAAACAGGGGATACGTTCAGTGAAGAAGGCTACTCCAGTACAGATGGAGACTGTGGATGGCTCCCTACTGACCTATGGACCAGTGGATCAGGAAACAGAGCCTTTGAGGGTCCTTATAGGTAAAGATCATCAGGAGAAAATGTCTTTTATGCTTATCTCTTCTCCCCACTTTCCCATTATTCTAGGGCTACCATGGCTGCAGGCGCAGAATCCTACGATTAACTGGGAGACCAATGAATTACACTTTCCGGAGAAACAGATGAGTCAAGGAGTTTCAGCTTGCTCTGTTCCTAAAGGAACCATGTCAGTCCCTGAACTACCAGCTGTATACCAGGACTATGTGGATTTATGTGACAAGAAGAACGCTGATCAGCTTCCTCCTCACCGTCCATATGACTGTCCAATTGAATTATTGCCTGGAGCCGAGATACCTTTTGGTAAGATCTACCCCCTAGCGGGGCCCGAGCTAAAAGCTTTGAAGGACTACATAGACGAAAATCTAGCCAAGGGCTTCATACGCCCCTCTTCATCTCCCGCAGGTGCACCCATCTTCTTTGTGAAGAAGAAAGATGGATCTCTGAGACCCTGCATAGACTATAGGGAACTCAATAAGGTTACTATTAGAAACCGTTATCCATTGCCTTTAATCCCTGAGTTGTTGGAGAGAGTGCGGCATGCCAAAATTTTCTCTAAACTGGATCTCCGTGGGGCCTATAACTTGGTCCGTATTAGACCTGGGGATGAATGGAAGACTGCATTCAGGTCACGCTATGGACACTTTGAATATCTAGTTATGCCTTTTGGTCTGAGTACCGCCCCAGCCACTTTCCAACACTTCATGAATGACATCTTCAGGGATCTCCTAGATACATTTGTGGTGATTTATCTGGATGATATTCTAATTTTTTCTAACTCCACAGAGGAACATCATGGACATGTGAGAATGGTCTTAGAACGCCTAAGACAAAACCATCTCTACATCAAACTTGAAAAGTGTGAATTCCATAGGACCGAAATTCAATTTCTGGGGTATGTACTATCTACCCAAGGGATTAGTATGGATGGAAGCAAGACCCAAGCCATCAAGGATTGGCCAATTCCTAGAAATGTGAAGGAGGTGCAGCGCTTCATCGGGTTTGCCAACTTCTATAGACGTTTCATTAAGAATTTCTCTGAGGTAGTGTCACCTATCACCCAACTTACTACGGAAACAGTCTAGGTTCTCCTGGACCCCGCAAGCTCAGGAAGCATTTTCCTGTTTAAAGGATAAATTTACCACCGCACCTATCTTAGTACATCCCAACCCCGAGCTTGCCTTCATAATAGAGGTGGATGCTTCAGACTGCCATTGGAGCTATACTCTCTCAGAGAACAGGTGAGAAGAATGTCTTGCATCCCTGTTGTCATGTGTGCATTGCCACGAAGATCGTCGCGGTTGAACATTTTGACTTCTCACAGCTGAGTTGCTGTTTCTTTGTGTTTGGCAGCTAGGGAGTTAATTCTGTCTGTGCTCGGTGCTGGGACTGGGTGCAGTTTCTCCCGGCTGCAATTGATTATTTGTTGATTGGTTTCCTTTAAATTCCTGGTTGTCTGCTTTGGGAGTTGCCAGTGAAATCCTTCATGCAGACCACAGATAGGAATGAATCTGTATAGACTTAAGTTGAGAGCTCCTTAGCTGTTTTAAGCTCAACTTACTTAGAGTTTATTTCCCAGACCATTTATGTGTTTGAGTGTGTATGCAAGTGAGTGCTATCCTGTCTGTCTTATATGTCTAATCTGTGTATTTAGCTGAGATCAGCCCATATCCCTTTGGTGGTAATCAGGATCCTTCTTAAATTGATTACAGGGTTCAGGGTCTGACAGGAGACAGGGTTAGGCTGGAGACTTGGACCTCTGAACCATTATCAGTACCTCCAAGGTAAGGGATTAGTTAGGACCCAAGTGTAGGGTCAGGTTAGACCCCGGTCCTCCTCTTTCCTGTTACAGCTCATCAAGTCCTCAAGATTAACCCTGAGTTCAACTATATCGTTTCTGCACATCAAGTCCTCAAGATTAACCCTAAGTTCTGCAGAGATTGTGTCAGGTAAATCTATTTTATACTTACATTCTGATGTAGCTAAACTATATGTTGTATAGAGTGTGGTTCCTGTATAAATAGTTTACTGACATTGTATTCATATCATTAGACAGCGTGACATTTTCACTGGCCATAAAAAATTATCTCTAGTTACCATGGATCCAGTAGCTCAGCTGGCTCTGCAGTTGCAGGGATTATCCATGGAGCTGACGGACATTAAGTCCAAAGTTTTGTCTCCCCTGGAGCAAACCAGAGTTGAACCTAAAGTAGCTCTTCCAGATAGGTTCACTGGTGGGCGAGACAAATTTTTTACCTTCCGGGAGGCATGTAAATTGTATTTTCGGCTTCGGCCGCGATCATCAGGGAGTGATGAGCAGAGAGTGGGAATTGTTATCTCACTTCTTCAAGGGGACCCTCAATCCTGGGCATTTTCCCTTCCTCCGGGATCCCCGGCTCTACAGTCTGTAGATCAATTTTTTACTGCTCTGGGATTGGTATATGATGACCCAGATCGGGTCTCTCTTGCTGAGACCAAATTACGTAAGTTACAGCAGGGAGATCGTCCGGCGGAGGAATTTGCTTCTGAGTTTCATAGATGGGCCACGGATACTCAGTGGAATGACCCAGCTCTTAGGAGCCAGTTTTGTCATGGGCTTTCTGACAAATTAAAAGACGTTTTGGCTCAGTATGAGTCTCCTCCTTCTCTGGAGGCTGCTATGGCCCTAGCTATCCGTACTGATAGACAGCTTCGGGAGAGGGGTGAGGTAACTCCACTCCCTGTTGTTTCTCCACCTACTACTAAAGTCCCTTATGTTGAGGTTCCCCTTGTCTGTTCGGATGAGCCTATGCAGTTGGGAGGGACATCTTTTCGTAGTAGGGGATTGGCGGCAAGCCGCAGGACTAGAAGGTGTTTTTTCTGCGGGAAAGAGGGGACATTTTGTTGGAGAATGTCCATCCCGTGTCTTGTTAAGTAAAAAGTCGCCGGAAAACTGCTAATCCCAGGTTGTGTGGTGGATGACAACCTGGGAGTATGTATTTCATCCGCCGGTTCTTCTCAGTTCCTTGTACCAGTGGAGGTGGTGGTTGGTACTAGAGTGAAGAGATTGTCTGTTCTTCTGGATAGTGGTTCTGGGGCTAATCTGGTTGACGCTCAGTTTGCTCAGGCTCAAGGTATGCATCTGAGAGTATTGTTCAAACCGATCCCTATTTTCTCCATTGACGCCAGGCCTCTCGGCCAAGGTAGCTTTGTTCATTAGGTTCATAACATTGACCTTCGGGTAGGGGCAATACATAGGGAACAATTATCTTGTTATGTGTTGGAGGGTCTACCTACTCCCATTGTGTTGGGACTTCCTTGGCTGGTTAAACATAACCCTGTGATTAATTGGCAGTCCAGAGAGATAAGCCAATGGGGTGAGTTTTGCAAAAGCAACTGCATGAACACAGTCATCAGTGCGGTCGTGCCTAGTACATTGCCTCCTTTTTTGGAGGATTTTGGGGATGTTTTCTCTGAGGAGGGGTGTCGGGAGTTGCCTCCGCATCGCGTGTATGACTGCTCTATTCATCTACTTCCTGATGCTAAGTTGCCTAATGCTAGGTTGTATAATCTTTCTGGTCCTGAAAGACAGGCTATGAAAGATTATATTTCTGAAAGTCTGGCCAAAGGGCATATTAGACCTTCATCTTCCCTGTGGCCGCGGGGTTCTTCTTTGTGAAGAAAAAAGATGGAGGCTTACGCCCTTGCTTGGATTTCCGCGAACTTAATCGGATTACTGTTCGAGATCCGTATCCACTCCCTCTTATTCCTGATCTCTTCAATCAAATTGTTGGCGCCAAATGGTTCTCTAAATTGGATCTCAGGGGGGCGTATAATCTTATTATGATAAAAGAGGGGGATGAGTGGAAAACGGCGATTAACACGCCGGAGGGACATTATGAAAACCTGGTCATGCCTTTTGGTCTGACTACTGCTCCAGCAGTATTCCAACATTTTGTTAATGACATTTTTCGTCACCTTGTGGGGGTGTTTGTGGTCGTATATTTGGATGACATTTTAATTTACTCGCCAGATCTTGTGTCTCACCAGGAGCATGTGAGACAGGTGTTGCAGATCTTGCGAGACAATAAACTATACGCCAAACTGGAGAAGTGTGTTTTTGCCGTACAGGAACTTCAGTTTTTGGGTTTTTTGGTGTCAGTCTCCGGTTTCCGGATCGACCCTGAAAAGGTGAGAGCAATGCTTGAATGGGATCAGCCAGGGGATCTTAAGGCTCTGCAGCGTTTTTTGGGGTTTGCTAATTACTACCGGAAATTTATTTGTAATTTCTCGTCTGTCGTCAAACCTCTCACTGACATGACGAGAAAAGGGACGGATTTTTCTAAGTGGTCGGACAAAGCTTGCCAAGCCTTTTCCTCTTTGAAGAAATGTTTTGCTTCGGCACCCGTTCTCATCCAACCAGATGTATCTCAGCCGTTCATTGTGGAGGTGGACGCGTCTGACGTAGGGGTGGGTGCTATATTGTCCCAGGGTCCATCCCCTGGTAAATGGCATCCGTGCGCTTTCTTTTCTAAGAAATTGTCGTCCGCCGAAAGGAATTATGATATCGGCAATAGGGAACTTTTGGCCATTAAATTGGCTTTTGAAGAATGGCGTCACTTTTTGGAGGGGGCAGTCCACCCGGTCACCGTTATTACTGATCACAAGAACCTGCTGTATTTAGAATCCGCTAAGCGTCTGAATTCCAGACAAGCTCGATGGTCGTTGTTTTTTACCAGGTTTAATTTTGTCGTCACTTATCGTCCGGGGTCTAAGAATGTAAAGGCTGATGCCTTGTCTCGCAGTTTCCCAGGGGCCGGGAAAACGGACGACCCGATTCCTATCCTTCAGGAGGGGGTGGTAGTGTCGGCTGTATGTTCTGAGCTTGAGGAGGAGGTGTTAGAGGCTCAGGGGGACGCCCCTGCAGGACCTCCAGGGAGACTGTTTGTCCCGAATCAGTTGAGACAAAAGGTTATTGAGGCACATCATAATTCTGCTTTAGCAGGACATCCAGGGAGTAAGGCTACTTTAGATCTCCTTTCCCGCCGATTTTGGTGGCCTAACGCTAATAAAGATGTTATATCTTTTGTCGCGTCCTGTGGGGTTTGTGCTCGCTCTAAAACTCCTCATACCCGTCCGTCTGGGACCCTTTTACCTTGAAACTTCCGGAGCGTCCATGGACTCATTTATCTATGGACTTCATTACGGACCTTCCTCCGTCGTCTGGGAATACTGTCATACTGGTGGTTGTTGACAGGTTCAGTAAGATGGCACATTTCGTTGCTCTTCCGGCACTCCCTAATGCTAAAACTCTGGCGCAGGTGTTCATTAGGGAGATCGTGAGACTTCATGGGTTGCCTTCTGATGTGGTGTCAGATAGGGGGTCTCAGTTTGTGTCCAAATTTTGGAGGGCATTTTGTTTACGTCGGGGGATGCAATTGTCGTTTTCCTCGGCTTTTCATCCACAGACCAATGGTCAGACAGAGCGTCTGAATCAGAGTTTAGAGACATATCTCCGGTGTTTTGTATCGGAGAACCAGGAGGACTGGTCTTCTTTCTTGCCTCTGGCAGAGTTCACTCTTAACAACAGGCGGAGCGAGTCCACTGGTAAGTCCCCATTTTTTGAGGCATATGGTTTTCATCCCCAGTTTTGTACTTTCAATGGGGGGGTCCTTCTGGGGTTCCTGAGGAGGAGCGTTTCTCGTCGTCACTTGCTTCTGTGTGGCGAGGTGTATTGAATAATTTGAGTAATATGGGGAACCGTTACAAACGTATGGCTGATAGGAGGAGAGTTTCTGGTCCAGATCTGAATGTGAACGATCTGGTATGGTTGTCTACCAGGAATATAAAACTTAAAGTGCCCTCCTGGAAACTGGGTCCCAGATTCATCGGGCCGTACAGGATCAGTTCCATAATTAATCCTGTGGCATTTCGTCTGGAACTCCCTTCTACGTTTAAAATTCATAATGTGTTCCACAAGTCATTACTTAAAAGGTATGTGGCACCAGTCATACCGTCACCTCTACCTCCTCCTCCAGTGTTGGTCAATGGTAACTTGGAATTTCAAGTATCAAAAATCATTGACTCTCGTCTGAATCGCCGGTCCCTTCAGTACTTGGTGCATTGGAAGGGGTATGGTCCGGAGGAGAGGACGTGGGTCCCTGCGTCTGATGTTAACGCAGATCGTTTGGTTCGGACCTTCCACAGAACTCACCCGGGCAGGCCTGGCCCTGAGGGTCCGGAGGCCCCTCGTAGAAGGGGGGGTACTGTCATGTGTGCATTGCCACGAAGATCGTCGCGGTTGCACATCTTGACTTCTCACAGCTGAGTTGCTGTTTCTTTGTGTTTGGCAGCTAGGGAGTTAATTCTGTCTGTGCTCGGTGCTGGGACTGGGTGCAGTTTCTCCCGGCTGCAATTGATTATTTGTTGATTGGTTTCCTTTAAATTCCTGGTTGTCTGCTTTGGGAGTTGCCAGTGAAATCCTTCATGCAGACCACAGATAGGAATGAATCTGTATAGACTTAAGTTGAGAGCTCCTTAGCTGTTTTAAGCTCAACTTACTTACAGTTTATTTCCCAGACCATTTATGTTCCTTCGGTGTTTGAGTGTGTATGCAAGTGAGTGCTATCCTGTCTGTCTTATATGTCTAATCTGTGTATTTAGCTGAGATCAGCCCATATCCCTTTGGTGGTAATCAGGATCCTTCTTAGGACTGATTACAGGGTTCAGGGTCTGACAGGAGACAGGGTTAGGCTGGAGACTTGGACCTCTGAACCATTATCAGTACCTCCAAGGTAAGGGATTAGTTAGGACCCCAGTGTAGGGTCAGGTTAGACCCCGGTCCTCCTCTTTCCTGTTACAGCTCATCAAGTCCTCAAGATTAACCCTGCGTTCAACTATAT
This sequence comes from Oophaga sylvatica, assembly GCA_033576555.1. NCBI lineage: Eukaryota > Metazoa > Chordata > Amphibia > Anura > Dendrobatidae > Oophaga > Oophaga sylvatica. The sequence continues at coordinate 236,617,332 of JARQOD010000001.1, read as the reverse complement.
CGTTTCTGCACATCAAGTCCTCAAGATTAACCCTAAGTTCTGCAGAGATTGTGTCAGGTAAATCTATTTTATACTTACATTCTGATGTAGCTAAACTATATGTTGTATAGAGTGTGGTTCCTGTATAAATAGTTTACTGACATTGTATTCATATCATTAGACAGCGTGACACCTGTGCCTTCTTTTCCCAGCAGTTGTCTTCGGCTGAGAGGAACTACGATGTGGGCAATAGAGAATTGTTGGCCATTATTGCCGCCTTCAAGGAATGGAGACACCTTCTTCAGGGGGCTGCACAGCAAATAGTCGTCCTGACAGACCATCGTAACCTTGAATTTATCAGGTCGGCTAAGTGCCTGACTCCTCGCCAGGCTCGCTGGAATCTTTTCCTAAACCAATTTAATTTTGTCATTTCTTATAGACCAGGATCGCGCAATGGAAAGGCTGATGCACTCTCTAGGATTCATTCAGCAGAGACACGTCCACTTACTCCTACTAAGACTATTCTTCCTGACTCTAGATTCCTGGGAGTGATTCATAATCAAGACCTACTTAAGGACATCAAGGAAGCATACCATGCGGATTCTTTGTTGGCTCAACCCCCAAGGGACGTAAGTCTTGTCTTTAAGAATGGTGTGTGGATTCAGGGGCAACGTCTGCATATACCTGAAACAGTCAGATTGAGAGTATTGCAACTCATCCACGATTCCAAGATAGCCGGGCATAGGGGAATTCTAAAGACACAAGAATTTCTTTCTCGTTTCTTTTGGTGGCCCACTTACAGGAAAGATGTTTTAAACTATGTCACTTCATGTGAAGTCTGTGCAAGATGCAAAACACCTCGCTCCTCACCAACTGGTCTGTTGCAACCCCTTCTCACCCCGTCCCGCCCGTGGGGATCCATTTCTATGGACTTCATTGTGGAGTTACCAACCTCTCAAGGGAAGAACACCATTCTAGTGGTGGTTGATCGTCTAACAAAGGCAGCTCATTTTATCCCTTGTGTCGGCTTACCCACTGCAAAACAGACATCAGACTTGATGATTAAGAATGTGTTTCGCTTACATGGAGTACCGGATGAGGTCATTTCGGATCGAGGGGTGCAATTCACTTCAAGGTTTTGGCAAAATTTCTGTGCCGCATTGGACATTAAAGTAAACCTTTCTTCTGCTTTTCATCCCCAGACTAATGGACAGACAGAACGAACCAATCAGACCCTGGAGCAGTATCTCCGCTGCTTTATCTGCCACCTACAGGATGATTGGGTGGATCTACTTCCACTGGCTGAGTTCTCTTATAACAACTCTCAGAGCGCCTCCACTAAGCAGTCTCCTTTTTACTCCAATCTAGGTTATCATCCTAACATTCTTCCTCAATTTCCCATAGATACGCCCTTGCCGGCAGTGGCTGAAAGAATCACTTCTTTACAAAAGAATATGGATCTTCTAAAGGAAAATCTAGAATTGGCTCAGGAAAGGTACAAGAAAGTAGCAGATAAATTTCGTAAACCTGCACCAGTTTTCAAGGTAGGAGATTTGGTCTGGCTGTCAACCAGAAATCTTAAATTAAAGATTCCATCGTCTAAATTGGGACATAAGTACATTGGACCTTATAAGATCAGTAAGATTATAAGTGCTGTTGCTTGTCGTCTTCAACTGCCCAGAACTATGAGAATCCACCCTGTCTTTCATGTATCCCTACTAAAGGCTGCAACACCCAATACGTTTCCTGGACGTTCTTCTCCTTGCCCTGACCCAGTGCTGGTCGATGGTCAGGAAGAATTTATGGTGGAAAGGATTCTAGATTCCAGGTTGTACAGAAATCAGTTGCAATATTTGATTAAATGGCAGGGCTACCCAGTGGAGGACAACTCATGGGAACCAGTCAATAATGTAAATGCTCCTCGCCTGCTTCGCCAGTTTCATCAGAGGTACCCTGACAAGCCTGGTCTGAGGTCATCCGGAGGTTGTCCCTAAGGGGGGAGTAATGTAAGGTTCTTTGTCTCTATTGACATGTTCCTTGAAACTCAGTTTTCCGTCAGACATTTTGCTTTCTGTCTTTCTGCAGCTCTTGCCCTCAGTTAATATGGAGTTTCCAGTTTTCATGTTCCCGCCCTGATTCTCTCCCTCTTGCTTCTTAAGCAGCCTCAGCTGAACAATCAGTGCTCCTGAATCAAGCCTCAGTCAGTCTGTGACCTGACTCCTGGAAACCTTGGACTTGTACTCCAGCTATTTCCTACTGAGGAACCTTGGAACACTTTTGGACTCTGGAAACCTGCTGTTTGGTGAATCCATGTTTGCAGAGGAATTATGGTACAGAGAAGAGATCCTGAACCTGCTTTGGAGAGCTATTGTAGAGCTGAAGTTACTCTGGCCTGCTGTGTCTCCTGCCTCTGTTCCTGCAAACTGTGTGACCTTTTAAGCATGCTTGTATGAAGTAATACAAGTCATTTCATATCAACCTATGTCTCATGTGTTTTCCTCGCACCCAAGCACAAGACGCTATAGGAACTGTACACTATACATGACACAGGGCATGAAAATAAAAAATCCTATTTTTTCCCTCAAAAATTATCTTTTAGTCACCAATTTTTTATTTTCCCAATGGTAACAGGAGAAATTGGACAACAAAAATTGTTGTCCAATTTGTCCTGAGTACGCTGACACCCCATATGTGGGGGTAACCACTGTTTGGGCGCACGGCAGAGCTCAGAATGGAAGGAGCACCATTTGACTTTTTCCAACCAAAATTGCCTGGAATTGAGATTGGATGCCATGTTGCATTTGGAGAGCCCCTGATGTGCCTAAACAGTGGAAACCCCCCACAAGTGACCCCATTTTGGATACTAGACCCCGTAAGGAACTTATCCAGATCTGTGGTGAGCAATTTGAACCCCCAAGTGCTTCATACAAGTTTATAACGTAGAGCCGTAAAATTAAAAAATCATATTTTTTCCACAAAAATGATCTTTTCACCCCAATTTTTATTTTCCCAAGAATAAAAAGACCCCAAAAGTTATTGTGCAATTTGTCCTGAGTACGCTGATACCCCATATGTGGGGGTAAACCACTGTTTGGGTGCATGGCAGAGCTCGGAAGGGAAGGAGCGCCGTTTGACTTTTTCAATGCAGAATTGGCTGGACGACATGTCGTGTTTGGAGAGCTCCTGATGTGCCTAAACTGTAGAGAAACCCCCCACAAATGACACCATTTTGGAAACTAGACCCCTCAAGGAACTTATCTACATGTGTGGTGAGAACTTTGAACCCCCAGGTGTTTCACTAAAATTTATAACGCCTGAGCATGAAAATAAAAAAATCTTGTTTTTTCCACAAACATATTTTAGTCTCCAACTTTTTATTTTCCCAAGGGTAACAGGATAAATTGGACCCCAAAAGTTGTTGTTCAATTTGTCCTGAGTATTCTGATACCCCATGTGTGGTATGTGGGAGAAAACTACTGTATGGGCACACGTCAGGGCTCGGAATGGAAGTAGTGACGTTTTGGATTGCAGACTTTGATGGAATGGTCTGCGGGCGTCATGCCACGTTTGGAGAGCCCCTGATGTGCCTAAACAGTGGAAGCCCCCATAAGTGACCTCATTTTGGAAATTAGACCCCCCAAGGAACTTATCTAGATGTGTGGTGAGCACTTTGAACCCCAAAGTGCTTCACAGAAGTTTATAACGTACAGACGTAAAAATAAAAAATAATTTTTTTTTTTTTACAAAAATGATTTTTTTCGCCCCAATATTTTATTTTCACAAGGGTAACAGGAGAAATTGGACCCCAAAAGTTGTTGTCCAATTTGTCCTGAGTACGCTTATACCCAACATGAGGGAGAAAACTACTGTATGGGCACACGTCGGGGCTCGGAAAGGAAGTAGTGACGTTTTGTATTGCAGACTTTGATGAAATGGTCTGGGGGCAACATGTCGCATTTGGAGATCCCCTGATGTGCCTAAACAGTGGTAACCCCCCACAAGTGACCCCATTTTGGAAAATAGACCCCACAAGGAACTTATCTAGATGTGTGGTGAGCGCTATGAAGTACCAAGTGCTTCACAGAAGTTTATTACGTACAGCCGTAAAGACAAAAAAATCTTTTTTTTTTTTTACAAAAATGATATTTTCGCCCCAAATTTTTTATTTTCCCAAGGTTAACAGAAGAAATTGGACGCCAAGAGTTATTGTGCAATTTGTCCTGAATACGCTAATACCCCATATGTGGGGGTAAACTACTGTTTTGGCGCATGGCATAGCTCAGAAGTGAAGGAGCACCGTTTGACTTTTTCAACGCAGAATTGGCTGGAAATGAGATCAGACGCCATGTCAAATTTGGAAAGCCTCTGATGTGCCTAAACAGTGGAAATCCCCAATTCTAACTCCAACCCTAACCCCAACACACCCCTAACCCTAGTCCCAACCCTAACCATAACCCTAACCACAAACCTAACCCTAACACACCCCTAACCCTAATCCCAACCCTAACCCTAATCCTAACTTTAGGCGCAACCCTAACCCTAACCCTAATGGGAAAATGGAAATAATTTTTTTTTTTTAATTTTATTATTTTTCCCTAACTAAGGGGGTGATAAAGGGGGGTTTGAGTTACTATTTATAGCGGGTTTTTATGATTGGCAGCTGTCACACTGAAAGACGCTTTTTATTGCAAAAAATAGTTTTTGCATCACCACATTTTGAGAGCTATAATTTTTGCATATTTTGGCTCACAGAGCCATGTGAGGTCTTATTTTCTGCGGTACGAGTTGACGGTTTTATTGGTTTCATTTTTAAGCACGTGACATTTTCTGATCGCTTTTATTTCGATTTTTGGGAGGTTAGAATGAACAAAAATCAGCAATTCATGAATTTCTTTTGGGGGGCGCTTATACCGTTCCACGTGTGGTAAAATTGATAACGCAGTTTTATTCTTCGGGTCAGTACGATTACAGCGATACCTCAGTTATATCATTTTTTTATGTTTTGTCGCTTTTATACAATAAAAACTATTTTATATAAAAAATAATTATTTTTGCATCGCTTTATTCTGCGAGCTATAACTTTTTTATTTTTTCACTGATTATGCTGTATGGTGGCTCATTTTTTTGCGGGAGCAGATGACGTTTTCATCAGTACCATGTTTATTTATATCGGTCTTTTAGATTGCGTGTTATTCCACTTTTTGTTCGGTGGTATGATGATAAAGCACTGATTTTTTGCTTTGTTTTTTTTTTTTAAGGGGTTCACTAAAGGGCTTAACTAGTGGGACAGTTCTATAGGGCGGGTCATTACGGACACGGCAATACCAAATATGTGTACTTTTATTGGTTTGTTTTTTTATTTACAAGAATATATGAATTTATTAGGGAATATTTTTTTTTTTCCTTTATTTTGGAATTTTTTTTTTTTACAATTGTTATTTTTATTTTTTTTACTTTTTTACTTTGTCCCAGGGTGTGTCAATACAGTATAGGGTTAGATCGCTGGTCTCACTGTGTGCACAGCACTCTGTGAGACCAGCGATCTCACAGGCAGTGCTGCAGGCTTCCTCAGTGCCTGCTCTCAACAGGCACTGAGGAAGCCGCCTCCCTGCAGGACCCGGCGGTCATCTTGGATCCGGGTTCCTGCAGGGAAGAGGCCTTCAGAACAGCGCAGTCACATCGCGCTGTTCTGAGGGCCTCAGGGGAGCACACAGGGAGCCCACTCCCTGCGCGATGCTTCCCTGTGCCCCCGGTACACCGTGATCATGTTTGATCGCGGTGTGCCAGGGGTTAATGTGCTGGGAGCGGTTCGTGACAGCTCCTAGCACATAGTGCCGGGTGTCAGCTGTGATAAACAGCTGACACCCGGCTGCGATCAGCTGTGCTCCCCCCGGGAGCGCAGCTGATCGCTTCGACTTACTATCCCATCCATGGTCAGATTGTCATGGGTTTCATGGACGGGATAGTACGTCGGATGGCAGAGAGGGGTTAAAAAGGGGAATAACCTCAGTATGTAAATACTAATCAAAAGATTACTGCTGTAGCTTTATAGTAACTCATTATGAGTATGGAAGGTGTGATCAGTGATATACTGCAATAACAGCATCTAATAATTGCAATTGTTATACTTCTTGAAATACTCCAGACAAGGGAAGGGGGGCATTATTAAATTTCTCATTACAAGTTTTGCTAGTAAATCCAAATTCTGAAACCAAGGTTCTTGTGTCACAAAGTGTGAAATTCCTACATCTTGAGACTAAGAATGAGCGAACCTGCGCTGTAACGTTCGGGGGCCCTTACAGGACATCTAGTGTCCGGTACCGAACTCCAAACAGACTTTTAATAGGATGTCTTGCTTAGTGTTTGGGTTCGGATGCCTAATAAAGTTTGTTGAAAGGCTGCAGCTCAGTGAGTCAACAAGCTTTTAGGCTGTGGGCACTTACACAGCCATTCTAAGTATTGGTATTGTTATGATTGGCCGGCACAGCATGTGACCCTGACTGTATAAATTGCTGATCACAAGTGCCGCTACCATTCTGCTCTGATTAGTGTAAGGACAGGATGCAGCTGGACTGAGGGACAGTGTTAGGTAGCGCAATCTGCCAAAAAGCCGATGCATGTACTCTGCAACCCTGCCTGAGGGAGTGCTATGCCAAAAGCCCCTATGTGTATTCTGCAACCTATTCTGTTGGAGTACTGTGCCAAAAGTCGCTGTGTTAACACTGCAACCCCACCTATCAGAGTATTGTGCCAAAAGCCACTGTGTGTACTCTGCAAATGTGCCTATGGGAGTGCTGTGTTTTAAGCTGTTGTGTATACTCTGCACCTATATCTGTGGGAGTACTGTGCCAAAAGCCGCTCTGTGTACTCTGCAACCTCGCCTGTTGGCGAACTGTGCCAAAAGCCGCTGCGTGTACTCTGCAACCCCACCTGTGGGAATACTGTGTCAAAAATCCTCTATGTGTACTCTGCACCCTCACCTGTGAGAGTGCTGTGCCTTTAAGCTGCTGTGTGTACTCTGCATCCATATCTGTGAAAGTACTGTGCCAAAAAGCCATTGTATATACTCTGCAACCCTGCCTGTGGGAGTACTGTACCAAAAGCCGCTGTGTATACTCTGCAACCCTGCCTGAGGGAGTACTGTGCCAAAAAGCTGTTATATGTACTCTGCACCCTCATCTGTGGAAGTATTGAGCCTTTAATTTACTGTGTGTACTCTGCACCCATATCTGTGAGAGAAGCTGTGCCTATATGAGTAGTGTGGCAAAGTTTCAGCAGCCATCTCATAGCTATTTGTAGGCCAAACAAATAATTTTACTGTACCGCTGTGTCTGCATGATTAGTGTGGCAAAAAAATAAATCTACTCTTCCGCCATCTTTGTACGAAGAGTGTGCAGAAAAATAAATTAAAAAATGAGTAGAGCATGATATAGGTGATGTAGACATGCCCGTGGTAGTGCTGGTGTTGCTGATGATGTTGGTGGTGGTCTGGTTGCTGCAGGGAGAGGATGTGGTTGTTTTGTGCCTGCTTCGTAGGTCCGAGTATCACTGCTGGAACTGTGAGATCTTAAGTCATTGAAAAGATATTAGAATGGATGTCTGAGAGTTGCTCTAATTCATTTTGCATTGTCTTCCACCCAGTCCACTGCAGAAAGTGAAGAATTGGAACCTGAGGACCATGGTCATCTGGCTTACACCTCATTCTCTTGCAAATCAGCCAAGCATTCTGAGCCCCAAGTCTTGCAGCAGTCTCTTCTGCATTTTGATAACTCTGCTGGCTGTGGTTCCGTGGTCCATCCACTTGGCACTGCCCCAGATGTGAAAGAGACTGAGTACACTGATGCCTAACCACTTGTAAGGTTGAATGATGAGTATGTGGAAGGCCTAGTGCACACAGTCAGTGGACCACCGTAGCATATGTCAGAGGATGACAAAACACAGTTGTCAGCTGTAGCCTGGGATGGCCCGCTTGGAAAAGTAGTTGTGGCTGGTAAGAACGGACTGCCACCACATCAGTTTTTTAAACAATCTATCTCCATCAGTCAAGATGGCAGCATTTCGAATGCCAATAATTTTGAAAAGCTGTAATTTAGGACTATGGCTCGTAGGTGGCTAGTGGGGTATCTCCTCTTTCTCCCCAGGGTTTGGGGATGGAAACCTGAACACTTCCATGGGATGGTGTAGAGATGTCTGCTGTTTGATCCTCATCCACAGCTCCTCTGTGGTGTGGGATTTTGTCCACAAACGGAGGAGTTTAAAAATGGCTTGCTGTCGTTTCGCCCTGGCTGTGCAGAAGTTGAAGAATGAACAAGGCATGAATCCCACAGGACAAGACATAACTTTGGATGACTACAGTAGACAACTATAACAGCTGCACTCAGCCAGTCTTCTATTCTATTTGCAATTCGTTTCATTTGGGCTCCTCTTCCCCAAATAAAAAAATCCCAAAATGTGATGGTTACCTCCTCCTTTCCTCTTTCTCCTAAGTTGCCATATCCACTTCCTCCTACTCCAGATGGACCTCTGCCCCTGGTTGTAGCTTGTTAATTTATTTTTGGCTCTTTCTATGCTTTCAAATCTGTTCCCTAAAAACAAACAGAACAAAAATAGTGTTTTATTACTCCATCCTTGCCTCTTCAACATATACCGTTACGTCCACCTCTTCCTCCCTTGGACCTACGTCTCCTGCTTCTAGATTGCTGGTTTTAGTTTTCTTAATTCAAGACTGTGTTGAGGCAGTTCCTTAAATAATGCAAATAATTTAAAAAAAATGAAACAAAGAAAAGAAAACAGTTTTGGATTACCCATCCCTTGCCTCTTCCATCAATACATCCACGTCCACCTTGTCCTCCACTTGAACCTATGCCTCCTGATTATAGATTGTTATTTTTAATTTTATTAATTCTAGGTTGTTTTAAGAAAGTTACATAAAAAAATCAAAGAAAAACAGTGTTGGATTACACTTGCCTCTGCCACCTATGCTGCCACATCCATCTATTCCTCAATTTGGGCCTCTGCCTCATGGTTCTAAATTGCTAGCTATAGTTTTGTTAATTCTAGGTCGTTTTAAGACAGTTCTTTAAAAAAAATAAAAACACTCAAAACAAAAAGAAAACAAGCAATATAAGAAAAAAAGTGTTGGATTACTCCTCCCGTGCCTCTTCCACCTGTTCCTCCTGGTTCAAGATTGCTATTTTTATTTCTGCTCTGTTTGTGTAGGGACAGGATATAGCTGTAGTGAGTGACAGTATTTAGGTTGTGTGTGTGTGAGCAGTTTTTCAAAAACACTCTCTATGTGTTCTCTGCACTTGTGTCTGAGATAGCACTTTGCGTACTCAAAAGTTTTTCTAATCTGCAACTGTGTCTGTGAGAGTCATGGGTAGCAAAACAAATTTTTCTGCTCTTATGCACCCAAGTCTCTGATAGTACTGTGCGTCAAATCAAATTTTTCTATTCTTATGCACCCATGTCTGTGATAGTATCGTACCAAAAAACCTCTGTGTGTACTTTGCAACACTGCATGTGGGAGAACAATGTCTTTGAGCCTCTTTTGTACGCTGCTACCCCACCTTTTTGGAGTGATGTGCCAAAAAGTCTGTGTATTCTGCAGTTGTGTCTGAAAGACTAGGGTTCCCAACAAATTTTTCTACTCTACAACTGTTTTTTGGTAGCAGCGTGTCTAAGAAAAAATCCTACTCTGCAGCTGTCTCTGTTCCATTTATGTTCCAAGAAAATTTTTTATTGTACCGTTGTGGATATACAAGTAGTGTTTCTAAACAAAATTTCTACTCTGCAGCTCTTTTATTGTGAGTAGTGTATATAAAAAAGTTATACTATGCAGCCATCCCTCAGCCATTGTCTCATGTGTGCAAGGCTGCCCAGAGGAAACGAAAAACTGTCCTCGAAGGGAGGTGTATCGTCTGTGTCCTCTGTATTTTCTTTATCTCTCAGCCACACGTCAGTGATGCGATGCCCATGAGATGATTAAAGTGCCACTCTGCTATGAACACTTTTGATCCTCATGCTCCTCATTCTCCAAAACTGTTCCTTGGCTGGTCATTTGTGCACCTTGCTGCTGTTGGTACAGGAATCCGTACTCCAACATAGATGTGGACGTCTTGCTTTATAATGATGTGAATGTTCCCTTTTCTTCCTACTCTTACTTCTGTGCCACCACCTCATCCATCATTGCCTGAAACTTTCTTTTTTCTAGCAGGCATAGAAGAGGGAAATTAATGCTGATGATGGCATCATCAGCGCTGGCCATCTTCATGGAGAACTCAAAACAGCACACAAGTTCCACATGGAGATCCACTCATTAGTCATGAAGTGGTGTTGTTCCGCAGAGCGACTCACCCTTTCATGCTGCAGCTCAAACTCCAGTATAGCCTGTTATTGCTTGCTTCGTCTCTCCAGCATTGCCCACTGCTGCTCACACAGTCTCTCCAGCATCTGCAAGGCATAATTCCACCTTGTTGGTATGTCGCATATGAGGCATAAAGCACGAAGGCAGAAGTGAGGCTGCAACACAGTAAGGTGAGCAGCAGCAGGGTGAGAACGCCAACAGTGTGCACAGACTGCCAGCATTTTCTGATTGAATGAGGAAACTGTAGAGAAAGTGGAGTAGGAGGAGGTAGAAACATGGACTGAGAAAAGGCTAGGGTATGCAGTAGCAACCAATTTAATGGCTAGTGGACTTCCTTGGTGCTTTTGCACCCTGCTCCCTCATTTCCTGGGCAGTTTGGCAATGTGGCCACCTCCTCTTCCCTGAACTGCCCACATTACCTTGATTTCCAAATGAAATGCAAAAATTACTTTCATCTGAAAACATATCCTGGATACGTCTGTGTGTGGTGGCTCTTGAAGCAATGACTCCAGCAGCAGTCCACTCCTTGTGAATCTCCCCCAAATTTTTAAATGACCTTTTCTTAGAAATTCTTTCAAGGCTGCAGTTATCCCGGTTTATTGTGCACCTTTTTCTACTATACTTTTTCCTTCCACTCAACTTTGCATTAATATGCTTGGGTACAGCACTCTGTGAACAGCCAGCATCTTTAGCAATGACATTTTGTGGCTTACCTTCCTTGTCGAGTGTGTCATTGACTGCCTTCTGGACATCTGTCAAGTCAGCAGTCTTCCCCATGATTGTGGAGTCAACTAAAACAGACTAAGGGACCTTTTTAAATGCTTTGGAAGCCTTTGCGGGTGTTTTTTGTTAATTATTCTAATTTACTGAGACTATGAGTTTGGGTATTCATTGGCTGTAAGCCATAATCATCAACATTAACAAAAATAAACACTTTAAATAGATGACTCTGTTTGCAATTGCTCTATATAATATATGAGTTTCACTTTTTGTATTGATGAACAGAAATAAATTAACTTTTTGATGATATTCTGATTTAATGAGAAGCACTTTTACAATATATGTAACAATATAAACAAGGTAAATAAAAAATAAATAAATAGTCTTAGCACAAAGAGTAGTTAATAGTGTACATGAGTAATCACACAGAAAAGTGTTTCTTCCACTGTGTGGTACAGCTCATCAGTGAGATGCACCTTGTTGGTTTAGCAAAGCTGAGGAGCTAGTTTTCACAGAAGTAACTTTAAGTAGCTATAACCTTACAATCTACTGAAACTGCCCTTACTAAAATCTCTAATTATCTACTGTCAGCTAAATCTATTGGTCACAACTCCCTTCTGATTGTTCGGGATCTCTCTGCAAGTTTCAAAACTATTGATCACCAGCCCCATCTCACTATATTCCGCTGTATCGGCCTCAAGAATACTGTCTCTTACACCTCAAAAACATCTCTAGAATTAGACCTGTTCTTACCTTTGATTCTGCAAAAACTTGTACTGTTGCTCTTATTCATTCTCATATGGACTATTGCAACTCTACTAATCTAACTCTCCCTTACTAAACTATTCGATCTCCAAATCTTTCTGAATGCAGCAGTCAGGGTCATACTTTTTTCCAACTGCTACATCAATGCCTTTACCCTGTGCTAGTCATTGCACTGGTTGCCCATCCACTACAGAGTACAATATACACAAATCACTGTCACCTACAAATTGCTACATGATTCAGCACCACCCTACATCTCCTCCCTCACCTCAGTCTATCACCCTACCCAAGCTCTCCATTCTTCTAATGATCTAAGACTAACAACTTATTATTCAGAACCTCCCACTGCCATCTCAAAGACTTCTTATGTGTTGCAACAATTCTCTGAAATTCACTACCCAGGACAATTAAATTTTTTCCCAATACCCAGTTGTAAGCGAGTCCTAAAAACTCATTTTGTTAGACTGGCCTATTGCCTCATCTCACTTATCTAAGTATCCCTGTTTTGCCCATACAAAACCTTCTTCAAAATCAGAAACTTCTGGGGGCGTGGCCTGGACCTTCAACAGGGAAGACGCATGTTGTTACTGCTCCCATTCTCAAGCCATTATATTTTAAAAAATTATCCCCACGTGTAAAATTTTAGACCATCTAGGAGCCCCCTAAGAATCTGAAGAAGGATATATCATATATACGGCAGATTTTTCAGAACATTGGAGGCCGGGAGAGTGGTATAGAAATACCAGACCTGGCCCTGCACGCCATATCACTCCCCGAGCTGAAGCATTTACCCGCAGCGTGTGCTGTCCCACCTGTCGCTTGTGCAGCTACTCCGTTATAAAACAGAGGACACATCTACTCACCGGAGCTCCTGCCGTTGTTTGGCCGGTCACGTCTGCAGTGAGGTAAGAAGAGCTGTAGCTGCAGAGAGAAGCTGTCTGTGCAGAGAGGTCCGGTACAGCGACTGAGGAGCGGAGCACTGGGGCCTGCAGTGGGGTCAGTGTAGACGAGGAGGGAGAAGTGGACGGAGTCCCAGGAAAAAAGCAACAGGAGAGGTAACGGAGAGTGTCCTGACCCTGCCTCCACCTCCCTTCAGCTTCTTCTTGTGAAAGACAGATGCCATTTCAGCAGCCTGGAGCTCAGTAGAGGGAGGGGCAGATATTAACTGTTTGAGTTCAGGTCTGACTGAGCCTTTTCCCAAACATATAGTTAGAGTCATCTAACTTAATAGATACATGGAGGATTCTACACCCCTCGATTAAAGATTATACTTTATTTTCCTCTCCTCATAACAGCTATCATAGATTGGACTATCTTTTAACACAATCTTCACATCTTCAACTGATAAAATCTGCAACAATTGATGTTATTTCTCTCTCAGATCATGCCCCGATTTTCCTGGAGATTGTTTTTTCCTCCTTGCCTAAACTTTTTCTTATATGGACACTGAACAAGACGTTGTTAGATTCTATCTCTAATGTTTCTAAGTTATCAAATTCTCTGAAACTCTTTTTTCAAGAAAACTCTTGTTCGGGTCCAACACCACCCTTGGTGTGGGAGGCTCACAAGGCCTTAATGAGAGGAGAACTGGTGCATTAGCCTCTCATATAAAAAAAGAAAGATCAAAGTAAGTCATTTCCATCCTTCACCAGATCCATTCTATTGAAACTTTGCATAAACAATCTCCAGCGAAAGAGGCACAGGAATAATTATGAAAACTTAGACAAACTCTTAAAGACCTGTTAAATGTTCAATCAGCCAAGGTATATATGAGAAGCTGCCAGACATTTTATCTCCATGGTAATAATAAAGGTAGCAAACTTATGACTTCATTACTGAATTAGAGAAATGAAAAAACTTTTATAAAGCAACTTAAGACTATGGATGGCTTTAAAGTCTCTGACACGGCAGGTATTGCCTTGGAGTTTAAAAATTTCTATGAGAACCTCTATAACCTTGAATCGCCAATGGACAGAGTAGATCTAGCAGAAGTCTCTGAAAAGATAACCCAGTTCCTGGACCCTTTAAAACTCCCCAAATTACTTCTAAATGATCATTCCTCGTTGTTAGCCCCTATAACTGCCCAAGAAATATTAGACATATTACCAACTATTACAAATAGAAAAGCCCCAAGACCAGATGGCCTTCCCATCTCATACTATAAAAAATTAATTAAACTCATTGTAAGGATCTGCCGGATCTTGCCCTTATCTAAAGGGTATGCCACACTGAACAATATCGCTAACGGGATCGCTAAAAAACGTCACTATTTAGCGATCCCGTTAGCGATGTTGTTCAGTGCGGCATCTGCCAGCGACGAGCTTCCTGCTGTGATCTCGCTCGTCGCTGGAATCGTTCCGGACCCTATTTTCTCGTCGGCGCTCCCGCTGGGTAAGTATATATCGCTAGTGTGGCACCTTTTCTTAGCGATTTAGCGGTACTTTTGTACCGCTAAAGTCGTTAAGAAGATCGCTAACGGCGATAGCGTCGTTAACTATATCGCTAAATGTGGCCGCACTTAGCGATATAGAAACAATCCCGCTAGCGATCGCATTAGTATGCGTCGTTATCGTGATCGCTAGCGGGATTGTTTAGTGTGGCAGTACCTTAAGATGGAGTTAGTGGCTTCACGGGGGCCATCTTGTTTCCTGTTTGATATTCCTTGTTTCCTGTCTGCTGCTTATATGAAGGGACTCTTCACACTATACCTTGCTTGTGTATCTCGTACTTCACCTGCTGCCAAGCTAGAAGGACTTGTATCTTGCTTGTTTCTTCTGTTCGTCGGGATACCTCATCTGCCTCCCATCTGAAAAACTCTACTTCTCCGAATCTGTTCTGCACTCACCTCCGCTGCGGCCTGCTCTCCGCTAGGAGCCCAGTCTGAGCTCCAGACCTCTGGATCCTGCATTCCTGGGCTTGAACTTTCATCATCGGTCTGTAACAACATCCTTTCTGAGTCTGCATTTGACTGCTGCTTGATCCTTAGAGCCTCTGTTTGCTTTTCATCTGTTAACTGAAGCCTGTTTTCCTACAATATACTCTATTAAGTCTTGATATACAGTTTTTTTGTTTTCACTCTGACCCATGTCACCGGTCTCCATAGAATATCAGAATAATCGTATGTCACTCCTGTTTCCACATCTAGTGACATTATTCAACTCCTATTTACATGGCCACTCTCTACCTAAACAATCTTTAGAAGCGTTTATCACTGTCCTCCCCAAAGAAGGGAAGGACCCTAATTTGTGCACTAGCTATTGACCGATCTCTGTTTTAAATGCCGATACGAAGCTTTGGGCCAAGATTTTAGCAAATAGAATGAGCCACATTCTTCCTGTTATGGGTTGCGGAACGCACCAAATAAATATAAATAAAAGGTGCGTTCGCAGCCCGGGGTCCACCGTGCAGGCAGAACCTGCTGCTAGTAAGATGGCGCAGTAGGTGGTATGAGCGAACTCTGTTATCCCGCAGAGTTGCAGATATGGACGCCGTAGCAGTATATGGCGAAGTGAGCAAACTCTGTTACTCCACAGAGCCGCTAAACAAAATGATGTGGCACTATATGGCAGTATAAGATAACTCTGTTGCTCCACAGAGACACAACCTAAAAGCTGACTAATAGCTGACTAATAGCGATGTCCGCGTGCCGCCTCCGGGTTACGTCTGGACTGCGCAGCTTCAATATAAAGTAGTCAGCAATGCACACAGCAAACTCCTCAACGGAGATGCCGGTATACTAGGGGCTATACAGCCAGAGCCCTGAACCCATACACACAACTCCTCATCAGAGGTGCCGGTATTCTTGGGGCTTATTTCAGCCGGGTCCCTAAACACATGCATAACCACACTGGCGCAAGCACGTAACAGATTTCATACTAGCGCACGGCCGTGCGGTTATGCCACCTTTTTATAGTAGCCACGAGTACGAGACCTTCCAGAAAGGACCAATAGGAAGCTGCTTCAGAACACCACCAGCTTCAGGACCTTCCGGGCGGACCAATAGGAGTCGCAGCTGTATCCGAGCATGTGACCCCTGATCTCCAATGGAAGATCTTGCCCTGGGCATGCTCAGATGGAGAAACAGAGGACTTAGTCCCAAATCTGCCTGCTCCAACACTGGTTACAACAGAGGATCCAGGAGTGGCAGCAGCAAGTCTCTGCACAGTATTATACCGGGCGAGACGCTGGGACCGACGTCTCTGCTGAGCAGATTCCACTGCGGCCTGAGATGGATGGGAGGCCGCAGCGGGACTGGTTCGAGATTCCCCTTGTGCAGCAGCGGGAACTCGATCCCTAACACTTCCACAACTAATTCATCCAGATCGAGCTGAGTTCGTGAGAGGCAGAGAGGGCAAGGATAACTCAGCGAAAGTTATTCAATCTCAAGGTATTCCATTGGCCCTTCTATCTACAGATGAAGAAAAGGCATTTGATAGAGTAAGTTGGAGGTTTATGGAAAAGGTACTAGAAAAATTTGGATTTCCCACTCAGTTTATTGCTGCGATTTTCTCCTTGTACTCACAACCTACAGCTAAAGTAAAAGTCAACGGCACACTTTCCCAAAGCTTTCACATTAAAAATGGATCAAGCAGGGTTGTCCACTGTCCCCATCTTTGTTTATATTAACTATAGAGACACTGATACAAAGGGTAAGACAAGAAGAATATATAGAGAAGTTAAAGATTGAGACAGTAGAATTGAAAACATTAGCTTTTGCATATGATCCTCTCTTTCTTACAACTAATACTCTTGTAGCTTTTCCAGTTATTCTAAAAATATTAAATCAATTTGGTCACATTTCCAATTTCAAAATTAACTTTACAAAATCAGAAGTACTCAACATAAGTTTGCCATCCACTCACGCCTCTACTCTTAATAGACAATCTCCATTCGATTGGTCTTCCAAAGCCATCAAATACTTGGGAATATACATCACTAAAGATCCTGCAGATTTATACCGAATTAACTACCCCTCTCTATTAAAGAAGGTAGAATTGTTAATGAAATCTTACGACTTATCTATATTCCCCTGGTTGGGAAGGGTTAATATTTTTAAAGCGTACATAATGCCAGTAATTTTGTATACTATGAATATGTACCTCAATTCTTTTTTAAAAACCTAAAACGTCTAATATCTAAGTTTCTGTGGAGAAAAAAAAGCAAGGTTGCCTCTTCAATTCCTCTCATACACAAACTCTTCAGAAGGATTAGGAGTTCCTGATCCTTATATTTACTATAAAGGTATTCACCTGAGCAGATGGTTGAAGATGGTTTACAATTTTGAACAAGGGGAACAAGGGGATGTCGATATATCCTTATTAGGGGCTAGGGGCATCCCTTATCTGTGGTCCCGATCAAAACCTCCTGATACTTTTATACTGGATGATATTCTCTCAACTACTCTTAAGATCAAACGTTTACTGATTGATGACTTCCCATCTGACTCCTTTCCGTCTACGATGACACCTCTCAACGCTATCCCATTCCTTTTGGACCCAAATTTCAGAGATCCTTGCAACCTTTGGATTACATTGCCTAAGGAAACACTGAATAGTTTTTATGATGATAAAATCTTGAGGAATAATGTATGGCCTACTAATGCTCTTGCCCAACCAAAAAACTTTCTTCAGCTGCAACATGTCAAACGGAATCTCTTTCAATTTAGGCAGTGCTATCCATCCAAATCTAACTGGTCTTGGTTAGATATTTTAAACAAATTACCCCCTCCAAGAACGACGCTTATCTCTCTCGTGTATGCCCATCTTATTACTCCCCTTCCTGAGTTTAAACCTACAGTCATATTTCCGGTGAATCAGAACCAAAAGTTAGCTTCTCAGAAAATCAAATAAAGAAGATTTTACTTAATGTCCGTGGTTTTTCTAGATGCATTTTACTTAAAGAGAATTGTTATAAAATTTTGACTAGATGGCACATGACTCCGGCTAAACTATATCATATTGGCTTAACAGATTCTGACACTTGCTGGAGATGCCATGGGCAGATGGGACACCATAGTCATATATTTTGGGAATGTCTGTTGCTTAAAAAATTTTGGAGGGACATTAATTCCTGTCTTAAAAAACTAGACTTAATTGATATAGTTCTTTAGGCTACTGAAGTCCTTCTTTCATGTCCATCCAGGGATTTTAAACCACTAAAGCATGGCCTTCTTCCATTACTGCTTAGTGCTGGGAAGCATTTAATAACCATAAACTGGAGAGACGAGTCTCCTCCTACTCTTCAAGAATGGATTACCAAAGTAAACCAAATTGCCAGACTTGAAGACATTACAAGCTGGGAAACCCTCATCCATGAATCCTATAATGTTATTTGGGCTCCTTGGAAACAATTTCTAATTAGAAACACTTAAAATTCAATTCGAGAATGAAAATACCCTAAAAAATGTGGGGTTGATATCACCTTTGTAACCAGAAGTAACCAGAAGCATATTTATCACATCGCAATATCAAAATTTTTAAATTGTACAAATAATCTCTGCTGTCCAAACAGAAGAAGCTTTGGCATTTTTACATGGTTGGGTTCAACAGTTAATCTCTGGTTAATAAAAAGAGTTCTGCATTTTGTTAATGAAGAAGTGATAGCTTTTCATAAATCATCCCTTGACTAGGGAGGCAAAACAGGTATTTTGTACTTATGGAAACATAGATTATTCTGCTAATACACCAAATATCCCACCCCAAAAAGTTATTAATAATTTTGTAAAAAATTGATCATTTTACATAGCACAAGTACAGAAGTATACGCATAGAGAGAAATTAGTGACAATTGCCAACAATATTTTTGTGGTGCCTACAATTATTAATTGTTATTAATCAAACTGTTGCAAAACCTTAGCTTCATATTGTTGTATTTAATTATTGTTTAGCAGTTTTTTTTTTTTTTTTTTTCATTTTTTAGTTAATGTTGTTAAACCAAAATGAAAAGTAAATGACCGTATATACTTGAGTATAAGCCGAGATTTTCAGCCTATTTTTTAGGGCTGAAAGTGCCCCCTCAGCTTATACTCGAGTCATATACCAGGGGGTTGGCGGGGGAGGGGGAGCGCAGCTGTCCTATATACTCAACCACTCATGGCGCGGTCTCTGCAGCCCCTGCTCTTCCCCCACGGTCTACGGCGCCAGTGTTCAGCAGTAATGTGGTACCGCTCATTGAAGTCATGAATATGCACATATTCATGACTTTAATGAGCGGTACCCCGTGACCGCTGAAGGAATGAAGAGCTGTGGCGCCGGTGACAATGGGAGACGCAGGGGCTGCAGAGATGCACCAGGAGGGGGTGAGTATGACGGGGAGGACAGGGGGAGCCATGCAATATTCACCTGTCCCCATTCCACCGCTGCGCACCGCTCTGTCCTCGCGTCCCCTGGCTGTGACGTTCAGGTCAGAGGGCGTGATGACGTTGTTAGTGCGCGCCGTGCCCTCTGCCTGAACATTGACAACCAGAGGACCGACCCGGAAGACACAGCGACGCGCGGCGGTGTAACGGGGACAGGTGAATATCGCAGGTGCCGGGGCCTGAGACAGCGGTGACACCGGCATCTGTCACCCATAGTGAGACAGTGTCCCCACCTGCTCAGGACACCAGCACCTGGCCCCCAGCAACGAGAGGTGAGTACAGGGCCGGCGTCAGCACCCGGCACACCCGGCAAGTGCCGGGGCCCTGAGCAGGCGGGGGGCCCACTCGCCGTCAGGCACCCCGGCGCCCGTTAGCGGTGTCAGCGCCGTCACTGGGCCCCCCCGCTTGCTCAGGGCCCCGGCAGAAGCCGGCGCAATACTTACCTCTCCCGTGCCACCGTTGCCGCAGCTCCGAGCTCCAGGGGGCGCAGGGGCTTCCTCTCTCACAGCAGCGCCGCTGAATGACGACGTCATTCAGCGGCCGGCTGTGGCAGAGAGCGCGAGGATGCCGGACAGGTGAGGTGTGTGTGTGTGTGTCTGTCTGTGTGTATCAGTGTGTGTGTGTGCCTGCGTGTGTGTGTGTGTGTGTGTGTGTCTGCCTGTGTGTATGTGATAAAGTGCTGCCTGTGGTGCTGTATGTGTGATGGTGGTGGGGGGAGGCAGTGATGGTGGCGAGGAGGCGATGATGATGATGATGGGGAGACAATGATAATGGGAAGGCAATGATGATGATGATATTAATGGGAAGGCAATGATGATGATAGGGAGGCAATGATAATGGGAAGGCAATGATGATGATGATATTAATGGGGAGGCAATGATAATGATGATGATGGGGAGGCAAGGATAATGGGAAAGCAATGATGATGTTATTAATGGGGAGGCAATGATAATGATGATGATGGGGAGGCAATGATAATGGGAAGGCAATGATGATGATGATATTAATGGGGAGGCAATGATGATGAGGGGAGGCAATGATGATGATAAAGGGCAGGCAATGATGATGATAGGGAGGCAATGATAATGGGAAGGCAATGATGATGATGATATTAATGGGGAGGCAATGATAATGATGATGATGGGGAGGCAAGGATAATGGGAAGGCAATGATGATGTTATTAATGGGGAGGCAATGATAATGATGATGATGGGGAGGCAATGATAATGGGAAGGCAATGATGATGATGATATTAATGGGGAGGCAATGATGATGAGGGGAGGCAATGATGATGATAAAGGGCAGGCAATGATGATGAGGGGAGGCAATGATGATGATAATGGGCAGGCGATGATGATGATAATGGGGAGTCTTTCCACAGCGCCCTTTCCTGAGCTGTAACAGTGCAGAACGCAGCACAGTGTAGAGGAGAGCTCCATATTTTGTATGGAGCATTATATGTGGTCCAGTATTCTGTATGGAGCATTATATTGGGTCCAGTATTCTGTATGGAGCATTATATGGGGGATGGCGGGGTGACATCCTGCATGGGGTATTATATGGGTGATGAGGGGGAGACTATGTGGTGCCCATAATATTGTATGGAGGACTGTTCTGTCCAGTCTGTACTGTGCGCTGTGAGGATTTGGCGGTTTTTTGAGCTATTGTACAATTTACAATAGGTATCAGTCATGTAATGGAAGAAAAGAAGTGTTTGGCGTTGTGCTATACCCATATTTCTCTGCAGTATCTGTGCATCATGAATCGTGGTCTGTGCTAAGGGGGCCCACTGAGACTCTTTCGCCCGGGGCCCATAAAAACCTGGAGCCGGCCCTGGGTGAGTATGTCATTTTTTTATTTTATTCGCAGCAGCATATGGGGGCATATTCTATGGATCATCTTATGGGGCCATAACATTTATGGAGCAGCATATGGGGCATATTCTATGGGGCATTTTATGGGGCCATAACCGTTATGGAGCAGCATATGGGGGCATATTCTATGGGGCCATAACATTTATGGAGCAGCATATGGGGGCATATTCTATGGGGCATCTTATGGGGCCATAACATTTATGGAGCAGCATATGGGGCATAATCTATGGGGCATCTTATGGGGCCATAACAATAATGGAGCATTATATAGTGCCTATTCTATGGGGCATCTTATGGGGCCATAACCGTTATGGAGCAGCATATGGGGCATATTATTCTATGCGGCCATAACATTTATGGAGCAGCATATGGGGGCATATTGTATGGGGCATCTTATGGGGCCATAATATTTATGGAGCAGCATATGAGGGCATATTCTATGGGGCATCTTATGGCGCCATTATTAACCTTTCTGCAGCATTATATGGGCATAATTTGTGTGGAGGATCTTATGGGGCCATCATGAACTGTATGGAGCATTATATGGGGCTCCTGATTAAATATGGATATTCAAAAACATTTAACCTACTGATGTCTCAATTCATTTTGCTTTTATTGGCATCTATTTTTATTTTTGAAATTTACCAGTAGCTGCTGCAGTTCCCACCCTAGGCTTATACTCGAGCCAATAAGTTTTCCCAATTTTTTGTGGCAAAATTAGGGGGTCGGCTTATACTCGGGTCAGCTTATACTCGAGAATATACGGTAATGAAGCGTAAAAAGGATAGTTCCGAAACTTCTACATGTAGGCTCAAAACGAGTAACAAACATGCGGCCACAAGGCCAGTATGGTTGTGGGGTGTATGGTATCTAGAGTAAACAATTAAAACAGTTAAATAAGTAGACAAAACAGATATTCCAAAAATTAAATAAAGGGATATTTTGTATTATATGTGAATAAAATGCCACAAGTTTTAAAAAAATAAAGGAGAGACTCCAGATCATAATTAGGTCTAAAAAAAAATTTTTTGTTATCATCGCAGGTGACTTTGTACTTTTCTGAATCATCTTTTTATCCTGATTTCAAAAATGTATATAGCTTTTCTGTAGCACGTAAAGTTTCCATGGAGCAGCATCATTATTATAAGGTATAGGAAATATATATAAAAATATTAAAAAATGCTTCACCTTACAAAACAGTTGTTATTGAACCAAAATAATTTCACATGCAAAATAGAAACCAAAATATAAACAGAAATTAAAAGTGCTTGACATTAGATTGCCATTGATATGATTTTTCAGGTTTGTCCCTATATAACATCTGCCATTATTGATGATGCACAATAATGAATTATATTGTGGTACCGTGTTAGCCAGAAAAATCGATGTGAATACTTTTCTGCCCAATGATAACAAAAGTATTCTCAGAGTGATACCTTTATTGGCTAACCAGAAAATAATATATTTGCAAGCTTTCAGAGCACAGGGGCTCCTTCTTCAGACAGGATAACAAATAGCCTAATAAGAAAAAGGCATAACATTTAAGGGATATTACAGTAGAACATTTGTTCATGAGGTGGGAGGTGTGATGCCTCCTAAAGATAAGCCAAGGAAATCGAATTAGCATTTTCTTACAAATGGAGAGGCAGTGGGAATGATGTTCTTAAGGGTATGCCACACTAAACAATATCGCTAACGGGATCGCTAAAAAACGTCACTATTTAGCGATCCCGTTAGCGATATTGTTCAGTGCGGCAGCTTCCAGCGACGAGCTTCCTGCTGTGATCTCGCTCGTCGCTGGAATCGTTCCGGACCCTATTTTCTCGTCGGCGCTCCCGCTGGGTAAGTATCTAATCGCTGTGTGGCACCTTTTCTTAGCGATTTAGCGGTACTTTTGTACCGCTAAAGTCGTTAAGAAGATCGCTAACGGCGATAGCGTCGTTAACTATATCGCTAAATGCGGCAGCATTTAGCGATATAGAAACAATCCCGCTAGCGATCTCATTAGTATGCAACGCTAACGAGATCGCTAGCGGGATAGCTCAGTGTGGCAGTACCTTTAGTTATCTGGAGACCTTCTGCTGGAAGTGTGAACTGTGTCCATGTAGTGAGTCATAAATCCAGGTGTTAAATTGAGTCCTAGTGTCAAAGTATTGAACATCCTTATAAGTTTGAATTCCCAAATTTTTCTCTCTCTGTCATCCTTAAAATTACCTTTTAGTATTAAGACTTTTAAGTCTGTCATACAGTGTCCAGTTCCAGAGAAATGTTTTCCCACAGGCATGTCCATTTCATTCCTGATTGTATGTCTGTGTAAATTCATCCTTGTTTGTAGTTTTTGCAGGGTTTCCCCAATATAGATAGCTACAGGGCACCTTGTACATTGTATCATGTACACCACATTGGAGGATGAACATGAAAAGGAACTCATGACCTTATAGTCCTGATTTGTGTTTGGTACGCAGACTATATTTGTTGGTAATATGTGGGTACAAGTTTTGCATTTTTTTTGGTACATGGAAATGTGCCAGTCACTGATGGTGATGACAGGACACTTCTGATAAGGAGATTCCTTAAGTTAGGGGGCTGTTTGTAGGAGAGGAGTGGTAGTTCTGGGAATATGTCTTTCAATTTGTGGTCTCTATGGAATATGGGTTGGAGATCAGCACCAATTTTCCTGTAGATGATGGATTTTTTTTTTGTGTCTTGGATGAAAGCTGTTCCATCTAAGATATGTCGGACGTACTGTGGGCTTATGGTAAATTGATGATTCCTTATCATGAGGCTGTACTATCTCTTAAATGTTGTGCCTTTTTCTTTTTAAGCTATTTGAAATCCTGCCTGAAGAAGAAGCCATTGTGCTCTGAAAGCTTGCAAACATATTATTTTCTGGTTAGCCAATAATGGTATCAGTCTGAGAATACTTTTATCATCATTGGGTGGAAAAGTATTCACATTGATCTGCCATTATTGAGTAATTCCAAAAACCCTGGGAGCGGTGTTCCATTACTTTAATATCCTGGTGAAACCGCTCACCTTGTTCTTCGCTTACATCCCCAAGATTTTTAGGGAAGAAATCTAAATGTGAATGCAAAAAGTACATTTTCAGACATGTGAAATCCAAGACACTGGTATGCATTTAGTAGTTCCTCAACATATTCTGGAGACTTTTGTTTTCCTACGAAGTTTCCACAAATCCACTTGAAGCTTTTCCAAGATCTCATTTTCTTATTATTTAGAGTTCTTTCAAACACATTGTTAGGGTTTGAGTTCCCACTGCTGCACAAGGGGAGCCTCAAACCGGTCCCGCTGTGGTCCCCCATTTGTCTCCAGCCACAGTGGAGCCTGCTCAGCAGAGACATCGGTCCCAGCATCTTGCCCATTCCAGTACTGTGCAGAGACTTGCTGCTGCCTCTCCTGGATCTGCTATTATAGCCAGTACTGGAGCAGACGTCTTTGGGATGAAGTCCTGCGTTTCCCCTTCTGAGCATGCCCAGGGTAAGATCTCTCATTGGAGATCTGGGTCACATGTTCAGGTACTGCAGCAGCTCCTATTGGTCCGCCAGGAAGGTCATGAAACTACATGTGTTTGGAACAGTTTCTTATTGGTCCTTGTTTCTGGCAGGTAATGTAGCTGTTGCTATAAAAGGGTGGCATGGCTGGGCCGCCATGCGCTAATATCAATCATTATATGCTTAGCGCCAGTGTGGTCATGCGTGTCTGTGGTTAGGGCCCCGGCTGAAATAAGCCCCTAGAATACCGACTTAATCGGTGAGGAGTTTGGTATGCTAGCTGGTCAGGGTCGGTGTCCTAGATGCCCTAGATTGCCGGCATAACCGGTGAGGAGTTTGATTGCCGTATTCAGGGCCTGGCGTTCAGACGCCATAGATTGCGGATGACTCCCACGAGGACATTAGCGCATGATCACGTTCTATGTTCGCTTAGCTGTTCACTGTGTACCTGGGTGCCTGACAGGACACAGAAGTTTGTCTCAGCAGCTCTGTGACGTAACAGGGTTCGCTTTCAACGCTAGACAGCGCCCTAGCTTGTTTATTTTGCGACTCAGTTGTGTTAAGTAAGTTCGCACACATTGCCATATAGTGCTGCGGCACTCCTTCTAGCGGCTCTGTGGATTAACAGAGTTCGCACATATTGCCGCAGCGCGTTACGGCGTTTATTTTGGCAACTCTGCGGGATAACAGAGTTCGCTTCTTGCGCCATTTTACTAGCAGCAGGCTCCGCCTGTTGGAGCAACTAAAGGATTATGCTGAACATTGTGTCTACCTGGAGCATAGATGAACATAATGCTCTACTGTATTTCTACTCTCCCATAAACATAAGAAGAAACACTATTTTGTGAAACCTCCTTGCATTTCCATTAGGAGACTAATAACTTTCAAATCTCTACAGATAATCCATTGATGATGCTTATATTGTATAGCATCCAAAACAACTGACAAATTTTCATAACTTTCCTTTAGATGACATGAGTGAGCAATAGGGATTGATGGTTTCTTATTTCCATTGTGAAGTAACTGCTTTCAAACTTCTTTGGGAGGAGTCAACAAACAATCACCAACCTGCAACAAAATACTCTATATTCAGTTCTTCAAAGAGGCCATTCACATTGTTACAGTACACCATTGGTCTATCAACTGTGAAAAATTGTGTCAAAGTGTTACTTCTGTTTCAGTAATAACACACTCTGACATCATCATGAAGAAGATTCTTCTGTTTCAACCTAGATGCAAGAAGTTCAGCTTTATCTTTTGACAATGAAAGGTCTCTGATGAGTTGATTTAATTCATGTTGAGGAAAGCGGTCTGGCTGCTCGGCTGCTCCATTAGGTACATACTCATCTTGACTTGAGGTCTCCATGTATTCGCCAGTAGCTTCAGCTCCATAGTCTTCATATTCTACTTAATTTTCATCCAATCCAGACAATGGTGGTACAGGAATTGGCAAGGTACCATCATGTGGAACTGGCCTAATCGCAGATTCAAGTTCAGGGTAATTCATCTTATGTTTGTTCTTTGTAGAAAAGCCCTTCAGTTTGACAAAACAAAAGTAGCAGTCATCACTATGATTTTTAGGTTCTTTCCAAATCATGGGAACACCAAATGGCATATCAATTTTCCTCATATTCAAACAGTCACGAAGACCATTTGAAC
Organism: Oophaga sylvatica; assembly: GCA_033576555.1. Taxonomy (NCBI): domain Eukaryota; kingdom Metazoa; phylum Chordata; class Amphibia; order Anura; family Dendrobatidae; genus Oophaga; species Oophaga sylvatica. The sequence goes on along the minus strand of JARQOD010000001.1, from coordinate 236,591,100 downwards.
AACTTGAGTATATCACATGAGGGGTGCAGCTTTTGTCTTGATCACCAAGTGGACACTTAAAGTACATCTGGAACATCTTTTTAATATCATGAGTGATTTAATGTACTTGGCATTTTGGTGTAAAAAAAACACACACATAGCAGACTCTGTTGGAATGATTGATACACTGTCGGGGCATTTTTCTCCTTTAAATGAGATCAAACAGTAGAGTAAGTTCAGTTCAATGGTGGTGACAAACTATAAAATGAATACGATGAGCCAAAGGACTATATGTAGATATTTCCCCAGAGATGACAGAGGCAGCTTGTATTTAGAACTGATTATACTGGAGGTAATCTGGTAGATAACTATATACAGTTGTGAGGTAAACGGGTCAGCCTATTCCTTACAGATCAACATTTGTAGATAGGCAGTTTCTCAGTATGATATTGGCTGCTTTCAAGTTCTCTCTCTGTTGAGACCCTCACTTAGTTATACCTCATTGGCTAAGCAGTTTTCTTCCCTCTGAGGTGACATGCCCTCCCAGAAATGCAGTGAAAATCCTCTCACAATGGCGGCTGTCCGCTGCCTGCCCTTCTATCTCCCTGTGGCAGGCCTGTTTCCTATTAGAGCCTCACATACAAGTTCTTGCTGCCAGGGCTGTGGAGTCGTTAAGCCAAACCTGCGACTCCGACTCTGACTCCTCAATTTCCTTTACAAACCGACTCCGACTCCACGACTCCCTCATATATTGCTTATATTTAAGTGAAAAATTTATTGAAGTACAATGTGAACATCAGACATTTAATCATTTTTATGATACAATAATCAAGATATTTAGATAATATATATTTATTGGAATACCACTTTAGAACACAAAAATCTGTAATAAATTGTAAACATGTAATACACTATGTAATATCGATTACATATATACAGTACAGACCAAAAGTTTGGACACACCTTCTCATTTAAAGATTTTTCTGTATTTTCATGACTATGAAAATTGTACATTCACACTGAAGGCATCAAAACTATGAATTAACACATGTGGAATTATATACTTAACAAAAAAGTGTGAAACAACTGAAAATATATGTTATATTCTAGCTTTTTCAAAGTAGCCACCTTTGCTTTGATGACTGCTTTGCACACTCTTGGTATTCTATTGAGGTAGTCACCAAAAATGGTCTTCCAAAAAATCTTGAAGAAGTTCCCAGAGATGCTTAGCACTTGCTGGTCCTTTTGCCTTCACTCTGGGGTCCAGCTCACCACAAACCATCTGGAGTGGGTTCAGGTCTGGTGACTGTGGAGGCCAGGTCATCTGGCGTAGCACCCCATCACTCTCCTTCTTGGTCAAATAGCCCTTACACAGCCTGGAGGTGTGTTTGGGGTCATTGTCCTGTTGAAAAATAAATGATGGTCCAACTAAACGCAAACCGGATAGAAAAGCATGCCGCTGCAAGATGCTGTGGTAGCCATGCTGGTTCAGTATGCCTTCAATTTTGAATAAATCCCAAGCAGTGTCACCAGCAAAGCACCCACACACCATCACACCTCCTCCTCCATGCTTCACGGTAGGAACCAGGCATGTAGAGTCCATCCATTCACCTTTTCTGTGTCGCACAAAGACACGGTGGTTGGAACAAAGATCTCAAATTTTGACTCATCAGACCAAAACACAGATTTCCACTTGTCTAATGTCCATTCCTTGTGTTCTATAGCCCCAACAAGTTTCTTGGTCTTCCTATCCTGTGGTGGTCCTCATGTGAGCCAGTTTCTTTGTAGCGCATGATAGTTTTTGAAACTGCACTTGGGGACACTTTCAAAGTTTTCCCAATTTTTCGGACTGACTGACCTTCATTTTCTTAAAGTAATGATGGCCACTCGTTTTTCTTTACTTAGCTGTTTTTTTCTTGCCATAATACAAATTCTAACAGTCTATTCAGTAGTACTATCAGCTGTGTATCCACCAGACTTCTGCACAACACAACTGATGGTCCTAACCCCATTTATAAGGCCAGAAATCCCACTTATTAAACCTGTCAGGGCACACCATTGAAGTGAAAACCATTTCCTGTGACCACATCTTGAAGTTCATCAAGAGAATGCCAAAAGTGTGCAAAGCAGTCATCAAATCAAAAGGTGCCTACTTTGAAGAACCTAGAACATTAGACATATTTTCAGTTGTTTTACACTTTTTTGTTAAGTATATCTTTCCACATGTGTTAATTTATAGTTTTGATGCCTTCAGTGTGAATGTACAATTTTCATAGTCATGAAAATACAGAAAATCTTTAAATGAGTAGATGTGTCCAAACTTTTGGTCTGTATTGTATATATATATATTGAATATATATATATATATATATATATATATATATATACAGTGCCTACAAGTAGTATTCAACCCCCTGCAGATTTAGCTGGTTTGATAAGATGCAAATAAGTTAGAGCCTTCAAACTGCAAACGAGAGTAGGATTTATTAACAGAAGCATAAATCTTACAAACCAAAAAGTTATGTTGCTCAGTTGAATTTTAATAAATTTTAAACATAAAAGTGTGGGTCAATTATTATACAACCCCTATGTTTAATATTTCGTGGAATAACCCTTGTTTGCAATTACAGCTAATAATCGTCTTTTATAAGACCTGATCAGGCCGGCACAGGTCTGTGGAGTTATCTTGGCCCACTCCTCCATGCAGATCTTCTCCAAGTTATCTAGGTTCTTTGGGTGTCTCATGTGGACTTTAATCTTGAGCTCCTTCCACAAGTTTTCAATTGGGTTAAGGTCAGGAGACTGACTAGGCCACTCCAACACCTTGACTTTTTCCCTCTTGAACCAGGCCTTGGTTTTCTTGGCTGTGTGCTTTGGGTCGTTGTCTTGTTGGAAGATGAAATTACGACCCATCTTAAGATCCTTGATGGAGGAGCAGAGGTTCTTGGCCAAAATCTCCAGGTAGGCCGTGCTATCCATCCTCCCATGGATGCGGACCAGATGGCCAGGCCCCTTGGCTGAGAAACAGCCCCACAGCATGATACTGCCACTACCATGCTTGACTGTAGGGATGGTATTCTTGGGGTCGTATGCAGTGCCATCCAGTCTCCAAACGTCACGTGTGTGGTTGGCACCAAAGATCTCGATCTTGGTCTCATCAGACCATAGAACCTTGAACCAGTCTGTCTCAGAGTCCTCCAAGTGATCATGAGCAAACTGTAGACGAGCCTTGACATGATGCTTTGAAAGTAAAGGTACCTTACGGGCTCGTCTGGAACGGAGACCATTGCGATGGAGTACGTTACTTATGGTATTGACTGAAACCAATGTCCCCACTGCCATGAGATCTTCCCGGAGCTCCTTCCTTGTTGTCCTTGGGTTAGCCTTGACTCTTCGGACAAGCCTGGCCTCGGCACGGGAGGAAACTTTCAAAGGCTGTCCAGGCCGTGGAAGGCTAACAGTAGTTCCATAAGTAGTGTTGAGCGATACGATACCGCAAGTATCGGGTATCGGCCGATATTAGCTGTATCGGACTTTCGATACTTAGTTCCGATATTTTCCATATATCGTATACCGGAATCGGAAGTTCCCATAATTCTTTGAGAGGCAATGTGATCTTAGTCAGCCAATGAGGAATCCTAAGAAGTGTGGGCACATCCTGTACTGCTGCGGTCATGTTAACTAATGGCATGGCTGTGATTGGATGCTGAAATGATGTCAGAATGCACTATAAAAGGCGCCGCCGCCATTTTAGCGTCACTGTGCTGTGAATTCAGTAAGGGACAGAACGCTGCTGTGCTGACTCTGAGGGACAGTTAGAGATTGCAATTTAGTTTACTGTGCTTTAGGCAGGCTAGCACCAACCGCTGTGTAAAGCTTCCCTTTGCCTGCAGTGTTGTTTTAACAGCTCTGCAAGGTGTGTGTGAGTGCAGGTGACGCTGCAGTTTGCTCTGCATGCAACGCTGTATGAAGGCATCTGCACGTGTCACTCACAGACTCTTTTTTTTTTCTTCAGTGTAATTCTTGCTGCTCCATGCAATTTAAATTTTAGTGTGACGCGCTTCCATCCGTATCCAATACATTGGTTGAAAACACTATAGAAGTAGACAAAGGAGTAGCCTTTCACAGATTGTGAACAGTTGTGTTTCAGTGTTCACTTCAGTCTGTGTTTTTTATTTTTTGAGTGCACATCACGCTCCAGTTACTTGTTCAAGCACTGCTGCTTGTACTCTGCTGAGCGTGTCTCAGTGCCTCATCCTTGTCATTTCTCTCCAATTGGTTCTGCTCCATTCCATTTAAAATAAATATAATCTATTAGTGTGACGCGCTTCCATCCGTATCCAATACATTGGTTGCAAACACTATAGAAGTAGACAAAGGAGTAGCCTTTCACAGACTGTGAACAGTTGTGTTTCAGTGTTCACTTCAGTCTCTGCGTAATAACCACACTTAGGCCTTATAACTTTTCTGACTTTCTTTATCAATCTACCAAGATGAAGAAGTCAGTGAGTAAGGCACGTGGTCGTGGCCGTGGAGTTTCAGCAGGGAGAGGACGTGGGGATTCTGTGGCTGCTGCCGCCCTCAGTGACACAGCATCCACCAGTTTTCCCCGTGAGCGTTCCTTTATGCGCACTTTGGTAGGAGCTCGGCGTGCCCCCCTGCTGCGGGAAGAACAAATTGAAGCCGTTGTTGGTTGGATGGCAGCCAATGCATCGACTTCAATTCCTTCCACCTCCTCTCAGGAACACAACACTGTTGAGCAACCATCTGTCTGTTCACCGCCTGTCAAATTGGCCAGGCAGTCAGAGAGTTCTGTACAGGAGCCAGCTGAGTCTCTGCTTCTGTTCTCAGAATCTGTTGGCTCGCAAACACGGGCACAGGCAAGCAGAATTCTGCAATTTGAAGAAGAGGGAGTATGCAGTGATGCGCAACAGCTGTGTCTCTCTCAATCTGAAGAGGCGGGTGAGCCAGTGCCGATGGACAGCACACCGCAGAACGCATCTCATGATGATGATGAGACTCAGGTGCCAGGTCTTGTGGAGCATGGTGCTGCCCAGACCATCCAACAGCAGCAGGTGTTGGAAGAGGGTAGTGGAGATGATGAAGTCCGAGACCCAACATGGCGTGAGCAACAGGAAGGTGGTGGGAGCAGCTCTGAGGAAGAGATTGGCCCAACGGTACAAAGAGGAGGGAGAGGTAGGCTGCAGACTCGCTTGCCTGTAGCCTCCAGTTTGGCACCTGTTGGGAGCAGTTCTCTTACAAATGTCAAAATTGGCGCTCCCATGACTTGCACTGCGTGGTCCTTTTTTGACAGACTTGTAGATGATATTTGCTATGTTAAATGCAAGCTGTGTAAGCAAAAAGTTAAAAGAGGTAAAAATATCAGTAACCTGAATACCACAAATATGTGGAAACATGTACGGACAAAGCACGTAGCTGAGTTACAAAGACACACTGGAGATGTAGGCCAACCTACAGCAGCACCTACATCTTCAGGTCGTGTTGGAGCCTCTACCTCCAGCTCACACACACCTGGTTTGGCTTCCTCACAGGATCTCCATGGAAGAACCTCGGTCACTGTTGTCCATAGACAAACTGTTATTCCACCCACAGCAGCAAGTTCACAGTCATCGTCACACTCCCAGGCCACAAAACAGCCATCGGTACCACAGGCATGGGATAAAAGACGGCCATGCTCGGCAAACCATCCACGAGCACAGGCTCTGAATGCTGGCATTGCAAAACTCCTGTTTCTTGAAATGCTGTCATTCAGGCTGGTGGAGACTGACAGTTTCAGGAACTTAATGGCATTGGCAGTCCCACAATATAATGTGCCAAGCCGATTTTATTTCAGCAGGCAAGCCGTCCCTGCTCTGCAAAAACATGTCGAGGGAAACATTAAACATGCGCTACTAAACGCCGTCAGTAGCAGGGTCCACCTGACCACCGATGCGTGGACCAGTACCCATGGCCAGGGACGATACCTTTCCCTCACTGCCCATTGGGTCAATGTTGTGGAGCCGGGTACAGATCTTGCCAGTGGCGCTGTACGTGTTCTGCCAACTCAAAGGATTGCAGGAATCCAGTCTGTACACATTGATTCCTCCTCCTACTCCAGTTCCTCAGAATCATCACTGCACGAGCCGTCACGGTATACCTCCACATGGACCCATGAACGCTTACCTGTTGCGACCGATATGAGCACAGTCGTGGCCAAACGTCAACAGGCCGTCCTGAAAATGATTTCAATGGGGAATCTAAGCCACACAGCGCAGGAGGTCTGGAATGCCATCAAGCAGGAGAGCGACGTGTGGTTTTTGCCTGCGAATCTCCAGCCAGGCTTGGTAGTGTGTGACAATGGCCGAAATCTGGTGGCAGCTCTGGGCCTTGGCAACCTTACTCACATATCTTGTCTGGCACATGTGCTCAACTTGGTCGTGCAGAGTTTTTTGAGGGACTATCCGGATCTTGCTGGACTGCTGCAGAAGGTCCGCCTAGAGTGCGCTCACCTGCGACGTTCCAGCATAGCCAGATCGCGCATTGCTGCTCTGCAACGCCGATTTCGCCTTCCTGAACATCGCATCATATGTGACGTACCCACCAGGTGGAATTCCACGTTACATATGTTGGAGCGGTTGTGTGAGCAGCAGACAGCAGTAATGGAGTATCAGCTGCATCAGGCGCAATCAAGTCGCTCTTTGCGCTGTCCACACTTCACCACTACTGAATGGGCCTCTATGAAGGACATCTGCAACGTTTTGCGTGCGTTTGATGTCTCAACGCGGATGGCGAGTGCAGATGATGCACTAGTCAGCATGACTGTCCCCCTTATCTGCCTGCTTCAGAAATCACTGAAAGCACTAAAGGAAGAGGTTTTGGAAGAGGTGGAGGATGAGGAGTCACAAATTCAATTACCTTCAGGACAGTCAGAGCAACGTGGTTCCTCACAAAGGGCTGGGCAGGGCTCACTTTGTGAGGAGGATGAGGAGGAGGAGGAGTCAATGGAGGAGGAAGAAATCCCTACAGAGGGAGGTACACAACGCTCTAGTCAGTATGTAGAGCGAGGGTGGGGTGATGCAGAGGAGGCAGAGATGACGCCTCTTCCAGAGGACAGCTTTTGTTGGCCAGTTGGGAGTCTGCAGCACATGGTTGATTTCATGCTTCAGTGCCTGAGAAACGACCGCCGCATCGCCCACATTCTCACCACGTCAGATTATTGGGTGTACACCCTCCTAGACCCTCGCTACCGGGACAACTTACAAACCCTCATCACACCGGTGAACCGGGACCGTAAAATGCGGGAGTACCAAGACACACTGGTGCAATCCATACTGTTGTACATTCCAGCTGAGAGAGCTGCTGCTGCTACTGCTTTACAAAGCAGCTCTGTGCGTCGAGGCAGTGTAGACACCTCTACAACAAGAGGGAGCACAAGCAGCGCCTCTGCACAGGGCAAGAGCTGTATGTTACAAATGTGGCAAAGTTTTGTGACAGCGCCAGCAAGGTCTACACCATCCGAGACGGCTCCAGTCACCAGGAAGCAACGTTTCCGTAAGATGGTGACAGACTACTTGTCTTTCCCTCTAAGTGTACTCCCAGATGCCTCTTCCCCTTTCAAATTTTGGGTCTCTAAGTTGGGTACATGGCCAGAGCTTAGCCAGTATGCATTGGAGGTGCTGGCTTGCCCTGCTGCCAGTGTATTATCTGAGCGCGTCTTTAGTGCTGCAGGTGGTGTACTAACAGACCGTCGCATGCGACTATCCTCAGAGAATGTAGACCGGCTTACTTTTCTGAAAATGAACAAGGCATGGATCTCACCTGAATTTGCCTGTCCGTTTTCAGATTAAATAACTGTTTGGCAACGTTTTCCATGTCTCCTGTTATGTTCATCTTTCTACCACCTGAACTCTACTCCCTGGGCTACAACACCGCCATTTGTTGCTCGTAAGTAATTGGCAGGGGTACTGACTCCTGGCCAGCCTGGTTACAGCACGACAGCTGTTTCCTGGCAGTGTGAACGTCAATTATCCTCAATAAGTTGTGCTGTCGTGTTGCATTCGGGTTAGCCGACTCTATGGTGCCTGCAGTTTAGGTGATTCCTATGTGTGCTGTGGGATATGTAAATAAAGGCTGTTTCCATTGTGACAATAGGACAAGCACCCACTGTAGGACTGTGTGATTCGGTAACTGCGAACGGCTTGCGTCCTGTCAACTTACATTTTCATGGTGCGTTCTGCTACCCGTCCGGGGTCCAGTACCGTCAACTGGTTCTCCCCAGTGCCTTTGGCCTAGGTGCCTCCATCTCCGTATACATTAGACAAGCTCCTTGTAGGACTTGTGATCGGTACACTGCGAACGGCCATGACGTCCTGTACTTCTTGTCATGGCTGCTTTCTTGCTACCCGTCCGGGGTCCAGTACCATCAACTGGTTCTCCCCAGTGCCTTTGGCCTAGGTGCCTCCATCTCCGTATACGAGTTCCAGCAACGTCTGCTGGTCTTTGGTAGTGCTTTGGAGCACAGGTACCTCCTGCTTAGTAACCATGTCACAGTAACGTCAGCTGGTACTCGGTTGTGACATTGCCTCTTTTCCTTCTGCTACCCGTCGGGGTCCAGTACCGTCAACTGGTTCTCCCCAGTGCCTTTGGCCTAGGTGCCTCCATCTCCGTATACGAGTTCCAGCAATGTCTGCTGGTCCTTGTTAGTGCTTTGGAGCACAGGTACCTCCTGCTTAGTAACCGTGTCACAGTAACGTCAGCTGGTACTCGGTTGTGACATTGCCTCTTTTCCTTCTGCTACCCGTCCGGGGTCTAGTACCGTCAACTGGTTCTCCCCAGTGCCTTTGGCCTAGGTGCCTCCATCTCCGTATACGAGTTCCAGCAACGTCTGCTGGTCCTTGGTAGTGCTTTGGAGCACAGGTACCTCCTGCTTAGTAACCGTGTCACAGTAACGTCAGCTGGTACTCGGTTGTGACATTGCCTCTTTTCCTTCTGCTACCCGTCCGGGGTCCAGTACAGTCAACTGGTTCTCCCCAGTGTTGTGAATGGGTTTGAGATGAGTTCTTAGCAGAGGCTCCCTCTGGTGGTTACAAGCGGTGCTGGTCTGTCCAGTGAAGATTGTGAGGACTGGGAATCAGGTGTTACTGATTGGTCTTATATAAGGGAGTCGCCTTCCCATCAGGGTTGCCGGTGATCAATTATTCTGGTCTGGATCCTTTTTTCCTGTTTCCCTTGTAGCCTGCTGTGTCGTGTCTGCATCTCCTTCTAACAGATAAGACATTTTCTTCTTTTGTGTTTGTGCTATATTTTTGCATTTTGTCCTGCACTTCTGTGGGGGCCTTCAGGGTCCCCTCCGGGGGCTTCTGCCCTCTCAGTTTTGTTCAGCCACTGATGTTTGTACTTTTGCTTTTTCCAGTTTTTTCAGTGGCTGCTGTTTTGATTTTGTTACACCAGAGAACTAATTTAGGTGGTAGAGGTCGTGTGATCTCAGGTGTTTTTGAAATTAGTAGAGTTGGTGCTTTTCAGGGTTTTCTGGGATTGCAGTAAGTACCCTTCCTATCCTTTTCTATTTAGTTAGTTTGGGCCCCAGCGTTTGCTCATACTATTTTCTGTCTGTGTCAGTATTTCATCTTGTCTAACCGCCATTACATGTTTGGGGGCTTTCTATTATCCTTGGGGTTCTGCTCCGGGGCAGATAGCTTTCCTATTTCTATCTTTAGGTGTAGTTAGTTTCTCAGGCTGTGACGAGGCGTCTAGGACCAACGTAGGAATGCTCCACGGCTGCCTCTAGTTGTGGTGGTTAGTCAGGGTACTGCAATCTCATAGATTCCAACTGCTCTGGTGTATTGCCTTTTTTACCTGCACTCCTCAGCTACCGAAACATAACAGTATCACCGGCCTAAAAATTGAAAATTGTATGGTACTCACAGAAGGGAAAAAATATTGTGAAAGAAAAAAGGTTGTCAGAGTTGTCAGAGATATTTTTCTGTTTGTTGCATTATTTTTTTTTTTCCCTCTGTATCTCTGGGTGCTGGGGAGGATCTTTTCTCTCAATGGAGTTTGCACAGTTGTCTGGCCGTGTGGATCAGCTTGCCACTGAGGTTCGGAGTATTGCTATCTATCTTGCTGGGTTGCCTGTTGTGGAACCTTGGATTCCCATGCCAGATTTGTTTTTAGGGGATCGAGCTAAGTTTCAGAATTTCAAAAATAATTGTAAATTGTTTTTTGCCTTAAAATCTAAGTCCTCAGGGAACGCAGCGCAGCAGGTTCAAATTATCATCTCTCTCCTGCGCGGCGATCCTCAGGATTGGGCTTTTTCCCTGATACCTGGGGATCCTGTTTTGAGTGATGTTGATGCATTTTTTCAGGCCTTGGGGTTATTGTACGATGAGCCTAATGTCACTGATCAAGCTGAAAAAGCCTTGTTGGCATTAAATCAGGGGCTTGATGACGCTGAGTTATACTGTCAGAGATTCCGTAGGTGGGCAGTCCTGACCAAATGGAATGACGACGCTTTGGCAGCCCTTTTCCGGAAGGGTCTGTCTGATAATGTAAAGGATGTTATGGTGGGATTCCCTGTCCCCTCTGGTCTCAATGATTCTATGTCATTAGCGATTCAAATTGACAGACGTTTGCGTGAGCGGAGAAGTATGCGTGGAATAGTGTTGCCTTGTGAACCAGCTTCTGAACCCATGCAGTGTGATAGAGTGGTGTCTGGGGCACAGCGTCATGAGTTTCGAAAGCGCAATGGGTTATGTTTCTACTGTGGTGATGCCTCTCATGCTATTTCAGTCTGCCCTAAGCGGGGAAGACGTTTTGCACGCTCAGTTGTCTTGGGTAGTGTTCAGACTAAGTTTTTATTAACTGTCACTCTGATATGCTCTCTGTCCTCATTTTCTGCTCAGGCTTTCGTTGATTCTGGAGCAGCTATTAACCTGATGGATTATGATTTTGCTAAACGTTGTGGGTTTCCCTTGATTCCCCTACAGAAGTCTATTCCCCTACTGGGGATCGATTCTACCCCTTTGGCTGAGAATAAACCCCAGTTTTCTACTCAGGTGATAATGAGGGTTGAACCTGATCACCAGGAGTGCTGCAAATTTTTGGTTCTGTATAATCTGCATGACATTATCGTGCTGGGTTTCCCTTGGTTACAGTCTCATAATCCTATTTTGGATTGGAAATCTGTGTCTGTAACCAGTTGGGGCTGCCAATGTGTTAATACCAACACTCCTGTTTTTTCTGCCTCCCCCCAGGCTCAGGATGTTCCTGACTTTTTGATTGATTTTTCTGATGTGTTTAGCGAAAGTAAATCTGCATCCTTGCCTCCCCATAGGAGCTATGACTGCGCTATTGAATTAGTGCCGGGTAGTAAATTCCCTAAAGGTCGCCTTTTTAACTTGTCTGTACCTGAACATGACGCTATGCAGTCTTATATCAAGGAATCATTGGAGAAGGGTCATATCAGACCATCCTCTTCACCCTTAGGTGCCGGTTTTTTCTTTGTGGCCAAAAAGGATGGTTCATTAAGGCCGTGTATTGATTATCGTCTCTTGAACAATATTACTGTGAAATATCAATACCCGTTACCCTTGATTTCTGACCTGTTTTCCAGGGTGAAAAACGCTACTTGGTTTACCAAGCTTGACCTCAGTTGGGCGTATAACCTTATTCGCATTAAGCACGGGGATGAATGGAAGACGGCATTCAATACCCCTGAAGGGCATTTTGAGTACCTGGTGATGCCCTTTGGGCTCACTAATGCTCCTTCCGTCTTCCAGTCCTTCATGAATGACATTTTCAGGGATTTTGTGGACAAATTTCTGATTGTTTATTTGGATGATATCTTGATTTTTTCTAATGACTGGGACTCTCATGTGAAACATGTTCGAACTGTATTCCAGATTTTGAGAGAGAATGCTCTGTATGTGAAGGGATCAAAGTGTCTTTTTGGCGTACAGAGGATCTCATTTCTGGGATTCATTTTGTCCCATCTGTTATTGAAATGGACCCGGTCAAGGTTCAGGCCATCTGTGATTGGGTCCAACCTACTTCATTAAAGGCTCTTCAGAGATTTTTGGGTTTTGCCAATTTTTATCGTAAATTTATTGGTAATTTCTCGGTTATTGTTAAACCATTAACTGATTTGACCAGAAAGGGTTCTGATGTGGTGAATTGGCCTCCTGAGGCAGTCTCTGCATTTCAGGAACTTAAGCAGAGATTCACTTCTGCTCCTGTTCTACGGCAGCCTGATGTTTCTCTGCCATTTCAGGTGGAGGTTGATGCCTCTGAAATTGGGGCAGGTGCCGTTTTGTCCCAAAAAGATCCAGAGACCTCTAAAAGTAACCTTGTGCCTTTTTCTCTCGAAAATTTTCTCCTACTGAACGTAATTATGACGTGGGTAATCGGGAGTTATTGGCCATGAAGTGGGCTTTTGAAGAGTGGAGACATTGGCTGGAGGGAGCCAAACATCAGGTGGTGGTCCTTACGGACCATAAGAATCTGGTCTATCTGGAATCTGCCAAGCGACTCAATCCTAGACAGGCCAGGTGGGCCTTGTTTTTCACACGTTTTAATTTTGAGGTTTCCTTACTTCCTGGCACTAAGAATGTTAAGGCGGATGCCCTCTCGAGGAGTTTCCTTGCGGACTCTCCTGAGTTATCTGATCCTTCTGTTATTTGAAAGAGGGTGTAGTTCTTTCCGCCATCTCGCCCAATTTGAGACTTGATTTGGAGGGGTGTCAGGAGGATAGGCCCGAGCGCTGCCCTGTTGGAAAATTGTTTGTCTCGGACCAGTGGAAAAAGAGTGTGATGTCTGAGATTCATTGTTCCGCATTGGCTGGGCATCCCGGAATTTTTGGTACCAGAGACTTGGTTAGTCGGTCCTTTTGGTGGCCTACCTTGTCTCGTGATGTCAGGGAATTTGTGCAGTCCTGCAGGACTTGCTCTCGCTCCAAGCCTTGCTCTCGCTCTAGTGGTTTGTTGATGCCATTGCCTGTGCCCAAGAGACCATGGACCCATATCTCTATGGATTTCATTTCCGACCTTCCTGTTTCTCAGAGAATGACCACCATCTGGGTAATTTGTGATAGGTTTTCCAAAATGATACATCTTGTGCCATTACCTAAGTTGCCTTCCTCCTCTGAATTGGTGCCGTTGTTCCTTCAGCACGTGGTTCGTTTACACGGCATTCCTGAGAACATTGTGTCTGACAGAGGAGTCCAGTTTGTTTCCAGATTTTGGAGGACTTTTTGTTCTAAACTGGGTGTTCAATTGTCTTTCTCCTCGGCATTTCATCCTCAGACCAATGGTCAAACTGAGAGAACAAACCAGACATTGGAGACTTATCTAAGATGCTTTGTGTCTGCTGATCAGGATGACTGGGTCTCTTTTTTGCATTTGGCTGAGTTTGCTCTTAATAATAGGGCTAGCTCTGCCACTTTGATGTCTCCATTTTTTTGTAATTCTGGGTTTCACCCTCGATTTTCTTCAGGACAGACAGAGGCTTCTGTCTGTCCAGGTGTTGACTCTGTTGTGGAGCGTATGCAACAGATTTGGGACCAGGTAGTGGAGAGGTTGTCCTCTCTCAGGAGAGGGCCCAGCGGTTTGCTAACCGGCATAGGACTGATGGTCCTCGGTTTAAAGTGGGGGACTTGGTCTGGTTGTCCTCAAAGAATATTCCTATGAGAGTAGCATCTCCTAAATTTAAGCCTAGGTTCATTGGACCTTATAAGATCATGGAGATTATTAATCCTGTTTCTTTTCGTTTGCTTCTTCCAGGGACATTTAAGATCCATAACGTGTTCCACAAGTCCTTGTTGAAGAGGTTTGTTGAGCCAGTGGTTCCTGCTGCTGTGCCTCCTGACCCTGTTTTGGTTGAGGGCAATCTGGAGTATGTGGTTGAGAAAATATTAGATTCTCGTTTTTCTAGACGGAAACTCCAGTATTTGGTTAAATGGAGAGGTTATGGTCAGGAAGACAATTCTTGGGTGTTTGCTTCGGACATCCATGCTAGGAGACTTATCCGTGCGTATCATAGAACTCATCCTGACCGACCTGGTTGCTCAAATGAGGGTTCGGTGACCCCTCCTCAAGGGGGGGCACTGTTGTGAATGGGTTTGAGATGAGTTCTGAGCAGAGGCTCCCTCTGGTGGTTACAAGCGGTGCTGGTCTGTCCAGTGAAGATTGTGAGGACTGGGAATCAGGTGTTACTGATTGGTCTTATATAAGGGAGTCGCCTTCCCATCAGGGTTGCCGGTGATCAATTGTTCTGGTCTGGATCCTTTTTTCCTGTTTCCCTTGTAGCCTGCTGTGTCGTGTCTGCATCTCCTTCTAACAGATAAGACATTTTCTTCTTTTGTGTTTGTGCTATATTTTTGCATTTTGTCCTGCACTTCTGTGGGGGCCTTCAGGGTCCCCTCCGGGGGCTTCTGCCCTCTCAGTTTTGTTCAGCCACTGATGTTTGTACTTTTGCTTTTTCCAGTTTTTTCAGTGGCTGCTGTTTTGATTTTGTTACACCAGAAAACTAATTTAGGTGGTAGAGGTCGTGTGATCTCAGGTGTTTTTGAAATTAGTAGAGTTGGTGCTTTTCAGGGTTTTCTGGGATTGCAGTAAGTACCCTTCCTATCCTTTTCTATTTAGTTAGTTTGGGCCCCAGCGTTTGCTCATACTATTTTCTGTCTGTGTCAGTATTTCATCTTGTCTAACCGCCATTACATGTTTGGGGGCTTTCTATTATCTTTGGGGTTCTGCTCCGGGGCAGATAGCTTTCCTATTTCTATCTTTAGGTGTAGTTAGTTTCTCAGGCTGTGACGAGGCGTCTAGGACCAACGTAGGAACGCTCCACGGCTGCCTCTAGTTGTGGTGGTTAGTCAGGGTACTGCAATCTCATAGATTCCAACTGCTCTGGTGTATTGCCTTTTTTACCTGCACTCCTCAGCTACCGAAACATAACACCCCAGTGCCTTTGGCCTAGGTGCCTCCATCTCCGTATACGAGTTCCAGCAACGTCTGCTGGTCCTTGGTAGTGCTTTGGAGCACAGGTACCTCCTGCTTAGTAACCGTGTCACAGTAACTTCAGCTGGTACTCGGTTGTGACATTGCCTCTTTTCCTTCTGCTACCCGTCCGGGGTCCAGTACCGTCAACTGGTTCTCCCAGTGCCTTTGGCCTAGGTGCCTCCATCTCCGTATACGAGTTTCAGCAACGTCTGCTGGTCCTTGGTAGTGCTTTGGAGCACAGGTACCCTGCTTAGTAACCGTGTCACAGTAACGTCAGCTGGTACTCGGTTGTGACATTGCCTCTTTTCTTCTGCTACCCGTCCGGGGTCCAGTACCGTCAACTGGTTCTCCCCAGTGCCTTTGGCCTAGGTGCCTCCATCTCCGTATACGAGTTCCAGCAATGTCTGCTGGTCCTTGGTAGTGCTTTGGAGCACAGGGTACCTCCTGCTTAGTAACCGTGTCACAGTAACGTCAGCTGGTACTCGGTTGTGACATTGCCTCTTTTCCTTCTGCTACCCGTCCGGGGTCCAGTACCGTCAACTGGTTCTCCCAGTGCCTTTGGCCTAGGTGCCTCCATCTCCGTATACGAGTTCCAGCAACGTCTGCTGGTCCTTGGTAGTGCTTTGGAGCACAGGTACCTCCTGCTTAGTAACCGTGTCACAGTAACGTCAGCTGGTACTCGGTTGTGACATTGCTCTTTTTCCTTCTGCTACCCGTCCGGGGTCCAGTACCGTCAACTGGTTCTCCCCAGTGCCTTTGGCCTAGGTGCCTTCATCTCCGTATACGAGTTCCAGCAACGTCTGCTGGTCCTTGGTAGTGCTTTGGAGCACAGGTACCTCCTGCTTAGTAACCGTGTCACAGTAACGTTAGCTGGTACTCGGTTTGTGACATTGCCTCTTTTTCTTCTGCTGCCCCTCCGGGTTCCAGCACAGTCAGCTGGTCATCGTTACTTCCATTGTCTCTTGTTCCTTTCTGATACCCGTCCGGGTTCAGTAATGTCAGCTGGTTCTCGGAAATTAGACGACCTTAAAGACCACCCAGAAGAAGATGACGACAACAAGGACGACGAGCATGAAGCCAACCAGCCTGAACACCATCACAAAGAAAAAATAAAAGATTACCCAGAAGAAGATCACCAACAGGACAAAGAAGGTTAAGACAAACTACAAGATACAGAAACAAGAGACAGAAGAACAATAAGCAGAAGATCAAAAAGCAGAAGAACATGAAGTATAAGACCAAAATGAAGAGCAAAATATATGCTCTAAATTCTAAGCAGAAGAAGACTAAGCAGTGTATGGGGGTGAGTCCGTTCCTCCTCGTGGTGCCCCTGGAAAATGCCTGCTGCTGCAGGCTAAACTGAACACGGACTAATACTGTTGTAATTTAAATCTTTTGTGACAGCAAGAACGGAAGGATGAAAAATTCATACTTTTACAGATTACAAGTACAGGAATCTCTGTCACAAATAAGAAAATGATGAAGAAGATGAAGAGGAAGAAGATGAAGAATTTGAATATGAAGAAGATTAATAGTTTAATAATAACAATATGAGTAATGTAAACAAAAACATGAATAGCAAGAAGTTTAAGAAGAAGATTAAGAAGGTAAAGATGAAGAATAATTTGATGAGAAAGATGATGCTGCTGAAGATTATGAAGGAGAAAGTGTGGCACTGGCAAAAGTTAAAAAGGTGAAGAGCATGGAAGTTGTGAACATACAATTTGCCAAAATAGAAAAAAGGTTAACAACATTGTCAATTTGTTCGTCAATCCAAAAGTATTTTCAAAAAAAAATATATTAATGCTATTCCAATGCATTGGGTTAAACATGTATGCCTTTATTGTCTCCTCAACCTCCCCCAATACATTCTACATTACTCTTTGTTGTTTTTCCTTCATGTACAATTAACCAACAAGGCAAGAATGGTTTTTTTTTTAATGTCGATTTTGGTTCCCATAGACTTACATTGGACTTCCGGTATCGGTTTTCGGGTATCGCCAATTTTTTTAGTGATATCGGCGATACCATTCCGATCCAATATTTTTAGATATCGAGCAGTATCGCTCAACACTATCCATAAGCCTTCCACTTACGGATGATGCTCCCAACAGTGGAGACAGGTATGCCCAACTCCTTGGAAAGGGTTTTGTACCCCTTGCCAGCCTTGTGACCCTCCACGATCTTGTCTCTGATGGCCTTGGAATATTCCTTTGTCTTTTCCATGTTGACCATGTATGAGTGCTGTTCACAAGTTTGGGAGGGTCTTAAATAGTCAGAAAAGGCTGGCAAAAGAGATCATTAATCCACACATGTGAAGCTCATTATTCTTGGTGCCTGAACTACTTCTTAAAACTTTAGGGGACCAACAGAATTCTTGTGGTTTGAGGGGTTGAATAATAATTGACACTCTGAATTAACTTTTAACGTTTTTAAAAAACAAAAAAAAAATTAAAAAAATTTTTTTTGCTGCAGTGCATTTCCCACTTCCAGGCTGATCTACAGTACAAATGTCACAATGCCAAGTTAATTCCGCATTTTGTCAACCAGCTAAATCTGCAGGGGGTTGAATACTTTTTAGGACTGTAGATAAATATTATATTTTAATATTATTATATATATATAAACTGTAATAAACTATGTAATTGGCAAAAAACAGCTTTAAGCAAAAAAAATACAAAATAACATTTGTGCAGTCAATGATTTGTTCTAAGAAATAGAATTGCCCCCATCAGTTCTCCTTCATAGATGATTCAATCTGACTAATAATTTTAGGCTAGAGAACACCTCTTTACCTAACTTGGGTTGGAGGCAAGCCTTAAATCCTGGGGGGAAAAAATTTTGCAAGTTTTCCCCGTTTCAAAGATTGAGAGGTTGCTGTTGTACACTTCAACTGTGAGAGACAGACTAAAAAAATCCAGAAAAATACATTGTATTTTTTAAATATATGCATTTTATTGCATGAAATAATATTTGAAAATAGAAAAACAGAATTAAAAATTTCAGACCTCTCCATTCTTTGTAGGTGGGAATCGACAGTGTATCAAATACATACTTTCACCACTGTATAATTTTAGATAGAAATAAAACAAACTTTGCATAAATCAATAGTAGAGATGACAAATATAAAGTTTGTAAAATATGTTATATAGATAGCTTTACTTTGAATTTCCAATCTCACGCTTTTCTTAGGGTACAGCTCACTAAATGCTTCAGAGTCTAGGAAGAGGGGAGGAGGGAGGGAAGGAGGAGGGAGCAAGTTTGTTGTGTATCATACTCCAGGAACAAAGAAACTGATAACAGAGTAATAACTTGATGTTTTGGCTTCTATAGGCTGGGTCTCACATAGCGATCCCGGAGCGATCACGACGACGATGCGACCTATAAGGATCGTTGTTGCGTCGCTGTGTAATCGCTGGTGAGACGTCAAACACACCGTTCTTCCCAGCGATGCTGCAACGATGCGGATAATCATAGCGATCTTCGTAACGACGTCAGCGGTCGTTGAAACCCTGTCACACTACACCTATTCGAACGACACAGCGCTCGATGTGGGCTGTACAGTGTGACGTTGTTGGCACGCAGGCGTGGCATAGCGTCGCCTTTTCTGCGCCCCCTCATCCGATTGGTGCTCACTACTGTGTTCCGATTGCGGCGCTACTGCTCATTGTTCTCGATTGTGTGAAAAGGCAACGTAGCTGCGCTCTTGTTTCATTGTTCCTGGCAGTCTTGCAGCACTTGTGGTTTGTTCCTGCTTGCATCCTGTTTTTTTCCGGATCTTGGTAGCGTTCTTGGTTGCGACTCCGAAAACCCAATACAGCTATCTTTTGCAGCTACCTTTTGACCAGCTATATTTTGTGCATGGTAGGTTTATTTGGGTTTCAATTGTATTTCATTTTAATGTCAATTACCAATTATTGGTAACATTGCAAAGCTATGCACTGTAAAATTTTTTGGGTCTCAAATGTGATTCCTATTGTCTATTTTATGGGGGTCTCGGGTGGGATCTCAAATACCTTTCCATTTTAAATTGTTATAGGACACCTACCTATTGTATATTGTCTGCTATCATTGCTCTGCTGGGATGGAGGGAGGGCATGGCTTCTACCGGTGTACATGTGCTTTTTCGGCGGCAGCCATTTTAGGGGGTCTCGGGTGGATCGCAAATACCTTTCCATTTCACCTAATTTTAAATTGTTATAGGACACCTACCTATTGTATATTGTCTGCTATCATTGCTCTGCTGGGATAGAGGGAGGGCATGGCTTCTACCGGTGTACATGTGCTCGGCGGCAGCCATTTTAGGGGTCTCGCATTTTAGGGTCTCGTGTGGGGTCTAAAATACGTTTCAATTTAACTCAAATAGGACATTTACCTATGTTTTTATTTATTGTTTTCAGTTTGCCCCATCATGAACAATGCAGAGTGTGCTGTTGTGGTTGCTGCATTGCTTGTTGAGGAAGCACGGCGTCAAGATGAGGCACGGATGCTGGAGAGGCGTTCTAAAAGAAAACGTCGCATGTGGACCAGAGAGTGGCTGCAGAAGAGGTCCAAATTTTCACACATGCAACTGGTGAAAGAGCTTCAGGATAAAAATCCACATGATTTCCGCAATTATCTGCGGATGTCTGAGGAATCCTTCACCTATTTGCTTGGAAGAATTACTCCACTTATTGAACGGAAGGATACAGCGATGCGTGCTGCCATCCCGGCAGATGAAAGATTGGCAGTCACGCTGCGATTCCTGGCAACTGGACCTCTTTGCAAGACTTGCATTTTTCTTCCTCCATTTCAAGGCCTCTACTGAGCGTTCTCATTCCGGAAACGTGCAAGGCGATTTTCAGTTGTCTACGGAGCTACATGGAGTTTCCCAACACGGAGGCGGAATGGAGCAAGATTGCCAACGATTTTGATCAGCTATGGCAGTTCCCAAACTGTGGTGGGGCTTTGGACGGGAAACATGTCCGTATTACTCAGCCACCCAACAGCGGATCATATTTCTACAACTACAAGGGCTATTTCAGCATCATACTGATGGCCCTTGTTAACGCAAATTATGAGTTCATTTGTGTAGACATTGGGATGAATGGAAGGGTTTCCGATGGAGGAGTTTTGGAGCATACTTTTTTTGGAGAACGGTTACATAACTGTGACTCCACTTGCCTCCTAACTCAGACACTACAGGTAACCTTAATTTTGTTTTTATTGGCAATGAGGCCTTCCCGCTTCATCCCAATCTCATAAAACCTTTCCCTCAAAAAACTCTCACACGGGAAAGGAGAATTTATAACTACCGTTTGTCTAGGGCACGTCGGGTTGTGGAGAATGCCTTTGGTATCATGGCCAATCGCTTCCGCATTTTTCACACACCAATTAACATGAAGCTGGAATCTATTGACTCAGTAGTTTTGGCCTGTTGTATGCTTCACAATTTTCTTCGCCGGCGCGATTCTGTGTCGTACTGTCCTCCTGGCTTTGGGGATTCTGTGAATGAAACGAACGGAGAAGTGCAGCTGTGAGAATGGCGTGCAAAGAGGCGAAAAATAATATAGTCCTCATGGAAAAGTAAAAGGAAGACTGTCTCAAATATCTCCAACAATATGTTGGAGAAAGGATAAATTCAAATGTAGTAACATTGAAATAAAGTTTAGACAATGGCCCCCTGAAATCTGATCCTTTAAAGTTGAATATACAAATTGCAGAGATGCCTGTCATTATTCTACTGAAGAATCATATTTTCAAATTATTAAAATAGTATTATTTATTGAAAAAAATAAGAGAAAATATGTCACGCCACTCACTTGGCAAAGAGTAAATGAAGAAGTAGAACCATAATTTTATAAAATATTAGACAAAAGATTATGTATACACACAAAAACAGACCTATTAGGCAAAATATAATAAATGATTTAAAGTTCACTGTTTATCCGAGAAAAACAATAATAATAAAAGTAATAGTCCTTTTGCGAGGGCTCACAGTCTACAGGGATTGGGTGAGGATATACTAGGAGAGGGTAGAGCTGGTCATGCGGCGGTTCAGTAGACTGAGGATCACTGCAGGTTGTAGGCTTGTCAGAAGAGGTCAGTCTTCAGGTTCCTTTTGAAGGTTTCCGTGGTAGACAAAAGTCTGATGTGTTGGGGTAGAGAGTTCCAGAGTATGGGGGAAGCACGGGAGAAATCTTGTATGCAGTTGTGGAAAGAAGAGATAAGAGGGGAGAAGAGAAGGAGATCTTGAGTAGATCGAAAGTCGCATGTAAGTATTGGGAGACCATGTCACTGTTATGGGTCTGCAACTCAGGAATAGAGCAGGGGGATGATCTGACTCGATCCCTACGATGGAGCGGGTGTCCTATTCCTAGCGAATAGACCCACCGATGATCCTAGTCTAAACTCAAGCGAAGACCTGCAGGAGGGGGAAGGGGATCCCTGAAAGATCTAGGGAAATAGAGGGAGTTGCAGAAACAAAAGGAAAAACAAAACATTAAGCAAGCAGAATTAGAGATCCCAGAAATGCACTAAGTATAGCACACATATCTATCAAGACTCCTAGCCAGAACTCAAGCTGATTAACACTGATGTCCAGCAGGGACTGGGAGTCAGGTGCAGGGTAATAAAGGGTGATACAATCATCTGACCAATGACAAGCCTAGCACCAGGGGAAAACAGACCAGTAGCTAGAAACTACAACAAGATGGCGAATGGTCAAACTGAATGAATACTAACAGTACCTTCCCTTTTACGAGGATCCTCCAGATCCTCTTGGCCGAGCTTTATACGGGAATCTCCTGTGAAAAGTCTTAATCCGCCTTGGGGCCGAGACATCCTCAGCTTTCACCCAGGAATTATCCTCGGGACTGAAACCCTTCCAGGATACGAGATACTGCAACCTTCCTCTGTGCAACCTAGAATCCAATATGCGAGAAATCTCAAACTCGCCATCCTCATCAATTGGAGGAACAATCGGCATCACCTCCTTATCTGGCGTGTCCACTTTCTTCAGTAAAGATACATGAAAAACTGAATTGATTCAGCAGGACGAGGGTATGTCTATTCTTACAGCTGCAGAGTTGACAACCTGAACCACTTTAAAGGGTCATACAAATTTAGGCCCCAGTTTTTTAGAAAGGATCTTCAAACGCAGATTCCTAGAGGACAACCTGACCATGTCCCCAACTGCGAACAACGCCTCCCTTCTTTTCCTGTCAAAATATTTCTTACACCTCCTATTTGCCTCTTTCAAATTATGACGTACATTGGTTCAAACCCTTTCCAAACTTCCAGAAAAACTCTCCTCCTCAGTCACAGCAGCCCCAATCTTAGAAAATGGACCAAAAAATGGATGTCTCCCTATACAGCAAAAAAAAAAAAACACCCCAGCCGAGGCAGACGTATGATTACTAAGAGCAAACTCGGCTAGTGGTAGATAATCCTACCACTTCTCCTAATTGTCTGCTACAAAACATCTCAAAAACTGCTCAATGTCCTGGTTCTTCCTTTCGGTCTGTCCATTGGACTCCGGATGATAACCTGATGAAAATGACAAATGCACCTTTAATCTGTCACAAAAAGCACGCCAGAAGTGAGCCACAAACTGAGGTCCTCTGTAGGAAACAATGTCCGTGGGAACACCATGGAGCCTGACAATCTCCTTCACAAATGCCCTAGCTAGAGTCTTGGCGCAGGGCAATTTATTGAACAGGACCAGATGACACATCTTACTAAACTGGTCCACAACAACCCAGATGACAGAAAAACCCTCTGAAACCGGCAGATCGGTGATAAAATCCATAGCAAGATGCGTCCATGGCGAGCTAGGAACCTCCAAAGGGCACAGCAATCCTGCAGCTGGAGCATGAGATGCCTTCAACCAAGCGCACACCGTACAGTGACGCACCCACTTGATGATTTCTCTATGCCACCCTGGCCTCCAGAAACTTCGACCGATAGACTTTCTAGTCTCCGAAATCCCTGGATGACCCGCCAACCGAGACTCATGACATTCAGAAAGCAAAGCTCTCCTCAAGGCTTTGGGCACAAATAATTTACCACACGGAGTGTTTGTTGGTGCAGAATTCTGGGCTTCTAGGATGTCATTCTAGGATGTTACTCAGAATCCAATGCTGCCACCACCACCCCTCTCTGCAAAATACATTCCTCCTTCTCAGTATTAACTGCTGGAGAGAAACTATGAGACAAAGCATTCGCTTTGACATTCTTTGCGCCAGGGATATATGCTACAGAGAAATGGAACCAGGCAAAAAACAGTGCCCACCTGGCTTGACGGGCATTCAAACGTTTAGCCGCATCAAGATAAATCAGATTTTTATGATCAGTAAAAACCTGTATCGGATGTCTTGCCCCCTCCAAAAAATATCGCCAGTGCTCAAACGCGAGCTTAATAGCCAGTAACTCTCGGTTCCCAACATCATAGTTGAGCTCAGTCTCTGAAAATTTTTTAGAAAAGAAAACAGGGATGCACCCCATCCTCTCCCTCCTGGGACAGAACTGCCCCCACCCTACTGATGAGGCATCAACCTCTACCAGAAAAGGCTGGGTCTTATCCATCTGGATCAAAACAGGAGAAGAGATAAACCTCTCCTTGAGATGCTCAAAAGCCTCCACTGCCTCGGTGGACCATTGGACAGTATTAGAACCCTTCTTGGTGAGATCAGTTATGAGTTTGCGATAACAGAAAAATTCTTCATGAAATTTCTATAATAATTCGCAAACCCTAAAAATCTTTGGACAAACTTTAAACATTCAGGCCTAGGCCAATCCAGTACTGCCTGAACCTTCACCGGGTCCATCTCAAACCCATCACTGGAGACCATGTACCCCAAAAAAACTTATTTTCTGTACTGCAAACTCTCAATTCTCCAATTTAGCAAAGAGGTTGTTTTCGCTCAAAATCTGCAGAACTTCGCGGACTCTCTGCCAATGCGACTCCAGATCAGGTGAATAGATCAAAATATCGTCCAAATAAACAACAACACTCCTACCGATCAATGGCCTCAGCATATCATTAATGAAATTTTGAAAAATGCAGGTGCATTAGTAAGGCCAAAAGACATCACCAGACACTCAAAATGACCCTCCGGGATATTAAAGGCTGTCTTCCATTCATCACCCTTCTTTACCCGCAGCAAATTATATGCCCCACGAAGGTCAATTTTAGAGAACCACTTAGCTCCGGTTAGCTGGTTAAACAAATCGGGAATTAACGACAATGGGTAAGGATTGCGCACATTGATCCAGACACGGTCTAAGGCCCCATCCTTCTTTTTGACAAAAAACATTCTACCGCCACAGGAGACTTAGAGGGTCTTATGTGACCTGCAGCCAAACTAGTCTGTAGGTATTCCCTTAAGGCCGCCTTCTCGGGAATTGTTAGATTAAATAAACGACTCTTAGGGAGTGTAGCACCTGGGGCGAACTCAATAGCGCAATCTTAATCTCTATGGGGTGGTAGAGCTTGCGATTCAACTTCTGAAAATACATTCCAGAAATCCTGAATGGGTGCAGGTAGCTCTTTCTTAACAACAGCAGCAATGTGAACATTACATTTATCATAACACCCCTGACCCCATGACCTTATAATACCAGACGACCAGTCCAGCAAAGGATTCAATCTTCTATCCACACGGATAGCTAGCTGCATAGCAGATTCCAAAGAAGCAGGTGCAGGATAAGCAATGAGCAAATCCTTAACCCTTTCCCTCAAACCTGCTGAAAACTGACTCTTGAGCGCTGGGTCATTCCACCTGACCTCGGCGGACCATCATCTGAACAGAGTGCAATACCTCTCAACATCACCAGAACCCTGTTTAAGCCATCTGAACTCTGACTCAGCTGTGGTTACTCGATCCGGATCATCATATAACAACCCTATGGCAGTAAAAAATGCTTCTACTGACATGAAACAAGGATCATTAAGTGGTAATGAAAATGCCCAGATTTGGGGATCACTTAGCAACAAAGACATAATAATCCCCACACGTTATGATTCATTCCCTGAGGATTCAGGTCTAAGTCGAAATATAATAAACAAGCATTTTTAAGAGTACAAAATTCCTGCCGTTTACCAGAAAAAAACTCAGGTAGTCCTGCCTTAGGCTCCGCACAGCGTACTCCAGGATAATTACTCACGTGCTGTTGCAGGCTGGCTACCTTCAAAGTTTACCCTTGCAAGTGTAGAGTAAGTTCTTGGATGCTGGTCATATTTAAGGACTCTGGGAGAGAAAAAAAAAGGATCCTTTTGCCTTTTTTTTTATATGTGTGGGCTGGACATACTGTTATGGGTCTGCAACTCAGGAATAGAGAGGGGGGATGATCTTACCCTGCTTTAGGACTAGTTCAATCCCTATGATGGAGTGGGCGACCTATTCCTAGTGAATAGACCCACCGATGATCCTAGTCTAAACTCAAGGGAAGACCTGCAGGAGGGGGAAGATCTAGGGACTGGGAACAAAACACTGGTAACCTCCTAGCAGGAAAATAAAGGGAGTTGCAGAAACAAAAGGAAAAACAAAAGATTAAGCAAGTAGAACTAGAGATCCCAGAACTGCAATAAGTATAGCACACAGCTATCAAGACTCCTAGCCAGAACTCAAGCGGATTAACACTGATGTCCAGCTAGGACTGGGAGTCAGGTGCAGGGTAATAAAGACCAGTAACTAGAAACTACAGCAATATGGCAGATGGTCAAACTGAATGGATACTAACAGTCACAAATGTATGGAGGAGACAGGTTGTGGATGGCTTTGTATGTCATAGTTAGGGTTTTGAACTGGAGCCCCTGGACAATAGGAAGCCAGGGAAGGGCTTGGCGGAGAGGAGAGCCTGTGGAATAATGGGGAGACAGTTGGATTAGTCAGGCAGAATCATAGAATCATAGAATCATAGAATGGTAGAGTTGGAAGGGACCTCCTGGGCCATCTGGTCCAACCCCCTGCTCAAAGCAGGATTCTCTAAATCATCCCAGACAGATGTCTGTCCAGCCTCTGTTTGAAGACTTCCATTGATGGAGAACTTACCACCTCTCGTGGCAGCCTGTTCCACTCAGAAGAATTTAGGATAGATTGGAGTGGTGCAAGAGTGTTATAGGGGATGCCAGAGAGTAGGAGGCTTCAACAGTTGAGGCAGGAGATGACGGCATGCACGAGTGTTTTTGCAGTTTCTTGGTCAAGGAATGTGCAGATCCGGGAAATGTTTTTGAGTTCGAGTCGGCAGGAGGAGGCAAGAGCTTGGATATGTGGCTTGAAAGAGAGGGCAGAGTCGAGGATCACCCCGAGGCACCGAGCATGCAGGACTGGGGAAAGTGAGCAGCCACTGACATTGATGGATAGATCTGGTGGAGGGGTAGAGTGAAATGATGAAAAGATGATGAATTCTGTTTTGTCCTTGTTAAGTTTTAGAAAGTGAGCAGAAAAGAAAGATGAAATAGTGGACAGACATTGTGTGATTTTGGTCAGAAAGGAGGTGATGTCAGATCCAGATAGGTGGATCTGCGTGTCATTGGCGTAGAGATGATACTGCAAACCATGGGATTCTATGAGCTGTCCCAGGCCAAAGGTGTAAATACAGAAGAGTAGGGGTCCTAGGACTGAGCCTTGGGGAACACTGACAGATAGGGGGCGAGGTGAGGAGGTGGTATGTGAGAGGGAGATACTGAATATCCAGTCTGTAAGATATAATAAGATCCAGGAAAAGGCCAAATCTGTGATGCCAAGAGATGAGAGAATCTGTAACAAGAGGGAATGGTCCACAGTGTCAAAGGCAGAAGACAGGTCCAGGAAAAGGAGGGCAGTGTAGTGTTGCTTGCTGTTTGCGATTAATAGGTCATTGGTGACTTTAGCTAGGGCAGTTTCAGTTGAGTGATGTGGTCCAAAGCCAGATTGTAACCGGTCAAAGAGGGAGCAGGAGGAGAGGTGGGAGGACAAATTGAGATGGACATGCTGTTCCAGTAGTTTTGAGGCTTTATGGAGAAGTGATATTGGGCGGTAGCTATACACAGAGGATGGGTCGAGGGAGGGCTTTTTGAGGATGGATGTGATAGAGGCATGTTTAAAGGATGAGGGGAAGACACCATTTGCAAGTGAAAGGTTGAAGAGATGTGATAGGGTTGGGTTGAAAACTGTGGCGAGGTTAGGATGAGGTGGGATGGGAGTGGGTCAAGCGTGCAAGTGGTGAGATGTGATCTTGACAGAAGGGCAGAGAGCTTATCTTCTGTCATGGTGGAGAAGCTGATTTTGGAAGAACAGGGCTGAGCTGTTAAGAGGATGGGCAGTGGGGACTGGGGGCCAAAGCTTTCTCTGATGTTATTGATCTTCTGCTTAAAGAAAGAGGCAAATTCTTCAGCAGAAATGAGAAGAGAGGGAGGAGTTGCTTGGCGACGGAGTAGAGAATTGAAAGTGTTGAAAATCTGTTTAGAGTTGTGAGACGGAGGACATGAGAGATGAGAAGTAAGTTTGTTTTGCGGTAGTGAGTGTAGACTTGAGGCTGGCGAGGGACTGCTTGCATGCGATAAAGTGCTCGACAGAAGGGGATCTTTTCCATCTCCGCCCAGCAACCCTGGATGCCCGTCTCAGTTCTCAGATCTCAGCACAGTTCAATAATGTGGCAGAGCTGTGATTAGATAGAATAATGGAGAAGAGCTGTGATGGGGACAGTAATGAAGCAATATTGTCATGTAGATAGATGAATGGAGAAATGCTACGACAGGGACAGAGTAATGGACAGAGCAAAAACTGAACCTGGAAATTATAGGCCAGTGAGCTTAACATCTACTGTGGGTAAAATCCTGGAGGGTTTTTTAAGGGATACTATATTGGAGTATCTGAGGATGAATAACCTCATGACACAGTATCAGCATGGGTTTACGAGGGACCGTTCTTGTCAGACTAATCTGATAAGCTTTTATGAAGGGGTAAGTTCTGGACTGGACCAAGGGAACACAGTGGACGTGGTGTTCATGGACTTCTCAAAAGCTTTTGATACGGTGCCACACAAAAGGTTGATACATAAAATGAGAACAATGGGGATAGGGGAAAATATGTGTAAGTGGGTTAAGAACTGGCTCATGGATAGGAAACAAAGGGTGGTTATTAATGGAGCACACCCGGACTGGGTCACGGTTAGCAGTGGGGTACCACGGGGTAAGTATTGGGGCCGCTTCTCTTTAACATATTTATTAATGACCTTGTAGGGGGCATACAGAGTAGTATTTCAATATTTGCAGATGACACTAAACTCTGCAGGGTAATAAATACAGAGGAGGACAATTTTATATTACAGGAGGATTTATGCAAACTAGAAGCTTGGGCTGATAAATGGCAAATGAGCTTTAATGGGGATAAATGTAAGGTCATGCACTTGGCTAGAACAAACAAGATGTATAATTATGTGCTTAATTGTAAAACACTGGGCAAAACTGTCACTGAAAAAGACCTTGGTGTATGGATGGATGACAAACTCACATTTAGTGGCCAATTTCAGGCAGCTGCTACCAAGGCAAATAAAATAATAGGATGCTTTAAAAGAGGCATAGATGCTCATGAGAACATAATTTTACCTCTATACAAGTCTCTGGTGCGACCACACTTAGAATACTGTGTACAGTTCTGGTCTCCGGTGTATAAGAAAGACATAGCTGAACTGGAGTTGGTGCAGAGAAGAGCGACCAAGGTTATTAGGGTCTGCAATACCAAGACAGGTTATTGCACTTGGGGTTATTTAGTTCGGAAAAACGAAGGCTTAGGGGTGATCTTATTGCAATGTATAAATATATGAGGGGACAGTACAAAGACCTTTCTAATGATCTTTTTACTCTTTGACCTGTGACGGGGACAAGGGGGCATCCTCTACGTCTGGAGGAAAGAAGGTTTAGTCATAATCACAGATTCTTTACTGTAAGAGCAGTGAGACTATGGAACTCTCTGCTGTCTTATGTTGTAATGAGTGATTCCCTACTAAAATTTAGGAAGGGACTGGATGCCTTTCTTGAAAAGTATAATATTACAGGCTATATTCACTAGTTTCCTAGATATTGTGTTGATCCAGGGAGCTAGTCTGAGTGCCGTATGTGGAGTCGGGAAGGAATTTTTTTCCCCAATGTGAAGCTTACTGTTTGCCACTTGGGATTTTTTTGCCTTCCTCTGGATCAACATGTTAGGGCAGGTTAGGATAGGATATGGGTTGAACTAGATGGACTTAAAGTCTTCCTTCAACCTTAATAACTATGTTACTATGTTGCTATAAACAGAGCTGTGATGGGACAGAGTAATGAAGAAGAGCTGCTATACGGAATGATGAGTGGAGAAGAGCTGCGGTGGGGGCAGATGAATGAAGCAGAGCTGTGAAGGAGCAGAGCAATGATGGTGACTTTACTCTGCCCATATAACTGTGTCTAATGAGAGTTATCCCCATCATAGCTATGTCCCATTAGAGTTACCCCATCATAGCTGTGTCCCATGAGAGTTACCCCATAATAGCTGTGTCCCATGAGAGTTACCCCATCATAGCTGTGTCTCATGGGAGTTACCCCATAATAGCTGGGTCCCATTAGAGTAACCCCCATCATAGATGTGTCCCATGAGAGTTACCCCATCATAGCTGTGTCCCATGAGAGTTACCCCATCATAGCTGTGCCCTATGAGAGTTCCCCCCATCATCGCTATGTCCCATGAGAGTTATCCCCATCACAGCTATATCCCATGAGAGTTATCCCCAACACAGCTGTGTCCCATGAGAGTTATCCCCATCACAGCTATATCCCATGAGAGTTATCCCCAACACAGCTGTGTCCCATGAGAGTTATCCCCATCACAGCTATATCCCATTAGAGTTATCCCCAACACAGGTGTGTCCCATGAGAGTTATCTCCATCACAACTGTTATCCCCTCTTTCACTTTCTCACACACATGCACCTAACATAATCACTCTCACTAACATGTTACCTGACAGACTGAATAACCTGTCCCCACGGGGGGGGGGGGGGTTGGGGTGGAGAGGGCGGATTTTCACACTCCTTTGACACCTGCTCTTCTCTGTGGTGAGGTCGCTCTGCAGTCTAGGGAGGCAGGGAGAGATCTTTACAGTAATAGAGATCAGCACAGAGCGGTGGTAAATATCAAATTATATTTTATTTAGAGGTTTTACTTTAACACAAATGTTAATGCAGAAATTAATTTTCCAGAATTATTAGGTTTAAGAATTTCTCATCAGTATGTAAATGTTGCAAGGCAAATTTAGAAGGACAATACTGCAATCAAGAACTAGGTGTGAGAGATTGCAATTATCTAAAGCCATTGAAACATCTACCTATTTTTCTAAAACTACAAGATTTATTTGCAAATTGCAAAAAAAAAATTAAAATGGACAGTAAAATAACTACTGTTTTTTAAAAGTGTTTTTAAGACAATTTTTGAGCATAAGTTTGCAATGTAAACATATTTGTCTGGACTATAAAACCCTTAATATAAATCTGATTAGTGAATAAAGGTAGATTACGTTATAATTGCCTAATTGTGTGTCAATTATCTACCAATTTTTTTTAACCTCATCTAGTAATTATTACTTGCAAATCTATCACTAAATTGGTAAATGAGGAGGAAAAGAGGTTTTAAAAAATGAAAAAAATTTATAATAGAAAAATATTAACTGGACTAGATCTAGTGTTAAAAAATAGATTAAAACTAACATTTAACCCCTTAACGACCAAAGCCATTTTGTAGGTTAAAGACCAGGCCAATTTTTACAATTCTGACCACTGTCTCTTTATGAGGTTATAACTCTGGAAAGCTTCTATGGATCTTGGCGATTCTGAGACTGTTTTCTCGTGACATATTGTACTTCATGATAG
The DNA here is from genome assembly GCA_033576555.1 of Oophaga sylvatica. Lineage (NCBI taxonomy): Eukaryota > Metazoa > Chordata > Amphibia > Anura > Dendrobatidae > Oophaga > Oophaga sylvatica. The sequence continues at coordinate 236,560,268 of JARQOD010000001.1, read as the reverse complement.
TGGTAAAATTTCTTCAATATAACTTGCGTTTATGAAAAAAACGGAAATATGGCAAAAAAATTTAAAATTTTGCAATGTTCAAACTTTTAATTTTTATGCCATTAAATCAGAGAGATATGTCACAAAAATTAGTTAATAAATAACATTTCCCACATGTCTACGTTACATCAGCACAATTTTGGAACCAAAATTTTTTTTTGTTAGGAAGTTATTAGTGTTAAAAGTTGACCAGCAATTTCTCATTTTTCCAACAAAATTTACAAAACCATTTTTTTCAGGGGCCACCTCACATTTGAAGTGAATTTGAGGGGTCAATATGACAGAAAATACCCAAAAGTGACACCATTCTAAAAACTGCACCCCTCAACGTGTTCAAAGCCACATTCAAGAAGTTTATTAACCCTTTAGGTACTTCACAAGAATTGAAGCAATGTGGAAGGAAAAAATGAACATTTAACTTTTTTTCCCAAAATTTTTCTTTCGACACAATTTTTTTAAATTTTTTCAAGGGTATCAGGAGAAAATGAAACACAATATTTGTTGTACAATTTCTCCAGAGTACACCGATACCCCATGTGTGGGGGTAAACCACTATTTGGGCGCATGGCAGAGCTCGGAAGGGAAGCAGCGCCATTTGACTTTTTTGGCTGGAATTGAGATTGGACGCCATGTCGCATTTGGAGAGTCCCTGTGTGCCTAAACAGTGGAAACCCCCCACAAGTGACCCCATTTTGGAAACTGGACCCCCAAAGAACTTATCTAAATGTGTTGTGAGAGCTTTTAACCCCAAGGGCTTCACAGAAGGTTATAACGTAGAGCCGTAAAATTAAAAAATCATATTTTTTCCACAAAAATGATCTTTTCATCCCAATTTTTATTTTCCAAAGAATAAAAGGACCCCAAAAGTTATTGTGCAATTAGTCCTGAGTACGCTGATACCCCATATGTGGGGGTAAACCACTATTTGGGCGCATGGCGGAGCTCGGAAGGGAAGCAGCACCATTTGACTTTTTGGCTGGAATTGAGATTGGACGCCATGTCGCATTTGGAGAGTCCCTGTGTGCCTAAACAGTGGAAACCCCCCACAAGTGACCCCATTTTGGAAACTGACCCCCAAAGAACTTATCTAAATGTGTTGTGAGAGCTTTTAACCCCAAGGGCTTCACAGAAGGTTATAACGTAGAGCCGTAAATTAAAAAATCATATTTTTTCCACAAAAATGATCTTTTCATCCCAATTTTTATTTTCCAAAGAATAAAAGGACCCCAAAAGTTATTGTGCAATTAGTCCTGAGTACGCTGATACCCCATATGTGGGGGTAAACCACTATTTGTGCGCATGGCGGAGCTCGGAAGGGAAGCAGCACCATTTGACTTTTTTGGCTGGAATTGAGATTGGACGCAATGTCGCATTTGGAGAGTCCCTGTGTGCCTAAACAGTGGAAACCCCCCACAAGTGACCCCATTTTGGAAACTAGACCCCCCAAAGAACTTATCTAAATGTGTTGTGAGAGCTTTTAACCCCCAAGGGCTTCACAGAAGTTATAACGTAGAGCCGTAAATTAAAAAATCATATTTTTTCCACAAAAATGATCTTTTCATCCCAATTTTTATTTTCCAAAGAATAAAAGGATCCCAAAAGTTATTGTGCAATTAGTCCTGAGTACGCTGATACCCCATATGTGGGGGTAAACCACTATTTGGGCGTATGGAAGAGCTCGGAAGGGAAGCAGCGCCATTTGACTTTTTTGGCTGGAATTGAGATTGGACGCCATGTCGTATTTGGAGAGCCCCTGTGTGCCTAAACAGTGGAAACCCCCCACAAGTGACCCCATTTTGGAAACTAGACCCCCCAAGGAACTTATCTAGATGTGTGGTGAGAGCTTTGAACCCCCAAGGGATTCACAGAAGGTTATAACGTAGAGCAGTAAATTAAAAAATCATATCTTTTCCACAAAAATGATCTTTCCACCCCCAATTGTTATTTTCCAAAGGGTAACAGGACCCCAAAAGTTATTGTGCAATTTGTCCTGAGTACGCTGATACCCCATATGTGGGGGTAAACCACTATTTTGACGCATGGCAGAGCTCTAAAGGGAAGGAGCGCCTTTTTCAAATGCAGACTTTGATGGAATGGTCTGCTGGTGTCATGTCACGTTTGGAGAGCCCATGATGTGCCTAAACAGTAGAAACCCCCACAAGTGACTCCATTTTGGAAACTAGACCCCCCAAGGAACTTATCTAGATGTGTGGTGAGCACTTTGAACCCCAAGTGCTTCACAGAAGTTTATAACGTAGAGCCGTGAAAATAAAAAAATCATATTTTTTTCCACAAAAATAATTTTTTGCCCCCAAATTTTTATTTTTATAAGGGTAACAGAATAAATAGGACGCCAAAAGCTATTGTGCAATTTGTCCTGAGTACGCAGATATCCCATATGTGGGGGGGGAACCACTATTTTGACGCATGGCAGAGATCGAAAGGGAAGGAGCACCGTTTTTAAATGCAGACTTTGATGGAATGGTCTGCGGGTGTCATGTCGCGCTTGGAGAGCCCCTGATGTGCCTAAACAGTAGAAACCCCCCACAAATGACCCCATATTGCAAACTAGACCCCCCCAAGGAACTTATCTCGATGTGTGTGTTCAGCACTTTGAACCCCCAAGGGCTTCACAGAAGTTTATAACATAGAGCCGTGAAAATAAAAAAATCATATTTTTTTCCACAAAAATGACCATTTTGCCCCCAAATTTTTATTTTTCTAAGGGTAACAGGAGAAATAGGACCCCAAAAGCTATTGTGCATTTTGTCCTGAGTACGCTGATACCCCATATGTGGGGGGAACCACTGTGATCGCCTTACTCCGATCTTTGGGAGGCACAATGAACAAATCCACAAAAGGTGAAGAATTGGTTTTATTTTTTACGCCGTTCCTCGTGCGGTATTAGAGATTAGGCGACTTTATTCCTCGGATCGGTGCGATTACAGCGATACCAGATTTACATCCTTTTTTCATGTTTAGCTTCTGTCACACACTAAAAGATGCTTTTTTTTGGAATAATTTTTTGTAAGAAATTTTTGCATCGCCGTATTTTGAGAGCTATAATTTTTCCATATTTCGGCCGACAGAGTTATCTGTGGCCTTATTTTTTGCGGGACGAGCTGCCGTTTTTATTGAAACCATATTCGGGAAACCATATTCGGGTACATAACGTTTTTTGAACGCTTCCTATTCCGATTTTTGTGGAAGCAGAATGAACAAAAACCAGCAATTCAGGAATTGTTTTTTTTTTTTTTTTTTCCTCCGTTCCGCGTGTGGTAAAATTGATAAAGCAGCTTTATTCTTCGGATCACTACGATTACAGCGATACCTCATTTATATATTTTTTTTATGTTTTGGCGTTTTTTACACAATAAAAAATTTTATAGAAAAAATAATTATTTTTGCATCAGTTTATTCCGCGAGCTATAACTTTTTTATTTTTTCGCTGATGATGCTGTATAGCGGCTTGTTTTTTTGCAGGACAAGATGACGTTTTCAGCGGTACCATGATTATTTATATCTGACTTTTTGATCGCGTGTTATTGCACTTTTTCCAAGCGGTATGATGATACCGCCTGGAAAAAGTATAATTTACTACTTTTTTGTGCTTTTTTTTACGGCTTTCACTGAAGGGGTTAACTAGAGTAACGCTTTTATAGATGAGATTTTTACGGACGTGGCGATACTTAACATGTGTATTTTTTTTGTTTTTTATTTTTTTATTACATAAAAATGTGTATTTTTTAGGGGATTTTTTTAAAATTATTTTTTAATATTTTTTTACAATTTTTTTAAAAAAATGATTTTTTTTAACTTGTCCCTTTATGGGACTTTCACTTTTTTTTACTTTTTATTGCAGTTACAATGCATTGCAATCCTCCAGCATTGCAATGCATTGTACCTATGGGGAAAGCTACTGTGAGCATGATCACAGCAGCTTTCCGTAGCTAGATGACCCGGAGGTTGTCATGACAACCCCCGGGTCATCAAGGCAGAGATCGGGCCCTGCAAATACATTGCAGGGTGCCGATCTGAGGCAGAGGGAGCTCCCGACCCTCTGCCTCCCCCCCTGAGCTCTGCGATCGCGCTCGATCGCAGCAGTCAGGGGGTTAACAGCCAGGGGCGGTGGGGGCTCCGCTCCTGGCTGTCAGTGCAGGAAGCCTGGCCACTGCAGTGCCGGCTCCTGCACTGATCGCGCTGGAGATGCTGAAATTTCAGCTTCTCCTGCGCAATCGCTGCTGTGTTTGGTCAGTCAGATTGACTGACCAAGCACAGCGCTGTAGGTGCAGGGACTGACGGCAAAGGTCCCTTCACCGCTTGCCGTGCCTGTCACCTGTCTGTGACAGCTGTCGGCACTGATCTACCACTGCATGTTTACACGCAGTGGTAGATCAAAGGCATGACGTGCACAGTCCGTCCTGGTGCCGGAACTGACACCTTGCCATGACGGACTGTGCACGTCATTGGACAGTAAGGGGTTAAACAGCACAAACAACACTATTGTGTTGTCTATTTATATTATTATTATTATTATTATTATCTATTTCCATTTATATTAGTTGATATTTGAAACCTAATTTTCAATATATCTATGTTTTTGCTACATTTTTAGTAAAATTCATATATTTAATCTATTGCTTGGAGGTTGTGACTTCATAGAATTTTGGAGGTTAACATCACATTGGTAGTCCTCACCTGTTCTCTTTTGAATTGTTTTGTTCAATATATATTCTATTTTCAAATTGCTATTCTGTGTAATTTTCACAGATAATGTTTCTGGACATATGGACTTTAAAGTATGTGAAAAAATGTGGTTTGTTCAACTAAATGAGGTTTTCAGTGATGACTCTAAAGTGTTTTTAGACTCTAATTAATAAGACTCACAAAAGTCGAGTCAAACTAAATCGGCCGACTAACGGAAAAAGTCGAAGGTCCGACTGAAACTCCAACCGACACCAATGCAAGTCAATTGGGAAGAAAAGTCGGCAGGGAGTGGAGGACAGTAAACACACCTACAGTGCCCATTTCAATGCCAACGACATCAATTCTTATTACTTAAGCTTGTCAACCTTAATATACTTTATAATAATAGTAACGCATTGAAAACTGGGGGTTATTTGGCTAAAGTTTTGGGGGGCAGGGCTGGCTCCAGGTTTTTGTGGGCCCCGGGCGAAAGAGTCTCAGTGGGCCGCTTTAACACATACCACAATTCATGATGCTTCGATACGGCAGAGAAATATAGGTATAGTACAATGCCAAATACTTCACTTCTTACATTACATGAGTGATATCTTTGTAAATTCTACAATAGCTCAAAAACCGGACTGTATATTCCTCCATACAGTATTATGGCCACCACATAGTGCGCCATACAGAATAATGGTCCCCACATATTGCTCTATACAGAACAATGAGCCCCATATATTGCTCCATACAGAATATTGAGTCCCATATATGATGCTCCATACAGAATAATGGGCCCAATATAATGCTTCGAACAGTATAATGAGCCACATATATTGCTCCATACATAAATGGTCCCATATAATGTTCCATACAGTATATGATGAGCTCCACATAATGCTACAGTATATGATGGTCCCCATATAATATTCCATACAGTATAGGACGGTCACCATAGAGTATAATGAGCCTCACATATTGCTCCATACAGTATAATGAGTCGCATATAAAGCTCCATACAGTATATGATGGGCCTCATATATTGCTCCATACAGAATGGGCTCCATATAATGCTCAATACAGAATAGGCACCATATGTGCTCCATATGATGCTTCATATACTGCATAAAGGGCCCTATATGATGCCCCATAAATAATGAACCCCATATGATGCTCTAGTATATGATGGGCCCCATATATGATGCTCCAGTGTATGATGAGCCCCATATAATGCTCCAAATATAATAGTCCCCATATATAATGCTCCATATATAATGGGCTCCATGTGATGCTCCATATATAATGTGCCCCATATGATGCGCCATATATAATGGGCCCCATATGATGCTCCAGTATATGATGGGCCCCATGGATGATGCTCCAGTGTATGATGGGCCTATATAATGCTCCATAAATAATGGGCCCCATATGATTCTCCAGGGTATAATGGACCCCGTATATGATTCTCCAGTGTATGATGGGCCCCATATATAATTCTCCAGTGTAGAAAGCTCCCCATATATTGCTCCAAACATTGAAAAAATTAAATACCTCTCCTCGCTGGGCACTGCTCTACTCTGGACTCTTCAGCGTCGCCATCTTCCAGCTCTCTACACTGTTACTGTTCAAGCAGAGGGCGCATAGACATGACGTCATTGTGCTCTCTGACCTAAATGTCACTGTCAGGAAACAGGGAAGACGTCACAGCGGTGGAGCAGGGAGAGGTTAGTATTGCAAGTGCTGGGGCCCTGAGCTAGCACGGGGGGCATATTCGTGGGCGCAAGCACTGGCACAGGGCCCCTCATAGTATGCCGGTGTCTCTGACGGAAAACTGGCATATGTTGAGATGTAGGCTGGATGTTCAGCAGCTGCAAATGGAGGAATTGGAGAAGTCGGAGGAAGAGGAGGACAAAGCGAGCCTTTGTGCTGGCAACCTATGAGTCATCAGGGAAGGTGGTACAAATTCCTTTGAAACCCAGGCATGGTTCATTTTTTTTTTCCAACATGTTTTATTGATTTAAAGAGTTTTACATTACAATATATTCATACAAATCATTAAAGTAACAAGCTTATTTGACAGGTGTAAAACTCAAGATAATGATTTAAGGAACAAAACTAAAGGTACTGCCACACTACACAATCCCGCTAGCGATCTCGTTAGCGTCGCATACTAATGAGATCGCTAGCGGGATTGTTTCTATATCGCTAGTAGCTACCTAATTTAGCGATATCGTTAAGGACGCTATCGCGGTTAGCGATCTCCTTAACGACTTTAGCGGTACAAAAGTACCGCTAAATCGCTAAAAAAGGTGCCACACTCAGCGATTAGATACTTACCAGCGGGACGCCAGCGATGAAAATAGGGTCCGGAACGATCAGGACGACGGACGAGATCACAGCAGGGGCCACGTCGCTGGTAGATGCCGCACACAACAACATCGCTAACGGGATCGCTAAATAGTGACGTTTTTTAGCGATCCCGTTAGCGATGTTGTTTAGTGTGGCATACCCTTAAGAAGCAAGTCATACAGATTTGAAGATAGTAAACTTAATAAACTCTTGTTTAAAAGGTACAATACTCTTAAATGTCCCCCCCACCTACCTCCACCCTCCCACCCCCCCAACATATAAATCCCTGAAACATCCCCTCATTCGATTAACAATCAACAAGTTTAAGGAATAGGATTATGTCCACAAATTTTCTGAAGAAGATACCACTGAGTGTTTTCAAAATGTGTCCTTAGTTTGTCCCTAGTGTCTTGAGATAATGATGGGATGAATAGTGACCATGTGCTTAGAAATTTTCTGGTCAATTTCTCTTTATTTGTCAGGGTATCTAGCCAGTCCATTCGAAAGATATACATTAATTTGGAGTATATGAGAGATTTGGGTGGTGGCAAAGGATCCAGCCAGTGCTGTAAAATACTTTTCCTGGTAACTGAGGCCCATATTATCAACATGGCCTTAACATGTTTGGGGAATTTGTTTTGAGAACTGTCTATAATATTAAATATTGCCCATTGCGGGGTCAGGGGAAACACTATCCAGCCAAGATTCTGTAGTTCTGCGTGGATAGACTGCCACAATTTCTGCACTTTGGGGCATCCCCACATGTGATGAAATATGTCTGTGTTTCCTGTTCTGCATTTGGAACATGTGAATGTGCCCCCTGGAGACATCCTAGACTTAATGTGTGGGGTAATATAAGCTCTATGAAGAAGTAATAAAGACATGTCTGTATAACTGCTGGAGGGGATCACCTTCCGTTGCAATAATGTGGCATCTAAGATTTCCCCGACTGTGATGTTCTGTAAATCATTAACCCTTCGTGCTGGACCTGTCTTTTTGCCTTCCCAAGACCCATGCTTACGCAACATTGTGTAGATGGTGCTTGTCGAGGCTAATTGCACCCTAATGAAACCTAATGAAACCATCCAAAGCGTTCCTCCCTCCTTCTCGACCCCCCATGGCCATGCCCTTCAAGGTTAAGCTCCTTGCTTGAAGAAAAAGGAATGGCTTATTTACAAATGATGGGAAACCTTGTGCTGCTATGTCAAATGTGAGCATAGAGAATCTATCATCTAAAAGATCAGCAGCCAATATGCAACCCTGCCCAGCTAGTTCAATGTAAGGTAAGGGTGGTTTACCTCCCATAATGCCCGGGTTACCCAGAAAGGGCACAAAAGGAGAGATATTGCCTCTCAAATGGCAAAGTTTCCTACACCTCCTCCACGTCTGCATCGTTTGCCATAAGGAGGGATGGATTCTTATGTCCGCAATAAGGTCCTCGTTGGTCCTATGTAATAAAGCTGGTAAGGAGACATGGGGACTTAATTGTTGGTCTAAGAGTACGTTTGCGAAATGTGAGTTGCCTCTCAGCCAATCGATAATATATCTGAAATTTGCTGCTAGATTGTACTTTGCAATGTCTGGGAGATTGATGCCACCCTCCTCCTTAGGGGCTTGTAGTTTGATAAGCGTATTCTTGTATGCTTTTTGTCACCCCAAATTAAATTCCTAAAAGCAGTATTTAGAGTTTTAACATCAGCACGTGTCAACAAAATGGGTAATGTTTGGAAGATGTACAATAGTTTTGGAAATATTATCATCTTAATTAAATGATATTTTCCGGAAAAAAGATAAAGAAAAATGTTTCCAGGAGTTTAGAAGGAGAAGTATGGACGTAATTAGGGGTCTAATATTAATGTGGTATAAGGACGTCAAATCTGCCGGGAGATGGACACCCAAGTATTTGATAGATGTTGTGCTCCATTGGAAGGGAAGTGTTGAGTTATTTAATTTTCCTTGCTCAAACAGGGCCAAGGCCTCTGATTTGTTATAATTTATTTTAAAACCTGAGCACTTGCCAAAGTGATTTAGGGCCTCCATGATAACTGGTATTGCCGCATTGGGATTGGAGATAAATAGGAGTATATCGCAAATACCGCAATTTTAAGTGATGTGGAACCTACCTCTATGCCCCTATATACTGAAGAATTTTGGAGGGTTCTGAGTAAAGGATCTAAAGCAAGGTTAAAAAGCAAAGGCGACAAGGGGCAGCCCTGACGTGTTCCTCTTTGGATTTCAAACGTGGAGGAGTGTATGCCATTTATGGCCAGCCTGGACACCGGGGTTTTATATATTAACTTTATCGCCTCACAGAACCATGGGCCAAAGTTTCTAAACTCCAAGATGTCGAGGAGGTAATCCCATGCAACCCTGTCAAACGCTTTGTCAGCATCCAGGCTGACCACAATAGACTCTAAACAGCCATGAGATTTTCCATGGGAAATAACTCCCAAAGCCGTCCGTATGTTGTATGTTATGGATTTACCGTGAACAAACCCAATTTGTTGAGGCAATATCAAGTTGGGGATTATTTTTTGCACTTTATTTGCTAAAATTTTTGTGAAGATTTTAAAGTCAGAATTTAAAAGCGAGATTGGTCTATATCCTTCCACTAGTGAAGGATCTTTGCCCGGTTTGGGGAGCACTATTATGTCTGCTTCATTGAAACGGTCGGGGAGCTGCCCCGATCGAACCAACTGATTAACCCCTTAATGTCCAATGACGTGCACAGTCCGTCATGGCAAGGTGTCAGTTCCGGCACCAGGACGGACTGTGCACGTCATGCCTTTGATCTACCACTGCGTGTAAACACGCAGTGGTAGATCAGTGCCGACAGCTGTCACAGACAGCTGACAGGCACGGCAAGCGGTGCGGGGACCTTAGCCATCGGTCCCCGCACCTACAGCGCTGTGCTTGGTCAGTCAATCTGACTGACCAAACACAGCAGCGATCGCACAGGAGAAGCTGAAATTTCAGCTTCTCCAGCGCGATCAGTGCAGGAGCCGGCGCTGCAGTGGCCAGGCTTCCTGCACTGACAGCCAGGAGCGGCGCCCCCACCGCCCCTGGCTGTTAACCCCCAGCGCTCAGGGGGGGAGGCAGAGGGTCGGGAGCTCCCTCTGCCTCAGATCGGCGCCCTGCAATATATTTGCAGGGCCCGATCTCTGCCTTGATGACCCGGGGGTTGTCATGACAACCTCTGGGTCATCTAGTTACGGAAAGCTGCTGTGATCATGCTCACAGCAGCTTTCATCATAGGTACAATGCATTGCAATGCTGTAGCATTGCAATGCATTGTAACTGCAATAAAAAGTAAAAAAAAGTGAAAGTCCCATAAAGGGACAAGTTAAAAAAAATCATTTTTTAAAAAAAATTGTAAAAAAAATATTAAAAAATAATTTAAAAAAAAATCCCCTAAAAAATACACATTTTTATGTAATAAAAAAAATAAAAAACAAAAAAAATACACATGTTTGGTATTGCCACATCCGTAAAAATCCCATCTATAAAAGCGTAACCCTAGTTAACCCCTTCAGTTAAAGCCGTAAAAAAGAACCACAAAAAAGTAGTAAATTATACTTTTTCCAAGCGGTATCATCATACCGCTTGTAAAAAGTGCAATAATACGCGATCAAAAAGTGAGATATAAATAATCATGGTACCGCTGAAAACGTCATCTTGTCCCGCAAAAAACAAGCTGCTAAACATCATCATCAGCGAAAAAATAAAAAAGTTATAGCTCGCGGAATAAACTGATGCAAAAATAATTATTTTTTCTATAAAACTTTTTATTGTGTAAAAAACGCCAAAACATAAAAAAATATATAAATGAGGTATCACTGTAATCGTAGTGACCCAATGAATAAAGCTGCTTTATCAATTTTACCACACACGGAACGGAGAAAAAAAAAAAAAAAAAAGAATTCCTGAATTGCTGGTTTTTGTTCATTCTGCTTCCACAAAAATCGGAATAGGAAGGGATCAAAAAACGTTATGTGCCCGAATATGGTACCAATAAAAACGTCAGCTCGTCCCGCAAAAAATAAGCCCACAGATAACTCTGTCGGCCGAAATATGGAAAAATTATAGCTCTCAAAATACGGCGATGCAAAAATTTCTTACAAAAAATTATTTTAAAAAAAGCATCTTTTAGAGTGTAACAGAAGCTAAACATGAAAAAAGGGTGTAAATCTGGTATCGCCGAAATCGCACCGACCCAAGGAATAAAGTCGCCTAATCACTAATACTGCACGAGGAACGGCGCAAAAAAGAAAACCAATTCTTCACCTTTTGTGGATTTGTTCATTGTGCCTCCCAAAGATCGCAGTAAGGCGATCACAGTGGTTCCCCCCCACATATGGGATATCAGCGTACTCAGGACAAAATGCACATCAACTTTTGGGGCCCTATTTTTCCTGTTACCCTTAGAAAAATAAAAATTTGGGGGCAAAAAGGTAATTTTTGTGGAAAAAAATATGATTTTTTTATTTTCACGGCTCTACATTATAAACTTCTGTGAAGCCCTTGGGGGTTCAAAGTGCTGACCACACATCTATATAAGTTCATGGGGGGTCTATTTTGCAAAATGGGGTCATTTGTGGGGGGTTTCTACTGTTTAGGCACATCAGGGGCTCTCCAAGCGCGACATGACACCCGCAGACCATTCCATCAAAGTCTGCATTTAAAAACGGTGCTCCTTCCCTTCCGAGCTCTGCCATGCGTCAAAATAGTGGTTCCCCCCCCACATATCGGATATCAACGTACTCAGGACAAATTGCACAATAGCTTTTGGGGTCCTATTTCTCCTGTTACCCTTATAAAAATAAAAATTTGGGGGCAAAATGATTATTTTTGTGGAAAAAAATATGATTTTTTTATTTTCACGGCTCTACGTTATAAACTTCTGTGAAGCACTTGGGGGTTCAAAGTGCTCACCACACATCTAGATAAGTTCCTTGGGGGGGTCTAGTTTCCAAAATGGAGTCACTTGTCGGGGGTTTCTACTGTTTAGGCACATCAGGGGCTCTCCAAACGTGACATGACACCCGCAGACCACTCATCAAAGTCTGCATTTGAAAAAGGCGCTCCTTCCCTTTCGAGCTCTGCCATGCATCAAAATAGTGGTTTACCCCCACATATGAGGTATCAGCGTACTCAGGACAAATTGCACAATAACTTTTGGGGTCCTGTTACCCTTTGGAAAATAACAATTGGGGGTGTAAAGATCATTTTTGTGGAAAAGATATGATTATTTAATTTTACTGCTCTACGTTATAACCTTCTGTGAAGCCCTTGGGGATTCAAAGCTCTCACCACACATACAGTTAAGTTCCTTGGGGGGTCTAGTTTCCAAAATGGGGTCACTTGTGGGGGGTTTCCACTGTTTAGGCACACAGGGACTCTCCAAATGCGACATGGCGTCCAATCTCAATTCCAGCCAAAAAAGTCAAATGGCGCTGCTTCCCTTCCAAGCTCTGCCATGCGCCCAAATAGTGGTTTACCCCCACATATTGGGTATCAGCGTACTCAGGACAAATTGCACAATAACTTTTGGGGTCCTGTTACCCTTTGGAAAATAAAAATTGGGGTGGAAAGATCATTTTTGCGGAAAAGATATGATTTTTTAATTTTACGGCTCTACGTTATAACCTTCTGTGAAGCCCTTGGGGGTTAAAAGCTCTCACAACACATGTAGGTAAGTTCCTTGGGGGGGTCTAGTTTCCAAAATGGAGTCACTTGTGGGGGGTTTCCACTGTTTAGGCACACAGGGACTCTCCAAATGCGACATGGCGTCCAATCTCAATTCCAGCCAAAAAAGTCAAATGGCGCTGCCTCCCTTCAGAGCTCTGCCATGCGCCCAAATAGTGGTTTACCCCCACATATGGGGTATCAACGTACTCAGGACTAATTGCACAATAACTTTTGGGGTCCTTTTATCCTTTGGAAAATAAAAATTGGGATGAAAAGATCATTTTTGTGGAAAAAATATGATTTTTTAATTTTACGGCTCTATGTTATAACCTTCTGTGAAGCCCTTGGGGGTTCAAAGCTCTCACAACACATTTAGATAAGTTCCTTGGGGGGTCTAGTTTCCAAAATGGAGTCACTTGTGGGGGTTCCCACTGTTTAGGCACACAGGGATTCTCCAAATGCGACATGGCGTCCAATCTCAATTCCAGCCAAAAAAGTCAAATGGCGCTGCTTCCCTTCCGAGCTCTGCCATGCGCCCAAATAGTGGTTTACCCACACATGGGGTATCGGTGTACTCTGGAGAAATTGTACAACAAATATTGTGGTTCATTTTCTACTGATATCCTTGACAAAATTTAAAAAAATTGTGTCGAAAGAAAAATTTTGGGAAAAAAAGTTAAATGTTCATTTTTTCCTTCCACATTGCTTCAATTCTTGTGAAGTACCTAAAGGGTTAATAAACTTCTTGAATGTGGCTTTGAACACGTTGAGGGGTGCAGTTTTTAGAATGGTGTCACTTTTGGGTATTTTCTGTCATATTGACCCCTCAAATTCACTTCAAATGTGAGGTGGCCCCTAAAAAAATGGTTTTGTAAATTTTGTTGGAAAAATGAGAAATCGCTGGATAACTTTTAACACTTATAACTTCCTAACAAAAAAAAATTTTGGTTCCAAAATTGTGCTGATGTAAAGTAGACATGTGGGAAATGTTATTTATTAACTAATTTTTGTGACATATATCTCTGATTTAATGGCATAAAAATTAAAATTTTGAAAATTGCAAAATTTTCTAAATTTTTGCCATATTTCCGTTTTTTTTCATAAAAAAACGCAAGTTATATTGAAGAAATTTTACCACTATCATGAAGTACAATATGTCACGAGAAAACAATCTCAGAATCGCCAAGGTCCGTTGAAGCGTTCCAGAGTTATAACCTCATAAAGAGACAGTGGTCAGAATTGTAAAAATTGTCCTTGTCTTTAACTTACAAAATGGCTTGGTCGTTAAGGGGTTAAAGACGTCACAAAGATGTGTCCCTATACTACCACCCAATATTTTGTAGAATTCATTACTATGCCCATCTGGGCCAGGGGATTTAGCGAGCTTTAAGGAGCTAATAGTTTGGATAACTTCTGAAGGGGATATGGGAGCATTAAGAATTTCTCTGTGCTCCTCTGTTATTAGGGGTGCTACCTCTGTTTGCATAAAATTTAGAATATCATCCCCTTCTCTCTTCTCCGCTTTGTACAAGGAACCAAAAAAAGATCTAAACTCCTCTATTATCTCCTCATTCTCTGTCGATACTCTGCCCTCTTTGGTCCGAATTTTGTGAATCCTTGTGGCTTTTCTGTATGGTCTAGTGAGGGATGCAAGTAATTTGCCAGCTCTATTGCCCCATTTAAAAAATTTGTGCTTTTGAAGATCAATACTATAAGTGGCCCATTCATGAGCCAGTGCCTCCGCCGACTCCTTTGCTTCAGTATATTGTTTTTTCGTGAGGGGTGAATTGTTAAGTTTAAAATTTTTATATGCTAGGGTTAAAGCCCTCTGCGTTGCCAAGGTCCGCTCCTGCAACTGTTTTTTTTATGGCTTATATACGCAATTATTTGCCCTCTCAGCACGGCCTTGGAGGTATCCCAAAAAAAAATTGGTGTTTCACAATGTATTTGGTTGTCTGATTTGTACATGTCCCATGAAAATTGTATGAATTTTTTGAAATCATCTGAGTGATATAGGTATGACGGGAACCTCCATTTTCTATGGGAATAGATTGGTTTAGTTAGTTTTAGGCTGAATGTTATCAGTGCATGATCTGAGATGTACACGTTCAGAATTTTGGTGTGTGTGATTCTTGACAAAAGTGAGGGACTCAACAACCAATAATCAATTCTAGCATGGAAGTTATGAACATGTGAATAATGAGAGTAGTCTCTTTCAACAGGGTGTTGCACTCTCCAGACATCTATCAATCCCAAATGATCTAAAAAAGATTGTATTAGTTTCCCCTGCATATAAGGAGATTGAGAATTAGATCTATCCATCTCGACATCGTGCACCTCATTAAAATCACCGCCCACAATCATATGGGAGGTGTTCCATCCTGCGATTTGTTTTAGCACATTGGCCCGAAAGAGCTGATCCGATGAATTTGGTGCATAAATATTTATTACACTGTAGGTTGTCCCCTCTATAACCAGCTTAACGCAGACAAACCTCCCTGAAGGATCCTCTAACACATCCACTATCTCATGGTCAATATTCCTGTTTATCATAATAGTGACACCCCTCTGTTTTTTTGTAAAGGAAGACTCTGCACATAACACAAATTTCTTGCTAGAAAACCCCGGATGATCACCCTTCATCCAGTGTGTCTCCTGCAACAGTAAAATATGAAAATTTTTTGGATGTAGATAATTTAAAAAATTTTTCCTCTTGACCGGGGAATTTAGGCCATTGACATTCCAGGAACACCAGAGGAGAGATGTCACAGCGGACATCTTTTGCTTGTTGATATTAGCCATTAACCCACTCCAGTGCGGGACTTATGATAAGATATGACGTTACATAAAAATAGGATTCCTGCCTATCCCAGCGAGTAGGCATTAGAATCCCTAAAATATTGAATACTTTAAATCGAATGCAGAGACTCCCTCCCCAAAAAACCTTCCCTTCCCATAAAACCCATAACTGTGTATCACATTCAACATTACCCCCAAACCTGCATCCCAACGCTAGATGCAGAGGTAATAATACAGCAAAAAAAAAAAACATAACCAATGGATGTCAGTTGACATCACCTTATATGATTCATGGTATTGTCGCTGAGTAAGTCACTCTATATCTTGCTCATGGTGGTTGGGAAATATCCCGGACAATCTCCAGAGCCTTCACCGGGTCGTCGACAGCCCAGTTTCTCCCAGATAGATTGAAGCGCAATAGCGTTGGGTATTGTAGGCCAAACCTAATATTTGTGTCGGCCAGCAACTTACACACCGGGTTGAAGGCCCTACGTCTGGTTGTCATCATTGCCGAATAGTCCTGAAACATCAGAACTAGATGCGCTTTCTTCCTGTAAGCATTTAGTAGACGAATTTTGTCTTGGAAGTCAAGGACCTTGAATATCACCGGTCTGGGTCTATCATTGTCCTTACCCCTCTGCGGGCCTATTCTGTGAGCTCTCTCTACTGCCATTGATCCAGATGTTAATTGAATGTCCAAGGCTCCCGGCAACCACTCAGATGTTAATTTTAGCAAATCAGAGGGAAGAATTGACTCCAGTAGTCCTATTAGTTTTAAGTTATTGCGTCTAGATCGGTTTTCTAAGTCGTCCACTTTGGATTGAAGCTCTGTGACGGCTTTCTCTTTTCCCTCTAGACGTTCTGCTGTTTCCTTGATAATCTCCTCCAGATCAGAGATACGTTGTTCAGCTTCATCTAAGCGAGTGCCCTGACTATTAACTTGTGATATTATTGAAGTTTGAAGAGTGGCAAATCTAGAATCTATTTCGGGCATAAGGCGGTCCATGATGGCATCCACTATTGAATGAGAAGTCTCGCTACTGGTATCCGAGGTAGATTTAGGCGAGGTTGAACCTTGTTGGTTTCGGGTAGAGGCACGGCCTCCTTTAGGATTTTTGCCCACAAATTTATCCATACTCAGCGACATTAGTGAGAAGATAGAAGGCGGTGATGTCTCAGTTAAGAAGTGCTACATTAAAATCTGCTGTGTAGCATGTATCTCCTGTGTAGAGCGTATAGCACAGCTGGCACTCGACCTGTGTCCCACTGCACGGCGTCCCCGCGCCCCGAAGCCTCCCGAGGAGCCTGGAGAGGTAGGCCCGATGCACAAGCCCCCCGTCCAGGTATTCCCCCCGCTGATAGAGGCTATATCTCCTCTCACAAATTGAGGGATAGCCACCGATGAAAGTAGGCCAACGGGGAGTTCCGTTAAAAAGCGGCCAAACCTTGGCTCTGCCTCCCGGAAGTCTCTGCTTAATACTTGTGAGAAAGCGTGGGGGGTAGGCCGTCCAGTCTAACAGACCAGGCCCATCATTTGCAGGTTCCCACCAGTCTGAGCGACTATGTATATGCGGTAATAAAGATTACTCCTGTGTAACAAAATAGTGATGTGTCATCAGTGAGTGTCCGCCTGCTGCTGGGGCCGTGATGGCGGCGTTGCCCTACTGTGGAAGTATTTCTGGCCTAATGTGGCCCAGGTGCGCTGAGACAGGGGTTTGGATATGGGATCCGAAACTGAAGATGGGCCGCTGCACGGCCCCCCAAGGACCAATCGATAAGCCGGGAGTCGCCCTGAGTAACACCGCCAAGCACTGAGCTGATTCCCGGATTGTATTGGAAGATGCGGATGGCTGAAGGAGGGAGCGCCCGCGCGTCCTCGGCTGCCGCTGCAGAGCTCCTCGCCCCCAGTCCCAGTGCGCGGTCAGCAGCCAAAAGTATCCGGATCCCCGGCAACTAGGCCCAACTGGGAGGTCCCGAGCAGTGTCCAGATGTCGGCTGGGTCCCCTGATGGTATCCTAGGCGAGCGATCTAAAAATCAGGTACCGCAGCAGGCCACAAGTGAAGCTGGAGAAATCGGAACTCCAACAGTAGCGAAGACGCTGTCGGGCTGTAAAGTACAGCTATGGCTGCCTTCCCGGCGTCTGTACTCACGCGACTCCGCGAGCGCTCCTCCCGCCAACCGGAGATCGGGCAGGTGCCGGGGTGAAGGAGGGAGACAGCAGGTTGTCGGCAGCCTCAGCGGGAGGCTCCAGTAAGTCCGGGGGATGAGGGGCGGTGAAACCCGCGACCGTGCGAGCAGTCTGCAGTAAGGCCTCAGAAGGGTCCCCAATCTGAGACGCCACAATGCAAACAGCAGTGTGTGTTTTGAGTCCAGGTGATAGGTGGTCTCGTGGGAGTCTCGGCTGGGGGACCAAGGCACTGATGAGGGACTGATATGACCGCGAGGCCCGTGACCGCGTGAGCAGGCCGCAGCTAGGCCCCAACAGGCCGCAGATGTTTGGAGCCCAAGATGGCAGTCTTTTTGGGTAAGAGTGGTCTCCTTGCACTTCTGCTGAAGTCCTCTTAAGGAATCCCGAGGCAGATCCGCATGGTTCATTTTAATGAAGGAGAGATCACCTACATTTTGAGTCGACAGCCGGGTCCTTCTTTCTCTCAGGATTGATCCAGCAGCACTGAAGACTCTATCTGATAGCACACTACCAGCAGGGCAAGCGAGCTCCTGTACGGCATATTGTGCC
>JARQOD010000001.1:236479544-236541869 GCA_033576555.1 Oophaga sylvatica | reverse complement strand
AACCTATTGAGGGGCCTGTACAAATTGTTTTTTTCATCAAAAAATTTTTTTTTTTTACCCTTTTTCACGGGGTGGTTTTTTTAATATTAAAAATCTTAAAGTTTCTTTTTTTAAGGAATATATGTTTCACTTTTGCTTAATTTCCTTTGGGACTGTTTAGCAATACCCTGAAAATATTTTTCATATAAAACATGGGGAAAAAAATATTCAGTCGCCCCCCAATTGGGAAGATCCCCCTTAAAAAGATAGAGAGGCCTGTCATTGACAAAGGTAGACCAAAAATGAGGAAAAAATGGAAAACAAATCCAAAATTTCCCCTTTTGTCTGTTTTGGCAAGATTAATTTTAAAAATTTAGGGGGTAAAAAAGTTTTTGGGTCACCTAAAAAGTGCAAGATTTCAGGCTCCCACAGACCTGTAACTTCTTTAAGAGGCTCCTCTGTCCTCCAGTCATTACCTGTAGTAATGGCACCTGTTTGAACTTGTTATCAGTATAAAAGACATCTGTCCACAACCTCAAACAGTCACACTGCAAACTCCACTATGGTGAAGAACAAAGAGCTGTCGAAGGACAACAGAAACAAAATTGTAGCCCTGTACCTGGCTGGGAAAACTGAATCTGCATTAGGCAAGCAGCTTGTTGTGATGAAATCAACTGTGGGAGCAATAATAAGAAAATGGAAGACATACAAGATGACTGATAATATCTCTCTATCTGGGGCTCCACACAAGATCTCACCCCTTGGGGTCAAAATGATCACAAGAACGGTGAGCAAAATCCCAGAACCACATGGGGGGACCTAGTGAATGACCTGCATAGAGCTGGATCAACGTAATAAAGGCTACCATCACTAACACACTACGCCGCCAGGGACTCAGATCCTGCAGTGCCAGACGTGTCCCCCTGCTTAAGCCAGTACATGTCCAGGCCCATCTGAACTTTTCTATAGAGCATTTGGCTTATCCAGAAGAGTACTGGGAGAATGTCATATGGTCTGATGAAACCAAAGTACAACTGTTTGGCAAAAACAAAATTTGTGGTGTTTAGAGGAGACAGAAAGCTGACTTGCATCCAAAGAACACCTTACCTTCTGTGAAGCATGGGGGTGACAACATCATGCTTTGGGGCTGTTTTGTCTGCAAAGGGACCAGGACAACTGATCCATGTACATGAAAGAATGAATTGTGCCATGTATCGTGAGATTTTGAGTGCAACCCTCCTTCCATCAGCAGGGGAATTGAAGATGAAACATGGATGGGTTTTTCAGCAAGATAAAGATCCTAAGCACCGCCAGGGCAACAAAGGAGTCGCTTCGTAAGAAGAATATGAAAGTCCTAGAGTGGCCTAGCCAGTCTCTAGCTCTCACCCCCATAGAAAACCTTTGGAGGGATTTGAAAATCCGTCTTGCCCAGCGACAGGCCCAAACATCACTACTCTAGAGGAGATCTTCATGGAGGAATGGGCCAAAATACCACCAACAGTGTCTGCCAACCTGTGAAGACTTACAGAAAAACGTTTGACCTCTGTCATTACCAACAAAGGATATATAACAAAATATTGAAATGAACTTTT
The DNA here is from genome assembly GCA_033576555.1 of Oophaga sylvatica. NCBI lineage: Eukaryota > Metazoa > Chordata > Amphibia > Anura > Dendrobatidae > Oophaga > Oophaga sylvatica. The sequence goes on along the minus strand of JARQOD010000001.1, from coordinate 236,540,298 downwards.
GTTAATGACCAAATACTTATTTCCCACCATAATTTGAAAAATAAATCTTGCCAAATCAGACAAGGTGATTTTCTGGATTTGTTTTCTCATTTTGACTCTCGTAGTTGTTGTCTACCTATGATGTGAATTACAGGCCTCTCTCATCTTTTTAAGCAGGAGAACTTGCACAATTGGTGGTTGACTAAATACTTTTTCCCCACTGTGTATATATACAGCTCTGGCAAAAATTAAGAGACCTCTGCACAGTTTTATAAAAATCAGCTTCTCTACATGTCTGACAGCCATTCCATTGCAGTGTCAGTGGAATTCAAACCATAGTACACCTCATTTTACTTAATTTGCTTCTGATTAGGTGATCACATGAACCAAATCTTATTTAATGAAGGAAAGTATAATAAACACTGCTGTGGTGTTCACAATTCTCTTGCAAAAGGACAAGCTGAATGACAAAACAAGTGCTAGTAATATCCCAAAAGTAATAAGAAGGAAAAAGTAACTTTTAATCATGCCAAAGGAGTTGAAAAGAAAAGTCTTGAGTGAGGAAAAGAAGGGCTCAATTCTGGCTTTACTAGCAGAGGGATACAGTTAGCGTCATGTTGCCTCCCTACTTAAAATTTCTAAGATGGCAGTCCATTACAACAAAGTCAAGAAGTAGACATTGGGGACAACAAAGCTACAGACCGGCAGAGGGCGAAAACGACTCTCCACTGACCCGGATGGTCCTCATCTTATTTGAATGTCATTCAGCAACTGCAGGATTACATCAAGTGACCTACAAAAGGAATGTCAAATGGCAGCTGAGGTGAAGTGCACAACAAGAACAGTTCGTAACAGCTCCTAGAGGCAGGGCTGAAGTCATGTAAAGCTAGAAAGAAGCCTTTCATCAATGAGAAACAAGGGAGAGCCAGGCTGAAGTTTGCCAAAGACCATAGAGGACTTGAGTAAGGTAATCTTCTCTGATAAGTCTATTTTTCAGCTCCACCCAACACCTGGTCATCTAATGGTTAGACAGAGACCTGGAAAGGCGTACAAGCCACAGTGTCTTGCACCCACTGTGAAATTTGGTGGCGGATCAGTGATGATCTGGGATGCTTCAGCAAGGCAGTAATTGGGCAGTTTATTATTTGCTAAGGAAGTATGAATCAAGCCGCATACAAGGTTATCCTGGAAAAACACTTGAAATCCTTCTGCTCAGGCAATGTTCCCCAACTCTGAGGACTGGATTTTCCAGCAGGACAATGCACTATGCCACACAGCTAGGTCAATCAATGTGTGGATGAATGACTACCACATCAAATCCCTGTCATGGCCAGCCCAATCTCAAGACCTGAACCCCATTGAAAACACCTGGAATGTAATCAAGAGGAAGATGGATAGTCACAAGTAGAGATGAGTAACTTTCCCTTTTTAGGGTCGAGTCTGGTTTCATGAAACCTGACTTTCTCAAAAGTCGGGTCGAACGAAATTGGCCAACTATCGGGAAAAGTCGGGGTCCGACTGAAACATGAAACCCAATGCAAGTCAATGGGAAACAAAGTCGCCATGGAGTGGAGGACAGTAAACACACCAGTGCCCATTTCAATGCCAACAACATAAATTCTTATTACTTAAGCTTGGCAACCTTAATTAACTTTATAATAATAGTTACGCATTGAAAACTTGGGGTTATTTGGCTAAACTTGTGGGGGGGTAGGGATGGCTTCCGGTTTTCGTGTGCCCCGGGCCAAAGAGTGTCAGTGGGCCCCTTTAACACATACCACAATTCATGATGCTCAGATCACGGCACAGAAATATAGGTATAGTACAATGAAAAATACTTCACTTCTTACATGACATGACTGATATCTATGTTAAAATCTACAATAGCTCAAAAGCCGGACACTATATTCCTCCATACAGTATTAAGGCCACCACATAGTGCGCCATACAGAATAATGAGCCCCATATATTGCTCCATACATAATTGGTCCCATATACTGTTCCATATAGTATATGATGAGCTCCACATAATGCTCCAGTATATGATGGTCCCCATATAATGTACCATACAGTATAGGACAGTCCCCATAGAGTATAATGAGCCCCACATAATGCTCCATACAGTATAATGAGTGGCATATAAAGCTCCATACAGAATATGATGGGCCCCATATATTGCTCTATACAGAATGGGCTCCATATAATGCTCCATACAGAATAGGCCCCATATGTGCTCCATATGATGCTCCATACCCTATATGATGCCCCATAAATAATGAAACCCATATGATGCTCCAGTATATGATGGGCCCATGGATGATGCTCCAGTGTCTGATCTGCCCCATTTAGAATGCTCCTGTATTAATTGGGCCCCATGGATGATGCTCCAGTGTCTTATGGGCCAAAATCATGCTCCATATATAATGGGCCCCGTAAATGGTGCTCCAGTGTCTGATGTCCCCCATTTACAATGCTCCAGTATATGATGGGCCCCATGGATGCTGCTCCAGTTTCTGATCTGCCCCATTTAGAATGCTTCAGTATATGTTGGGCCCCATGGATGATGCTCCAGTGTCTTATGGGCCAAAATCATGCTCCATATATAATGGGCCCCGTAAATGGTGCTCCAGTGTCTGATGTCCCCCATTTACAATGCTCCAGTATATGATGGGCCCCATGGATGCTGCTCCAGTTTCTTATCTGCCCCATTTAGAATGCTTCAGTATATGTTGGGCCCCATGGATGATGCTCCAGTGTCTTATGGGCCAAAATCATGCTCCATATATAATGGGCCCAATTAATGTTCAAGGGTATAATGGGCCCCAAATGCTGCTCCAGTGTCTGATCTGCCCCATTTAGAATGCTCCAATACATGATGTGCCCCATGGATGATGTTCCAGTGTCTTTTGGGCCAAAAGAATGCTCCATATATAATGGGCCCCATTAATAATGTTCAAGGTATAATGGGCCCAGTAAATGCTGCTCCAGTGTCTGATCTGCCCCATTTTGAATGCTCCAATACATGATGTGCCCCATGGATAATGCTCCAGTGTCTTATGGGTCAAAAGAATGGTCCATATATCATGGGCCCCATTAATGTTCAAGGGTACAATGGGCCCAGTAAATGCTGCTCCAGTGTCTCATCTGCCCCATTTTGAATGCTCCAGTATTGATGTGCCACATGGATGATGCTCCAGTGTCTTATGGGCCAAAAGAATGCTCCATATATAATGGGCCACATTCTTAATGATCCAGTGTAAAATGCTCCCATATATTCCTCCAAACATTACAAAAAATAAAATACCTCTCCTCGCTGTGCACTGCTCTACTCTGGACTCCTCAGCGTCGCCATCTTTCAGCTCTCTGCAGTTGGACTGCTTAGGCAGAGGGAGTACAGACGTGACATCATTGCGCTCTGTATCCTGAATGTTACTGTCAAGAAACGCGGAAGTCGTCACAGTGGTGGAGCATGGAGAGGTAATTATTGCAAGTGCTGGGGCCCTTAGCAAGCGGGGGGGGCCGACTCGTTGGAGACGGCACTGGCACAGGGTCCCTCATAGTACGCTGGTGTGTCTGACGGCGAGTGGGCCCATCTCACCATCAGAGACAAATTTCTGTACCATGAGGGGCCCTGGGATTTGTAGGTTTTGTAATCCGTCCACGCTTGCAAGTGCATGTTCATGAAATGTCTAAGCATGCAACTGGTATTCAAATTTCTGAGATTTTTCCCTCGGCTAAAGGTCCTTCCGCACTGTTTACAGATAACCTTTGCCTCATCAATAGGATTTCAGTCCAAAAAATGCCACACTGGACTCTTCCTACTATGGTATCAATTTTCAGGGCTTGCACGCTGTGCAAATTTGACCGTCTTGCCAAGATGTCCTGCAACTCTCTTTTTGTTTTTTAACAAATTTTTGGAGTGCTACGGGCCTGCCAGATTACCGCTGCTGCGATGTTGATGCCTGCTGCAGATCCTTCTTCTCTTCTGAGCTATTGCCAGTGGCACCCTCTTCCCCAAATGGATGCCAATCCAGGTCAACAACAATAGGGTCATACATCACCTCCTTTTCAATGTAATCTGGGGCACCTGAGTTTCATCAGGGTCAGATTCTGGATCCGTAGACTGAGAGGGAAATGTAGTACTCTGGGTGAATGTACCAGCAGAATCATCTAGCAGTGGCTGTGCATCATGATGTGCACTCCATCTCTGATTCATGTTGGACTGGGGAATTGAGAATTTGACTTGATAATCCAGGCATGCGATGTGAAAAGAGCTCCATGGAGTAATCTGAAGTGTCGGCTGCCGCATCCTTCACTTTTGGTGGGGGTGAAGCACACAAGGAAAGGTGTTGTTCCTGACCAGGAGCCAGCCCTGACGACTCAGTCCTTGCATTTTTTGAAACTTCAGAAGAGGAGGCGATATACAAAATAATGGAAGCACCTAACGTTTTGGCATCATCATCTTCGAACATGTTATAAACATGCAAACCGTGACATATGGTAATGTTTTGTAGTTGATTAGTTGTGTTATGTCATATGTAATGTAAATTAACTGTTTGTTTTGCATAATTGTAAGAACATTGATGAGAAACTGATACCAATGGCAGACCTCTCTGATTTTCAAAGAGGCCAAATTGTTGTTGCTCGGATGGCCGGCGTTAGTGTAACCAAAAGTGCCCGAATGCTTGGCGTGTCAAGAGGTACTGTCTCCAAAGTAATGACTGCGTTTGAAAGAGAAGGAAAAAAAGCAACTGAAAAAGAAAAGAAAGGTACATTTCATCGAAGAGGAAAATATACATGAGAGTATACTACAGGTATATGAATCCGCAGGAGAGGAAGATTCTAAGAATTCTCAGCGGGAGGATACTAAACAGTCATCCATTGGAAAGTGAAAATCCCCCCCTTCTTCTCATCCCATATTTGACGCTACTCTGGCTGCCTGGAAAACATTTGGTAAACAGAAAAGAGGAAATAAAAAATTAACCTTCCTTTAAAATCTCCCTCTCCACTTAATCTGCTCTCTATACCATAAAGAGTGAACATAAATTCCCCTTAAAACTAAATTTTATTGATAATACCTTAAAAGACACCTAACCCAGTGTAATTCGTTAAAAAATGTATATTAGATATGAAAATATATAGCAGACCGATACCTTCCTACTGAAACCCTGCAATAGACCTTCACTTTCTCCTTCCTTGCTGTGGAGGTTGGCACCCTAAGAAATGATTTTTTGGCGCCCCCATTCAACGAGGACTGTCCCTCCTTCCCTGATAATTCCCTATTGTCATAGGTGGGAACACAATATAGTGAAGGAAAAGACTGAAAAGGATAGACCCTTATAAATCAAAAAACATATATTGGTCTGCAGGTTCAGCAGCAAAGCAAAATTTTATCATGCAAAAATTGATACCATAATATTCATATTAATAATAAATCCCCACAGCCTTGCAACAAAAATAAATCTGATTATTAATCATTTGGCAAAGGCTGTATAACGACCCTCTCTGCCACAGCAGCACATTTTATAATAGAGTCAAGCAATGATGACCAGATAATCCCAAATGCATAATAGTTTTGATAGAAAGGGACTTAGCATGAGTAGAAGACACCCCGACGCGTTTCCCCGTTTGCACGGTTCATCAGGAGGATCAGATGAAGTTGATGCCGGATACCATAATGATGGATGGTATACCCTGCGGTCGGTAACAGGGGACTTAAATAACCCTTGATTCATACAACTACCATAATTGGCTCCGCCTCCCCAATGGTCAGCGGTAATCACCTAGGACTTAGCGGTGAAAATCATGCCCTCATCATGACTTACCGCTCCATGCTGGCGTGCGTTCCACACAGGATTCTGTGCGCTCCACACCACGTCGCATGAAGCCGGCAGAGCGTGCAGTGATTACAGAGGGAGCATCATTTCCGGTGGTAAGCATCCTGCGCTCCAACTGTGCGTTCCAAACGGCACAAGTGCATTAATAAGTCCAGCCCCATTAATTATCTAAGAATATCTCAATATGGAGAAAGTTGTGGTCTATTGCAGGGTTTCAGTAGGAAGGTATTGGTCTGCTATATGTTTTCATATCTAATATACATTTTTTAATGAATTACACTGGGTTAGGTGTCTTTTAATGTATTATCAACAAAATTTAGTTTTAAGGAGAATTTATGTTCACTCTAGATACAGTTTCCTTGGGAATCAAATTTAGTGAATTGTTCACAAATAATATAGGGTATGGCAAGTTTTTTATCGGCACCCATTAACACTGATTTATGGGCACAGGATGCCAATCAGGTTTTCTCAATCAATTCAATATCCCTAGAGAGTGCTGATAATCCCTCATTGAGAACATTGTTTAGGGAGCTGTATTTGGCCTATAAAGAAAATATAAAATCTTGGTGGAAAATAAAAGGTCTAGAAAATTATATAAAGAATAAGATTGTCCCCAAGGGGTTACGTATTGGCATTCAGCCATCACCACGAACCTCTAATCCCACGTTGCTAGCAGCCTGCACAAAAGAATCTATTGAGTCCTCAACTCGTTTTATGCAATTGATTCTTGCTGAAGAGCAGAAATTATTTGAGGAATCAACTAAAAAATTAAACGGCCTGATTGAAAAAATTCAAAAGCATAAGTCAGACTCCGACTTTGTTAGACGGGAGAATATTTTGCAGACGTCTGTTGAAAACTTCCAGTCCAATTTGAAGGATAGGAAACATAACCAGTTTTTGCGGGACATTGGTGAATTTAATCAAGGGTTATTTAAGTCCCCTGTTACCGACCGCCGGGTATACCATCCATCATTATGGTATCCGGAATCAACTTTATCTGATCCTCCTGATGAACCGTGCAAACAGGGAAACGTGTCGGGGTGTCTTCTATTCATGCTAAGTCCCTTTCTATCAAAACTATTATGCATTTGGGATTATCTGGTCATCATTGCTTGACTCTATTATAAAATGTGCTGCTGTGGCAGAGAGGGTCGTTATACAGCCTTTGCCAAATGATTAATAATCAGATTTATTTTTGTTGCAAGGCTGTGGGGATTTATTATTAATATGAATATTATGGTATCAATTTTTGCATGATAAAATTTTGCTTTGCTGCTGAACCTGCAGACCAATATATGTTTTTTGATTTATAAGGGTCTATCCTTTTCACTCTTTTCCTTCACTATATTGTGTTCCCACCTATGACGATAGGGAATTATCAGGGAAGGAGGGACAGTCCTTGTTGAGTGGGGGCGCCAAAAAATCGTTTCTTAGGGTGCCAACCTCCACAGCAAGGAAGGAGAAAGAGAAGGTCTATTGCAGGGTTTCAGTAGGAAGGTATTGGTCTGCTATATGTTTTCATATCTAATATACATTTTTTAACGAATTACACTGGGTTAGGTGTCTTTTAAGGTAATATCAATAAAATTTAGTTTTAAGGGGAATTTATGTTCACTCTAGATACAGTTTCCTTGGGAATCAAATTTAGTGAATTGTTCTCTATACCATAAAGCCATCGATCCCATTTTGGCTGAACATGACGTTAAAAATATCAAGGATTTGGTCAGTGAATCTAGACTTATCCCTTTCTCCCAAATCAAAGATAAATTTAAAGTCTCCTCTTCTTCATTCCTACAGTATCTCATGTTGAAGGATTTGATTGTGCTATTTACTGCCTCTAAACCAAGCCTATCTGAGCCTGCCACCAACCTTATTACCAACGTTAATCATAAAATTTTTTGGAGCACCTCTTACATTTATATGTGGCTCAATAAAAGTAATATATTCATCAAGGCCTATAACTTTCGGAAATGGGAACAAGAGTTACCTATATCCCCAAGTCTGCAAGAATGGGAACAGGCTTGTTTTATTTCCTACTCCTACTTCTATCTCTATTTCGCTCCAAGAAAACTCACTATTAAGTACTAACGCGTTGGTATTACACTCTGTTAAGGGCCTGCGGAACACACCTAATAGATATTAAGGAGAGGTGCGTTCGCAGCCCGGGGTCCACCGTGCAGGCAGAGCCTGCTGCTAGTAAGATGGCGCAAATAGGCAGTATGAGCGAACTCTGTTATCCCGCAGAGTCGCAGATGTAAACGCCGTAGCACTATATAGCGGTATGGGCAAACTCTGTTATTCCACAGAGCCGCTGTGACAAAGACTGTGTCCTGTTAGGCTCACAGGAGACACAGATGACTGCTAAGCGGATTGCAGTCTGTGGTCATGCAATCAGAAAACAAGCAATAATCTCCTCAATGGAGTAGCCGGTATTCTAATGGCGTTTTCAGCCGAGTCCTTAACACGTGCATACGAAACTCCTCACCAGAGGTGCCGGTATTCTAGGGGCTTATTTCAGCTGAACCTAACCACATGCATACATGACTACACTGACGCAAGCACGTAACAGATTTGATACTAGCGAGCGGCCGTGTGGTTATGCCATCTTTTTATAGTAGCAGCTACAGGACCTTCCTGAAAAGGACCAATGAGAAACTGCTCCAGAACACAAGCACTTTCAGGACCTTCCTGGCAGACCAATGGGAGTCGCTGCTGTAACCGAGCATGTGACCCCTGATCTCCAATGGGAGATCTTGCCCTGGGCATGCTCAGATGGATAAAGTGAGGACTTTGTCCCAGGACTGCCTGCTCCAGAACTGGTTATAATAGAGGAACCAGGAGAGGCAGCAACAAGCCTCTGCACAGCATTAGACCGAGCGAGATGCTGGGACTGACGTCTCTGCTGAGCAGGCTCCACTTTGTCCGGAGATGGATGGGGGACCGCAGCGGGACTGGTTCGAGATTCCCCTTGTGCAGCAGTGGGAACTCGATCCCTAACACACTCCAGCCCGAGTCTCTCGGATTAATTGAGAACGCTCCTTGTCCTGCTGGAAAGGTTGTGGCCAATATGGCAGTTTGCTTCATATACTCTGGTACTGTCCCCATATTAGGACTCTTTGGAAAGATAGTGCGTCTCTAATTAATTCATTACTCTATCTCCGCAACTAGCTCTTTTATCCTCAGACTCAGAGGGCATTGCTCATTCCTCTATTCCCTTAGTGGTACATGTTCTTCTAGTAGTTAAGCAACTAATTGCCTTCCATTGGAAGAGGCCTGACCCTCCCGTTATACAAGATGTAATTGACAGAATGACCCTCCATAAAGCCTTCGAGCACAAACTAGCTCTGATACATAACAACCTAGACAAATTTTCTCGAAAATGGTCCAGCTGGATACCTTTATTCCCTTAAAAGTATATTCAGATAAGCCATATTATTTAGTCTTTCATGATTAATGGTTACTATTTATAATATTGCCTTTGTAGTCATATAATATGTATAATGCCTGTATAAATTGATATGTTATTTTCCTGTAAATTGGGATGCAAGGTCCACTTGGTCCCTTCTTTCCTTGTTGTTTTTCCCCTTCTCCCCCCTTACAGTTTCATAAATACTTAATAAAAATTTTTGAAAAGAAAGAGAGGTAAAAATGTCCGCCGTAAAGCACAGGTCCGGCCGAAAGTCGAAGGTGACTGAGAGAGACCGTCGGACTGTAAAGCGAATTGTGAGAGAGGATCGCAAGATCACGGGTCCGAAAATCACTGCTGAGCTCAATGAACACCTACAGAACCCAGTTTCCACGAAAACGCTTCGTAGGGAGATGAACAAATCTGAATTCCATGGAAGAGCTGCAATTCGAAAACCGCTGCTCTCAATGACAAATGTTTCCAAGCGATTAGAGTGGTGTACAAACCTCAAGAATTGTTTCCTCATCCAGTGGAAACGTGGTATTCTCAGAAGAATCATCGTTTACCCTATTTCCGACCTCCGGCTGAGTGTACGTTTGGAGACAGCCGAAAGAAGCATTCCATCCAGACTGTCTTCTCCCAAAACGTAAAACATGGCGAAGGTTCTGTGATGATCTGGGGTGCTATTTCATGGAGATCCGCCGGGCCAATGATATCCCTTCATGGAAGAATTAACAGCCACGATTATTTAGGCATTTTGGCAGACCAAGTGCGTCCTATGGTTCAAGCACTGTTCCCAGAGGGGAACGCCAACTTTCAGGATGATAATGCACCAATTCATACAGCTACAATCATTAAATCATGCCACGAGGAACATTCTAATGAAGTTGAGCATCTCATCTGGTCCCCACAATCCCCAGACCTCAACATTAAAGAGCATTTATGTTCGATTTTAAAAATATTTAGAATTGAGAGTCCTCAGTGGTTGATACATTTTAATGGCTAATGCCGGTGTAATGTATGTAGTACAGTTCATATAGCGTCTTGTGCTTGGGTGCGATGAAAATACATGAGACACAGGTTTGATATAGAAAGTCTTGTATTACTTCATACAAGTTGGCAAAAATAGTCACACAGTTTGCAGACACAGAAGCAGGAGACACAGCAGGCCAGAGTATTCTAAGCTCAGCAATCACTCTCCACAACAGGTTCAGGATCTTCTTCTCTGTTACCGTAAGTCCATGCAAACGTGGGTCTTTCAAAGAGCAGGGTTCAGAGTCCACAAGTGCTTCAGAGTTCCTCAGTAGGAATAGCTGGAGTACAAGGTCCAAGGCTTTAGGAGTCAGGTCACAGGTTCACTGCAGGCTAGATTCTGAAGCACTGATTGCTCAGCTGTGGCTGCTTAAGAAGCAAAAGGAGAGAATCAGGGCGGGAACATGCAAGCTGGAAACTCCATTTTGACTGAGGGCAAGATAGCTGCAGCAAGACAGAAAGTAAAATGGCTGACGAACAAACTGAGTTTCAGGAACATGTACACAGAACCTTACATTACTCCCCCCTTAGGGACAACCTCCGGATGACCTCAGGCCAGGCTTGTGTGGGTACCTCTGATGAAACTGACGGAGCAAGCGAGGAGCATTAACGTTATTGACTGGTTCCCATGAGTTGTCCTCGACTGGGTAGCCCTGCCATTTAATCAGATATTGTAACTGATTTCTATACAACCTGGAATCTAAAATCCTTTCCACCACAAATTTTCCTGACCATCGACTAGCACTGGGTCAGGGCAAGGAGAAGAACGTCCAGGAAACATATTGGGTGTCGCAGCCTTTAGTAGGGATACATGAAAGACAGGGTGAATTCTCATAGTTCTGGGCAGTTGAAGACGACAAGCAACGGCACTTATAATTTTACTGATTTTATAGGGTCCAATGTACTTATGTCCCAACTTAGACGATGGAATCCTTAAGATTTCTGGTTGACAGCCAGACCAAGTCTCCTACCTTGAAAGCTGGTGCAGGTTTACGAAATTTATCTGCTGCTTTCTTGTACCTTTCCTGAGCCGATTCCAGATTCTCCTTTAGAAGATCCATATTCTTCTGTAAAGACGTGATTCTTTCAGCCACTGCTGGTAAAGGCGTTTCTATGGGAAATCGTGGTAGAATGTTAGGATGATAACCTAGATTAGAGTAAAAAGGAGACTGCTTAGTGGAGGCACTCTGAGAGTTGTTATACGAGAACTCAGCTAATGGAAGTAGATCCACCCAATCATCCTGTAGGTGGCAGATAAAGCAGCGGAGATACTGCTCCAGGGTTTGATTGGTTCGTTCGGTCTGTCCATTAGTCTGGGGATGAAAAGCAGAAGAAAGGTTTACTTTAATGTCCAATGCTGCACAGAAATTTTGCCAAAACCTAGAAGTGAATTGCACCCCTCGATCCGAAATAACCTCATCCGGTACTCCATGTAAGCGAAACACATCTTTAATCATCAAATCTGATGTCTGTTTTGCAGTGGGGAAGCCGACACAAGGGATAAAATGAGCTGCCTTTGTTAGACGGTCAACCACCACTAGAATGGTGTTCTTCCCTTGAGAGGTTGGTAACTCCACAATGAAGTCCATAGAAATGGATCCCCACGGGCGGGACGGGGTGGGAAGAGGCTGTAACAGACCAGTTGGTGAGGAGCGAGGTGTTTTGCATCTTGCACAGACTTCACATGAAGTGACATAGTTTAAAACATCTTTCCTGCAAGTGGGCCACCAAAAGAAACGAGAGAGAAATTCCTGTGTCTTTAGAATTCCTCTATGCCCAGCTATCTTGGAATCGTGAATGAGTTGCAATACTCTCAATCTGACTGTTTCAGGAATATACAGGCGTTGTCCCTGAATCCACACACCATTCTTAAAGACAAGACTTACGTCCCTTGGGGGTTGTGCCAAAAAGGAATCCGCATGGTATGCTTCCTTGATGTCCTTAAGTAGGTCTTGATTATGAATTACTCCTAGGAATCTAGAGTCAGGAAGAATAGTCTTAGGAGGAGTAATTGGACGTGTCTCTGCTGAGTAAATCCTAGAGAGTGCATCAGCCTTTCTATTGCGCGATCCTGGTCTATAAGAAATGATAAAATTAAATTGGTTTAAGAAAAGATTCCAGCGAGCCTGGCGAGGAGTCAGGCACTTAGCCGACCTGATAAACTCAAGGTTACGATGGTCTGTCAGGACGACTATTTGCTGTGCAGCACCCTGAAGAAGGTGTCTCCATTCTTTGAAGGCGGCAATAATGGCCAACAACTCTCTATTGCCCACATCATAGTTCCTCTCAGCCGAAGACAACTGCTGGGAAAAGAAGGCACAAGGATGCAAGACATTCTTCTCACCTGTTCTCTGAGAGAGTATAGCTCCAACGGCACAGTCTGAAGCATCCACCTCTATTATGAAGGCAAGCTCGGGGTTGGGATGTACTAGGATAGGTGCAGTGGTAAATTTATCTTTTAGACGGGAAAATGCTTCCTGGGCTTGGGGAGTCCAGGAGAACCTAGACTCTTTCCGGGTAAGTTGGGTGATAGGTGACACTACCTCAGAGAAATTTCTAATGAAACGTCTATAGAAGTTGGCAAACCCGATGAAGCGCTGTACCTCCTTCACATTTCTAGGACTTGGCCAATCCTTGATGGCTTGGGTTTTGCTTCCATCCATACTAATTCCTTGTGTAGACAGTACATACCCCAGAAATTGAATTTCGGTCCTATGGAATTCACACTTTTCAAGTTTGATGTAAAGATGATTTTGTCTTAGACGTTCCAAGACCATTCTCACATGTCCATGATGTTCCTCTGTGGAGTTAGAAAAAATTAGAATATCATCCAAATAAATTACCACGAATGTATCTAGGAGATCCCTGAAGATGTCATTCACCAAGTGTTGGAAAGTGGCTGGGGCGGTACTCAGACCAAAAGGCATAACTAGATATTCAAAGTGTCCATAGCGTGACCTGAATGCAGTCTTCCATTCATCCCCAGGTCTAATACGGACTAAGTTATAGGCCCCACGAAGATCTAGTTTAGAGAAAATTTTGGCATGTCGCACTCTCTCCAATAACTCAGGGATTAAAGGCAATGGATAACGGTTTCTAATAGTAACCTTATTGAGTTCCCTATAGTCTACGCATGGTCTCAGAGATCCATCTTTCTTCTTTACAAAGAAGATGGGTGCACCTGCAGGAGATGAAGAGGGGCGTATGAAACCCTTGGCTAGATTTTTGTCTATGTAATCCTTTAAAGCCTTTAGCTCGGGCCCCGCCAGGGGGTAGATCTTACCAAAAGGTATCTCTGCTCCAGGCAATAATTCAATTGGACAATCATATGGACGGTGAGGAGGAAGCTGGTCAGCGTTCTTCTTGTCACATAAATCCACATAGTCCTGGTATACAGCTGGTAGTTCAGGGACTGACATGGTTCCTTTAGGAACAGAGAAAGCTGAAACTTTTGGACTCATCTGTTTCTCTGGAAAGTGTAATTCCTTGGTCTCCCAGTTAATGGTAGGATTCTGAGCCTGCAGCCATGGTAGCCCTAGAATAATGGGAAAGTGGGGAGAAGAGATAAGCATAAAGGACAGTTTCTCTTGATGATCTTTACCCATAAGAACCCTCAAAGGCTCTGTTTCCTGATCCACTGGTCCAGAGGTCAGCAGGGAGCCATCCACAGTTTCCATCTGTACTGGAGTAGCCTTCTTCACTGAACGTATCCCCTGTTTCAGAGCAAAGGAGACATCCATAAAATTTCCACTTGCCCCTGAGTCGATCATAGCAGAGCTAGACACCCAAGCTGAGTCAACCCAGAGTTTGATGGAAAGAAAGCAATGAGAATTGTTTTTCTTACAACTCAGCTGGGACACCGCTGAGGAAACTTGAAAAATGGCAGCGTTTACACAGTCAACGTCCTCAGAGGTAACGGAGTTTAAGTCAGAGAAATCAAGATCTGTTGCTGCAGATCTCTCTGGAGCCTGAGGCTCGGACCTGACAGATCCCCTCTCGCAACACTCACAATGAATGAGTGCTGCAGTAGTCTTACGAGAACGGCTGGGGCAGTTTATAATGAAGTGCCCTGACTTACCACAATAGAAACATAGATTCTCCTTAAAACGATGTTCCTTGCGTGCATCACTAACCCGTCGTTGTAAAGAGTCTACCTGCATGGGTTCAGGTTCCCGTGTAATCCTACTCAAAGGTTCCTTAGCTGGAGAGGAAGGTAGGAAAAGGTTAGTGCGATTGCTTTCGAACCATCTCTCTTGCCTGCATTCAGTCAGACGAGTATCAATACGGATGCAGTAGTTAATAAAGTCACCTAACGCAGTGGGAGGGTCGGCACGAGCAAGTTCATCCTTAATCAGTGGAGATAACCCCTTTCGAAAAATAGATTTTTTGGCGGAACTGTCCCAGGTGGTATCAAGGGCCCATCTCCTGAAATCCAAGGCATATTCAGCTACCGAGTGCTTACCTTGGCGCAAAGCTAACATGGCTGCTTCAGCTGTTGCACCTCGATTGGGGTCATCAAACACCTGCCCCATGGCTGAAATAAAAGCATCAAGGTGATTCAAACAATCATCCTCAGTCTCAATCAGAGGGTTTGCCCACATCAAAGCCTTGTTGGTAAGCAACATAATTATAGTAAGCACCTTAGATCGTTCAGTGGGAAATTGTGAAGCATGTGCAGAAAAAAAAAGATTGCATTGATTAATAAATCCCCTGAATTTCTCACGTTCACCGCCAAAACGAAAAGGGGGCAACTTGGGAATCCCAGAACTCGGGGCTACGGCAGGAGCCTGGACTCGCTCTTCTAGAACCTCAATCCTGGCTCGCAAATCCTGGGCAGTCTGTCCAAACACTTGCAAATTGTGATTAGTGAGGTCCTGTAGGCTTGAAAAACGGGTCTTTATATTCTGCAAATCTGCAAGGATATTATCAGTCACTCCGCAAAGTTCCTTTATGCGGGCCTCCATTTTCCAGATCTTTTAAGACAGGAGTACTGGAAGAAGAGGAGAGGAGAAAAAAAAAAACAATAGTGTTTACCTGTGGTAACACTGCAGAGAGAAAAAAAAAATTAAGGGAACTGCTCACCTGGAATGGTTGTGAGAAGTCACAACCACTATCATCACAGAAAGTTCACCTGGACATCTGATATCCACAGTTACAGCAGACAAAAAAGAGAAAAGAAAAAAAAAAAACAATAGTGTTTACCTGTGGTAACACTGCAGAAAAAAAAAACACTTAAGGGAATTGCTCACCTGGAATGGTTGTGAGAAGTCACAACCACTGTCATCACAGAAAGTACAACCGGACATCCGATATCCACAGTTACAGCAGACACAGCCTTTCCAGACCCAGCAGACACTAACGTTTTGGCTTCAGAATCTTGTAATGTATGTAATACAGTTCATATAGCGTCTTGTGCTTGGGTGCGATGAAAATACATGAGACACAGGTTTGATATAGAAAGTCTTGTATTACTTCATACAAGTTGGCAAAAATAGTCACACAGTTTGCAGACACAGAAGCAGGAGACACAGCAGGCCAGAGTAATCTAAGCTCAGCAATCACTCTCCACAACAGGTTCAGGATCTTCTTCTCTGTTACCGTAAGTCCATGCAAACGTGGGTCTTTCAAAGAGCAGGGTTCAGAGTCCACAAGTGCTTCAGAGTTCCTCAGTAGGAATAGCTGGAGTACAAGGTCCAAGGCTTTAGGAGTCAGGTCACAGGTTCACTGCAGGCTAGATTCTGAAGCACTGATTGCTCAGCTGTGGCTGCTTAAGAAGCAAAAGGAGAGAATCAGGGCGGGAACATGCAAGCTGGAAACTCCATTTTGACTGAGGGCAAGATAGCTGCAGCAAGACAGAAAGTAAAATGGCTGACGAACAAACTGAGTTTCAGGAACATGTACACAGAACCTTACAGCCGGGGACACAGTCACCGTACAAAAATACGGACTGTATATTACGGCCGTATTACGCCAAAATGTTGCAGGCACGACAATCCGTATTTCATGCATTTTCAGGGTGCGGCTGCGTATTTAGTTCATGTAAGCATCCGTATGCAATCCGTATGGCATCCGTATAGAGTATTTTTCTTGCAGCCTTGCAAAATGGACATTTAACGGTTTTTAGGCCTGAAACTCAGTCAAATCATCATCAGCAAGGCTATTTATTGCCTCTGCATCCGGTTGCAAGCCCCAATCTTGCCATTTTTATGGTCTGCTTGTGTTGGAGGGCTGCTGCTTGTTTGCCAACATGTCTGAGAGTCTGCAGTTCACCCCAAATGATAGAGTGTTGTACAACTGAGTTTTGTCCCGTCGCTTTGGCCAGCCTTACCCAGTGATCGTTGATCCGCTCAGGAGGAGGCGAATGTGGGTGCATCCGCATTTGATGCTACTCCTCTCTAAAGGCCATTTTCACCGCCTGTATGCATCTCTGCGGACTCATCCAGACAAGTTTTTTCTGTTTTGTCGGATGACCATGCCCACCTTTGATGTTTTGTTGGAGATTGTGCGCCCTGGGATCACCTACCAGGATACCCGGATGCGCAAAGCTATCTCTGCAGAAAAGCGACTTCTCCTTATTCTGCGGTATGTATTCCTCACCTACATACTGTCTGTTGATGATGTGTTTTCCCACAACTGCCCCTTTAGCCTTATGTCTGTAGTTGAAATATCCTCAGAATATATCCCATATATCACCTACAACTACCAGAACTTTTGTATGTATGTAAAAATTTCAGAAATATTTAACTTTTGGTAAATGTAAGTTAGGATTGCTTGTAACTGACTTCATGTAACGGTTATGTATAGAGCGTTTGTTCTACCTTTCTGCATGTGTAGTGATTGCTCTCTCTATATTTGTTTACTTGTAGGTTCTTAACTACTGGCATTTTTTATGCGGCACTCCATCTGGAGTTCTTGATTGGGAGGTCCACCATATGTGGCATTGTGCGTCAAACCTGCTCTGAACTCTGGGACAGACTCCATCAACTGGTGATGCCTGAGCCAAAGATGGAAGACTGGAAGAGGATTGCCAGGGGATTTGAGGAGCAAAGCCAGTTTCCAAATTGTATAGGAGCCCTTGATGGGAAGCACATCCATGTGCGAAAGCCGCCGAACTCAGGGTCCCAATTCTATAATTATAAACAATATTTTTTTGTTGTACTGTTGGCTCTGGTTGACAGTAACTACAGGTTTATAATTGCAGACATTGGGGCCTATGGAAGAACTGGAGACTCTAGAGTCTTCAATTCTTCCATTATGGGTCGGCGGCTTCGCAATAACGAGTTGCACCTACCACCAGCACGACAACTTCCTGGCTCCAATCTCGAACCTGTCCCATATGTTGTTGTTGGGGATGAGGCCTTCCAGCTGTCAAGGAATGTGATGAGGCCATATCCACGACGACACCTTGACCGCCGTCATCGGATTTTCAACTTGCGCCTATCACGGGCCAGGCACCAGGTGGAGTGTGCCTTTGGCATTCTGTGTGCAAAATGGCGTGCCCTCCATTCTGCTATTCAAGCCAACCTGAATGAGGTCATCAAATCATGCGTTGTTCTACATAATTTCACCAGAATGCATGATTGTGGCCCATCAGATGTTGGTGAAAGTGTGGTAACCAATGTGGATATGCCTACGTCCCATGTCATTAAATTACGTCGCCCACTTTCCGGACTCAAAGCCCGTGATATCTTTACACAATATTTTGTGTCACCTGAAGGAACTACAACATGGCAAGGTGATGCTATATCTATGCAGTAATGTTTGTGTGTGTGTATTTAAGTAAACTCTTTATTCTACACATAGTCTCTGTCTGTTGTTAATGGTCTTAACACATGTGTTTGTGTTTGAGTACAAACAACTTATGAAAAAATAGTCCAAACTCTTTAGAAAAATATATATTTATATGTGCAAAATGCCACTTGAGGTAGTGACTACCATATTTGCTTCATATGGTATATGTATTTACAGCACTATAGTGTAAGTGTGCATTCTTACACAAGTAACAAAATAAGGCATGACAAAATTAAAAATGTTTATTTACATAATAGTATATAGAGAAAAAAAAGAATACTCAATATGGCTAGTGCTGATCTTATGTCACCAATATGTGAGTTTGGTCACATTAGACAAGTGCAAAGATGCATTTGACAACTGTGAGTTAAATTCAATATAGCAAAAGCACATACCTTCACTATGTATAGTGAAGACCATATATTACCCATATGTTTGGGTCACAAGATTACACTACTGCAAATATGCAATCGACAGCATGTAAACAAAATTAGCCAAAAATGGCCATAAATTATAATAAATACTGAAAAATAACAAACTTTCACTAGCACTAGTGAGCACAATAACTGACCCATATGGTTGGATTCTCAGACTAGACTAATGCTATTATGCATTAGCCAACAATTTTTAAAATGGATGGGAAAAAAATAAAAAACATTGGTATAAATTATAAGATCAAAAAAAATAATAAATTGACACCTAGGCCACATCTCACCAGCTAAGTACCATTTGTTGTTTGTAGCCATTCATATGAGTGCAAATATGCTTGACACATCATTATGTTGAAATAAATGTTTACAAATAAGTAGACGTATTTTCCAGCATAAAACATAATGCACATAACTAAAGTAGAGAAGCTATACACAATAGCATATAGTTACCATATGTAGGCTAGATGCATGTAGATTGGTGCACATTTCTGTGACACTACAGGACTGTAAAGTAAATTTGAAAACAGGAATAAATACTTTTAAATTCCTAATATTTCAGTTCAAAAAATAATCAGAACTGGTGGTATGTGGGTGGTGGTGTTGGTGAGTTCCCAGCCTCTCTGTGTGGTTGGCTATGTTGAGCATCACCCTGTTGGGGTTGATTTTCAGGGCCCTGACCTAACATCTGAGCACGGTCTGTTAGGGTTCGAGTTCCCGCTGCTGCACAAGGGGAGTCTCAAACCAGTTCCGCTGCGGTCCCCCATCCATCTCTGGCAGCAGTGGAACCTGCTCAGCAAAGACGTCGGTCCCAGCGTCTCACCCGGTCTAATACTGTGCAGAGACTTGCTACTGCCTCTTCAGGTTCTGCTATTGTAGCCAGTACTGGTCAGCGGCAAGCAGACATCTTTAGATCTAAGTCCTTTGTTGCTTCATCTGAGCATGCCCAGGGCAAGATTTTCCATTGGAGATCAGGGGTCACATGCTCAGACACAGCTGCCACTTCTATTGGTCCTTCAGGAAGGTCCTCTGGCTGTTAATGTTCTGAAGCAGCTTCTCATTGGTCCTTCCTGGAAGGTCTTTTTCTCGTGGCTGCTAAAAAAGGCTGTCCTTACCGCACGGCCGTGGACTAGGATCAATTGCATTATGTGCTTTGCGCCAGTGTGATCATGTATGCATGTGGTTAGGGCTCGGCTGAAATAAGCCCCTAGAATACCGGCTTCTCCGGTGAGGAGATTCGTATGCATGTGTTCAAGGCTCGGCTGAAATAAGCCCCTAGAATACCGGCTTCTCCGGTGAGGAGATTGCTTGATTGCATTGCTGTCTGCATGATCACGGACTGCTATCTGCACAGCAGTTATCTGTGTATCCCTGTGGGGTTAACAGGACACAGTACCTATCTCTGCATCTTTACCTCAGCGACTCTGTGGTGTAACAGAGTTCGCTTATATCGCCATATAGCGCTTCGGCATTCCCGCTAGTGGCTCTGTGGATTAACAGAGTTCGCACTATCTGCCACAGCGCGCTACGGCGTTTATTTTAGCGATTCTGCGGGATAACAGAGTTCGCTACTTATGCCATCTTACTAGCAGCAGGCTCTGCCTGCACGATGGACCCCGGGATGCTAATGCACCTCTCTGCATCTTATATTTGGTGCGTTCCGCAGACCCTAACACGGTCAGGTTGGTGTATGGGCACATTGCCATACAGATAAGGTACATTATATTCTTGTGGAAGATGATAGCCACGAGATTCATACCCCCAATATGTCCATGTTGAGCATATCCAGGTTGGGACCAGCCTCCAACACTGGATCTGTACAAGTGGCCATATTGGGAAGTTGAATTATAGCCTGCCATTTGACCCTGTTGTTGCCAAGGTTGGTTGGGTGGGGGAATGGGTTGAGGTGTAGGCGCCCGTGCTGGAGGATCATCAGATCCTAATTGAGCATGCACATTTTGAGGTGGGGCAAGGCGCAGAAGGTTACAGGGTGAGAGCTGCCACTTCTCCAGGAATTCAAACATCTCATATAGGGTATTGGGGGGTGTGAATGCGTCAATTAGGATCTGAATTGATCCTCGCACATGGAGCCTGACCTCTCGGGGTAGGGACAAAGGTAGCGGGCAAGGCTGCGGGCATAGGCCTCCTCACCCTCATCCGCAGCTGCCCTGGAAAGGTAATTGAGTACCCCAGTGTACACATGCCTACGAGTGTCTGACCCAGTGATGTCTTTCCGTCTTCTCCCACGGCGGGATATAGCAGCAGGCTGGGGGAGCCCACAAGAGGTACAGTGGGGCTGCTGCTATTGGCTGCTTCCTCTACACTGGGCCCTGCTGCTGCAGCAGGTGGGTCAGGTACAGGTTGTGTTACAGATGCTTGGTCAGGTCCTGGTGGTCGTGATGCTTGGGGGGATGCAGCAGGGAGGCTCAGAAAATGGGCCTGCCACCTCTTTACCTCCCCCAACGGGGTCAATAATGACCTCAGAGTCTGAGCCAGTCTCCCTCTCAGTCAGGTTGGATTGGGTTCTGTGGGGAAATGAAAGGGGATAAGAACATGTAGGAGGGGTGATCCTAAACTGCATATGTGTTATGTGGTGTGATATATGTACTTACCGTCTCAGATCCAGAATAGGTGCAAGAAAACCCAGCCTGTCAAAGTAAACATACTTTCGTTTTCTGGGTGCTGCTGACCCACTCTTGCTCCTCTGCTGGTGTTCCCGCCTGTATTGGTCGTGGATGCTTCTCCATCTTCTCATAACATCATCCATTGCAATGAGACATATACTGTAAGCAATTAGCTAGCTGCACAAACCAAAATTCTTTTACATACACCTCATATACTCATGAGGGACTAGTAGGATGTGACTATGCTCAGATTCTGGCACCCCAAATACAAAAACAAAAACATTTTTATAACAAAATTCTGCGTTAGAAATACCCTGTGAGCATTAAGATGTTTGGACAAATATTAAGTCACTTACTTAGTTGCTGCTGCTCCTCGCGTGGGCTGTCGCGAAAGTGGGGAAACATTTGCCCACAGATGCGCCTCCATGCCGCCTCTTTCCTTGCGTGGTCAGCGTAATGCGCATCTTTTTGGTCCCATATTTCTGTCCTCTACTGCACCAATACAATGAGCATCTCCACATTGATGAGGGTGGACATCATGGCCAACTCCGTAGAGTCGTTCTTCCGGGATGTCTGGCGCACTTTTTGAGCTAATTTGCATGTGCCAGCTTCCTCCTGCATGTGTTACACCATTTCCTGTGAGCTGCAGAAGTCTTCCGTATTTCTCGCAAGTCACACACCTGGTCCGTGTGTAATTCGTTGTTTTCTCGCACCCATAGACTTTCATTGGCGTACAACGGGCGTAATACGCGTACAATCGCAGCATGCTGCGGGTGTCTCGCACCGTAAGATACGGGCGAGAAAAAAACGCATGATCAGAGCTGGCCCATAGAGAAATATTGGTCCATGTGTAATGCGTGGTTTTCACGCCTCTCACTCGTCCGTATTCCTACTTAGTGTGACGCCGGCCTAACTGAAAAGATGGTAACAAATTGCAAGCTTTCGAGACTACTCAGGTCTCCTCATCAGGCAAAGACTAATACAACATCTGAAGAATCACATATTTATACACAACAGGACACAGGAATAGTGCAATGGATAAGACAAGTGACGTAAAGTAGAACTATCAATATGGGAGAGGGATGAACAGTTGTGGCAATAAATATTGGACCAGTTCATAGATAAGGAGAACACGGTACAAAGTTATACATCTTTCCTGTTCGATTTTAGAGATTCAAGTTAGACGTCGATTTCTGCCACCATCGTCGCTCAAAGAACTGGAGGGTGTTTTAACTGAAGAATGGGCTAAAATTCCTTTCGAAACAATTCACACCTTGTATGAATCCATACTGTGAGGTTTGCCTGTAAACTAGGCCTTTCAGTATATTAAATCGTGCCAAATTAGATAGAGCTCTGAACACGGCCGGATGAGATGAAATGACACAGGAGACGGTTGTCTGGTTCTGATGCCATAATCATCTGACTTTAATCAATCCCCAGCCAGCTTATATTGACAGCTGAACTGGGCGTACACATACATTAGGTAATGGTGTTTTCCCGGATATATTAGGAAATCATTTATTACAGTAAATACATTTTGTCATGTACCAAGGTTTATGTCAAGTTGACCCAACTAATTAGCTATCTAAGGAATTCACTAATCATCATGTCTATACTTTGATGGACCCCCCACTGTCGTCATTAGCAGTTATAGCTTTATTACTTTATTGATTAATTGCGTTATTCATCTGTGTCCCTTATTTGCAATTCCTACCATTAGGGTGTTATTGCTTCTGACTAACCCATAGTCAACAGGATTGGCTTTAACCTTTGATATATCATGTCATGTTGTTCAGTTCTGTCAGCATAATATCTTAGTGAAATGATTCTTAAAGGGATTGTTACATAAGCTCTAGCATTAACAGGGTATTGGAGTGTAGAATATAGAAAGGTCTACTAGATCCCTATCAGCTCCCCCTTTGAGAATACATATGATTTCTCTCTTAAGAGTGTATGTGAGGGAGATCATATCCTTGTTCTCACTTATACCATTTGTTCATAATCGTTATTATTATTTGGAGGTTTCAGTCCCATATACATAGTTTTCGTAATGGAGGCATCTATCAGTCTCTGGAGTAGTCCTCTGATGCATGGGATACAACAGCAACCGCAGACGACGAGTATGGCTGCCACAACTGCCAGTGAGATGAGAAGGCTGGATACAAGATGCTTCCATTGTCCAAACCAGGAATCCAGCCAGTCAGTAAACGGGTTGTCGATACCAGAATTTTCTGCCAGTTCATCAGATAGTGATGTAAGACCCTCCAAAGCCTTGGTGATGCTTCCATCTGGGGCGGTATTATTTGGGATAAATGTACAACAATATGTTCCAAACATTTTGCAAATTCCTCCCTTCTCTGCTAGCAGCATGTATAAAGCCATCCTATTCTGCCACGTCATTAAAGAAGTTGGAGTCAATTGTTCAGCTATCCCCCTTATTGCATCCCTTGTGTAATTTATAAACCTTTGTTGATTATAGTAAATATAGTTTATCCAATCTACATTCTTATTTAGGGTAGCCCACCAGAAGAAGACTGATTCAAATCCTGCTGCAATCTGATTTCTTGCCTTGTACTCATCAGGCACACCTCGTGGGACCCCAATACTGTCAATATAAATTCTTGGGTCAAAAGAACCAGCAGGTGTTGATCTTTTGTTTCTACGTAGAGTTTCCACATCTATGTTACCCTTTGTTATCTCTTCTGATGAAATTATTTGGAACGGCATAAGCACCTGAGCCAGAGCACAGCTTCCAACCCAATTAGTCGGCAAGCGGGCCCTTAATCTCATGTCCCCACACAGCCACCAAACATCACTTCTTGCTATAGTTTGATTATCGAACCACTTAGCTTTGTAACCATCCGTGTCTGAATCTACAGGGATGGTAGTTCCACAAAACTCTGAGGTTAGATTTTCTACTAATCTTCCTATTCCTACCCCTTTCCCTTTCCTTTGAAAACAAGTGTAGTTGCCAGGGTATGGAAAGACTCTAGGAGGTACTTGGTCCGTCTTTGTTAGTGGATACAGAACTGAAAGAGAATGGCAAATAGCACTATCAGTGGGGTCATATGAGATATTATATAATACTACCATACATTGCAGACCGGTTTCATCTTCAGGTGATAATCTAAGAGGAATTGTACCTAAATGGGGTCTGGCAGTTGCACAAGCAATACAGTTGGATCTTTTATTCTGTTCTGCTGTATATTTTACCCACATAAGCCATTAATTTCTCTCTGTGTAACCTGTTTCCATGGCCAACATTTCTTCATAACTCATTTCCTTAGAAACTGTAGACTTTGTTTTTTTCTTCTATCTTGCTCATACTTTCACTGTCTTGTGGAATAGCTTTTAACCAGAATCTCTTTATTGGCACTTCTCTCATTGGTACATAGAATCCTAACACATAAAGTCCTTCATCCCCAGGAGAATGTTCTTCTATGGTAATTATGACAGGGTTACAGGATGATCCCCAAACTACAGATCTTATATCACAGGTCCATCGTGGACGTGCCAAAGCAACAGTCATTCTTTCCAAAAGGGGCCTTCCTGAAGCACTAACTCTAGTCATGGCTTCCTGTGGCTTATGTTTCCATGAAGCCCCCGTGTTCCATGCTGCCTCTTCCCATGAGTTACAATCCTCATTCCCAGGTCTAGTTATACATATGAATACTGCTGCTTCATCTATTTCTGTAAGAAATTTGTACACTGGATCACTGCTTTTCCTACCAAACTTATCATGTTGACATTTTACTATGTGACATAAATCAAATCTAAAAGTAGCAGAGTTCTTTGATGTATCAAACCACATTGTTATTTCTGTTCCATTGTGGGTGATCTCAGCCATTTGTCCTGGCGATCCTGTCAATATCATCAGAAGCAGGAAAGTAGTAGTTTGCATGGCTCCAGATAGGTTCTAAGTCAGTCCCCTGGAAACAGAATCAAAGACTTGTTTATGTACAGATGTGGGTTTCCTTTTGGAGGCTCTGAATACAGTCAATGGGGCTGTTGCACTGGATGTGCGATGTTTTATAGTTACCAGCCCATCTTTTATGTTTTCCCACCCATCATTGTCTTTGTGATTCTCAACATATACATGACACTCAGAGGAAAATTACCTCTCCAGCAGGAAAGGGCAAAAAGGATTTCTCAGCTGTAGTGGCTTCTAGCATCCGGAAGGCTTCTGACCACCTGTAAAAAGTCAACACACACGAACACATACATTCCTACCTGTGTGGTAGTTGTATGTAGTCAGTCTGCAGTCATTGGAACGAATAGAGGGGCTTAGACGTGTGTGTATGCGGTGTTCCCTATTCTACCTGTGTTGTGCACATGTGGGACAGACTTGTGTAAACATTTATGAAACCAGG
Organism: Oophaga sylvatica; assembly: GCA_033576555.1. Classification (NCBI taxonomy): domain Eukaryota; kingdom Metazoa; phylum Chordata; class Amphibia; order Anura; family Dendrobatidae; genus Oophaga; species Oophaga sylvatica. Next base: position 236,514,831 of record JARQOD010000001.1, on the reverse strand, counting down.
AGCGAACCAGTCATGCCATCTTTGGGCAAGTGCATTTGACCATGAGCTTATTGTACCGCTATGCGGCACGAGAACTTCAGCAAGCATTTTCCGCTGCCCTTACCATCCACATCTCTATGGTCTCCGTGCTCCAGCTTGCAACCAGATCTCTCGTCCCTCTTCCCCGGTGTTTGGCCGAGTCAGAGCCTGCAAGAGACTGAAATCTAGCTGATTTGCATTCTGTTCTTACCATGGTCAGTGGAGGTGTCTCAGGGGCCTCAGTTTGCCCTTCCTCAGCTACATGGTCTGCTCTGAATTCACTGGATCTGGAATCTGTATGCATCCTTACCTGTGCTATTGGAGACCTTCCTTGGGATTGGCAAGGCTTCCATGAATTGTTTACTGAGGTGATCATGACTTGACAGGTGTGTCTGGTGGTGTGTAACCCCTTTAAGTGCTTCAATGAGTGCCATCAACTGCACCTCTTTCGTGGGCACATAAAGAGGGAGTGGTGCTGAGTTGTCTACATCATGCTGCGTGACAAGTTGTATACAGTGTGGAACCATCCGTCCTGTACCGGTGCTGTTTGAGCCAACTACAGAAAAAAAAAAAAAAACTCAAGAAACATTTCAAAAATATGTAATAAACTTATTTCATAAACCATAAGGGCTATACAAATTGTTTTAAAACATTTGAAATTATTGATTCACATTTAAAATTTTATTCATTCATCCTTAGCAAAGGCTGAAATTCCTTGCTGCTTTTCCTCTCCTACATCCTCCACTCCTCACAAATCCTAGGCTAATCATTAACCATTTCGCCCTAGATTCGAAAACTTGCTGTAGGTACAAAGTACACAACTGAAAGGATTACTTCCATGAACTAGCGCGGACGAATACAACACCACCAAAAAGGTATACAACTATGAACTTGAATTTATATTCTCATAATCAGTTTTACATTGTGTCAGACTCAATTGCCTTGTGTGTTGCTCAAATTCTATGATATATGTATACAGATTTAACAACATTCCAATTCCTTGATTCTATTGTCTTCTGCAATTGCTTTCACAAAAATCCTTTCAATGCAGGTTATGCCTGCCTTTCTCTAACAACTTGCGGTATACTTTCTATACATTCAATTTCCATTTTACTTTCCTTTTACACGTATATCATAATGAACATTTGCACATCACAGGGTAAACCCATGTATCAAAGCAGACATTTTTGCTATATGAGTAAATTCTTCTGGTTCCCCTATATTCAGGGGGCATCTGAAAAAGGATATATTTCCCGGGACCCAGATTTTTCCCTCCTCTATTTCATTCAATAGTATCCCAAAAGGCCAACTGTCAATCGGTGACCCATGCACATTTAAGCGAAACACTTTAAGTTCTGAGAAATTCTCTGATAGATGCTTAAATCCTGTGTCTTCTAAATTGTATCCCCCTGGGTGGATTTTCACAACTCTCCATCCCTCATGAGATATGGCTAGCATCAACCCAAACTTGCAATCAAGACAAGACATTTTGCAAGGTGTTTCTGATCCTAACTGTTAAACAAACAAAAATTACCTATTCCTTATCACCCAGATCAAAACAAAACTACTGGCGTATATACCTTAATAACCTCTAGTTCTACTACTCATACGTTTTATGTGCAAGACCTGTCCGTCTGGACTTTGAGTTATATACTCACGGTTATTTTGGATACCACTCAATGTATAGCCTAAATAAGACTCATCTATATGAACATGTGTGTTTACATGAAAAATAGCCCAGTAAACACCCCTTTGTTTTACACCTTTTATCCTTTGGTTTTGAGGTTCTGGAAATAATCTGATTAAAGCCCAATTTCCAATAGGCATTCGCTTCTCATTCAGTCTTCTTTTGAAACATGCACTTCCTACACAGAATCTGCAATCCATACAGGACAAATGTCCTCATTCACTCTTGTGACTATGTGTTTCACACTCAATTAGTGTACCTCTATTATATCTTTGGTACCATTTGACCAAAGATCATACAAATACCTAATGGACTCCCTTATACAGTCAGGATTTTTATTTGCGTCAAATCCTTATAACTTGCACACACTCATTCAATGCATTCAAGGAGCCTCATATTTCAGTCATTTTCTGTCACACTCTACCCCAGTTGTTTCACACTATTCTGTAATCTTTCTGTCTGACAAACTTCACCTTTTTCCTGGTACCTCTATGCTCCTGACTTAGTACTGCCTTTTTCTTGGTCTGGTTGATACTATGTGCTAATGTTGCCTGTCCACTCCCCCCGTACCTCACCCTGATTTATAAATAAACAAGGTGAAAAGACGTGACAAATATTTCCTCCCCTATTACACCTGGGGACATTAATGAAGTGCTTCTCCGTGACTACCCCTATTCCAGTGTCACAGCACTTTACCCTTATGGCCCGTCACCCGGGAGTGGCACACTCCTATTAGCCTTTGAATATTCAGATGTTTTATGTATCAACCAGAAAATAAGACCAACTATCAACAGGCAGGCTAAAGTAATTGCAATTACCTCAACGTTCTTTAGTATCATGTGGGAGATGACAAGACAGAAAACAGACAGACTTATCCCCCTGTTTCAAGGTGCCAACATGTGGTTACCAAAAGAAATGCAGGGAATCTAGCCCGAAGCGATCGGCGTTTTTGGACACCGTACCTCTTGTTCTCTCCAAGAAGTGTACGTAGCTTGCTCTGAGTATCAGCCACCTAAATGTAACCTCTTATGAATCCTGGCAAAACCAGTTAGCATAGAGAGGAACGTTCTGAGTGACAGACCTAGCAGAGCAGTCTCATACCTTCAGGGTTAGTGTTACTTTCACACTTCACTCATACACTAAACATGTAACATGATGTAACAGACATACAAATAGCAGCAACAGAGAATAACGAATCTAATATACTGTTAAGTATCCCGCAGGATATTCTACTTGTTCTTTGTCATTAAAAAAAATTAACTGGGTTTGGAAGGTCCCTACTATACTGTACCCTGGGTCCGGCCAGCAGCTTGTAGAACAGGGGGAGACACAGAATTTGTATGTAAGAATTCAAAGGTTCTTACCTTCCCGGGATTTTCTGTGTGTCCTTCTGTCTCCTCTGCCTTGTGCCGGGCCTTCAGGTACCATTGGAGCCTTCTCTCCCAGCCCCGCACTTTGGGCGCCAACTGTGAGGTTTGCCTGTAAACTAGGCCTTTCAGTATATTAAATCGTGCCAAATTAGATAGAGCTCTGAACACGGCCGGATGAGATGAAATGACACAGGAGACGGTTGTCTGGTTCTGATGCCATAATCATCTGACTTTAATCAATCCCCAGCCAGCTTATATTGACAGCTGAACTGGGCGTACACATACATTAGGTAATGGTGTTTTCCCGGATATATTAGGAAATCATTTATTACAGTAAATACATTTTGTCATGTACCAAGGTTTATGTCAAGTTGACCCAACTAATTAGCTATCTAAGGAATTCACTAATCATCATGTCTATCCTTTGATGGACCCCCCACTGTCGTCATTAGCAGTTATAGCTTTATTACTTTATTGATTAATTGCGTTATTCATCTGTGTCCCTTATTTGCTATTCCTACCATTAGGGTGTTATTGCTTCTGACTAACCCATAGTCAACAGGATTGGCTTTAACCTTTGATATATCATGTCATGTTGTTCAGTTCTGTCAGCATAATATCTTAGTGAAATGATTCTTAAAGGGATTGTTACATAAGCTCTAGCATTAACAGGGGTATTGGAGTGTAGAATATAGAAAGGTCTACTAGATCCTATCAATACCTCGGAGAATTGAAGCTGTAATCGCCCAAAAAGGTGGACCTACACCATATTAGACTAACTTTTGTTGATGTTTCCAGGTGTTTACATTATTTTGTCCAACCCCTGTAGTTGGAGGGTGTTTCGGCAATGTAAGCCAAAATCTGTTCCTGATGCTCCGGCTTTAAAAGCAGTTTACCTACTCCCAGTACAAGGAGCCTTCCAGCCCTTCTTCAGCCAGAAGACTATGATAGCACACTATTTTCAGGGCAGCGAGCTCCTGTATAGTCAAAACAATATTCTAAATGTCCGTATATATTTCAGGAGGCAGACACTGACGCTCTCAGGCTCAGTCTGGATTACACAATAATATAACAAGATAAAAAAGGGGTACTATATCAACATATACAAGGTATATATAGTATAGTGAAAATATAATAAATCTCCGTATATATTTCAGGAGGCAGACTGACGCTCACAGGCTCAGTCTGGATTACACAAGAATATAATAAGAAATAAAAGGGGTACTGTATCAGCAGATACCAGGTATATATAGTATAGTCCAATTATTCAAAATCTCAGTATGTATTTCAGGAGGCAGACACTGACGCTCACAAGCTCAGTAAGGATTACACAAGAATATAAAAAGCAGATCCGTAAGAAATAATCACACATGTGGGCCAATGTTCCCAGTGTCGATGATGCACTTACAGTGTTGGGTGGAGGACTTTATACCAAAAAGGGTACTGTATCACAAGCGTCCAGCTGTATACAGTCTAGGGGTCATTGTAAAGCTCCGTATATATTTACGGAGTAACAGGCAGACTCTCACAAGCTCAGTATGTATCACACCAGAATATAATAATAAGAAAAAGGGGTACTGTATCACCAGATACCAGGTATATATAGTATATTGAAAATATTCTTAATCTCCATATATATTTCAGGAGTCAGACACTGACACTCCCAGGCTCAGTATGGATTACATAAGATTATAATAATAATAAAAAGGGTACTGTATCACCAGATACCCTGTATATATAGTATGCTCAAAATATTGTAAATTTCCGGATATATTTCAGGAGGCAGCCATTGACGCTCTCAGGCTCAGTATGTATTACACAAGAATATTAAAAGTTGGGGAGTGGAGGAGGGGGGACAACCCAGATAGGGATGTGGCAAATATGTGATATGTTGAGGTGTATAATAGAAGTAAAACAGCTGCAAATGGATTAATTGGAGAAGTCCGAGGAAGAGGAGGCCAAAAAAAGGGGTAGTATAGTGAAAATATTCTAAATGTCCGTATATATTTCATGAGGCAGACAATGACGCTCACAGGCTCAGTATGGATTACACAAGAATATAATAATAAGAAAAATGGTTACTGAATCACCAGATAGCAGGTATATATAGTATAGTGAAAATCTTCTTAATCTCCATATAAGCAGTTTGCCTGCTCCCAGTAAAGGGAGCCTTCCAAGCCTTCTTGAGCCAGAAGACACTTTATGATAGCACACTATTTTCATGGCAAGCAAGCTCCTGTTTAGTGAAAATATTCAAAATCTCTGTATATATTTCAGGAGGCTGACACTTGCAGTCTCAGGATGGATTACACAATAATATAAAAAGTAGAAAAAGGGGTAATATATCACCAGTGTCAGGTTTAGGCCTAAACTGGCCTTTTAGGATATCAGATGATTGCCTGATTGGATGGAGCTTCGATTGAGGCAGGATGGTGAGATGAAATGACACAGGAGACGATTGTCTTGTTCTGATGCCAAGGTCATCTGGCTTTAATCACTCCCCTAGCCAGCTTATATTGACGGCTGGACTGGGCTTACACATACATTAGGTAATGGTGTTTTCCAGGACATATTAGCAAATCATTTATTACAGTAAATACATTTTGTCACGTACCATAGTCCATGTCAATTTGACCAACTCATTATCAAACTAAGGAATTCACTAGTCATCAGGTGTTCCTTTGATGGACTCCCAAACTGTCGTCATTAGCAGTTATAACTTTATTACTTTACTGATTGATTGCATGTTTAATCGTCATTCACCTATGCACATTATTTGCTGTTCCCATCATTAAGGTGATATTATTCTAATTATCTCATAGTCCACAAGAATATGTCTCGATGGCTAACCTTTGGTACATGTCGTGTCATGTTGCAAGTTCAGTCAGCAAATAATGTCTTAGTGGAAAATAGAGAAGTGATTTCTTAAAGGGATTATTGTATTAGAATATATAAAAGGGTATCAGAATATAGAAGGGTCTCCTGAATTCCCTATCACCAGGTACAAGGTATATATAGTATAGTGAAAATAGAGTAAATTTCCGTATATATTTCCGGAGGCAGACTCTGGCGCTCACAGTCTCAGTCTGGATTATGCAAGAATATAATAAGAAGTAAAAACGGGTACTGTATCAGCAGATACCAGGTATATATAGTATAGTCCAAATATTCTAAATCTCAGCATATATTTCAGGAGGCTGACACTGACGCTCACAAGCTCAGTATGGATTACACAAGAATATAAAAAGCAGATCCGTAAGAAATAATTACACATGTGGGCCAATGTTCCCGGTGTCAATAATGCACTTACAGTATTGGGTGGAGGACTTTTTGCCAAAAAGGGTACTGTATTACAAGCGTCCAGCTGTATACAGTCTAGGGGTCATTGTAAATCTCCGTATATATTTCCGGAGTAACAGACAGACTCTAAGAAGCTCAATATGTATAACACCAGAATGTAATAAGAAGAAAAAGGGGTACTGTATCACCAGATACCAGGTATATATAGCATACTGAAATAAACAAAATCTCCGTACATATTTCAGGAGGCAGACACTGGCGCTCTCAGGCTCAGTATGGATTACACAAGAATATAATAATAATAAAAAGGGGTACTGTATCACCAGATACCATGTATATATAGTATGCTCAAAATATTGTAAATTTCTGGATATATTTCAGGAGGCAGACACTGACGCTCCCATGCTCAGTATGGATTACACAAGAATATAATAAGAAGAAAAAGGGGTACTGTTTCAGCAGATACCATGTATATGTAGCATGGGGAAAATATTCTAAATCTCAGTATATATTTCAGGAGGCAGCCACTGACGCTCTCCGGCTCAATATTACACAATAATATAAAAAGGGTTCTGTTTCACCAGATACAAGGTATATATAGTATAGACTAAATAATATAAATCTCCGTATATAATCCAGGAGGCAGACAATGACGCTCAAAGGCTCAGCATGGATTACACAAGAATATAAAAAGTTTGTGGGTGGAGGAGGGGGTGTGGTGCAGCCCAGATAGTTAGGTTGCAAAAATGTCATATGTTGAGGGGTTTAATGGACGTAAAGCAGCTGCAAATGGATTAATTGGAGAAGTCCGAGGAAGAATAGGCCAAAAAAGGGGTACTGTAACACCAGATATATATAGTGTAGTGAAAATATTCTAAATCTTCGTATATATTTCAGGAGGCTGACTCTGACGCTCACAGGCTCAGTCTGGATTACACAAGAATATAATAATAAAAAGGGGTACTGTATCAGCAGATACCAGGTATATATAGTATAGTCAAAACATTCTAATTCTCCGGATATATTTCAGGAGGCAGCCACTGACGCTCTCAGGCTCAGTATATATTACACAATAATATAAAAAGCTGAAAAAGGGTACTGTTTCACCAGATGCAAGGTATATATAATATAGTGAAAATATTATAAAGCTCCTTATATATTTCAGGAGGCAGACTGACGCTCAAAGGCTCAGTGTGGATTACACAAGAATATCAAAAGATCCGCAAGAAATAATCACAAATGTTGGACAGTGCTCCAGGTGTCAATGATGCACTTAGAGTGGTGGGTGGAGGAGGACTTTATGGCAAAAAGGAGACTGTATCAGAAGAGTACAGCTGGATACAGTCTAGGGGGCATTGTAAATCTCCGTATATATTGTGGTGTAGTGACCCCTTATGCAGCTAGGGGGCACTGTGTATGCTCCTCGGGATATGCATGGAGGCATGATTTGTGTTGTGGTAAAGGACCTGTGATGAGGTCATGACCAGGTGACCTAACCATGTGATCCTGACCTCATCTGTGGGTGGGGTTACACCTATGTTAAGAAGTGTGCTTGGCACCTGTGAAGAGAGTGTGTGGGAGTCTGCCAGTGTGGACAGGCTTCCATGTGTCCAAGGCACGACCTTACAGAGAGGTCTCTGTGACTGAAGAGTGAGGCTCCAGGCAGGAGCTGAAGCATTGAAGAGTTGTATTATATGTTACCATATGGTTTATGATGTAATAAACCTAAGGACTTTTTGCATAAGAAAGTGTCTCCTGATTTACCTCCGAAGCAGCCGAGTGAGTAAAACCTTACAATATTTACGGAGTACCAGACAACGCTCACAGGCTCAGTATGGATTAGACCACAATTTGAAAAGCTGAAAAAGGGCACTGTATCAGCAGATACAAGATATATATAGGTTGCTTAAACCAAAACTATGGGTGACATAAATACACATGGTTCCAAAAATAGGAACAAGGCAACTCCCTACATAATCATAAACTCACAAGGATATTAGAGTATCTAGCCCAAAGTAGATCACAACAAAAAATTATTGAAAAAATGTTATAAATTTTATTGAAAAACACATAATAAAACGTTCACAACAATAAGTATACACAGGTGAAGTATAATGGTGACAGAACAAAAAAGAGGACCTGGAATACATTGAATTGCACACTGAACTCTGCGTAATCCCCTAGATTATCCAGAAACAGAATAGTAACAAAAAAATATAACAAAAAATATGTATATAGAGATAAGTGTATAAGCTAGGAGAAGTGGGTATGACCTGTCATCCAGGAAGATGCATTAGGAGAAAAACAATGTACAACAACGCATATAGTAATGCGATATGCCACCGTGCTAAGTACGATCTGTGACAATCAGAGAATTTAATCACACACTAGATGACAGAACCCACTGCTCACAATGTAAAAACGGATCACCAAAACATATCAGCAGTAGTGTTGAGCATTCCGATACTGCAAATATCGGGTATCGGCCGATATTTGCTGTATCGGAATTCCGATTCTGAGTTCCGATATTTTTGTCATATCGGATACCGGAATCGGAGATTTCCGAGAAAGTCTATGGGGAGTTCCTGTGTCACAGAACGAAGTACGTGACACAGGAACTTCCCGAAACTGTCACTGTTAGTGTCGGTTGGGTCTGACAGGTGTCAGGACTCAGCAGAGTCCGCACTTACCTGGCAGAAGATCCCCTTCCCCGGTGGTCCTGCTTACCAGTGATGCGTCCCCGGCCGCCATTACCCTGTCCCTGGCGGTCACGTGCAGAATCTCGCGATAACTGCAGTGACTGCCGGGTACAGGGTAATCTCCGCCGGGGACGCAGCACTGGTAAGCAGCTCTGCTCTATGTGGATGTCAGGCCCAGCCTGTCATCCAGATGTAGCAGAGCTGGACTCGTCGTGGGACACTCGTGACTTTGGACTGCGTCGGACAGGGAGTATTTGTGTTGGTTTATTATTTTTGTTTTTTTACAGGAGAACGATGGCGTCGCAGGAATGAGAGTGAAATAAAATTAATGAAAACTGTGTGGTATTTTATTTCATTAAAAGACTTTTTTCTTGCTGTGTTTTTTTTTTTAAATTTACAAACTATGATTAATAATGGATAGGTGTCTTATTGACGCCTCTCCATTATTAACCAGGCTTATTGTCACCGATCAATCAAAGGTGACATTAACCCCTTATTACCCCGCTTGACACTGCTACAGGGCAAGTGGGAAGAGCCGGGTAAAGTGCCACAATTGGCGCATCTTTGGATGCGCCATTTGTGGGGCTGCTGCAGCCTGGTATTTTTAGGCTGTTGAGGGCCAAAATCCATGGGCCTTGACAGTCTTTTAATACCAGGCCGCAGCAGTCTGCATTTTACTTGGCTGGTTAACAAAAATAGGGGGAACCCCACGCCATTTTTTTTTCGAGGGGATCCCCTATTTTTGTTAACCAGCCAAGCTAAGCAAACTGCTGTGGCCTGGTATTATCAGGCTTGCAAGGTCCATGGATATTGGATCCTTACCAGCCTGAAAAACCAGGCCTCAGCAGTCTGCTTCATCTGGCTGGTTAACAAAAATAGGGGGAACCCCACGCCATTTTTTTTTCGAGGGGATCCCCTATTTTTGTTAACCAGCCAAGATAAGCAGACTGCTGTGGCCTGGTTTTATCAGGCTTGCAAGGTCCATGGATATTGGCTCCTTAACAGCCTGAAAAACCAGGCCTCAGTAGTCTGCTTTATCAGGCTGGTTAACAAAAATAGGGGGGACCCCACACCATTTTTTTTAGAGGGGATCCCCTATTTTTGTTAATCAGTTCACTTCAGGTCAGCCGGGATTCCTCTAACGTCACTGATGCTGTGGGTGTCCCTGACTGACCTGAAGTGAAAGTGGAAGGCAATCAATTATGCTAACCACTTCCTCTCCTGTCAGCCAGGAGAGGAGCTCATTTATTCTGGGGTTTACTGTGAGACTGTCAGCATTAGCTGCGGTCTCTGCAGTAAACATTAACCCTTTCAGAAGGATTACATCGGGGGACCTGACTGAACATCGGATAGGTAAGAATAATGTTGCTTTATTATTTTATTTTTATTACAGGTGAACAAGGGCTTCGCAAGGAATGGCAGTAAAATAAAATATTGTCAAAAAATGTGTGTTTATTTCATTAAATTGATTTTTAATTAAAGTGTGTGTGTTTTATTTTTATTTCATACAATAAGATTAATAATTGATAGTTGTCTAATTGACAGCTCTCAATTATTAACCTGGCTTAAACTCACCTTTCAATAGCATGGTGACTTTAACCCGTTATTAACCCATTCGCCACCGCTACAGGGCAATGGGAATAGACGGGCAAAGTGCCAGAAAAGGCAAATCTAATTATAGATTTGCCTTTTCTGGGGTGTCTGAGGGCAGATGTTAGTATCCAGGGGGGGGGCAAAAATAATGGTCCCTCTCTGGGCTATTATTATCTGCCCCCACTCGCTGGCTTTGTCTGTCTGGTTGAGAAAATAGGGCGGGGCCCACGCATTTTTTTTCAACAATTTTACACCTCATATATATATATATGTGTCATTGAATTTGTGACACATATATATATATTTATATTTATAGTACATACACTTCTACATAGTATAATAGCCGCTAATTCAATTGCCGGCTTTTGTGAAAATACAGAAGCCGACATGAAATGACACATGGTTTACATAGAGTTAACCATGTCATTTCATGTTGTTTGATATATTGTTTTCACTAACAATTACATAAGTGTATTTGTGCAAAATTTGACACCTGTAGGGGTTAATTAAAGGTGTAAATTCGTAGCAAAAAAATCCGTTTTTTTTTTACAATGAATTTACACCTTTAATTAACCCCTACATGTGTCAAATTTTGCACACATACACTCATGTAATTGTTTGTGAAAACCATATATCAAACTACATGAAAAGACATGGTTAACTCTATGTAAACCATGTGTCATTTCATGTCGGGTGGTTCTGTATTTTCACAAAAGCCGGCATTACCCGACAATTGAATCAGAGGCTATTTTACTGTGTAGAAGTGTATGAACTATAAATATATGCATATATATGTCACAATGACATGTATATATATATATATATATATATATGTATTCTATGTGTGTATACTTAGTGTTTACAAGGAAAGAAAGGGGTTTTTTTAGTTCCGATATTACAGTCCCATTGACTTGCATTGTGTTTCCGGTATCAGATCGGCGATACCCGATACTTTTTGAGTATCGGGCCGATCCAATCCGATCCGATATTTTAGGATATCGGGCAGTATCGCTCAACACTAATCAGCAGGAGAATTGTATCTCCTATAAAGTGCCATACTAAATGCAGAGTAAAGTGCAGCCGTGCTTACCCATGTCAGGACAATGTAGGATACCAGGTACGTGCCCTGACGCACGTTTCGCTTTCTTTAGCTTCCTCGCGGAGCGATGTGGAATGTGGTGCTGGCCTTTTTTATATAATGAGATATCCAGGTGGGAGAGATTCCCCATTAAGGTAAAGCACATGCGGGTGCTGACACAGTAGCGGTATCCGCGCCACTTCTGGCCCTCCGATGATGGTGCGGGTCAAGGAAAAACTTCCTGTGAAGTCAGAGAACCCACCGCCATCTTTTTGGAGGCCTTCAGCAGAGCGGACCGCCAATGCCGCACGCGCATGTGCAGCTCAATGGGGGACATCTTTGTTGATGGCAAGAGTAAGGGAAGGAGATCTAATGTCTCAATACAAAGAATGCGGGGCTCAAAAATGAGGGGGGGGGGGCCCGGGGCAAATGTGACAGGGCTGTCAATCCACAGGGCAAAAGAAAAAATATATATTAATAAATAAAAATTAATAATGAAAAATATCGTAAGATGAAAAAAAGAGGAGAAGAGGGGGAGAAAACAAAGAAAAAGGGTAAGGTTATCATAATTAAACCCTAAAGACATATTTGAGAATAGTGGTATATGACAAACATAATTATGAGCTTCTGGAGGACTCAAAATGTCAGACCCATGTCACAACCTCAATATTAACATCACATATAACAGGTTGGTAGAGAATGACATGCCAATAGCATAGAAACATCATGTCATAAGGTCAATATATAATATATATGACAATGTCCGTGGATCACTGCCAGTTGAATAATACGTCCGATATCCCAATCAGAATCACTGAGTATCACATAATTGAATGACTCCTCACTAGTGTTGAGCATTCCGATACTGCAAATATCGGGTATCGGCCGATATTAGCTGTATCGGAATTCCGATTCCGAGTTCCGATATTTTCGTCTTATCGGATACCGGAATCGGGATTGTCACTGTCACTGTCAGTGTCCGTCGGTCGGGTCTGTCAGGAGTCAGCGGCACTTACCTGGCAGAAAATCTCCGGGGTCATGGGCTGGACTGCTTCATTGCCGCAATCTTCTTTCCCCGGCGGTCACATGCAGTTTCTCGCGATAACTGCAGTGACTGCTGGGTAATCCCGGCCGTAAAGCAGTCAGTCCGATGACGTCACCGCCGGGGAAGCAGGTAATCAGCTGTGCTGCGTCGCGATGACAGGCTCTGCCTGTCATTGCGATGTAGCAGAGTTGGATCGTCGTGGGACTGTCGTTATGGACTGCGTCGGACAGGTGGTATACTGTTGGTTTGTTTTTTTTCTTTTTTTACAGGAGATCGATGGCGTCGCAGGAATGAGAGAGTAATAAAATTAATGAAAACTGTGTTGTCTCTTTTATTTCATTAAAATACTTTTTTCTTGCTTTGTCTTTTTTTATACATTTAATAACTTTGGGATTAATAATGGATCGGTGTCTTATTGACACCTCTCCATTATTAACCGGGCTTATTGTCACCGTGCAATCAACGGTGACATTAACCCCTTATTACCCCGCTTGCCACCGCTACAGGGCAAGTGGGAAGAGCCGGGTAAAGTGCCACAATTGGCACATCTTTTGATGCGCCAAATGTGGGGCTGCTGTAGCCTGGTATTATCAGGCTGTTGAGGGCCAAAATCCATGGGCCTTGACAGTCTTTTAATACCAGGCCGCAGCAGTCTGCATTTTACTTGGCTGGTTAACAAAAATAGGGGGGATCCCCACGCCGTTTTTTTTTCGAGGGGATCCCCTATTTTTGTTAACCAGCCAAGCTAAGCAGACTGCTGTGGCCTGGTATTATCAGGCTTGCAAGGTCCATGGATATTGGATCCTTACCAGCCTGAAAAACCAGGCCTCAGCGGTCTGCTTCATCTGGCTGGTTAACAAAAATAGGGGGGACCCCACGCCAATTTTTTTCGAGGGGATCCCCTATTTTTGTTAATCAGCCAAGATATGCAGACTGCTGTGGCCTGGTATTATCAGGCTGGCAAGGTCCATGGATCTTGGCTCCTTAACAGCCTGAAAATCCAGGCCTCAGCGGTCTGCTTCATCTGGCTGGTTAACAAAAATAGGGGGGACCCCACGCCAATTTTTTTCGAGGGGATCCCCTATTTTTGTTAATCAGCCAAGATATGCAGACTGCTGTGGCCTAGTATTATCAGGCTGGCAAGGTCCATGGATCTTGGCTCCTTAACAGCCTGAAAATCCAGGCCTCAGTGGTCTGCTTCATCTGGCTGGTTAACAAAAATAGGGGGGACCCCACGCCATTTTTTTTTCGAAGGGAACCCCTATTTTTGTTAATCAGTTCCCTCTGACGTCACTGATTGTGTCCCTGGCTGACCTGAAGTGAAAGTGGAAAGCAATCAATTAAGCTTTCCACTTAAGGGCCCGTCTCACATAGCGATATCGCTACCGAGATCGCTGCTGAGTCACTAGTTTTGTGACGCAGCAGCGAGCTCACCAGCGATATCGCTGTGTGTGACATTCAGCGACGATCAGCCCCCCTGCCGGGTATCGCTGATCGTCGCTGAAATGTCAGGACCTTTTTTTGATCGCTGGTTTCCCGCTGACAGGCACACATCGCTGCGTGTGACAGGCGGGAGACCAGCGATCCGCTGGTAACCAAGGTACACAGCGGGTTTCCAGGCGCGGGGCTGTGCCTAGAAACCCGCTGTGTACCTTGGATACCAGCGCCCTGATGCAGGGAGCTGGTATCCAAGGTACACAGCGGGTTTCCAAGCGCTGCGCGGTGCCTGGAAACCCGCTGTGTACCTTGGTTACCAGCGGATCGCTGGTCTCCCGCCTGTCACACGCAGCGATGCGTGCCTGTCAGAGGGAAACCAGCAATCAAAAAAAGGTCCTGACATTTCTGCGACGATCAGCGATACCCGGCAGGGGGGCTGATCGTCGCTGAATGTCACACACAGCGATATCGCTGGTGAGCTCGCTGCTGCGTCACAAAACTAGTGACTCAGCAGCGATCTCGGTAGCGATATCGCTATGTGAGACGGGCCCTTAAGCGATGTTACCCGCAGTGTCGCTGTCCCAGATCGCTGCCTGAGCTGCCTGTTTGGCAGCTCAGCAGCGATCATGTAGCGATACACCAGCGATCCTGACAAGTGCATATCGTTGTCGGGATCGCTGGTGTATCGTTATGTGACACCCAGCCTTTACTCTCCTGTCAGGCAGGAGAGGAACTCATTCATTTGGGGTTTACTGTGAGGCTGCAGCATTAGCTGCGGTCCCTGCAGTAAACATTAACCCTTTCTGAAGGATTACACCGTGGGACCTGACTGTGCATGGGATAGGTAAGAATAATTTTGCTTATTTATTTTATTTTTATTACAGGAAATGGTTTTTGCAGTAAAATAAAAGATGGTCAAAAACATGTGTCTTTATTTCATTAAAATGATTTTTAATTAAAGTGTGTGTGTTTTATTTTTATTTCATGCAATAGGATTAATAATTGATAGTTGTCTAATTGACAGCTCTCAATTATTAACCTGGCTTAAGGTCACCTTTCAATAGCAAGGTGGCTTTAACCCCATATTAACCCATTCGCCACCGCTACAGGGCAATGGGAATAGACGGGCAAAGTGCCAGAAAGGGCAAATCTAATTATAGATTTGTCTTTCCTGGGGTGTCTGGGGGCAGATGTTAGTAGCCGGGGGGGGCAAAAATAATGGTCCCTCTCTGGGCTATTATTATCTGCCCCCACTCACTGGCTTTGTCTGTCTGGTTGCGAAAATAGGGCGGGAGCCCACGCATTTTTTTTCAGCAATTTTACACCTCATATATATATATACACATGTCATTGAATTTGTGACACATATATATATATTTATATTTGTAGTTCATACACTTCTACATAGTATAATAGCCACTAATTCAATTGCCGGCTTTTGTGAAAATGCAGAACCCGACATGAAATGACACTTGGTGTACATAGGGTTAACCATGTCTTTTCATGTCCTTTGCTATCTAATTTGCACAAACAATTAAATCAGACTATGTGTGCAAAATTTCACACCTGTAGGGGTTAATTAAAGGTGTAAATTCATAGCAAAAAAGTCCGTTTTTTTTACAACGAATTTACACCTTTAATTAACCCCTACAGTGTGAAATTTTGCACACATAGTCTGATTTAATTGTTTGTGCAAATCAGATAGCAAACGACATGAAAAGACATGGTTAACCCTATGTACACCAAGTGTCATTTCATGTCGGGTGCTTCGTCTTTTCACTGAAGCCGGCTTTACCCGGCAATTGAATCAAAGGATATTTTACTATGTAGAAGTGTATAAACTATACATATATGTATATATATATGTCACAATGACATGTATATATATATATATGTATTCTATGTGTGTATATTTAGTGTTTACAAGGAAAGAATGGGGTTTTTTTAGTTGCAATATTTTGTTCCCATAGACTTACATGGGACTTCCGGTATGGGTATCGGGTATCGCCGATATTTTAGTGATATCGGCGATACCATTCCGATTCCGATACTTTAGGATATGGGAAAGTATCGCTCAACTCTACTCCTCACATAAGTCCCACAGGATCTCCATGCCATAGACGTCACTTGAGTTCTCATCCCGATGGACCCACCCTGGACATATAACCAGATAAAGCAGAAAAGGTGTATTTCATTGTTTCTGTGAACAAAAACATACATAAATTAAAAAACAGCACACAATAATAAAAAACAGAGGAAAAATGGAGAACCCAAAGAAAGTGTATCTGTATCTCTACAAGTAGCAAGCAAAAGAGAGCTTCTCATTCAGCCCCCTAGGGGACATTGTGTCCAGAGTCGTGATCCATCGACACTCCAGCTGCGCCAGGGTGGGGTTTCGTGTCACCACCCCATGATGCCAGTGCGTAGCCGGTCAATACCAACAAATTTAAGGCCAGTTGGATTGCATCTATGGTGCAAACCGGAAGTGTCGAGGGATCGTCTTGAGGGCTCCAATGTCCACTGCCTCTTTAGCAGCATTGATGTCACAAATGTGCTCTCTCACCCTAATGCGAAATTCGCGTGAGGTCAGACCCACATAACTAAGGCCACATGAACTAGTGGCCAGATATACAACAAAGCATGTGCTGCAAGAAATATAATGTCTAATCCGGTAGTTCCCACCCCCCACCCGCATTTCCAAAGGTTGATGCCCGGTGGATGTTCCTGCATGCAGACACGAACCCACAAGGGAAACAGCTCTGTCTCAGCACACCAGCACCAAATAACTAGGTGGATTGGCCACATAATGGACTCCTAACCAGAAGGTCCTTCAAATTCGGGGACCTCCTGGCTGTAAGGAGTGGACGATCGGGTAGAATGTCCCAAGTATAGGGTCTGAGCGGAGTATTGGCCAATGTTTGGTTAAAATTTGCCTCATTTGTGACCATCTGTTGTTAAAAGTGGATATGAATCTAATAGGTGGATTCAGATCCCTCTGTTTATGTCTAGTCCCTAGGAGTTGATTACGAGGTGTGCTCTTGGCCTTCAAATAACCCCTTTTGACTGTTCTTCTGCTGTACCCTCGGTCATGGAACCGCTGAAAAAGGTCCCTAGACTGCCCCTCAAAGAACTTTTTTGTTCTGTCACCATTATACTTCATCTGTGTATACTTATTGTTGTGAAAGGTTTAATTATGTGTTTTTCAATAAAATTTATAATATTTTTTCAATAATTTTTTGTGTGACCTACTTTGGGCTAGATGCTCTGATATCCTTGTGAGTTTATGAAGATATATATAGTGTAGTCAAAACATTCTAAATCTCTGTATATATTTCAGGAGGCAGACAGTGACGCTCCCAGGCTTAGTATGTATATACACAATAATATAAAAAGGGTACTGTTTCACCAGATACAAGGTATATATAGTATCGTGAAAATATTATAAATCTCCTTATATAATTCAGCAGGCAGACAATGACGCTCACAGGCTCAGTTTGGATTACACAAGAATATAAAATGATGAAAAAGGGGTACTATATCACCAGATACACGGTAGTATAGTGAAAATATTGTAAATCTCCAGATATATTTCAGGAGGAAGCCACTGACACTGTCAGGCTCAGTCTGGATTACACAAGAATATAATAAGAAAAAGGAGTACTGTATCAGCAGATACCAGGTATATATAGTATAGTGAAAATATTATACAGCTACGTATATATTTCAGGAAGCAGAGTAACGCTCAAAGGCTCAGTATTGATTACACAAGAATATAAAAAGATCCACAAGAAATAATCACACATGTGGGCCAATGTTCCAGGTGTCAATGATGCACTTAGAGTGGTGGGTGAAGGAGGACTTTAGGGAAAAAAGGGACTGCATCAGAAGCGTACAGCTGGATACAGTCTAGGGGGCATTATAAATCTCCGTATATATTTACAGAGTACCAGACAGACGCTAACAGGCTCAGTTTGGATTAGACCACAATTTGAAAAGCTGAAAAAGGGTACTGTATCAGCAGACACAAGATATATTTTAGTATAGTCAAAACATTCTAAATCTCTGTATATAATTCAGGAGGCAGACAGTGACGCTCTCAGGCTCAGTATGTATTACACAATTATTATAAAAAGGGTACTGTTTCACCAGATACAAGGTAAATGAAAATATTATAAATCTCCGTATGTAATTCATGAGGCAGACAATGAAGCTCAAAGGCTCAGTGTGGATTACACAAGAATATAAAAAATTTGTGGGTGGAGAAGGGGGGTGGGCAGCCCAGTTAGGTAGGTGGCAAAAATGGCATATGTTGAGGTGTTATAATGGAGGTAAAGCAGCTGCAAATGAATTAATTGGAGAAGTCCGAGGAAGAGGAGGCCAGAAAAAGGGTACTGATACACCAGACACAAAGTAGTATAGTGAAAATATTCTAAATCTCCATATATATCTCAGGAGGAAGCCACTGACGCTCTCAGGCTCAGTCTGGATTGCACAAGAATATAATAGGAAGAAAAAGGGGTTCTGTATCACCGAATACAAGGTTTTATAGTGAAAATATTCAAAAATCTCTGTATAAATTTCAGGAGAAATAGACACCCAAGTGCAAAGGAAAAGGGGGAAAAAAACAACACCACAAGGCAGGTAAAGTACACTTTAAAAACTTTCCTGAAGAAGAAAGTTTTCCGAAACGCGCGTCGGGGTGCGTTCTAGGAGGCACCGACACCACCGCTTCATTTGCTCCCCGGTTCTCTTCAGGTATTAGTATTTCACTGTTATCCATATGGCTTCACTGGGTTGGTAATTTCCTTATCCCCATTATACCACATTGTGGTTTGCGCTGATTTAGCGCTTATTAAGTGCATATAGGTATTGTCCATCTTACCGCAGGAGGGATTGTTTTCGCCTGTTTCTGCACAATTTTGCGGGCGCATAATATATATTTTTATTTAATTTTTTTTTTCTGTTTGCTCACTCGTTTTTTTTTTTTTTTTTTACCGTTATACTTTTGTACACATTAAATATTTATTTGTATTGGGTGTGTGCACATATACATACAGTGATTTAGTTTTTTATTCATTGAGCACAGTAGTGCACATTTATTATAAACACTGGTTTTTCTGTTTGCACTCACTTTTATATTGCTTATAGTAGGCCATTGGCTAATTATTATTGCACAATCTATACAATTTACATACTTACCTGATCATATATAATTGGAAAACTGGTATTGGCTACTATTAGGTGGTGTTCTTGCCTCCTTTTTATTGCTGTTATTATTTTTTATGATTGTATCATGTTTTTATAATTGTTATTGTATTTAATTAAACTTTCACATTGTGTACTTTACCTGCCTTGTGGTGTTGTTTTTTTCCCCCTTTTCCTTTGCACTTGGGTGTCTATTTCTACTTTGGGTTGGCCCTGTCAACCGCACTTTGAAGTGGGGTCCAGATTTTTGTGCAAAATTTAATTATTTTATTATATATTATTTTTTAGTTTTATTATTATTATTTTGCACTGCACTGTATCTCATTTCTGTTGAGTTTATATAAATTTCAGGAGGCAGACAAAGACACACTCAGGCTCAGTTTTGGATTACACAATAATATAAAAAAGATGAAAAAGAGGTACTGTATCACCTATACAAGTTATATATAGTATAGTGAAAATATTCAAAATCTCAGTATATTTTTTCAGGAGACAGATAATGACGCTCACAGGCTCAGTATGGATTACACCAGAATATAAAAAAGCTGAAAAAGGGTACTGTTTCACCAGATACAAAGTATATATAGTATAGTGAAAATATTCTAAATCTCCGTAAATATTTCAGGAGTCAGACAATGACGCTCTCAGTCTCAGTATGGATTACACAAGAATATAAAAAGATCCGCACGAAAAAAGCACATGTAGGCCAATGTTGCAGGTGTCAATGATGCAAAAACAGTTCGGGGGAAAGACGACTTTCTTCAAAAAATGGTACTGTATCCCAAGCGTACAGCTGTATACAGTCTAGGGGTAATTGTTAATTTCCATATTTATTTCTGGAGTAACAGACACACGCTCTCAGGCTCTGTATGGATTACACCAGAATATACAAGGTTGAAAAAGGGTAATGTATTACAAGCATAGAGCTGTATACAATGTTGTGTTAATTTTTAAATGGCCGGATATATTTCCGGAGTAAACAGACAGTGTCACCTGCCCCAGTATGGATTA
This sequence comes from Oophaga sylvatica, assembly GCA_033576555.1. Classification (NCBI taxonomy): domain Eukaryota; kingdom Metazoa; phylum Chordata; class Amphibia; order Anura; family Dendrobatidae; genus Oophaga; species Oophaga sylvatica. Next base: position 236,494,388 of record JARQOD010000001.1, on the reverse strand, counting down.
CACAATAATATAAAGAGATGAAAAGGGTACTGTTTCACCAGAAACAAGGTATATATCGTATAGTGAAAATATTCTAAATCTCCTTATATATTTCAGGAGTCAGACAATGAAGATCACAGGCTCAGTATGTATTACACAATAATATAAAAAGCTGAAAAAGTGTACTGTTTTTACCAGATACAAGGTATACATAGTATAGTGAAAATATTATAAAGCTACATATATATTTCAGGAGGCAGACTGACGCTCAAAGGCTCAGTGTGATTACACAAGAATATCAAAAGATCCGCAAGAAATAATCACACATGTGGGCCAATGTTCAATGTGTCAATACTTAGAGTGGTGGGTGGAGAAGGACTTTATGGCACAAAGGGTACTTTATCAGAAGCATACAGCTGGATACAGTCTAGGGGTCATTTTAAATCTCCGTATATATTTACGGAGTACCAGACAGCCGCTCACAAGGCTTAGTAATGGATTACACCACAATTTTAAATGATGAAAAAGTGTACTGTATCAGCAGATAACAGGTATATATAGTAGATTGAAAATATTCAAAATCTCCATATATATTTTAGGAGGCAGACTCTGATGCTATCACGCTCAGTATGTATTACACAATAATATAAAAAAACTGAAAAAGGGTACTGTTTCACCAGAAAAAGGTATATATAGTATAGTGGAAATATTCTAAATCTCCAGATTTCAGGAGTCAGACACAGATGCTCACAGGCTCAGTGTGGATTACACAACAATATAATAATAAAAAGGGGGACTGTATCAGCAGATGCCGTGTATGTATAGTATAGTCAAAACATTCAAAATCTCAGTATATATTTCTGGAGGCAGCTACTGACGCTCAAAGGCTCAGTATGGATTACACACCAATATAAAAAGATCCGCAAGAAATAATCACACATGTGGGGCAATGTTCCAGGTGTCAATGATGCAAAAACAGTTGGAGGGAGTACGACTTTCTGCAAAAAAGGTACTGTATCCCAAGCGTACAGCTGTATACAGTCTAGGGGTAATGTAAATCTCCGTATTGATTTCCGGAGTAACAGACACACGCTCACAGGCTGTGTATGGATTACACCAGAATATACAAAGTTGAAAAAGGGTAATGTATTACAAGCGTAGAGCAGTATACAGTGTTGTGGTAATTTTTAAATCTCCGTATAGGTTTCAGGAGTAACACACAGATGTTCACTGGCACAGTATGGATTACAGAATATATAAAAAGATGAAAAAGGGGTACTGTTTCACCTGATACCAGGTATATCTAGTATGGTTAAAATATTTGAAATATCTGTATATATTTCATGAGGCAGACAATGACTCTCACAGGCTCAGTATGGATTACACAAGAATATAATAAGATGAAAATGGGGTACTGTATCATCAATACCAGGAATTTATAGTATAGTGAAAATATTCTAAACCTCCGTATATATTTCAGGAGGCAGACACTGACGCTCTTACGCTCAGTATGGATTACACGAGAATATGAAAAGTCGAAAAAGGGAAATATATCAGAAGCGTACAGCTTTATACAGCGTTTGGGGAATTTTAAATATCCGTATATATTTCCAGAGTCAGACAAAGACTCACAGGCTCAGTATGGATTACACCAGCATATAAAAAGCAGATCCACAAGAAATAATCACACATGTGGGTCAATGTTCGAGTTGTCAATGATGCACTTAGAGTGGTGGATGGAGGAGGACTATGTGGAAAAAAGGGTACTGTATCACCAGACACCAGGTATATATAGTATAGTTAAATTATTGGAAATTTCCGCATATATTTGAGGAGGAAGACACTCGCTCTCAGGCTCAGTATGGATTACACGAGAATATAAAAAGTAGAAAAAGGGAAATGTATCAGAAGTGTACAGCTCTATACAGCGTAGGGCGAATTTGAAATATCTGTATAGGTTTCAAGAGTCAGACAAAGTTTCTCATAGGCTCAGTATGGATTACATGAGAATATAAAAAGTAGAAAAAGTGAAATGTATCAGAAGCGTACAGCTGTATACAACGTAGGGGGAATTTGAAATATCCGTATTGATTTCCAGAGTCAGAGACTCTCACAGGCTCAGTATGGATTACACCGGAATATAAAAAGTTGACAAAGTGTGCTGTATCAGAAGCGTGCAGCTGTATTACAGTGTTGGGGTAATTTTAAATGTTCGTATATATTTCAGTCTCAGTAAGCCAGTACAGACTCTCCGCTACAGGAAACAAGATTAATACAAGTACACACTGAAAGTAGAGTGATTGCAGAAATTTGGGAATTACTAATCACGCTAAAACCTCCCGGTAGAACTCTCAGATACGATGTTGCCCCTCAATTACTTTATCTGTGGAGACAGCGAAAACTGTTCTTTGTGAAGAAAGGGTTGCTGTATCGCAGTAGTGTCGATCCCATCACCATTATTTGTCTCCATCAAATTGTGATGCCAAGGAGAGATGTAGACATGGTCCTCACTGCCTATCATGATCAGACTGGTCACTTTCAAGTGCAAAAGACAGAAGCCACAGGCCGTAGGCGATTCTATTGGATTGGCATGAGAGGAGACATTGAAAAATGTTGCCAGGAATGTCACACGTCTGTGACTAGTAAAACTGTGAAAGCTGATCAGAAAGCAACACTGCATCTGATTGTGAGTCGACGTTTATTAGAAATGGTAGCCATTGATCTTCTGAAGGTAGAGCTCAGCAGGACAGGCCATAGCTATGTCTTAACCATCATCGATCAGTTAACCAAATTTGTAGTGGCTGTCCCTGTGAAGGATTTAACTGCCCGGACTCCACAGCGGTGGAGCAGGGAGAGGTAAGTATTGCAAGTGATGGGGCCCTGAGCAAGCAGGGGGGGCTGAGTCGTGGGCGACGGCACTGACACAGGGCCCTTCATAGTACGCCGGTGTGTCTAATGGCGAGTGGGCCCTCTCACCGTCAGAGACCATTTTTTGTTCTATGAGGGACCCTGTGCCAGTGCCGTCGCCCCAGAGAGGGACCCGCCACCTGCTCAGGCACCGGCACTTGGCCGGGTGCACCAGGTGGTGACCCTGGCCCTGGGGGGGACAGCCCAGATAGGGAGGTGGCAAAAATCTCATATGTTCAGGTGTAGGCTGGACATTCAGCAGCTGCAAATGGAGGAATTGGAGAAGTCAGAGGAAGAGAAGGACAAAGCGTGCCATTTTGCTGGCAACCTGGTGTCATCAGAGGAAGGTGGGACAAAATCATTTGAAACCCATGCATGGTTCATTTTAATAAAGGTTAGATCATCAACATTTTGTGTCGACAGACCTGTCCTTCTTTCTGTCTTGATTGATCCAGCAGCACTGAAGACTCTTTCTGATAGCACATACCAGCAGGGCAAGCGAGCTCCTGTAAGGCATATTGTGTCAAGACAGGCCAGGTGTCCAGTTTTACAGGCCCAGTAGTCAAAGGGGAATGACCGGTGAGGGAGAACATCGATAGGGGAGGAGAAGTAATTTGTAACCATAGTTGACAACTGCTGTCTCCTGTCTGTTGATATAGATTCCTGATTACCAGGCGTGTGAGCTGTCCTGGAGAAATCAGTCCACAACATGGTCATGAAACCCTTGTCTCCAACGCCACTTCGGCTGTGTACACCACGAACACCTCTTCCATTTGGCCCAGTACGGCTCGTGGTAGTACCTGCACCGCTGCTTTTTGCTGGGAATGCCTCTAACAAACGGTTTACCAGAGTTGCTTGTTTGTTGGCCAATATTAGCTCTAGGTTCTCCTGTGACATAATCTTCTGTAATTTGCCTTTATAGCGTGGATCGAGGATGCTGGCCAACCAGTAGTCGTCATCCTTCATCATTTTGGCAATGCGGGGTCCCTTTTTAGGATCCGCAAGGCATAATCACACATGTGGGCTAATGTTCCAGTTGTCAGTGATGCACTGCCAGTGGTGGGTTCAGGAGCACTTTCTGCCAAATCCACATCCCTCCAGTCACGCACAAACCCTGGACCTGAACTTGGCAAGCCAACTTTTTCTCTTGCCCCCTGAGAAGCATCCTCCTCGTCAATATAATCATTCCCCCCCTCCTCCTCCTCTTCTTCCTCCACCTTGTCCTGGACAGTTCCCTGAGCAGACAATGGCTGACAGTCATCAAGGCTTCCCTCTTCCTCCTCTTCCTCCTCCGCTGCAGACGCCTGATCCTTAATGTGCATCAAAGTTTGCATGAGCAGACGCATAAGTGAGATGCTCATGCTTATGATGGCGTCGTCTGCGCTTACCAGCCGTGTGGATTCCTCAAAACACTGAAGGACTTTACAGAGGTCTTTTAGCTTTGACCACTGCACACCCGACAACTCCATGTCTGCCCTAAAACTGCCTGCCGTGTATCCTCCCACAAATGCATTACAGCCTGCCTCTGTGCATGGTGGAGTTCCACCATGTTGCAACGTCTATGATTAGGCACTGCTTGGGGAGGTGGAGTGATCGCTGCAGCCTCTGTATGCGACTGGAGTCTACGGGCGAGCAACGGATGTGCGAGCACAGTCTTCGCACTTTATGGAGCAGAGCTGTTAACTCAGGATAAATATTTAATAAGCACTGCACCACCAGTTCAAGGTGTGAGCCAGGCAAGGTATGTGTCTGAGTTTTGCCAGGGCCATGGCCGCCACAAAATTACGTCCGTTATCACTGACTACCTTGCCTGGCTCAAGATGTATACTGCCCAGCCATGACTCAGTTTTTCGCTGCAAGTAGTCAGCCAGTACCTTCCCTGTGTGTCTGTTGACGCCCAAAGACATCATTTGTAAAACAGCCTGCTGATGCTTACCACCAGCCGTTCGATAGAGGGACACCTCGTGTGCAACACTGGCAGTTGCGGATGGAGTGCTCGTGCGACTGCGCTCTGTTGACGAGCTTTCGCTTCTGGTGGAGGAGGAGGGTCGAACGCCTACAGCCAACTGTTGCCTCTAATGTGGCATAGGCAGCACTGTCCCACCAAGGCTTTCCCCTGTGGACCCTACATCCACCACATTAACCCAGTGTGCAGTGATGGACACGTAACGGCCCTGGCCATGCCTACTGGCCCATGCATCTGTTGTGAGGTGCACCTTTCCACTCATTGATTGCTTGAGTGCATGCAAAATGCGGTCTTTCACATGCAGGTGGAGGGCAAGGATGGCGTTTCTAGAAAAGAAGTGGCGACTGGGTAGGTCATAGCGTGGGACAGCGTAGGCCATGAGCTCTCGGAACGCTGCGCTTTCAACCAAACGGAAGGGCATCTTCTCTAATGAGATCAGTTTGGCAATGCAGGCGTTGAAACCCAGTGTACGCGGATGAGAGGATGAGTAGTTTCTTGTACTACTCAGAGTGTCCAGTAGGGTGAGCTGGATTGAGAGCTGCATATGGGGAAATCGGTGGACATGACGGACTGAGAGGGGGTTGGTGATGGTGATGGTGGTGGTGGTGATGGCCTAGATGCAGTCTTTCGTTGCAAAAACATTGTGATTCCCTGACTGCTTTGGCCTTCAACATTTCTTGCTGGTGGTGGGCTTACAGTAGGGGAAGCGATGGAGCGTTGCTGGCTAACTTCAGTTGGAGCGCTGCATATGTGCTACCTGAGGTTTTGTAGTCCGTCCATGCTTGCAAGTGTATGTTCAGTAAATGTCTAAGAATGCAACTGGTAGTCAATTTCTGAGATTTTTTCCCTCTGCTAAAGGTCCTTCGGCACTTTTTACAGATAACCTTTGCCTCATCACTAGGATTTTGGTCAAAAAAGTGCCACACTGGACTTTTCCTACTATGGTATAAATTTTCAGGGCTTGCACACTGTGCTAATTTGACCATCTGAACAAGCTGTCCTGCAACTCTTTTTGTTTTTTTAACACCTTTTTGGAGTGATACGGGCCTGCCAGATAACCCCAGCAGCGATGTCGATAACTGCTGCGGATCCTTCTCTTCTAAGCTATTGCCAGCGGCACCCTCTTCCCTCAATTGATGCCAATCCGGGTCAACAACTGGGTCATCCATCACCTCCTCTTCAATTTCATCTGCACCTTCCACTGTGTCACTGTGTAAGGTGGTAGAGTATGCTGGAAGGAGCACCTGAGTTTCATCAGGGTCACATTCTGGCTCAGTACACTGCGAAGGCAATATAGTGCTGTGGTTGATTGTACCAGCACAATCATCTAGCAGTGGCTGTGCATCAATGCACTCCATGTCACATTCATCTTGGACTGGGGAATTCAGGATTTGACTTGATAACCCAGGCATGGTATGTGAAAAGAGCTCCATGGAGTAATCTGAAGTGTGGGCTGCCGCATCCTTCACTTTTGGTGGGGTGAAGGACACAAGGAAAGGGTTGTTCCTGACCAAAGCCTGCACTGACGACTCAGTGCTTGGAGCTTTTGAAACTTCAGAAGAGGAGGAGATAGAGCTGGAGGCTGTTTCGGCAATGTAAGACAAAACCTATTCCTGATACTCCCGCTTTAAAAGCGGTTTACCTACTCCCAGAAAAGGGAGCCTTCCAGGCCTTCTGGAGCCAGACGATGAGGCAGGCTCAACACCTTCTGCCTTAGGTGCTATTGTGCTTTTGACACTACCAGCAGATGCACCACCAACACCATCAGTAGCAGGTGGCCCATCACAACCGCGTTCGCGACCTCTTCCACCATACTTCCTCATGTTGGTGTAAATGTACCCAAAATAGCAGCAGATATATGTACAGTATCAGAAGCGTACAGCTGTATACGGTGAAGGTGAAAAATTTTAATTTCTTTATATATTTCCGGAGTAGCAGACACAGACTCTCACAGGCTCAGTATGGATTACACTAGAATATAAAACCAAAAAAGTGTACAGTACCAGAAGCGTACAGCTGTATACAGTGTTGGGGGAATTGTAAATGTCCGTATATATTTCAGGAACAACACACACAGTCAGAGGCCCATTCTGGCTAACACCAGAATATGAAAATCAGAAAAGTTCACTCTATCAGTAGCGTACAGCTGCATACAGTGTTGGGGGGAATTGTAAATCTCCGTATACAATTTCAGCTTGCCCATGGCCTTGGCCTCGGCCTCTGCATGCACCATCACGATCACCATCACATCCAGTTTCCTGTCCCATGCCACACACCTTGCCTATTTTAAATGGAGGACAATAATTTCCACATTCACTACAAATGGCTGAATTGGGAGCGAACTTGTGATCCGTGTGACGGAAAACCCCAGTTTAAAATAGCTGGTCTGTAGGTAACTATTTTTACCAGCAAACTGGTGTCATTAACGTCGCTAACACACTGCAACAAAATTTAAATGGAGGCAAGAAATAGCAGAATTTTGAAAGCACTGATATGTGATCCATGTGATGGACAAACCTCAGTTTAAAATAGCTTGCATGTAGGTAACTATTTTTACAGCAAACTGGTGTCAATAACTTCACTAACACACTGCAACAAAATTTAAATGGAGGCAAGAAATGGCAGACTTTTGAGAACACTGAAATTTGATCCATGTGACAGACAAACCCCAGTTTAAGATAGCTGGATTTTTAGTGCTGTAATATGGAAAGGACCTAGCTGTATTCTGCAGTGCCAACAAGCATATAGAGCACAAAAACGGTGTTCTCTGGATTGCTTTTTAAGCAAATAATCAGGATTAAGATCCAAAAAAATTATTCCTGTCCCCTGATACCTGGGCTATGTCTAGAAATATCTGTAATAGCAGCAGCAGACAGAACTGGAATGGACCCTCTTGTTATATGCACTACAGTCTGCCACATACACTGCCTGCCTGCCTAACACTGATACAGTTGTGCTCAAAAGTTTACATACCCTGGCAAAATTTTTGCAAATTTTTGTGAATATGGATGATAACACCAAAACTTTTTCTCCACTCATGGTTAGTGGTTGGGTGAATCCATTTATTTTCAAGCTTCTGTGTTTTCTCTTTTAAATCATAATGACAACCCAAAACATCCAAATGAACCTGATCAAAGTTTACACACCCTGATGATTTTGGCCTGACAACATGCACAGAAGTTGACACAAATGGGTTTGAATGGCTACTAAAGGTAACATCCTCACTTGTGACCTCTGACAAATGCCAGGAAAATTGGACTCTGAAAATTATTGGTGTGGCTGTTTCAAGTTGTACAAAAAGGAGGCACTTGAAGAAAAATGGGCTGCATGTTTGAGTGGCAAGAAGAAGGCCAAAACACCCTGATCAAAAGCTCACATACCCTATTTCTTAATACCGTGTATTGCCCACTCTAACATCAATGACAGCTTGAAGTGTTTTGTGGTAGTTGTTAATGAGGTTCTTTATTTTCTCAAATGGTAAAGCTGCCCACTCTTCTTGATAGAAAGCCTCCAGTTCAAGTAAATTTCTGGGCTGTCTATCATGAACTGCGCGCTTGAGATCTCCATAGAGTGGCTCAATGATATTGAGGTCAGGAGACTGAGATGGCCATTCCAGAACCTTCACTTTGTTCTGCTGTAGCCAATGGCAAGTTGACTTGGCTTTGGATTTCGATTGTTGTCATGTTGAAATGTCCAAGTACGTCCCATATGCAGAATCCAAGCTGATGATTGCAAATTTGCCTCCAGTATTGGCTGGTAAACATTCCTTCAACTTTAACCATGTTTTCTGTGCCTTTGTAGCTCACACATCCCCAAAACATCAGCGATCCACCTCGTGCTTTACAGTAGTAATGGTGTTTGTTTCATCAAACGCCTTGTTGACTTCTCTCCAAATGTAACGTTTATGGTTGTGGCCAAAAAGTAAAATTTTGATCTTATTACTCCAAATTACCTTGATCCAGAAGTTTTGAGGCTTGTCTCTGTGCTGTTTTGCGTATTATAGGCGAGATACTTTGTGGCATTTGTGCAGTAATGGCTTTCTTCTGGTGACTCGATCAGACCATGCAGCCCATTTTTCTTCAAGTCCCTCCTTATTGTGCATCTTGAAACAACCACACGCTAGTTTTCAGAGATTCCTTTATTTCAGCTGAAGTTATTTGTGAGTATTTCTTTGTATCCCAAACAATTTTTCTGGCATTTGTCACAGGTCATAGGTGAGTATGATGTTATTATGATTTAAAAAGAGAAAACACAGTAGTTTGATGATAAATGGCTTCACTCAACCACTAACCATGAGAGGAGAAAAAGTTTTGGTGTTATCAATTATATTCTCTGAAAAAAGCCCAAGAAAGCAAAATTCGGCTCCGGTATGTAAACTTTTGAGCACAACCGTATGTATGCATCTTTATTAGTCCTCAGAAGGACAGTTAGTTGAGATTAATTTGTGTATTATATATGGTATACCTACACTAAGTACAAAGCAAGAAAATCTCTCCAAGCTCAGCAGCAACTCTTCCTACACTGCCTGATTCCGGGGCAGACTGTGACGAGCATGGCGGCGCCAGGTCTGATACAGACCTGATGACGCTGTGTGGGCAGCCTATCACCGCAATGCCACAACCAACATGGCTGCGGCATTAAAGTGTGTGACAGACAATCCCTGCATGTTCATTGACTCTCTTAAAAGAGTAAAAACATGCAGGGCAGGCAGGGGTGGGATTCAAATTTTAACAACAGGTTCTGTGTTTGTAGGAAAACCACACCCATTTTTAAAACCACACCCATTTTTAAAACCACACCCATTTATAAACCCCACCCATTTACACGTACCTTTTCCTCAAACATATACAAACCCCTAGGAGCACACACAGACCCCACAACTGTGCATAACCCCCTAGGAGCACACACAGACCCCACAGCTGTGCATAACCCCCTAGGAGCACACACAGACCCCACAGCTGTGCATAACCCCCTAGGAGCACACACAGACCCCACAGCTGTACATAACCCCCTAGGAACCCACACAGACCCCACAGCTGTGCATAACCCCCTAGGAGCACACACAGACCCCACAGCTGTGCATAAACCCCTAGGAGCACACACAGACCCCACAGCTGTGCATAACCCCCTAGGCGCGCACACAGACCCCACAAGTGTGCATAACCCCCTAGGAGCACACACAGACCCCACATCTGTGCATGACCTCCTCACACCCCACTACACAGCTCCCAGTATCAGCCCCCACCCGTTATTTAATAAATCCTCCTCGGTGTCACTGAGGACTCTCACTTCTGATTTCCCTCCTGCAGCTACAGACTGCTGAGAACCAACGTCTAATGGCCACTTCTCTTCCTGGCTTTGGCAGGACATGCCCCCTCCTGGTATGACACGCCCCAGGAAACGACGTCACACCTTGAAGGAGCCCATACAGTCTAGCATTTACAGAGAAAGAACGAGCTGTGCTGCCATCAAGGTGACGGCCGTGCACAGCTCCCGGCCCTATACACTGTGACGCGGTCGGCTGTGTCTGCTGCCGTGCTGCCGGCTGCGTCACAGTACAACAGACTCGGCCGCACACAATTTGCTGTGCGGCCGGCCCTGTGTAGGTGCTGGGGCAGTGGGGCCAGTACCGGATCGCGGCCCTGAATCTCCCCGGTTCGGGGAACCGGCAGCTTTTTTAACAAGCGGTTCCATCGAACCGGGGAGAACCGGCTGAATCCAACCCCTGAGGACAGGCACCGAGCTCCCGCCTATCAACCCCAAAATACTCGGCGAGCTCCAAGCATCTCGAGCAGTGAGATACTTGGGTGAGCATGCTCGCTCATCTCTAATTGCAATCACAGACACGGCTGTAATTACCATGCAAAATAAAAGTAAGTGTGGATTGCATCAAGCTATTTGACCAAGTTAGTTTAAGAAAATCTTGTCTTGGGCTTTATTTTGAAGAGATCTGCAGAATGGTAGTTTGACAGATCCCTCCCCCCAGTCCGGTACTTACTAGTGGCCCATGGCAACAGTATTCATTTAAACCTGCAGTTAAGGTTGGGTGTGTCAGTTTTGTGTTTGCTTTTTTACTTGCAGCTGAGCTGAAAGTGCTAGGTTGTATGCCTGGCTGTGTGAAGCTATCACAGCCAAAAGCCAGTGACGTGGATGAACACGGTAGCACCCAAGAATCTTAAAGGGGTGCAAGTGCCAGCAGCACTGGAATTTATTTGCATATTTTCAACTGTGAATGAGTGAGTGATTGCATATATGCAGTATTTGAACACTAAAGGATGTTTAATTACCTTGCCTGGACACTGCCTCACTAAATTCACTGGCGGAAACCCCACTGCCTTACAATAAATAAATATAATATATATGTGTTAGTGGTTTAAAAAAATCATAACTTTAACTTAATAAGAACTAATATACCATATATACTCATGTTTAAGCCGACTTGAGTATAATTTTGTAATGAAAAACTGGGAAAACTTATAGACTCGCGTGTAAGCCAGGTATGCATTGTCCCCTAATCCTTATTCTGGTATGCATGGTTCATCATCCCCATCCTTGTCTGCATGGCTCATTATCCCCATCCTTGTATGCATGTCTTCTTATCCCTATCCTTGTATGCATGGCTCCTTCTCCCCATCCTTGTAGGCATGGCTCCTTATTCCCATCCTTGTATGCATGGCTCCTTATCCCCATCCTTGTCTGCATGGTTTCTTATCCCCATCCTTGTATGCATGGTTCCTTATCCCAACCCAATCCTTGTATGCATGGCTCCTTATCCCCATCCTTGTCTGCATGGCTTCTTATCCCCTTCTTGTATGCATGGCTCCTTATACCCATCCTTGTATGCTTGGCTACTTATCCCCTTGCTTGTCTGCATGGCTCCTTATCCCTATCCTTGTCTGTATGGCTCCTCATCCCTGTCCTGGTATGCATGTTCCTCATCCCTATCCTTGTATGTATGGCCCCCATGAGAAAAGCATAAAAAAATCCTTCTTACCTTTGTTGCGCACCCTCGCAGCATCTTGTTCTTGTGCCAGCACATCTGCACAGAGCGATCACGTTGTTAGGGCTCTGGAACGCACCAAATAAATATAAATAATAGTGCGTTCGCAGCCCGGGTCCACCGTGCAGGCAGAGCCTGCTGCTAGTAAATGGCGGTAAATGAACTCTGTTACTTCACAGAGTCGCAAATATAGATGCTGTGGCACTATATGGCGGTATAAGCGAACTCTGTTACACCACAGAGTCGCTGAGGTAGAGACGCAGAGATAGAGACTGTTTCCCGTTAACACCACAGGGATACCAGATAACTGCTGTGCGGATAGCAGTCCGTGGTCATGCAGTCACAACGCAAACAAGCAACCCTCACCGGAGAAGCCGGTTTTCTAGGGCTTATTTCACCCAGGCCCGAACATGTGCATACAAATCTCCTCACTGGAGCTGCCGGTATTCTAGGGGTTTATTTCAGCTGAGCCCTAACAACATGCGTGCATGATCACACTGGCGCAAAGCACATAACACAGTTGATACAGCGCACGGCCGAACGGCCATGCCACCTTTTTATAGCAGCAGCTACAGGACTTTCCAAAAAGGACCAATGAGACACTGTTCCTGAACACAAGCCATTTCAGGACCTTCCTGGGGCCCAATTGGAGTCGCTGCTGTAACCGAGCATGTGACCCCTGATCTCCAATGAGAGATCTTGCCCTGGGCATGCTCAAATGGAGAAACGCAGGACTTATTCCCAAGACGTCTGCTCGCTGCTGACCATACTGCTACAATAGCAGAACCTGATAGGCAGCAGTAATCCTCTGCACAATTTTTAGACTGGGCGAGACGCTGGGACCGACTCTCTGCTGAGCAGAGTCCACTGGGGCCCCGGAGACGGATGGGAGACCGCACTGGGATGGTTCGAGATTCCCCTTGTGCAGAAGCGGAACTCGACCCCTAACATTACCCACCTCTTAGGTCCCATTCTTTGGGCCTGGCTAGTTCAAAGGCAGCGATGAGCTGCGGAGCATGAATATGCTCAGCAGGCCCCCCAGGACCTATCCTCAGGCCCATAACCCCCCAATCCAACCCAAAAAATGTTTTGCCCCATACCACCTTGCACCCTACAATGGCATTCACCTCGTTATCGTCCGTAGACGTACCCAACTCCTGCAGATGACTCAGGCAACCGGGAGATGACCACGGGTTTTAGGAGGGACACATGGAAAGTGTCGGAGATACCAAGGCGAGGTGGAAGGGCAAACGGAAAACCAAAAGGGTTCACCTGCTCGAATACCTTGAAGGGACCCAAATAGCGGGGTGCCAACTTAATGGACTCCACCCACAGCCTGAGTTTCGGGCGGAGAGCCACACTAGGTCGCCGGAGCAAATGTCGGAGCCGGCGCCAATGAACATCGGCTAACGACCTCATCCTCTCCTTGGAGGCCTAATGGCATCCTGGGTTTGGTCCCAAATGTCCCGTGCCCCCACAGCCCAGTCTGCCACCCTGGAGTCGGCGGACGACACAAGCATGGCACCGGGACCTGCGGATGCTGATCGTAGTTCAAGAGGAATGGGGTCTTTCCGGTGGGAAACAGCCACGGCTAGTGTTGAGCGATACGATACCGCAAGTATCGGGTATCGGCGATATTAGCTGTATCGGACTTTCGATACTTTGTTCCGATATTTTCCATATATCGTATACCGAATCGGAAGTTCCCATAATTCTTTGAGAGGCAATGTGATTTTAGTCAGCCCAAAGAGGAATCCTAAGAAGTGTGGGCACATCCTGTACTGCTGCGGTCATGTTTAAAATAATGGCATGGCTGTGATTTTGGGGTGCTGAAATGATGTCAAATGCACTATAAAAGGCGCCGCTGCCATTTTAGCGTCACTGTGCTGTGAATTCAGTAAGGGACAGAACGCTGCTGTGCTGACTCTGAGGGGCAGTTAGAGATTGCGATTTAGTGTACTGGCTTTAGGCAGGCTAGCACCAACCGCTGTGTAAAGCTTCCTTTTGCCTGCAGTGTTGTTTTAACAGCTCTGCAAGGTGTGTGTGAGTGCAGGTGACGCTGCAGTTTGCTCTGCATGCAACGCTGTCTGTAGGCATCTGCACGTGTCACTCACAGACTCTTTTTTTTTTCTTCAGTGTAATTCTTGCTGCTCCATGCAATTTAAATTTTAGTGTGACGCGTTCCATCCGTACCAATACATTGGTTGCAAACACTATAGAAGTAACAAAGGAGTAGCCTTTCACAGATTGTGAACAGTTGTGTGTTTCAGTGTTCACTTCAGTCTCGCGTAATAACCACACTTAGGGCCCTTTTAACTTTCTGACTTTCTTTATCAATCTACCAGAGAAGAAGTCAGTGATAAGGCACGTGGTCGTGGCCGTGGAGTTTCAGCAGGACTCTGTGGCTGCTGCCGCCTCAGTGACACAGCATGCACCAGTTTCCCCCTTGAGCGTTCTTTATACGCACTTTGGTAGAGCTCGGCGTGCCCCCCTGCTGCGGAAGAACAAATTGAAGCCGTTGTTGTGTTGGATGGCAGCCAATCATCGACTTCAATTCCTTCCACCTCCTCTCAGGAACACAACACTGTTGAGCAACCATCTGTCTGTTCACCGCCTGTCAAATTGGCCAGGCAGTCAGAGAGTTCTGTACAGGAGCCAGCTGAGTCTCGCTTCTGTTCTCAGAATCTGTTAGCTCGCAAAACGGGCACAGGCAAGCAGCATTCTGCATTGAAGAAGAGGGAGTATGCAGTGATGCGCAACAGCTGTGGTCTCTCTCAATCTGAAGAGGCGGGTGAGCCATGCCGATGGACAGCACACCGCAGAACGCATCTCATGATGATGAGGACTCGGGCCCCGGTTTTGTGGAGGGGTGCCCCCAAACCTTCCAACACAAGGGGGTTTTGGAAAAAGGAGGGGTGATAAGCCCAGCCCAAAAGGGGTGGCAACAGGGAAGGGGGGGGGACACTCTGGGAAGAATTGGCCCAAGGGGCAA